>CM034703.1:137619779-137642958 GCA_020142125.1 Phrynosoma platyrhinos | reverse complement strand
ATTAAAGCCGCCGCTGCCGGCCCGTGCGGTTACTGCATTCCTATTTGGGGAAAACTTGGGGCCGGCAGTGCGGGTGATGAGGCTTCACTGCAGCCTTGGAAAAGCTGCATTAACTGGCCCCCAGTGCGGTTGCTCCTTTCCCATTTAGGGCAACCTCAGGCCAGGCAGTGCAGTTGCTGCAGTTTGGAGAAAAGGCAAATTCAGGTCACCTTTTCCTTCCTGTCTGCATAGCCCCCAAATCAGCAGTTAAAATGCAATATTATAAAACCATTGAAATACACTCGTATGAGCGTATTCATCTCTCTTTTGGCAGGCCTACCCAGTCGATTTTAAAACATGACTTTTTAATTTATATTTAAAGAATGCACTCATATGAATGTACTTCAATGGTTTTACAGTATTGCATTTTAACTGTGGGTCTGTGGGGGTTTTAGGGGGGATGCAGACCAGGGCGTCCAGGACGCCCTGGTCCGGAGCGCTGCGGGGCCATGGCAGCCGCACCGCGGTGCTCCTGCGGCGTCCCTGGAAGGAGCGCTAAATCAGCGCTCCTTCCTCAAGACAGCGAAAGTGCGCCCTAAACGCGTAGGGCGCACTTTCGCTGTCTTTTCCGCCGCAGCGCATGTGGTTGCATGTGGAGATGACCCTTTTAGTCGTCTGCCGAGGCAGTTAATTGTGTTTTGTATTTTAACACGCTGTACCTTGCCTTCTGGGGGGGGGGGCAGGAAATAAATAAATATCACTACTATTACTACTACTACTTCCTTAGTGAGTCAAGCAAATGGTACATCGATTTCTCCCTCCTACAAAATATAATACCATTATATTGGTATAACAGTTTTATAAAACTTTATCATGATTAATTTTAAATTTTTGATGAGCAATTTTGATCTCCAGTTAATATCCACTTTTAATAATCTGATGCTCATTTTGATTTGTTTTGTCTGCAGGTCTGATGTTTATCTGTATGTCTGATCTGAATAATAAATAAATAATAATAAATGAATAATAAATGAATAATAAATAAATATATATACACACACACACACACACATATATATATATATTTGAAATATATGTATATATATTTATATTTTACAAATGTTTTAAATGATTTTTTTTAATTTTCATGTTTTCAGGAGCCCCTTTTTATTTTATATTCATGTTTTTAAGAGCTCCTTTTTATTTTTATTTTCATGTTTTCAAGTGCCCCTTCTTAACACTGTGTTTTTATGTTCTGAAGTGCCTCTTTTTGATACTCTTTTTAATGCTTTTAATACTGTAATAATACGCCTGAAGGGAAGAAACAAAAGAAAGCACTCCTATAGAAGCTAATAGGAGCCCCACAGTGACTAATAAAGAGCAAGAGCGCGTGAGGAGCTCGTGATCCGAGCAAGAAAGGCCCCCTTCCGCTTCCGTAGAGAACGGGCTGAGCGCGTGAGAGAGGAGGGGGCGGGGAGACACACCCTCTATTCCTTCACCGATTGGGCTTCGATGTGTCTGTCAACGCTAAGCCCCGCCTCCCCACGGAGGAGCGGTGTTCTCCCCCTCCCTCTTTACGAGCCCGAGCCAGTGGGCGGGACCATCAGGAGAGCTCTTCCACCTGATTGGATCGAGTGGCCTTCGGGGAACCAATCCTTGTTTAATGTGAAGTCGAAAGCCTCGCTCAGCTTCGGCGCTCCCCTCACAAACTTCGCCGTCCTACTTCCTTCCGGTCCGCTTCCTATTTCCGGCGTACGAGGCGCTTGGGCGGGCAGAGGCGTTCCGGATGGCGGTTCCTCTTCCTCTTTGGTGATCTCCCTCAGCCGCCGCGGGGTTCCGTGGCTGGACCGACCGGCGGAGCTCGCAGCCCAGGCGGCCCCAGGTGAGAGCCATGGGGGGGGGGACTCCCTTCGTCCCTCCGCAGACCCAGCATGTGGGGCTGGCTGGGCTGGGACTGGGGCAGAGGGAGAAGAGGAAAGACTGAGTAAGGCAGCTGAAGGGAAGGGAAGGGAAGGCAAGGCAAGGCGGCGGCTGGGATGGACGGCCTCCCTGTTACAGCGCCTGCTTATTGTGACTGTATGTCAGGTGGCTCTTGTTTGTGTGCCTTTAAGTCGCTTCCGACTTATACTGACCCTCAGGAGAACCTTTCCTGGGGTTTTCTTGGTAAGATTTGTTCAGAAGAGGGTTGCCATGGCCTTCCCCTGAGGCTGAGAGAGTGTGACTTCTTACCCAAGGTCACCCAGTATATATGTATATGTCTCTCTGTGTGTGTGATAACTCCTCCCTCCACATTCGCTGGGTTTAGGGGCACAGGACCCCCATGAATGTGAAAAAACCGCAAATAACAAAAACACTGTCTTTCTACCTGAGGGAAGACCTCTCTAGGAATCTCTAGGTCCTCCAGTGCAACTCTGTGGTCAACATCTGCCAAATATTGACCATAGAGTTGCGCTGGAGGAGCTACAAATGCCTAGTGGAAGGTTCTCTCTAGGAATATCTCTAGGTCCTTCAGTACAACTTTTGGTTAAAGTTGACCATGGAGGACCTAGATATTCGTAGAGAAAACATATTGATAAAATCCATAAATAATCAAAGCTGCAAATGTGGAGGGACGAGTGTATGTGAGTGCGCATTGTGTATCATCAGACTTAATGGCACAGGGTTTTCTTGGCAAGATTTGTTCAGAGGAGGTTTGGCATTGCTTTCCCCTGAGGCTGAGAGAGAGTGACGTGCCCAAGGTCACCCAATGACCAAACTGGAAATTGATCCCTGGTCTCATAAAACCGTAAAGTTGAAGAGACCCCAAGGGTCATCCAGTCCAACCTGGGATCGAGTGGCCTTCGGGGAAAAATTTCTTGCCATGCAGGAACTCCCAATCAAAGCATCCCCGACAGATGGCCATCTAGCCTCTGCTTAAAGACCTCCAAGGAAGGAGACTCCACCATCCTCTGAGAGAGTCTATTCCACAGTCAAACAGCCCTTACTGTCAGGAAGTTCTTCATAATGTTGAGGCGGAATCTCTTTTCCTGTAATTTGAACCCATGGCTCCATGTCCTAGTCTCTGGAGAAAACAAACACCAACACTCAAACTAAGGGCATTTATAGACTGCCAGAAATAATGCAGTTTGCGGCTACTTTAACTGTCCTGGCTCAATGCTAGAGAATCATGGGAACTGTAGTTTTTTCTGAGATATTGAGCCTTCTCTGTCAGAGAGTTCTGGTGCTACAATAAGCTACAGTTCCCATGATTCCCTAGCACTGAGGCAGGGCAGTTAAAGTGGACTCAAGCTGCATTATTTCAGGCAGTCTGTAAAGGCCCTAAGATGTCAAGCTGGGTCCCTGATATTAGATTGGAAGAGTATTAATTTTTGCTCTCTGTAATTGTTGTTGTGTGCCTTCAGGTCGTTTCAGACTGTTGGCAAACCTAAGGTGACCCTGACATGGGATTGTATAGCAAGACTTGTTAAGAGGGGGGTTGTGATTGCTGTCCCAAGGCTGAGAGAGTGTCACCCAGTGGGTTTCATCGCCGAGCTGGAAATGGAATCCTGGTCTCCAGAGTGGTAGTCCAACACTCAAAAGGCTCTGACTGTTTCATCCCAGGCCCTTGGGCCATTTTTCCTGGGAGGACTTGAGGGAAGGCTGAGCATGGAACGCAACTCAGTGGTGGAGGAGCACATGCTGAAGGGTCAGGGACATCCAGCCCTCAGAAAGCCTTTCTATGAATGGGGCCAGAGGACACAATCTAGGTGCGCAAGGATGCCATGTGCATCTTGTTCCAGAAGCAAATGTGGATGCCATGCCTTTGGTTTACAATGTGCATTTTAGCTCTCTGGCAGCAGCAAAGGCTGCCAGCAGAGTGACCTCAAACCAGCAGAGCAGAGTCATGTGTTTCTGCCCACTTTTCATCCAGATCTAAACCATTTTTGCATGGTGTGTGTGTATGTCACTATTGCTGATAGTAGTATTACTCACTTGGCCTCAAAAACTGAAGAGTGGCAAGAGATCACCCCGACCATCCCTCTGGAGTGCGGAAAGTTAGCTTTTAAAATGAAAAAAAAAATTCAACATTGTAAATTTTGCTAAGGGAGTCTTCACAACGTCAGTACCTTTTTAAGCTTTATGGATTCCATGAAAAGTTGGTTTTTGTTGTGTGCCTCCAAGTCAGACTAGAAATGATTTCATGATTTTTAATGTAGTGAAATCACAGATCCATTATGTGTCTGTGATTTTTCAGATTCTGTTTTTATATTGTTAAACCACCTCAAAAGTGAGGATTCACTCTGAATAAGCACACTGGTCATAGCTAACTCTCTTCCATTCATATGAGTTGCTTAACTGTGTGCTCATAAATCTAGCAGTAGTAGTTGTTATGTGCCTTCACAATGATTTTGGCTTTGGCTGCATCCACACTGCAGAAATAATCCAATTTGACATCGATTTAACTGCCATGGCGCAATCCTGTGGAATTCTAGTTTGTTGAGGCACCAGAGCTCTCTGACGGAGAAGGCTAAATGTCTTACAAAACTACAATTCCATAACATTGAGCCATGGCAGATAAAGTGAGATCAAACCAGATTATTTCTGCAGTGTGGATGCAACCTTAGAGCAATCCTTTCAAAGTTTTTTTTTGGGGGGGGGGGCGGGCGGGCGCTATTCAGAGATTTACTGTTTCTTTCCTTTTGGGCTGAAAGAGTGTGATTTGCCCTGCCCAGTCATGATTTGAACACTGGTCTCTCAAAATCCTTATCCAACATACTCAGCCAAGTTTGGGAAAATTGTAATAAGTCAATCAGTATGGCATTAGTAGTCACCTTATTGCTCATGTTCAGCTATGGACATGATACAAACTTAAAAGGGAATGTTTGCTATTTTGCTTACTAGTCTCCTAATTCCCAGCTCGGCCATGAAACCCACTGGGTGACCTTGAGCAAGCCACATGCTCTCAGCCTCAGGGAAGGTCACAGCAAAGCTCTGAAACAAATTTTGCCAAGAAAATCCCATGATAGTTTCACCTTAGGATTGCCATAGTCAAAAATGACGTGAAGGCACACAACAACAGCGTGTATCAATCATAAAATTCCACGCCCTTCCTCCAGGCCTATCGACCAAGATTGGTCTACCATGCTTTAAGATTTGCATGCTACACTGAAGTCAACACAGACACATAATGACAAGTGCTAGTTAATGTGACAACAAAACTTGATTGCAGCAGAAAAAAGAGAGCTATAATAACTCTTTCAGCAGGGATGGGGTGGCTTCTCATTGGTGATCTCTGGTGCTGAACTAGCCCTGAGAAAGAATTGTCAGTCATCTCAAGGGGGCAAAAAAAAAGAGGATGTGAAACACATCTGTTGGTTCCAGGGACACTTGATTCATGATTCTTTGTGTGTGTCATTGGAAAGTCTGTTGCTGTTGTTTGTGCTTATTCTTGCAGTTGTGGTATACCTGGGGCAGAGACCTAGGGCAGTGGTCCCCAACCCCCGGTCCGCGGCCTGGTACCGGTCCGCAGAACAAATGGTACTGGGCTGCCCTGCTACTGCGTCTTCTGTGCAGCGTATTTTATGCAACGCTGCAAAAAAAAAACCCCAATGGGCCGCGGAAAAATTATCAAACGTTGACCAGTCCACGGCAATAAAAAGGTTGGGGACCACTGACCTAGGGTACAGGGTTTCATCTTTTGGGGACTTCACATCAGACTCTACGTCTTTAGTCTTCCAAGTGTTTTGGACTTCAATTCCCAGAAGCCCTAGCCAGTTTGGTCAACAATCTGGATTTAAATGTATTATTGCTTTAGCTTAACATCCAGCAAGCCATGACTAGTGTGGGAATCCCAAAGTATTTCCCATAGCCATAAGGAGATCACAGTTCTTCCACACCAGTCAGTTCTTCTGCACCAGCAGTTCCCAAACTTTGGTTGCCCAGATGTAACCACCTGGAGATGTAGTGGTTAAATGTGGCTGTAGCCACGAGGTTGTGAGTTTGATCCCAGGCAGGGCTCCAAGGTTCACTCAGCCTTCCATCCTTTCCTAGGTTGCTAAAATAAGTACTCAGCTTGTTGGAGGCGATTGACTTACAAACTGTAAACCACTTAGAGAGTGGTGAATCCACTGTTAAGCAGTATAGAAATGTACTTGCTATTGCTATATTATTATTGCTTCACTTTTCAGAAGCCCTAGCTACTTGGGCCAACAATCATGAATTCAAAAACATCTGGGGGACCAAAGTTTGGAAACCACTGCACTGGGTTGTTTATCATCAGTCCTTCATCAGCCCTCTACTCCAGTCCTGGCAGTTCCAGCCAGTCCCTACTTGATGAGAACATTGCTGCTGGGTTTTGGTACAATAAAAAGCTCATGATTCAACACTGAAAATAAATACCATGAATAAGTAAATTCCCAGGAAATGGACATGGAAATGGTGACATTATGTTTAAGTATTTGAGAGGGTGTCATATTGAGGCTGGAGCAAGCTTGTTTTCTGCTGCTCCAGAGAATAGGGCCCTGAACAATGGATTCAAGCTGCAGGAAAAGAGATCCCACCTCAACATTAGGAAGAATTTCCTGACAGTAAGGGCTGTTTGACAGTGGAAGACACTCCCTCAGAGAGTAGTGGAGTCTCCTTCTTTGGAGGTCTTTAAACAGAGGCTGGATGGCCATCTGTCACAGGGAGCGCTTGGCTTGTGTATTTCTGCATGGCTGAAGGATTGGACTGGATGGCCCTTGAGGTCTCTTCCAACACTATGAAACATCAGTAGTAAAAACTGCCTTGTTAGATCAAGACCAATCTAGTCTTATCTTTCTTACATTTTCTCACCCTTTTGTAAAAGCTGTATAAATTAGTAACTGCGACTGCTACTATATTCTACAGCTGATGTTCAAATGCCAAAGAAATGTAAATTATGGCAGTCCCTGCTTCACCAAACAGTGAGTTCACTTTTATCCCGTATTCTAGAATGATAAAGAAGCTTTGTGTACCACTGAGAAGCGTTTTGTCAAGATCCTGTTCAGTGCCAACTGAGCATAAAACTCCTCCAGCAAGCGTACTTACACTGGAGCGTCAGAGCGGTGGCTATTGCTTTTTCTCTGGCTGCAAAATGGCAGCTGGATGGTGCGGAGGGGTGAGGCCATTGGAGAGAAGAAAGTTTATGCCAGCATATGTATTGCTTGTGTTGTGCAATGTGGTATCAAATAACTCTTTGCACAGTGCTTTTTCTCCAACTGCTGTTGTTGGTCTGGGGAAAAGGTATGCAAGCAAGTACTCAGTGCCTCCTTGTGTTATTACTCCCAAAAGAACTTGTGTATGTATGCACCTTCAAGTCACCTGTTGACTTATGGTGACCCCAAGAATTTCATAGAGCTTTCTTAGGCAAGAAATATTCAGAGGTGGTTTTGCCAGAAGGGGTTCCTTCCTCTGAAATGTAGCTTACAGTACCTGGCACTTGCTAGCGATCTTCCCACCAAGTACTAACCAGGGCTTACCATGCTTAGCTTTTAAGATCAGGCAGGATCTGGTGCCTTTAGTGTGTTTAGGACTATTCCAAAAGTACTTCTACTGGCCTAACTACCAGTTATGCCATTATAAAGCACCAGGGAGATTGCATTGAGTATTTCCCCTCCAATGTCTTAGATTACAGCACAATTGTTGGTTGGAAACCATCTCTGCATTGAACATTTCTCTATAAAGGGGAGATGTTTTTACCTGTTCTTCCATAGAACAAACTCTCCTTTGTGATTTTGAACTTAAATCACTCTAGCACAAACCTCTGGTCAGCTCAGGGTTTGCCTAGGCTAGGGAAGGGAGCTTGAGGTGAAACATGGTCCTTTCGTCATGTTTAAAGCCAAAGATGCTTAGCTCGGCTACTAGCTTCTTCTTCTTTGGCCAATGAACATTTCTTTTAAATCCCTTTTTAAAAAATTTCCCTATGCATACAAAGATATAGATGTGTTAGTCTGTAGAATCAACGATGTAGAGAGATCTTGTAGCACCTTTGAGACTAACTGAAAGAAAGAAGTTGGCAGCATGAGCTTTCCTAGACTTTAGCCTACTTCCTCAGATGCATTTAGACCAAGTAGGAAGTAGACTTAAGTCTACAAAAGCTCCTAAGTGGGAAAGGATACTAGCTAGAGAACATGCAGTTTCCTCCTCCTATGGCTCAGAGCACACTGCTGAAATAATCCAGTTTGAGACTGCTTTAACTGTCCTGATTCACTGCTAGGGAATCCTGGGAATTGTAATTTATTGTGGCACCAGAGCTCTCTGACAAATAAGGCTAAATGTCTCACAAAACTATGGTTCCTAGAATTCCCTAGCGTTGAGCCAGGGCAGTTAAAGCTGTCTCAAATTGGATTATTTCTGCAGTGTGTTTTGGACCTGTCAAGTGGACTTTCAATTTTATAGTGACTGTGTTAGAGACTGGTGCTAGTGTACCTCAGGCTTTTTAACATAATCATCATGACAGGTTGGTTCTAGATGGTGTATGTGTTTTAGTTCTGTTTTACCTTTTTGTATGTTTTTATATTAATTTCATACTGTTTTAATTAGATGGATTTTAACAGTTTTTAAAATTCTTGCCATAAAGTTTTTAAAATGTTTTTCTCTTGTGCGCCACCTTGGGTACCTTTCTGGGAGAAAGGTGGCATAAAAATGAAATAAATAAATATCCTTCACTTGTGTGGTGAATAATTCCAGCCTGCCATTCAGATGAGAGTAGTGGTCTCCTAGATTCCACCAATATCCCTTTGACTTTTGAGATTCAAATTTCAGTGACAGGCACAATTGCTAACAATTTATTTTCATTGTTTCTTTCTTCTCCCCTTCTTTCTCTCAATTACTTACAGAATGTTCCTGGCTCACTCTTACCTCCACGTTGTGTTACTAGCCATCGTAACTGCTGCAATAGCTATTGAAAATAAATGTGATCTAGTTGGGGAGAAAGGGAACGAATCCCCCAAAGAATTAGCACTGCTGGAGAGATTGGAGCCACTTACCAACATGAGGTACTGTGCCTGCAGCTGAAGGGGCTGGTTCAAAAAAGGGATGGTAGTTGTGGGGTCAGTGAAAGAGGCATGGACAGTTCCTTAAAGAGAGTGTTGAACAATTGATGTTATGTGACAGGAACTGATCCAGAGGTCATCTCACTATGCTGACTGGGAGAGTCTGGCAAGATTAGCGCATTCAATTTAAAGCAACTTATCCCCGACGGGATAAAGTCACGTTTAAATTTAAAAGTGGGTGTTGTCGCACTCAGCCGTGGCTGGGCGAGTGCAGCCTGTATGCAGCCCAGATCCAGTGGCTTTTCAAAAATGGGAGCTTGTTTTTGAAAAGCCGCTGGATAAGCGCAGCTGGGATCCGGGCTGCATACAGGTTGCACTCACTCGGCCACAGATGAGTGCAGAAACACACATTTTTAAACTTAAGCATGACTTTATCCTGTCAGTGATAAGTTGCTTTAAATTGAATGCGCTAATCTCCTAGGACTCACTTACTTGATGTGGGGGGAAGATCACTGGCCATGCTCTCTATGAGATTCTTGGAGTCATAGCCCCAAAAGATAGGACTTTTCCAGTCCCTCCATCTGTTGATGTTTGGAACGAGCAAGTTCTGCTCCTTCATTTGGGAGACAAGAATCAATTTAGGTTTCCAAAAGGGCCCCAGGGAAAAACACAAACATCTTTTACATTTTTCCATCATGGGTATCATGATTGTTTCTAAGGCTGTGTCCATACTATAGAAATAATCCAGTTTGACATCACTTCAACTGTTATGGCTCAATGCTGTGGAGTTCTGGGAATTGTAGTTTGTGCTCTGGTGTCACAACAAACTACAATTTCGAGAACTCAGTAGCATTGAGTCATAGCAGTTAAAGTGGTGTCAAAACCAGATTATTTCTGCAGTGCGGAGGAAGCTTTAAGTGTGGAACGCCTACAGTTTTAAAAAGCTGCCTCTTTTGGTGTCATCTCCCCCCCCCCCTGCAGTTTTAAAACAGACAGTACAAGTGATGACGAAAACTACACCTACACGCTCAGAGTGTGTCGAGAAGTTTCTGATGCTCTTCCCTATTCTGGCCTGCTGCAGTACAATAATAAGAAGAAAGAAACAAAAGTGGTGGGGCGAATTAACGAGACCCACATTGCCAGTGGAAGTAAGCCGCCCTAATTTCCTCAGCAGATCTTCTTTGTTTCTCTCCCAGTAGGCCTTGTGCTTCATTGGGTGTCCTTTGTATTTGTGTCTTGACAGGTAAGTGGATTATGCTGATCTATAAAGGAGGAGATTCATATACTAGCCGTTGTGACAAAGAGAAGAGAAAAGCCATAATAATGATCAACTGTAACCGGAAAACACTGGCCGTGAGTAGTTACTAAAGAAGGGGGCAGTAGTAGTAATAATAATAATAATCCAAGGTTTGTTCGGACAGATTATCCTGTGGATAGGAGCCCTGGTGGTTCAGTGGTTAAATGCCCATACTGCAGCCACAAGGTTGTGAGTTCGAACCCAGGGGGCTCCAAGGTTGACTCAGCCTTCCATATTTTTGTAGGTTGGTAAAATGAGTACCCAGCTTGTTGGGGGCAATTGGTTTAGATTGTAAATCACTCAGAGAGTGCTGGGTTCACTGATAAGTGGTATAGAAATGTAAATACTATTGTTGTTGCTAAAGGAGTGAATACTCATTACATTACCTCCAGTACTGATTGCACTGAATAGAATTTGAGCCGAGTTAGATGCTCAGCAAAATGAGGTTATACAGTCTCACAGGGATGGTAACAGATCAGAATGGTTATTGAGGGGGGCAGGGATTCTTTCTTGCTTAACATATCCTTGGCTGGGCAAGAACCCTTCATCCTGACAAACTTTCCACCAGCAGAGAATTCCTGATGTAGAATGTACAGCCCACGTTCTAAGGTAATACAAGTCAAGAGGTCATTATCTTGCTGAGGAAAGATTGCACTAAATGAGCTGACCTGTGGGTGAAAATTGTGACAAATGTGGAAGATAGTACAGATGTCTAAGAAAGACAGGGTGGCGGGATTCTCTTCCTGTATGTACAGTCGCCCCTCCTTTCTCGCAGACTTAAAATCCATGGTTTTGCATATTATAGGGCTTGAATATTGCCGAATGTCTGTTTTTGAGAGGAGGTGTGTGTGCACGCGTCCTGAACGGATCCCCCACGAAAACAGTGGGCCAACTATATTTTGAGAGAGAAACTTGTTGATGGCTTCATGAGGTTTTTATGTTCCCCCAACAGTCTAGTTTCACCATGGTAACAGAAGAGCGGCAGAAGATAAATGAATGTTTCTATATATTTGAGTTAGAGAGCAGGTTGGCCTGCCCTCCAGAAGACTCACACCTAAGTGTTGGCTCCATATTGCTAATCATGTAAGTTTATGTAAAATACTCAATACTCCATTCCCATTCCACTCCCTTGTCTGAAGCTGATATGGGATTCAAAAGTGTAAAATGATTGAAGTTTAATTTTAAACCATTTTGGAAAGAGAGTTCACCTGGCAATCCTTAATTTAGGGCCCCATCTCAAAATCAGAATTTATTGTGGTGGGAGGAGGTATGAGTTTGACTAACATTTGGGAATAATGCATCTGTATACTGAAGTGTGAGAATTTGAAACTCTGTGAGGCAAGTATTGGTTTCTTTTCAGCTTATATAGGAATAAAGGTTTCTTTGTAGCCATGAAAGCTCAACCTTGTTTCTTACAGTGAAAATGTAAATCCTTTTTGTAGCAGTACAGACCATCAGCCACACTACTGGCTGTCAAATTCTTTGAACAAGTCACCACTTTTCTCCATGGTATATTTATGTTTTGAATTTGTCTTTAGATTTGCTTCACTTGTTGCAGTATATATCACTGGAGGTTTCCTTTACCAGCGACTGGTGGTGGGAGCAAAAGGCATGGAGCAGTTTCCTCATTTTGCTTTTTGGCAAGATCTGGGCAACCTAGTAGCAGTAAGTAGTAAAGCAGTTGTCTACATCCTGAATTATGAAAGTGGCAACCTGTTGCTTTCAGGATTTCTGTAAAACCTCACATTCACAAACTTACAGCACTTCATGACCTTCAGTTCCTGACTGTGCTACAGGCACCATAGCTTATCATGAAGGAAACAAGCTACAGCCTGCCTTGGGTTTGTCCACATTCCCTGCCTCAGCTGAAATGAGAGCAAATCCCAGACCTATTGGTTCTCCTTTCTTCAAGCAGTTGTGAGGAAGAGTTCAGGAAATTTCTTGTGAATCAAGGAACTGACAAGTCAAGGTTTATCTTAACATTGAAGTGCACCTACTGGCTGTGTTGACATAACAGTAAATCAAGGAGCCCTGACTTATTGTCCCCAGTTTTGGGGTGTCTGTGTCTGCATTTCTTGTTACCATTACCAGGCAGAAACCTGTGTTTAAGCTTTTGCCCCCCCCCCCCACCAACTCACAAGTGAATCCATGTTTGTTTCACCGGCTTGTTATAGATGAAACAAGCAGAATACAAACAGCTGCTGGATTTGGACACCACAGTAAAAAACAAATTTATTTACTATTGTTTACTTAGCTCTTCCCACTGCAAGAAAGTAGCATGTAGTAGCACACTCTTGTACTTGATAAGGGTGAGCCCCCACAGTTCCGTGGCACCTTATTATGTCCAAATGCAGCCATGCTGACATTGCTCAGAGACCAGAGGGCAACATTCTGAGCCAAGCCTCTTCATTAGGATTGGGCTTCTGAAGATAACAGTGATGAATTCTTTAGTGATACTGGGGAAAGACACATAGAAGACTGGCTTTCAGTACACAGTGAATGTTTTGAAATATTCACTGTGTACTGAAGAATGCTGCAATGAAACATGCTGTGATTCAAAGAGTTTCTAAAATGATCATACTAAGTTTTGTATCACTAGTTGCTTACACTGCGGACACTGCCTTTTGGTACATTTTGTACCATGGGGTCATTTGTGCTTAATTCAGCTGCTTGAATTTCTTCTGTAGCATCTTCAAGAGAAAAGGTGACAGGAAGAGTTACAGCCATGCCTTTAAATCATTTCTAAGAGATTAAACTTCCCAGTATGGATTGGAAGAGAGTAGACTAAAATTTCAATCTTTCCTTGTGATCTGATGTTAGTACATTAACCTGTGCTTGCAGGATGGCTGTGATTTTGTCTGTCGGTCCAAACCACGAAATGAACCAGCTGCATACCGTGGTGTTGGTGATGATCAGCTTGGAGATGAGTCTGAAGAGCGAGACGACCATTTGCTACCCATGTGATCTACTTATTTACTGTGACCAGTCCTTTTCATCAGTTGCTGGTACTAAATCACTTCTCCTTTCATCTTTCTGTCTTTTCTAGTTGCCCCTTTAAGCTGCTTGCTGTCACAAGATTTCCCCATTCTTCCTTTGTTCTGACATGAATGGGGCAAGGGGCAGGGCTTATGAATGCAAAGGTGTACTAATGAACTTGGAATAAGGGGACTGATCAGAGTCTTGCATAGCAAAATGGTTGACTTCACTGCCTGCAGAACCTCAGATTTTATATGACCTGTGGACAAACTAAAGTGGAGCAGCATGTCCAGTACAAGGGAAAGGGAGTGAGCTGAATGTGCAGGGAAATTAATACTAGATGGAAGGGTTAGAGCATATTTTCTATGGACTGTTTTACAGAACACTGGATTTGGTTTTCAGCTATTTCAATTTTTTATTTCCTCTAAGTTTTCCCTAATTATCTACTTATCCTCTGATGTGCAGTTGATGTACTTACTATCTCAAGAATCTCCATCTTTTCTTAACCAAAGCCTATATTAAATGTAACTTTGAGTTTTATTTGCTCACTGGGAAAGGATTCTGCCAATAATATGTATATTTTGTTTTTAAAATGCTAGAAATGAAGGTGGAGATTTTAGGAAAAAAATTAAGGAAGTTTATAACAAAACAGCATGCATTTCAGAGATAGTTCCTGTGATATCACTCAGTTCCCTTTAAAAGCTTTAGTAATGTGATGGGTCATTCAGCTTTAATTGTGAATATGACTGTGGCCAAGTCTGCAAAGTAACAAAGACAGATCCTAAACAGGAGTAGGATTTAACTAAACAACGGCAGGAGGGATGAATCCAACTGCCAGACAAAGAATGTATGTCTTTTGAGTTCATTGCTCCAAGCATTTTGGACTCTGAAATAAATGTAAAGAAAAGTTAAGTAGCAGATTCCTGCCAATAAAGTTTTAATTTTATTTTGAAGATTTGAGGAAACATTTGCTATTACTGTGTGGCTCAGATATTGCTGCTGTCTGCTCTTAGTGGGGATATCAAATCTAATCTATTTCTGTATTTGCTTTGAAAGGATAAAACACAGTAGTTCTGTTACATTGGGGGGTGGGTGGAAGGGTGCATGTTGTATGGTTACCTCATAAACAGATGACAGCTGCAGCTCAAAACATACCATTTACTGTTGGAGATAGGATAACTAAGTTCAAATAAAGTTTTGACTCCTGGATTCACTTGAATTTGCTAGGAACACCGGCTCTTAGGGATAGGATAATATGTTGATTTTCTATCCTGTTAAGAGCTGGTGGTTTTAACTAGGAATAAATCTCTGGGTGTATATAAGAGCCACTCTGTCCTTTTCTAAGAAAAGGCCCAAGTTCTTTTGGTGAGGTAAAAGAGACACAAGTTGTGCAGCCTGATTTGTCAAACTCCTCCCTGATAGACACTGAGTTACTGCAACTGACACTTTTTCACAATGGTGTTTAAGAGACTTTGTACAAAAACATACAACTTTTAAAAATAAAATGGCTTGAAAGCCCTGAATTGTGTGTTTTCAGTTAATCAGCACAGTCTGTAAATGGTAGGAGAATTTCTAAGAGGTGTCTAGTAGATAAAAGTACTGTTATAGTCTCTTAAAAAGGCTAATGCTGCAGTTATTTTGTGTTTGTGTTCTTTTTTCCCAGCCCTAAAAGCAGAGAAATGGTTCAGAAACTAGAAAAGATTGAACAAGCAATACAGTCTAAATTATATAAAGAGCAACTGCATGCCCAAGTCAATAAAAAAAAACTAACTCAAACAGAACTTGAAGGTTCTTGCTATTTTGAGTAGAAACAGTGGCTTGCTGTGGACAAGGAATGTCCAGCAACATCTAGAGACCTACATGATCGTCACCCCAAGCATTTCCTTTTTTGAAACACCTTCAACGATGGAGGTGTTTGAAACTATGTTTGAAACTATGGAGGTGTTTCAAACTTCAACTATGGAAGGGATGCAGTGGCTCAAGCGATTAAAACACTGACTGTTGATTGCAAGATTGGGAGGTTGGCAGTTTGAGGCCCAAGTGCCGCATGATGGGGTGGGATCCTGTCACTAGTCCCAGCTTCTGCCAACCTAGCAGTTCCAAAGCATGCAAATGCAAGTAGACAAATAGGTACCACTTCGATGGGAAAGTAAACAGCGTTCTGTGCAATCATGCTGGCCACTTGATCAGAGTAGTCTGACAACGCTGGCTCTTCCGTTTAGTAATGGAGATGAGCACCACCCCTATGGTCAGACACGACTTGACAACCTTGTCAACAGGGAATACCTTTACCTTTACCTTGGGATCAGAAGTGTTTTGGATTTTGGATTTTTTCAGATTTTGGAATATGTGCATATACTTTTACAACTATGGAAGGATTGTGCTTGCATAAATTTCTTAACCACTATAAGCCTTCCTCTAACCAAATGTATGGCTTTTTAAAGTAACAGAAAAAACAAGCCTCCAAGAGCCATGGCTAACGTCCAACCATTGCAAAGCTCATTAAAACCACTAGAAAGTTGACAAAGGAGTAAAAGATGGAGCTGGATATTGTCACTGATTTTATATCTTTCAGGCTTGTTCCAAATACACATTGGCAGAATAGTGGAAATAAAACTATCCTACTCTGAACTGTTAAGACACCACAGAATTTCAAAAGGCACAGATTTGGAGACAGGCACGCAGATTACAAGAATGTTAAAGAAATATTAAAATAGGCTCTGCACTGATTAAAATTTGTTTCTACACACCTTTAACATCTCATCATTAAGGGACCAACAACAAAACTTTCATTCAACAGGCCTGGGTGGAAAGCTCAGTGATACTGCTACTCTACTACCATATCAAGAAAGCTGGTAGTCAGGAGAAAGATCAGGCCACAAAAAGACCAGCAACTTTGTTTTTGAAGCATTCTTTTTACTGAGGAAGAGAATATTTGTATAATAAACAAAAATAAACAGGCTTTGATAGGAGATACAAACCTGCAAGAAGAAGCTTTTGTCCCATATGTTCTCTCATCTCAGGGGGAGGGTAAAATACAAAACTGAAAAAAGAAAACTTTTAAAAGCAAGATAGAAACAACTGGAGCTTCAGTACACTTGGCTTCTCCTTTGGATCTGGGATGGTATTTCCCAAATGCACAAGACAAGTGGAATAATAAGATTTTAAAAAAGAAATTCCCCTCTGGTACCATAGTCAAAAGTGCTCACATTGTCTGGGGAAGGCATAAAGAAGCTCCTAACTTTTAAGTGATCCGTTAACACTTTCCCTTCAGTGTTCTATATGAAGTCAGTTTGCTACTTACCAGCAATCAACACTGAGAATGGGAAAAGGTCTCATTAAAAACTAGCTCTCGTCATTGTTCCAAATGGAATCTTCCAGCTTCTCTTCCTCAGCAAGAGAAAAGGTAAGCACGCTGTGTTGATCCTCTGCAAAGTGAATCTGTGCAGAAGAAGAAAGATCCCATGGGAAGGAGAATATAAACATCCAAGAACTCTGCTCTCTCGGCCCCTACACTCAGAAGGCTCACACAGAACAACTCCTATTTTCCTTGCCATGTTATCCTCAGGAGCCAGTCACAGGCTAGAGAACTTGCAGGCAACATGAGATGCTCTTGAAGAGAGGTTTCAAGGACTCCAAGGAGCTCTTCCTTCCCTACGTAGCACCAAGAGACAGGCTTATCAGATGTCAGTTTCCATCAATTCCCTCCAATTTCCCTTCATCTGGAAGCTTGGGGCAACAGTCCCAGCTTGGAGAGGGAACCAGTCTGTCTTCCCATGTTATTAGGTTTCTTTGAGAATGTTAATCTTAGCGCAGATCTTGAGAGCAGGACCCAGCTTGATGTTCATGGCACTCATGAGATGCTCTTCCTTCAGTAGGAGTAAGGCCTGGCCATCAATCTCCTGTGAGCGAAACTCCTCTGCAATTTCCTGGCAACCTAAAGGATTCAAACAGGAAAGAAACCCTATTAGGGGTAATAGCAAGTAAGTTAGCAGCAGTTCCACCCGCATGTTGGTGGATGTCATTTCTGAAAAATGGAAAAGACATTACATCTACAATAAGGGTAGGCAAAGTGTGGCCCTTGGGGGTCAGGAATATTTTTTAAAAACAACCCTGTTTTGCTCTAGAATACCTCCAAATACACTCTAAGAGATGTGAAGCACATTTCCACCACATTTGGAGCTTTCCTTGCCCCCATCCCAGGGGTCAAAAACAAGTTTTGCAGAATAGTTTTTTTAAAAAAGAAAGTTCTGACATGCTCCAAAATGTATACTAGATGGCCTCTTGGGGCCTTGCGTGAAACCGCAGACATGGTGAAAATGACCCTATAAACCCTAGATGCAGGTGCAGCCCCTAACTTTCCACAGTTGTCCACCTCTAATTTATAATATGGTGCTTTCAGGTTCAAAATACTTCACATACAATTTCAGTAATTCTTACAATGGCCCTTTAAACCTGCTGTAGTAATCCATCTATTGCAAGGGTAGGCGACCTTTCCCCATTAAGGACCGAGGGACTTCAGCTCCCAGAAGCCTCAGCCATGTTGGCCAATAGTCCCATGTTGACCAATAGTTCCTGGGATTCTGGAACTGAAGTCCCTCGGCCCTTAAAGGGGAAAGGTTGCCTACCCCGATCTATTGGGATGAAGGTCTCTGAGAATAAAGATACCTGGTTAAAGCTCAAACTTGGCTGGCAACAGAATATATTTTTAGTCGTTATGGTATACAAATATAGACAAGTAGTACTGTAATCTCCGTCTTCACAGCTCCCAGGCCACAGACAGCAGTGTTCATACTAACCTATTTTGGGAATTCAGTTCCACCATATAATTAGACTGGTGTAATGGAAGAGTGAGAACTTAATCTAAACCCCATCTCACTGCAATCCAATCAGTTTAGAAAATACAGGCCCAGATGGACCAATGGTCTGACATGATATAAGGCAGCAATTTATGTCCCTATTCCTAATGCATAGCCCCAATATTATCCATGTTTTGGGAAAACCCCTGAGTGTGCAGAGGGTATGGCCAGTATGCATGGCTCCACCTTCTCACAAATGGGACAGGGAAGCTGAATGCTCAAGTGTTGCTTTTTTCTATTACACTTCTAAAAACTTAGATCTAAACATGCCTTTTCTTTTGGACAAAGGAAGGAAGAGGGTGAGAGACTTGCCTTGTAGGGATGCAATAAACTCGTACACTTCCTCTACACTCCAGCGGCTGGGGTTGCTGGACAGGAAGACAGGGTTGATGCCATGAAGGTCAGAAATAGGTTGAGTCATGTTTGAGCTGGCAAGGTCCCGGTCTCCATGACTGGGCCTCGCTGAAAGGGGTCCTGGAGATGTGGGGGACAGAGCTTCATCATAACTGGAATTATCAGATCCTCTGCTTGAATCTTCTTGCCCCTAAAAAACAGAAATGCCAGAAAATACAGCAAAAGGAACATGCTTCATGGAGAAAATCAAACACATAAATCACAAGAATTAAGAGGTAGTCATGTTGACCCACAAGAACTTCAAAAGTCTACAGTTTGGCAATACATTCTTTATCACACAGAGTAACAAGCAAGCTTCTGGGTTTTGGAGAAGACAGGATGACAGTACATGGTTCCACATGTACTGTACTGCTTTAGCATTTATCGGGATAGTATTTAGGGAGGGAGCTGCACTATTGGATAAGCCACATAAAAGCCATGTCTGAACAAAAAGACTTAATCTGATATATAAGTCTAGTACAGTCAAAAGAAACTCCTGGCTTATTTTAGCAACATATAGGAGGAAATGGATTATCAAGTACATCCTACCAGTTTAATATGTTAATGTTTTTATATTCACTCAGGCTCCAAAATGGCAGGAAATTACAGTTGTTAAGGCCATTCTCCATTAGGCAGCATGTGTATCGTATTGTACAGTGGCTAGAGAATTAAAGACTGCCACATGCCTCTGTGTTATCCAACGTGCATTTTTATGAATTTGTGTGTGTATGAATTCCATATAACCCCAGATGTACACTGCAATGAACCCCAAGTGCCACCTAGGCAATGACAGGCAGGTCATACCAAGGTCACTTGGAAGACTGGAAAAAGCCATCCCAAAGCCAGGCAGATAGTATGGGAGTTGCAAATGAACTATCATCACCTCCATAATCGGAAGTATGGGCGATAAGTGCCTAGATGTCTCACTTGATGGGCCAGTTAACAACATAATCCTTTCCCATTCACTTTGAATATTGCCAGACCGGATTACCCCACCCATACAATCTAACACCTTTGCCCTGCTAAGTGTTAGACCTTAAAACCTCCTGGATTTTCCCCCTCAGTGTCTCTAATTTGGAGTTCATGGGGACAGTACGTCACAGTGCTCTCTAGTCTAGTTATCAGCACCTCCATTCAAACCAACGCTCTCAGAATGGTTGTGTCTCACGCCACCTCACCCAATTGGATCCCGAAGAAAGCCTTAGAAAGTATCATCCGTATTCTGCCTCAACATCTTTTCCAAGATAACTTCTGACTTCCTGAGCCTTGAATGAGTGCATTTGTGTATGTGAATTGCTGTGTGATTTTCCCCCTTTAATAAATAATACTTTAATTGGAGAATTCTGTCTCTGTACCAATTCTTAGATCCACCAGATTCTTGGTATACACATGGAGATGGTCTAGCAGGGTCCTTGTAGTCGACGCTCTCTCAATTTGAACTAAATAAAATTCCCCTTAATAGACTTCTGGCTACATCTGTCATATCAAGCCCTCACAGCATAGTTTTTTAGACATGGAAGAAAAAAAGGTGAATTTATATCCTTACCCTGTGACGTTTGCCCTGTATCTTGGCTCGAGCAATCTCTGAGCTGCTGCGCCGAGGCCCACGTCGCCGACGGGCATAATTTGCTTCCTGGAGCTCTTTCATTTTTTTCCTTTGCAGCCGAAGTTGGTGACTGCAGCCCACATTGTACCTGGTAAGAGAAACAAGGAAAATAAAGAGGTTTTTCATCTCAGCCTGAAACAAGAATCAACCCCTTTGCAATCTCTATGATCTTAGACCTTAGCAAGCAAAACTGATGGAGGGTAGGGAAGGTATGTGGCTGAGTTTTACATTCTTGCATACAGAATCATTCCTGGGACAGCCATTTATCTAGATCAACTAACATCATACTCTCAGGAGAAGGCAGAAGCCACTTTTGGCCTATTTGACCATATTGGTGCTGCTGGTAGACCTGGGCATCAGGATCCTCAGTTGGGAAGGCCAACAGTAATATCAGCTTAAACTCAGTGAAACAGTTTCTGCAACAGCTTTGAAACGTTAAAACTCTTATTTTCAATGAAATAATAATCTTATATCTATTTATAAAAGTACCTGAAATGTATTAGAAATGTACACAGAAATAACTGGCATGTAAGTTATTAACAAATATGTCGCCATGAACATCAGAAACAAGAAATTTAAAATTACAGATCAGTGATCATGTGAAACATAGTGTCTGAAATAGGAAATAATGTCAAATTATCATTACCTCTTGGCACATGTTACAGAACAGAACCTCTTGGAACCACGGAACTGATTTTCTGGGCCATATTTTCCACAGAATTCACATTTCAGCAGGTTCCCCTTCTTGTCTTGCTCTTAGGAAGTGAGAGATAAGCAGAGACATATACAGTCAAAGTAAGTAACTGTACCAGCTAGGTAAAGCAGAATGGAAGCCTAAGATTTTATGTGTGAGAGCCAGTATGATCCTCTGTTGAAAGATTAAACAGTAACTGATGTAGTGTATCAAAGCCTCCCTAAAGGAAACAGAAAATTCTGTAATATGTCTTTGCACTCTCTCTATATATGGTGTATCAAAAATGTAGATCGGGGTGGGACACTTGAGTCAGGGAGCTACACCAATCCATCTCATGCCTTAAAGGGCTGCATTGACTAACCCTGTACCTATCATTTCTCATCTCCCCCCACCACCTGCATTGGCCACCATACCATCAGAAGCTTCCATGGGATTTAATTTCCCTGGCCTGTTTAATCCCAAAGGGGTCTTTTTTCAGCACCAGAAGTTACTTCAATTTTGTTCCGCCCCCACAACTGCCCTGGCATAAATTTAAGCCAACTGTGTCCCTAGAAGTTTCTGGATACACAATTTTAGGGGGGGAAGGGGGGGGAGAGAGCTCAGAATAGTTTTGGACAGCTATCTGTGGACACTGGGCCACCCTATTCCAGCCCCCAATGTGGTGCAACCCAACGCCTCCAGTAATGGTACAGGTACAGATAAATTCCTTGTGTTTATTTATTTCAGACATCCCTTCAAGAAAGTGTAAACAGATCAAAAACACTGGCTACAGACATGGAGAAGAATATGGACAGAGAATTCAAAAGATACAATTGTTGTTAACACAGAAATAACTCACTCCATCAGCAAACACTCACCTGCTGTCACACTCTCCCCGCCTGGGGAGTTGTTAGGCTGATTCTCACTCTGCCTGGCAGGAGTGGCACCTTGAAGAGGTTTTTCAAAATCTTTTAAGAGCTGAGAGCAACCCACCTGAGGAAAGAAAAAGAAACCCTTCATCAACAAGTAACCTTGTACAAATAGGACAAAGAGAAAAAGTAAAAGGTGGCGGGAGAGTAGCATCTGTATAGGGCACTCCAGGCTCTCACCCCTCTTACCGGGAAAGGCTCTGCCCCTTCCTGAATGACAAAGCCTTCTATGATATGCGTAAGAATTTGAGGCTTGACAATGGCTTGTGGAGGTTTGGAGTCTCCCATCTGACGTGACAACATGGACAAGGTGGGCACAGGAGCTGCTGTAGAAGTGACAGAGGTGGGGTCACTTGGGGAGGCATTTGTAGTAGCACTAGGGAAGGACTCTGATTTCTCTGAAAGAACAGAAATAATATTAACTATTCAAATCCATCTGAATTTAGTTGTGAACTGTGATTTAATTATGTGAATTAGTGATGTATGTGGAATTTAACAGTGCCACTATGGATTATAGAGGGAATGCACACCAAGATTCAACTACTTTTCCCAGTTAGAGTAGACATACAGAATCTGTGGGAAGTACATAAGTGTTTACTAAGTTCCCACAGATTTTATGACTACTCTATTTGGGACTAGCAATAGGATTTAGGCCATGAAATGTGGGCTGAAATGACTGCAGGAGTCAATTGTGGCAGGACAGATGTTGCTCATGTCTGCTTCCGTGCCAGGGGTGCCACATGGATCTTGAGCAAATACACAAAGAACTAGTTATTAGTCATGAAAGTGAGAAAGCTATCAGTGAAGCAAGGCCTGGTCTACACCCACCTTGAGATTCAGAAGCTTTGCTTGTTTAAGTTATATATCATCAACCAGATTCCACTGTGTGCACCATTATACCTGCTATTCTGAATTTGCCATTCATTTAACCACTACAAAGAACAGAAAGAACTCACCCCTGTTCCCTTCACTTCCAAGGCCACCCTTATCTTCTGTGGCTTTAGGACTCTCAGCCACAGGAGATCTAGCAGCCAGGAGAGGTGGGGGTACACTGGGCTCCTCTCTTTCCTCTTCTGATTCTGCTTTGCGCTTGACTGCCAATGTCTGTGGCTTGCTCTGTTTGGGGAGAAAAGGCTAGTTTGAATGTGCAGGCAGATTTCAATAGAAGGGAGGAAGAGACTCCATTTCCAGAGACTGCTTGGAAATGGAGAAGTTGGGACAATGTGTAAACAAAAGTGGTCTCTTGTTCCTATCCAAAAGAATGTACTTGCCAAGGAGGAATCAACAGTATTAACATTTAATACATTCCATACCTGCCTGGAATCAGCTGACAACATCCAACATATAAGTACCAAGAAAAACAATATTTAGCTTTCCTATTAATAAACCTGCATCCAAACATTTATCTTAGACCTGAGATCAAAAGTAATAATAATAATAAAAAAATTTATTTGTACCCCGCCCAATGGTACAC
>CM034703.1:137602037-137619679 GCA_020142125.1 Phrynosoma platyrhinos | reverse complement strand
CCAACAGGGTCACACTACCCCTGTCGATGCTCAGACGCAGATCGTCAGAAATAAACCACCACTCATTAACAAGAGGAAAAATCTTTGGGAACCTTTCCTATACTCATCCCATTACTAGCAAACATAGGGCAAGAAATACTGTTGTGGGAACAACTTCTTAGCAGTGTGTGTCCATGATGACTATCTATCTGCTTTTACCCCAAAATGCTCCTTTTTAACCCAACAGCCAAAATCTGTTGGCTCAGGTGGACAATGTAGATTTGAATACTTGGTATTGCCAGATACGTAAGGAAAGGTCATACAAGGCAAGTCTACATGGCCCTTGGTTGTAAATTTTCCCTTTTTTCTATTTACACCACATTGTTTCATTTTAAACCACTGCAGAAATTCATGTATCTTGGAAAAATCTATTCCCACAACACATCTTTCAACTGTTTCACTTCTCAAAGTAGGACTGGTTAGCAATGTGAATAAGCCCATGGGTATGATACTACTGATAGAATCATAGAATTGGAAGAGACCACAAGGGCCATCCAGTCCAACTCCCTGCCATGCAGGAACTCAAAATCAAAGCTTCCCCAACAGATAGCCATCCAGCCTCTGTTTAAAGATCTCCAAAGAAGGAGACTCCACCATTCTCCGAGGGAGTGTGTTCTACTGTTGAACAGCTCTCACTGTCATGAAGTTCCTCCTAATGTTTACATGGAATCTCTTTTCATGTAGCTTGCATCCATTGTTCCGGGTCCTGTTTTCTGGAGCAGCAAAAAACAAGCTAGTGCCCTTCTCAATATGACATCCCTTCAAATATTTAAAGAGGGCTATCATATCCCTTCTTAATCGTCTCTTCTCCAGGCTAAACGTACCCAGTTCCCTAAGTCGTTTCTCATAGGGCATGGCTACCCATAATTTCACCCCGTTGCCGATCATCATCACACCCAAGCTATATGGTGGCAAGATATATTGTGTTATGCCTGATGCCTGCTTAGAATAAGAACTGCTTCCTTCATTGCACTTTTAGATACTGTGGGCGCACCATATCAGCGGGTATCTGATCCACAATTTTGATCACATGTGGATCACCACACCCCATATTCAATGGTGGTGATTGTGAACACACACATGCTGTGCACATTCACATCACCACCATCAGCAACATGGGGCGTGATCATCCCACCTTTTTTTTTTTTTTTTGCATTTGCATTCGCATTCGCATTCGCATTTGCATTTGCATTTGCATTTGCAGGAGGACCCAGAACTGAATCCCTGTTGATATGGAGGGCTCACTACTTCTTTCTCAATAGTCCTAGACTTTTGAAGTAATGCAGTACAACCCAATGCATTTCTTCTCAGAAGTAAGCCACATCGATTTTTGTGTCTTACCCCCATGTAAATACTCTTTAGGACTGCAATTTACATTTGGTGAGAGGGAGGTTGGAGAAGCAGAGAGGAAAAGTTCCACCAGTGACAGGTGAAACTGCAAAAACATTTCTGCTTTGAGTCAGTAAAAAAACCTCTTCCTCTCACTTCTGAATGCTTCTAGAGAAACAATCCAATATGCATCTTTTCAGAAGTAAGCCCTGCTGTCTTATATGGAACTTACTTATTGCTGCACTCAAAAGGTATCTCTTCTGTTTGCTACCTTCCCTGGATAAAAAGGAAAAATCAGATGGATCTTGTGCATCCACACACTGATTTCTGCATGCAGTGTTGAAAACCCTAATTGCAACAGCATGTCCTCCAGGAGGTGCTGCTGCTTCTTTTACATGACAGTTCCTGTGGTGTACAGGACTGTGCACTCATGTATAAGCCAGAAAATGTGGCTGATAATGAGGCCAGGGAATTGAGGTGATACTCTGCTAGTGAGACAGAATGTCACCGATATGGGAGAGGAACAAAAAAAGGAGCAAGAGGTCACAGCAAGAGAAATAATATGCCCTAAACAAGCAACTGCATTTAGAGCCAACTTACATTCTGGCTTTTATCTTGAAAAGGGGAAAAAAATGCTAATGGCATTAGACCAGAGGAAGGGTTAGCAATAACTCTGGATATCTGCATGCATCATATTTTAACACCAGTATGTTACCAGGCACAATTACTATCATTTCCCCCTATCCGAATCCACCACAGATGCTGAGACAGAGTCCCGGGGAACTCCAATTGGAAGCACCTGGCAGATGACAACACATGCCCAGTGATCATAAACTGCACTGGGCTGAGCTGTTCATGGTAAAAGGAATTACTTTAGATTATAGCAATATCTAGGATGTTGTGCAAAAGTGGCATAATCACTGTAAAACAAGAAAGCATACGGCTGTTATGCAGTCACCATATAGGATCTTGCCCATGGCTCTGGCTGGCTGAACAGGTCATATATATCATGTGTAGAAAGGTAGTTTCCCCTTTGACATGATTGTCTAGTCATGTCTGACAGTAAGGGGCAGTGCTATCTCTGTTACTAAGCCAAAGAATCAGTGTTGTCCAAAGATGACTCTGTGATCATGTGGCCATCGTGACTGAACAGAACACTTACCTTCCCACCGAAGTGGTACCTATTTATCTACTTGTACTTTTACATGCTTTTGAACTGCTAGGTTGGCAGAAGCTGGGACTAGTGGTGGAAGCTCACTCCATCACAGGGCACTTGAGTCTCATATTGCCAACTTGCCAATCTTGCAATCGTCAGAGTCAGCGTCTTAACTGCTGTGCCACCACATGTATTATGTGTAGGTAAATACAAACCCCATTCATTCCCCATTCAACTCTGCTACTCAATTCTCAACAATGGCATCACTTACTGGCAACTGGACAGGTTGCACATAGTATGCTGCTGGTGGTGCCTGGGCCATCACTGGAGACGAAACAGTGTTCTTCACCTGTGTTGTCCCTTGAACCTGGGCCACACTGACTCCAGAAGAGAGTGGAGGAGGGGCTTCTTGTAGGGGAGGTGGAGAAGAAGAAGAAAATGAGGCAGATGAGCTCTGTGACACTGAGGAGGCTGTGTGCGCCTGGGACACTGGCTGGACTACAGCAGGCATGCCCCGAGGAGCCTGCACGGCCGTGTTCAACTGAGGAAGACCCAGTGCTTGAGCCTGGGCAGACCCCTGCTGGCGGCTGCCCACCACCTGTACTGGGATGTGAGGTGGGGGCTGCTGGGATGCAGACATTTTAGCAGCACCAAGTTGGGGAGCCTTGAGCGGAGCAATTGGGGGCTTGGATTGAATAGGAATAGGTGACTTTGTGGCTGCCTGGCAAAGACTGTCCTGCTGAAGCTGCACTGGTTGAGGCTGTGACTGAAGCATGGGCTGGACAACAAGTGTCTGGGCGGGCTGCTGGCTCTGGAGAGGTTGAGCCGGCTGCTGAGCCTGAGCTGGCCCTTGCTGTTGCTGCTGCTGGGCCAGAGACGGAGCTTGCTGGTGCTGCTGCTGTGCTAACTGGAGGTGTGTGGCAGTATGCAAGAGCTGCGACTGGCGATGCTGGAACTGCTGCTGGTGATGGATGGCGATTTGCTGCTGGATCACAACTTGCTTCTGGAGGTGAATCTGCTGCTGCTGCTGGATCAGAGAGTGGGGCTGGATTTGGGTATACGTGGCTGTAAGCAACAAGAAAAATTATACATCACCATCAGGGTGCATGCTATCTTAAGGTAACTTAACCAAATGAAGCCAATTCATGTTTAAAATGTGGGGAAGAAAGGGAAAGGCAGAGTCCAAAGAAACAAGGGATGGAAGCAAACAAATGTCATTACATGCACTTATCTTATGGATGGGTAGGGACCATGGCCCAGAGGGAGAGCACATGCTTTGAAATTAGAGGGTCCATGGTCCAATCACATTAACTAAAAGAAATATAAATCACAGGAAGGCTGGGTGAAATGCCTGCCTTAGGTCTTGGAGATCCACTTGCAAGCAGTATAGGCTAGAACGGGGGTAGGCAACCTTTCCCCTTTAAGGGCCGAGGGACTTCAGCTCCCAGAATCCCAGGAGCTATTGGCCAACATGGGACTATTGGCCAACATGGCTGAGGCTTCTGGGAGCTGAAGTCCCTCGGCCCTTAAAGGGAAAAGGTTGCCTACCCCTGGGCTAGAAGGACAAGCCATCTGACTCAAAAGAAGTCAGCTTCGGATGATCCACATCTCATGAATAACCCATCAGTCTAGAAGAAGAAAACATGACAGCCCACAGGCCTTCCTTCTGAGCACCTGACTCCCAGACAAGAAGCTTGCAAGTGAGCTCTTCCCCTCCCAGCTGGAAGCCCCATGAAACATAACTAATGGACCAAAATGCATTACAACCAATCTTTCTTGTGGCACAACTATCATACAGAGAGGCTGGTTACTGAACAAATGAATTAAGGTACCAAACAACCAAGAGGCTCTTAGGTAAAGCAAGTGTCCACTTTCACTTACCAGAACTGATCAAAGTCTGGCTTGGGGCTGGTGTACCAGTTCGGGTCAGGTTCATACCCACAGTCTGCTGACCATTACCATCTGCTTCACCCTTTTTTGCTGCTGCATTTTCTGCTTCTGTCTGACTTCCCTGGCTCACAGTCACGGCATGGGCAGCAGAAGCTACAGGTAAAGGCTGGACTACACCAGTACCTTTCCTCTGGCAGCTACCCCCTGGAACAGATGAGGCTGTCTGACTCAAGCCAGAGACACTATGATTCCCCACAGATGATGCTACACCTCCAGAAATTCCATTATTTCCTGCTGCTCCTTGGCTGAGATTGAGAGACTGCCCTACACTACCCGAAGAAGCTTGTGTCACTGTCAAAGTCTGGCCAGCATGGGTGGCCTGTGGTAGTACTGAAGATTGGGAATTCCCTGGTAAAGCAGTCTTCGGAGCAGAAGCCTGGAGTTGAGCATTAGCTGCTGAGGTCTGCTGATTTCTCACAGCCAAATTCTGCACCTGGGGGAGAAAAACAGAGGAAGGGGAACCAGCCATTAGCATAGGTTACAAGAGGCAAAAAAAACCTTGGAATCTATTTTGTCTTGATTAGCAATAAAATTGAGCACACTTAAAAACTATTCTGAAACTAGCTCTTTGAATTTGTTGCTGCTTTGGTTTTGTGTGTGTGTGTGTCCAATACTTAGTACTGGCCAGTTTTACAAGATACTAGAGAGTGAAGACTGAATCATTTTTTAAAAAGAGAGATAATCAGTCCTTTGGACAAAATTTTAATCTCAGCTCCCTATTTCTGATTTTGAGTCAAGTTAAAGATCTCATGGCACTTTCTGGGTGGAGCTTTTAAAAAGTCCTCCCCAGTATGGCTTTTGACTCAGCCCCAAGCAATCTCCCTTGGACTTGTGCTACAAGCATTCTGGTGCCTACTGCCTCTATATTCCTCCATCACAAACTGAACCCTTTTTTCTCTTCCCTGCCCATTCTCCGCTGCAGAAGCTGCTATTCACTTTGCCTATTTTATATTTATCACTTCTGTATTTTCCTTCTACTGTATTTCGAGGATAACGTGAAGCTGACTCTGGCAGTTAACACTAGTTAAGAAACAAAATAGATAACAGAGAGAAAACAGATGCAGATAGAAATTGATAGAAATACCTCTAAGCATTCCAAGAAGTACTGGGACAGACAAGAGGACAGGATAAGACATGGAACCACAAGATACAGAGGGAGCCTGAGCCATATTGTAGGTCCTTAGAAATCATGGTCTACAGTTTGACCATTCCAAACCCAAAACAACTTGTACCAGTTTGATTTGCCTTACCAAATCACTCCCCCTGACTCACATTCTTTCTCGGAGAATCCTCTATCATAGAGAAAGCAGAGATTTCTGATTTCTTCAGCTCAGATTGTTTTTTGGTTGTTTTTTTTTTGGGCTACTATTTGTTGAATCAGAAACACTAGTTAATACCAGGCAGTAAATAGTTTGTGTTCTTGTTAGTGTGAGAATAAAAGGGCGTTCACAGGATAACAACTCAAAAAAGTACAGCTGACTATCTGGTATAAGTCAACTGCAAAAATGAGACCATTTCTGACTGGGTGCTGCCAAGAACCCTTGAGTATAGCACAAAAGTAATGCTCTACTCACAGAAAGATGGGACTAAAAGGACACACCCAAAACTGGGCCAGGCCAGGCTGGTCGTGGGAACCCCGGAAGAGGGTGTCACTGACCTGGTCCGTGTCTGTGTGGACCCCAGGAGAATGAGTGGGTGGAACTTCCTGCTGAACAGCAGCCACAGCCCCGTTAGGCATCAGGATGAGCTGGGAGGTAAGAGGTACATTGCGGCCCAAGGTTCGGTTCACCTGCAACAGGTTCCCCAGCTGCGGCTGTTGGGGGAGGGTTAGGCAGTATGGAGACGGGAAGAGTAGAAGGGAGAGAAAGGAGGAAAGAAAGCGAACCACAAGCAAACAGGTTATAATGTGTCATGGGGCCTAGGGTCTCCAACAGACACTCATCCCGTCTCAGCAGCATTCTCTTCACTGCAGACATTTTGCAGGAGACGGAAAGCTGAAGTTAACTTATTTTGAAAGGCCACATCACCACTCTCTCCCCTTTCTAGGCCAATAATATAAGACTGTTGTTACTGTGTGCCTTCAAGTCATTTCCTACTTATGGTGACCCTATCATCCAGTTTTCTTGGCAAGTTTTGTTCAGCAGGGGTGAGCCATTGCCATCATCTGGGATTGAGATTGTGACCCATGGGTTTACATAGAATCATAAAGTTAGAAGAGACCACAGGTCCATCCAGTCCAACCCCCTGCCATGCAATCAAGCACCCCTGACAGATAGTCATCCAGTCTCTGTTTAAAAACCTCCAAACAAGGAGACTCCATCACTCTCCGAGGGAGCATCTTCTATTGTCAAACAGCTCTTACTGTCAGGAAGTTGTTCCTAATACTGAGGTGGAATATATTTTCCTATACTTTGAACACACTACTCCATGTCCTGATCATGGGAGCAGCAAAAAATAAGCTTGCAACAGTCTCAATATGACATCCCTTCAAATATTTAAACAGGGCTATCATATCACCCCTTAACCTTCTCTTCTCCAGGCTAAACATACCCAGCTCCCTAAGTCTTTCCTCACAGGGTATGGTTTCCTAACCTTTTACCATGTTGGTCACCCTTCTCTGGACACAGCCAAGAGGGGATTCAAACTCTTCTCTCCTGGAGTCCTAGTCCAACACTCAAGCCACTACACCTAAATGATCAGGTTATTTAAACTAATAAGATGGAGTCATATTTCAGATGAGCACTTTACCAAGACATGTTTTAAAAGAGATTCATGAACTGAGGCCCAGACTTAATAAAAGAATGGAACTATATTCCAGTGCATTATACAAACACATGCTAAGTGCCATGGGATCTTTAAGATTCATGGAAAACCAAACACCTTCACAGTATCGTCTCTCCCCATAGTACATCTACACTGAGCTACTGAGCTGAGACTCAACCAAATGTTCGAAGGAATAAAGATTGCCAACTCATAATGAACTATTTATTTATTTATTTATTTTCATTTTTATGACGCCTTTCCACCAGAAAGGAACCCAAGGAGGCTCACAAGATAAAAACACTTTTAAAACTTTATTACAAAAATTAATAACCATTAAAATAATCCCACTAAAACAGTATAAAATTAACATTAAAAACATACAAAAGTTAAAAACATAACCAAAACACACACACCATGTAAAATCCACCTTGTCATGATTTTAAAAAGCCTGCCTGAACAAAAAAGTTTTTACTTACAAATGCCAGCAGGGAGAATGCCAGGCTAGCTTCCCGTGGAAAAGAGTTCCAGAAGGTGGGAGCAGCCACCGAAAAGGCTCTGTCTCTCATGTCCTCACCAAGTAAGTCTGTGATGGTGGCAGGACCAACAGAAAACCTTTCTCCTGATGATCTTAGGGATCTGACAGCTTCATATGGGGAGATGCGGTCTCTCAAACAGTCTGGATCTAAGTCATATAGGGCTTTATAGGTCATGACCAGCACTTTGAATTGTGTCTGGAAACGAGCCAGGAGCCAGCAAAGCTATTTCAACTAGGGAGCTGTTTCAACCTGTTTCTAGCTGCAGCATTTTGAACCCACTCTGGTTTCTGATCAGTTTCCAAAGGCAGCCCCACGTAGTATGTGTTACAGCAGTCCAAATGGAATGTAATCAAGGCATGTGTCACTGTAGCCAGATTTCACATCTCAAGGAACAGGTGCAGCTGGCGCACTAGTTTTAACTGTGCAAATGCATTCCTGGCCACTGCTGAAACCTGGGCATCCTGGCTCAGACTGGAGTCCAGGAGGAAAACACCCAAGCTGCGAGCCTGAGATTTCAGGATGAGTATAACCCTATCCAGCACAGGCAGAGTCCCTGTTCCTTAATCTGACTTACAACTGACCAGGAGCACCTCTGTTTTGTCTGGATTGTTTCAACTTGTTTGCCATCATCCAGTCCATTACTGACAACAGACATTGGTTCAGACACAGCTTGCTTGGAGTCAGATAGAAAGGAGAGATAGATTTGGGTGTCATCCACATACTGATGACACACACCTCCAAAGCTCCAGATGATCTCTCCCAGTGGTTTCATGTAGATGTTAAATAACATGAGGAACAGAACAATGCTGAGGGGACCCCACAGGTCAACAACCAGGGGGTCAAACAGGAGTCCCCCAACATTACCTTCTCACTTTACCCCTCCAAGAAAGACCACAACCACTGCATTAACAGTGGCCCCAAGTCCCATCCTAGACAGGCAGCCCAGAACATTACCATAGTTGATGATATCGAAAGCTGCTGAGAGATCCTGCAAGACCAACAGGGACATATTCTCCCTGTTCAGTTCCCTGCACAGGTCATATACCAAAGCAACCAAAGCTGTCTCTAGTTTTTTGTGGGTTTTTCAGGCTGTGTGGCCATGTTTTAGAAGAGTTTCTTTCTGACGTTTCGCCAGCATCGGTGAAGCATTTCTCTGAGATGCCAGCCACAGATGCTGGAGAAACATCAGAAAGAAACTCTTCTAGAACATGGCCACACAGCCCGAAAAACCCACAAAAAACTATGGATGCCGGCCATGAAAGCCTACAACTTCACAAAGCTGTCTCTGTCCTATAGCCAGGTCTGAAGCCAGATTAAAATGGATCTAGATAATGTGTTTCATCCAGGTTGCCCAAACAAAGAAAAGCAGTTCTGGTGTAAAGACATGCAAGAGGGCCAAAAGAGATATTTATTTATGATAGGAGACATCAATGCCTTTACATCTCTTACCCGAAGATACATCTGAGCTTGTGACTGGTTGAGAGGTGGTGAGGTGGTATTCCCCAGAAGTACAGACTGTGTCAGGGTGGTGGTACTAGGTGAACTCACACTTTGTGAACGGCTGATTAACTGTGCAGCTGATGTGGTTGCCAAATTAATCTGTAAAGTGAAATGAACGAGAGCAAGAGATGTGGGTAACTATATTATAACAGAATATAGTTAACCTCAACAGCTGCAGCTGACAGGAAAGACATGGTCATGCTCCTCCCAACCTACTCAGACCCTCACCAGTCATTTATAACTCCCAGTTTGATGCCTTTCCTCCTGCAGTCCAAGAGGCCCACAAACAATATGGACCAAATGTCCAGAGATAAGCTTTCTGAAGCTGTTGGGATACTACTACTACCACCATTTCCATCATCATGTCATCTCCCCCAAGAACAGGGACTCAAGACAGCTTACAAAACACAACATACATAAAAACATACAAAAGATTATTAAAAGGAATTAATTTGTCTATAACTTTAAAAGCAATTTAAAATGATTCAAAAGATAAAAAGGGTAAAATGGTTAAAAAGCAGCAGAACAATCCGTTCAAAGTCTTTTCTTGAGAACAGTCAACCATCCACAACCTGCAGAACAAATGGTGATGGAATCAAGATCAGAAACCACTGGAAAGGAAGATCGGCAACACATGCAGCACTTTCCAATGACACTACATATATATGACGAAGGAACTTGGGTTGAGAAGAGGTAACCACCAGCCTAAGAAACCTCTTGCTCTTGTGGAGCTGGGGAAAAGTAACAATAGATGTGTAAACCAACACCATCCAATTATACTTTACATACCAACATTAGAAGACAATAGAAGTACAAGCTCTATCATCCTGAACACAGGACATGACAGAAAGGAACAGCCTCTTTCTACAGATGGAGCTCTTGCCTTCCTTCAGCCTCTTCCTCCTCATTAGGATGGGACTCTCTCCTTTATATCTGCTGCTCAGTTTTCTCACTCAAAAACAAACTAGTTCTCCCCACACTCAGCTGCTTTTTTTATTCCATCCCAACTGGCAACAACGTATATTGTTCATCACTACCACCATTCTTCCTGAGTCCCAAGGTGTTAGCCATAAAGTTAGCCATTTAGAAAGCAAGTTATTCTCTAATAAACAGACATGGAATGGGAGATCTCTGAAGGGCAGAAGGGAGTTACTTACCGAAGCCTGTGTGGTTGCTGTCTGCTGAGGGGTGCTTGTGTTTGGAGAATTTGCCTGTCGACTGGCTGCAATTGTGGCCTGCAAGGAACAATAACATTTTCATCCAGAACCAATATTTAGTCAGCAGGCAGTCCTCATTCCCATCATTTTAGATTGCAAAACTACAACAAAATGATCATTCTGCCTCAAGAGTAGTCTTCCATTTCAGTTCATGTGTAGCCTCTATGCCAGGGGTAGGCAACCTTTCCCCTTTAAGGGCCAAGGGACTTCAGCTCCCAGAATCCCAGGAGCTACTGGCCAACATGGCTGAGGCTTCTGGGAGCTGAAGTCCCTCGGCCCTTAAAGGGAAAAGGTTGCCTACCCCTGCTCTATGCCAATGTGCTCTCACATGTCATTGAACTTCCCATCCACAGTATGCCCTAACCAAAAAAAAAAAAAAAAAAAACCAACCCAAAGAAGTGAAGAATTAAACTATTCATTAACCCATGTTCTCTCTCCAGTCAGGTACCTATCACAAAGAACTCAATTCTGTTTCATCAGCTCACCATTAGACTATCATGTTATATTCTGCTGCTGCTTCTTTAAGGGAAACTGTTGTTCACTTCTAGAATTAAGAGACCTGGAATACAGATTATGATGTGTAACAAATACTCTTCAGTAAAAAAAAAAAAAGCATTTCGAAGTGTAGCTTATGCTGCATGCAGCAGGCAGTTTTTAACAGGAGTCATGCCCACTGAGTGACCTTGAACAAGTCACACTCTCTCAGCATCAGAGGCAGGCAAAGGCAAAGGCAAACCCCTACTGAAATCTTGCCAGGAAAATCCTGTGATAGGGTCGCCGTAAGTTGGAAATGACTTGAAGGTACACAACAACAAAAGATATCTACCATCCATAACACAAATATTTACAATTGACTCAAGACACTGAGTCAAACTGTTTTAGAACTGCTACAGGAACATTCACAGATTTAACGTCATTTTCAAAAAATTAATCTAACTTATAATCACATCTTCGTTCATCTGTACAGAACAGCAAGCTATATAAAAATGTGAAGTAAAACATAATTTAATAATAAAAACTAGTGAGGTGCTTTTATTATTCAAGGGTAGGATGCATATAGAAAACCCATTTTGAGAATGAAGCCTGTTATCTGCACAGCCCCAATATTTTGTTTCATAGTCACATTGCAATTTTACAGACTATACAGAACTAAAGAAGATGAATTCTAGATACATTGTTCTTGTTAACTGCAGCCAAGTCGACTTTGACATATGGTGACCCCATCCATCTGAGAGACCTCCACATTATACTGTCTTCAACAGCCCTGCTCAGGTCTTGCAGACTCAGGGCTGTGGCTTCCTTGATTTGAGTCTTATCCATCTGAAATGTGGTCTTCTTCTCTTCCTGCTTGCTTTGACCTTACCAAGCATTATTGTCTTTTAAAGCGAATTACATCTTTTCATGATATGGGCAAATACAACAGTCTCAGTTTAGTCATCGTGGCTTTAAAGAGAAGTTCATGCTCCATTTGTGTAAAATAAAATTGTGTAACTATATCAGGAGCTAACTATTTGGAGACCCTAGAAACTGTTCATTGTTTTGTTGTTGTTGTTAACTGCCTTCGCATCAGTTTCAACCCATGGTGATCCTTTGGATGAGACATCTCCAGGCAAACTCATATTTATGGTCTCTTTAATAAAGTCCATCCATCTAGCATGTGGCCTTCCTCTCTTTCTACTTCCCTCCACCTTTCCTAACATTATTGTCTTTTCCAGTGATCCATGCCTTCTTATGTCCAAAGTACGACAGTCTAAGTCTTGTCATCTTGGCTTCTAGGGATATCTCTGGCTTGATCTGCTCTAGGACCCATTTGTTTGTCCTTTTGGCTGTCCATGGGATCCTCAGCACTCTTCTCCAGCTCTACATCTCAAATGCATTGATTTTCCTCCTATCTTCTTTCTTTACTGTCCAGCTCTCACATTCATACATGGTAACAGGGAATACAATGGCTTGTATGATTCTGACTTTTGTGCTGAGTTGTATGTCTTTGCATTTTAGAATCTTTTCTAGCTCTTTCATAACCACCCTCCCCATTCTTAATCTTCTGATTTCCTGATTGCAGTCCCCATTTCTATCAGTGTTTGATCCCAGATATGAGAACTCTTTTGCTATTTCTATTTCTTAATTGTCCAGGTTGAACTTGTGAAGGTCCTTGGTGGTCATTATTTTTATTTTCTTTATACTCAACAGCAAGCCTGCCTTTGCACTTTCTTCTTTGATCTTCCTTAGTAGGTGTTCCAGGTCTGTGCAGTTTTCTGCTAGTATTATGGTGTTATCTGCATATCTTAGATTGTTGATATTCCTTCCTCCTATTTTCACTCCTCCCTCTTCCATGTCCAAGCCTGCTTTGCTTAAAATATGTTCTGCATATAGGTTGAATAGATAGGGTGATAGGACGCAGCCTTCTCTGACTCCTTTGCCAATTGAAAACCATTCTGTTTCTCTCTGTTCTGTTTTTACAGTAACCTCTTGTCCTGAGTACAGATTCCTCATCAGGACTATCAGATGTATTAATACTCCCATGTGTTTAAGGGCATTCCAGAGCCTTTCATGATCTATGCAGTCAAAGGCTTTGCTATAGTCTATAAAGCACATGCTAATTTTCTTTTGGAACTCCCTGCTATGCTCCATTAGACATTGTATATTTGCAATATGATCCCTGGTGCCTCTTCCTTTCCTGAACATTGCTTGGACCTCTGGGATTTCTCTCTCCATGTGTAGCTGGAGTTTGTGTTGCAGTATTTTGAACGTAATTTCGCTTGCATGGGAGATACATGCTATGGTCCTGTAGTTGCTACAGTCTCTTGTGACTCCTTTTTTGTGGATGGGGATGTATATTGATCACTTCCAATCTGTTGGCCATCGTTTCGTTTTCCACATCTGTTGACATATGTTGGTTAGCACTAGAGTTGACTTTGTCAGTGTGAATTGCAACAGTTCTATTGGTATATCATCTGTTCCTGGAGTCTTGTTTTTTGCCATTTCTTTTTATTATAGCTTCCACCTCAATTTTTAGAATCTGGGGTTCATCTTCATATGGCTCTTCACTCCATGTCTCCTTCATTCTGTCATCTCTTTAGTACAGTTCTTTTGTGCATCACATCCAACATCTTTTTATTCCTTCCTGGTCTTGAATTATGTTATTTTTATTGTCGTAGAGAGTCCCAGTCCTTGGTTTGAACTTCCCCTTGATTTATTGAATCTTGTGGAATAGGTCTCTCGTTCTTCCCTTTTTGTTGTCATCTTCAATTTCTCTACATTTGTCACTGTAGTAATTTTCCTTATCTTTGTGCACTAGCCATTGTACTATTGCATTTATGTTTCTTAGTTTATTTCTATCTCCTTTTTGTTTTGTTTCTCTTCTTTCTTTTATTGCTTGTAGCGTTTTATCTGTTATCCATGGTTTCTTCACTTTCCTTTTGTCTGCTGAAAGTGTCTTTATGCATTCTTCTTTTATTATGTCCCTGGCTTCAGACCAAATCTCTTCTGGTTCACAATCTATTATACTTATTATTGCATATCTGTTCATTATATTGTCAATGAATTCTGTGGAAATGTTGTTTAAAATGATGACTGGTTTTGTTCTAATTCATTGTTAATTGCCATCAAATCAGTTTTGACTTATGGCAACCCTATGAACAAGAGACCCTATCATCAGCACCCCATCTCAGGTCTTTCAAACTCAGAGATGAGGGTTCCTTGATTAAGTCCATCCATTTGCAATGCAATCTCTTTTCGTACTGCCTCCCACTTTATCAAGCATTCATCTTTTCCAATGAGTCATGTTGTCTCATTATATGTGCAATGTACAAGAGCCTAAGTACACGTACAAGAGCCCTAGCTTCTAGGGAGAATTCAGATATGTTGTGTTTTGGGAAGTATTTATTTGTCTTTTTGGCAATCCAGAGCATCCACAGCACTTTATCAACAAATTTTCTTTTTTCTTTTTATTTTATCTTTGTGCTCCCGCCTCGATCCGCAGGGAGAGGTGGGAAATATAAATAAATTATTATTATTATTATTATTATTATTATTATTATTATTATTATTATTATTATCCACAGAACTCTGTTCCATCATCAAATATGCATGAGTTGATTCTCTTCCTGTCAAGCTTTCTTCACTCTCCAGCTTCCACAACCATACATAGAAATGGAAATATGATGGCATGGACCATCCTAATTTTAGTATTCAATAATGTATCTTTACACTTCAGGATCTTTCTAGTTATTTCATGGCTGCCCTTCTAAGTCCTACTCTTCCTCTCATTTCTTCACTTCAGTCTCCATTCTGATTAATGACTAAGTCAAGTTACGGAAACTCTTGATGTCTTCACTGTCAATGTCTTCACTGTCTACTTTATAGTTATGCAAATCATCTGTGGTCATTATTTTTGTTTTCTTAATGTTCAGCTGTACACTTGCCTTTGTATTTCTTCCTTGACCTTCTTCAGTAATCATTCCAAGTCTTTGCTATTTTCCGGTATGAGGGGGTACTAAAATGTTCTCAGAACAACCAAAAGGGTTCACCTTGAAAGTCGATGCACTTGGCACATCATTTCTCAATGTTTGGCCACCGAAATACTGCTCCGCTGCTGCTATCATCTCTGAATCATTCAAAGATTTCAATCCTTTCAAACTTTTTAAGATTTGGAGACAGGAAATAGTCAGATGAAGCTAGATATGGTGAGCAGGGTGGATGGTCTATGCATTCAAACCCTAAATTCTTCAAAACATCCATCATCTTGACAGCCTGTGAGAAGGTGCATTGTCCCTCAAAAACAGAACACCTTTCTGCAGTTTCTTCACCTTTTTTCCTTCAATGCCTCCTTCAATCAGTACAGCAAGTTAAGAGTAGTATTCTGAATTAACTGTTTGGCACTTTTGAAGATATTCAGTCATATAAATACCTTCCTTATCCCAAAAAACTATGCCCATGACTTTCCTGTTGACCTGTGAGTCTTGAATTTCTTTGGCCATGGAGAACCCAGGTGCCACCACTGCAAGGACTGCTGTTTGGTCTCCAGGTCATAGTGATGTAACCATGTTTCATCAAGAGTGATGGATCATTAAAAAAAAAATGACTAAGTCACTCAAAATGCTGCAAAATCAAACTGGAAGCATACACTTGATTTCGTTTCTAGTCAGCATTAAAACATTTCAGAACTCACTAGGCTGACATCATCTGCATGGCCAACTGCTCATGAATTATATACCCAATGTATACCCAAGATATGTCTAGTGTCTCAGTAATTGTTTTAGCTGGGATTCACCGATCTGCCAAAATCAGGTCATGGACACACCCAACAATTTCAGGTGCTGACACTGTCAAAGGTCTCCGCAGACCGCACAACATCTTCGGTCTCAAAATCTCCACACTGAAAGTTGGCACACCACTTCTTCACAGTTTAATATGAACGGAACTTGTCAATCAATGTTTGCATCATACACTTGTAGATTTCCTTTGGTGTTTTGTTGTGCACGAACAGGAACTTCATAAGGGCCCAGAGTTCAGCACTTGAACATTCCACACTTTCCACTGACGTGTTCTATGAATTATCTTTTAAAATTCAGAAATTAGAGCTACTATACTGCAAACTGGCAATTTACAATACAAAAGAACACTCTCAAGCTACAGTGGCAAAATTACATTCAGATTTCGAGAAGTGGGTTTGTCTGAGAAGTTTTCTGCAAGACCTCATAGTAGTAAGATAATATCTGCATATCTTAATTGTAGATCTTCCTTCCTCCAATTTTACATGTCCTTCCTTTAAGCCTAATCCTGCTTTACGTATGTTATGCAAATGAGTCTTGCAGGACCTTTGAGACTAACTATGCAAAAGAAGTTGTACCATAACCACTGTACCATATCTGTTAATAGACCAAGTCTAAGAAAACTTATGCTACAACTTCTTTCATGCAGTTAGACTAAAAAATGCTACAAGGTCCCTTTGCATACTGATCTTCCAGACTAACACATCTATGTCTCTGAATTTTATTAACGTAAGATATGTTAAGCATAAAAGTTAAATAGATAGGTTGATAAAATGCAGCCTTGCCTGACCCTTGCCAACTGGAAACCAACAATACACAGATTTACATGCTAATCCTCTCAACCAAGGGTCACACAGTATATATACCGCACACACCTCAATGCAATTATTCTCTGAAGATGCCAGCCACAGATGCAGGTAGAACGTCAGGAATACATTCTTCTAGAACACAGCCTCACAGCCCCCCAAAAACCACAAAAACCTATGGAAACCATTCCATTTCTCTGTATTTTGTCCTGATAGTATTCTCTTGTCCTGAGTACAGGCTACATACACATCAAGGCAATCAAATGTTGTGGTACACGTATTTCTTTAAGAACAACCAATAGTTTTTTATGATCTATACGATAAATGGCTTTGCTTGAATTTATAAAGCACAGACTGATTTTCTTTCAAAATTCTTTCTTGAGCTCCATTATTCATTCTGTTGATTTTGGCCGAGCTATTAAGGTCTATTAAGGTCATTTTGAACGTTGATCCTGTACTCTGAGATATTAACTACTACTCCTAATTTAGTGTCATCTGCAAATTTGATAAGCATGTCCTCCATTTCTTCACCAAGTCAATGATGAAGATGCTGAATAGCACTGGGCCCAGGAATCTGCCCAAAATGGGGAAAAAAGTTTTTTTAATTTGCCTTTTTGGACACAGAGATATATATTTCCTCATATTGGAATCTTAACTGTCATATGCATAAAATGATATTAGTGAATCTTATTTTTAGACACAGGAATTAGACTCTTTATCCTGCATAAGCATGGTGGCCTCTTCGTGGATGCTTCTCAAGAAAGAGAAAAGGGAGAGAATAAAGAAAATAGATAAAGAAGTTAGATAAAAACAAATTTTAAATGGAAGACAGAATCTGAGAAGCAAGAGCAACTTCCTTGAGAACCTCAAGTGACTTTAAGTCAGAGAGTTCTGCAGGAAGTGGCAAGGTCAAGTAGAAAAAGCAAAGTAATGAATAAATCTAATTTCTCTGGGGCTTCATTTCCAATTCATTGAGCCAGAGGGTCTTCGAACACTTTAAACCGTCACAGAAAAATGCAAAAATCTATCTATTAAGATCATTTTGAATTTTCATCCTGTCTTCTGGGGTATTA
>CM034703.1:137583752-137593828 GCA_020142125.1 Phrynosoma platyrhinos | reverse complement strand
CACCTGGAATAATCCTGTGTCCAGTTCTGGGCACCATAATTCAAAAAGAATGGTGAGAAGTTGGAGCATGTCCAGAGGAGGGTAACCAAAATAGTGAAAGGTCTGTAAACCATGCCTTATGAAGAGAGACTTAGGTAGCTGGGTATGTTTAGCCTGGAGAAGAGAAGGTTAAGAGGTAATATGCTAGCCCTCTTTAAGTATCTGAAGGGGTGTCATGTTGAGGATGGAGCAAGCTTTTTTTTCTGCTGCTCCAGAGAATAAGACCTGGAGCAACTGATGCAAGCTACAGGAAAAGAGATTCCACCTAAATCTCAGGAGAAACTTGTTGATGGTAACAGCTGTTTGACAGTGGAAGATGCTGCCTCAAAGGGATGTGGAGTCTCCTCCTTTGGAGGTTTTTCAAGAGGCCGGGTGGCCATCTGTCACAGGGAGTGCTTTGATTGTGAGATCCTGCGTGGCAGAATGAATTTGAGCTGGATGGCCCTTGAAGTGGCTCAGGGGGTGGGCAGTGAGAGGGAAAGGGGGCAGCCTTTAGTCTAAAGTATTGGTGCACAAGAAAGACAAGGGGAACCAGCAGCCTTTAGGATCATGGTGAGGATGAGGGTTTCATGAAACTTTTCAGGGTTCCTTAAAACCACAATGCAGCTTCTCTGATCATTTAGTGTGGACGTGTCTCCTGCTCTTCATCTGTCTGCACAAGCTCACTCCCTTAGTTGAATCTTTCACTGGTAGTGGCAGTGCCAGTTGGGAAACTCTTGCAAGGCTTGGGTGCTGAGCATTGTTTCTATGGCTTGGAATGGCACCATTCAGGACAGACTGACTGACTGGAGCAAGGAGTTAGAGCATGTGGCAGTGTGGGAAAAGTGGCGGCAGAAAGGAGCTTTGGGTCCCTGCTTAAGCTTTGTGACCTTTACTGGGACTTGGCTGGCAGGTTAGAGATACTCTGCTCCTTTTTTCTTTCACTGGATAGGCTAAGAGAAGAGGTAACAGAATAAGCAATCTTCATGTATGTGTGTGGAGAAGACATGTCTAGAGAAGGAGAGGAAGGAGTATCTCTGGTCCAGGGCATGTAGCCTCTGTAAATCCCCAACACACATATACCAGCTATGCCCATATCTGCCCCAACAAAGAAGGATTGGGATTCCTTCCTTGCTAAGGAGAAGCTTCTCCCTTTACACCTGGTCACCTTGGGAGCAACAACTGCATCTGGCTAAGCAGCGACCAAGAGGCCTCTTGCTCACACTGGCCTTTGCTGAAGGGGTGGCACAGATGAGAGGCTTCTCACTTGCTGTTCAGCTAGCTGCTTGGCTGCCGCTCTCAAGTGACAAGGTGCAAAGTGACCAAGGTTGTTTATTTTGAATTTGCAGCAGAATAGTAGAAATACACATGGAGGAGGGGCTCTAGGGTCATCGCTCAAGATTAAAGGGGACAGTAGCCGAAAAAAGTTTGGGAACCACTGATTTAAAGCCTATTTCATCAACAGTGTTTTAGGCCCCAAATAGCCTATAATAAAACAGATGTGACTAAACATTTTTGAGGCTTGGTCAACAATTTTAACACTTATTTGGGGCTTGTGCATTGGAGATTTGAAAAATGGGTAGACAGAGCCTCTCAAGGTCCAAGGGGAACAAAAATTGCCCACAGACTCACAGTTGCTGTCCCCTTATGTAACACAGGAAGGCGCCCATAGTGATAGTAGCCAAATGGGTTTCCGTGTCTCAGAAAGGTAAGGAAGGAATGTGGGATATGTGAAGAGCTACACTCCTGTGCTCTCTCTATTATATCTAGGTGCCTTGTTCCTCAGTCCTGCAGGTCCTTCATTTAAGTTCATGCACCACTGACTCTGCAACTGTCTCCAGCATGTTTTGGCCCTGTTCTCTCCCAATTATGCCATATGGTATTTCTAAACAAGAATGGACTATAGGTTTCAGAATCAGTCAATGTAGTGGAATAGCAAAGGTTTAGGATTAGCAGTCAGCAAACACTTCACTGGGTCACAGTTTTTTCCTCTTACGCAATTATCAGCATTGAAGGATGCCAAATTGGAAAAGTCTGAAACTTATTATAACATACCACCTTAAAAGCAAGTGTGGTGTAATGGTTTCAGCACTGGACTGAAGTGCTGAAACCATTCTGGAGACCAGGATTCTATTTGACACTTGGTCATGGAAACCCACTTGGATAAGTCACATACTCACAGCCCCACGAAACCCCATGCTAGATTTGCCTCAGGGTCACCATAAGTCAGAAATCACTGGAAGGCACACAAGAAACAACAACCACCACCATTCATCCCAGCCAAACCTTGTTATGATGTAGCACTCATCCTTTACCTAAGGCAGGGGTAGGCAACCTGTCCCCTTTAAGGGCCGAGGGACTTCAGCTCCCAGAAGCCTCAGCCATGTTGGCCAATAGTCCCATGGTGGCCAATAGCTCCTGGGATTCTGGGAGCTGAAGTCCCTCGGCCCTTAAAGGGGACAGGTTGCCTACCCTTAACCTAAGGGCATACTTATAACACCACCAACTGTGAAAAAGATGAAGCAGCACATTGTTCTGAAAAGGACAGCATGGCATTTTGGTCTGGACCAATTGGTAAGCGCCCTACATCTCTTTACTGAGGCCCAAACGTTCATGTAAGAGAACCAGGAAGCAGAGAGTCAATACAAGAGTAACGGGTCACAGATATGACTGACGATACTCTATTGCAGATCATACAAGAAACTGCCGGCGTGGTTACAGCCTAACAAACAACTTTATGCACTTAAAATATTGTTCTGCAACATTAAGCTCATTTTCCACACTTGAACCATGTTTTGTTCTTTAAAAAAAAAACAATTTAAAGCAAACAACTATATAAACTGCAGAGGAGGTATAAATACTGAATGGCACACATTACACAGGGCTGGAAAAATATTTCACATTCTTAAGTGTCAAGGTCAAATGTTTAGACAGCTATGATTTTTCCAGCCTGGAACTACATTTAAAGGCGACCACCAATAACACAGCATGACCGCAACATTACAAGAGGAACGGCAGCACCAGCTGCCTCATTATTTTTCTGTTGAGACAAGGAGAGCTTTACATCCAAGAAATGTGACATACTCCAGTAACCAAATTAAATTTCTAGCCTTCCAATCTTGTAAATACCATGTAGCTGATGTGCATATTTCCAATTATACATGCATACTCTGAAACTAGAATTTTACACACACACACACACATATATAATTATAGTATTAAAAACATATAACACAAAAAAGAAAAAACAAGAAATTAATACAAACAACAAATAAATAATACAACAACAAACATTCAAATACATAATACATACAAATACATGCCTACATACATACCTACATACTACAAATGATATAAAACATATACCGTAAACATTAAGACAACACACAGGTGTTTAAGAAAGCACATCCATCTGAGGTGGCAACAAGATATTTTCAGCTGAAGATGCTTAATAATAATAATAATAATAACAACAGCAACAGCAACAACAACAATAATAAATTTTATTTAATACCCCGCCCCTCTGAAACCAATCGAGGTGGCTTACAAGTGATAAAAAAATCATATAAAATTCACACCCAATACCCACCCACCTTAAAAAGATATTAAATCAAACATTCAATTAAAATATCATATAAATAAGAACATCATAATTCTGGAACACTTCCTCTAAAGAACACTGCCTGGCACCTTTACAAATGTCTCTCTAACACCAAGCAAAGAAAGAAGCTCTGGCTCTCCTGTGTCATTTTTACTGCCTTAATAATGTAAATTCAAAGATATATCTATGTTAAGTCTGTAAAATCAGTATGCAGAGATCTTATACCACCCTTGAGACTAACTGAAAGAAAGAAGTTGGCAGCATGAGCTTTTGTAGACTTAAGTCTACTTCCTCAGATGCATCTGCATTCTTACTTTCAGTTAGTCTCAAAGGTGCTAGAAGATCTCTCTACATATTTAATAATGGAAAGATAGTTTAAACCAGGGGTCGGCAACCTTTGTTGCCGGGAGGGGGGGAAATGGCGCAGGGGGTCGGAGGCGCGCATGCGCACTTGCTTTTCTCCTGCGCGCTTGTGCTTCCTTTCCCTGTCGTGCGCATGAGCACACGACACACCTGCCATTTTGGAAGCCCCCCATGTGGGGGGGCTTCCCTGGGCCTTCTAAAGGCCCCTCCGCACCCGAGGCGGCTGAATTCGCCTGCAGCAACAGCAAGGGGGCCTTTCCAAGGCCAAGGGAAGCGGCTGCGGCAGGTGAATTCACCCGCAGCAGCCACGGGGGGGGCTTCCCTGGGCCTCCTAAAGGCCCCTCTGCACCCGCAGCGGGCGAATTCACCCACAGCAGCGGCAGGGGGGCCTTCCGAAGCTTTCCAAAATGGTGGCTGCATCGCGTGCGCATGCGCGCACAATGTGGACATCATTTTGAAAGGCCCCCCACTCACGGCTGCTATTTTGGTTTCCAAAATTTTCCGGAAGTCGTTTGCGCATGCGCAGTACTCCTGTGCATCACCCCTATCACCAGCAGAACAGACCTCAATTGTTTGATGAGACTGTTACCTGTTAAAGTAGCTTGAGGAGAGCATTTATCAATAGTGCCATACTCTAATCATGAACACAAAACAGTTCTGAATGTCTAAGTGTAGCTTATGACATACATTCATGTATAAGTTTAGATATTTTAGTCAAAAAATTGACCCAAAAAAATGGGTCAACTTCTCCATGGGCCAATGTAAGCACTGTACAGTTGTCCCTCCACATTTGTGGCTTTGACATGTGCAGATTTTATTATTCATGGAGGGAGGTTGAAAGACCAAAGGAAAGTACAGGTGAATACAGATTAATTTCTAAGCCTTCTTATTTGTATATACAGGTGTGCATATGTATCCTTATACAGTATGTGTTGTTTGATCTTGAGGAATATTTGATTTTACTGTATTTCTATACTGCACTTAGAATTTATAGTGCACTTCAGAATATTAAAAGCACTTTATATTATATATGTTATTTCAATGATCTTGAAATCTTGAAAGTGGCCCTCTAAGAAAAAAAATAGGCAACTGCACACCTCTAGATGTTGTTAAACTGCAACTCTCATTGGCCGTGGCCAGTATAACTAATGGTGATTACAGGAGCTGCAGTCCAATAGTATCTGGAACTTGGCCATCCCATTTGTAAAATACCATACATAAATAAACCCATTTGTGTTGGATGTCTATTATACTATTTGAACCACTGGCCAAATATAACAAGGAGTTTTACGGCATCTTAAAGACTAACAAGTTTTATTTTCCAAAAGTTTTTGTTACAGTATAGTTACAACAGTCTTTAAAGTACTACACAATTCTTTGTTGTTTTGTCTGCAAAAGACTAAGATTGTTACTGATAGGAAATTTAAACATAAAATGTAGCTTATTGTTATGCCCCACATTACTCCAAGTGAGGGCTAAAACTGATAAGGTAGCTTGCAACAAGTATTGCTAGTCCATTGCCCATAAACTAGAAAGAAAATTCATCCATGAAAGGTCATAAAACAGATGTATAGTCAGCCCTCCAGATTTGCAGCTTTGAATTGTGCGGATTTGATTATTAATGGATTTGATTAATATGCTTTCTTGAGGACTCTCTAAGCCCTCCAGTGTGACTCTGCCAGACGTTGACCATAGAGTCATTTTGGAAGACCAAGAGATTCCTAAAGAAAACACTTCTCTCAACATTTGTAGGTCCTCCATCACAATTCTGTGGTCAATGTTTGACAGATGATGACCACAGAGAAGTGTTCTCTCAGATGAAAAAAAAAATAGTGGCTTTTTATTTGCAGTTTTTCCACTTTCACTGTGGTCCTGTGCCCCTAATCCCAGCAAATGTGTAGGGACCACTGTAGAGCAGATTCAAGGAAATGAGCAAAGCAACAGATTACAGCTGAAGCCACAATAAATAGTTTTTTAAAAATGCAAACTGAAAACATTTAGACATTTTACAGAAAGGGATGACACAAAAACGATTTGATGGGATGAGAATTCTCCCACTTCCATCACACGTATGGTACCCCTTAGACAACATGCTGATTTCTGTCCATGTGGCTGCTCATTTTTACTCTTGGGAAACAAGTTTCTGTAGAGAAATTAAAATTGGGCAATTAAACATGTACTTCATAAACTGCACTGTGTTTGTTTCCCAACTTTCATACCAAACAGTATGAAAGCAATATTTCTACTCACCTTTTTAAAAAAATCAGAAGTTGGTTAAATCTTCATAGAACAAGGAGAATAAATAGCAACACACTAGATACTACATTTCTTTCTGATTTATGACAACCCTACTTGACAGTAATTAAGAACCATGAATGAGAGACCTCCAGAACGCCCTATCCTCAACACCCCTGCTCAGGTCTTGCAAACTCAGGGCCATTGCTTCTTTAATGAGTCTATCCATCCGTAATGTGGTCTTCCCTTTTACCTACTGCCTTCTACCTTCCCAAACATTACAGTGGTCCCTCCACATTTGCTGGGGTTAGGAGTAAAGGACTCCTGTGAATGTGGGAAAAGCACAAATATAAAACCACTATTCTTTTTACCAAAGAGAATACCTCTTTAGGAACTTCTAGGTCCTCCAGTGCAACTCTATGGCCAACTTCTGGATTCCTGGAGAGAACATATTAATGAAAACTGCAAATAATCATATCCACAAAAGTCAAAGCCGCGAATGGGGAGGACCAATTGTGCTGTCTTTTTAACCTGAAAATGAATGCTACTTTGGAAGATGATCTTGCATACTTTCTGGCTATCTCTAAGTTCAAAACTAACTGCCAACTAGATTAAAAAAATAATGAACATGAAGACAGCCATTATTCTTGTTTTCAAAAGTCACTCTTTTCACTAAAGTGGTAGCATGGAAAGTACTTGAACCACTGCATACTTGCCAGTGTCAAGGCATTGGGGAGATACCTGTCCACTCAACTATTTGCCTCCATGGATGCTTCCTTTGACATTTTAAAAGTATACATTTGTTGTTGTTAACCGCCCTCGAGTTGCTCTTGACCCATGGTGACCGAGTAGATGAAACATCTCCAAGACTCCCTGTCCTCCACTGCTTTGTTTAGGTCCTGCAAATTCATACTCATATCTTCTTAATAGAGTCCATCTATCTAACATGCAGCCTTCCTCTCTTTCTGCTTCCCTCCACTTTTCCATGTATTATTATCTTTTCCAATGAGTCATGCCTTCTCATGACATACCTACCCAAAGTGCAACAGCCTCAGTTCAGTCATCTTATGCACAAAACACTGTGCAAGATCCAGTCCATTATGATTATATACATTCAAACCAGTTAGTCTCAAAGATGCTACTAAATTCCTTTATGCCTCCTTTTCAACCCACATAATCATAGAAAATTACACAATATTGTTTCACATGGTTTTCATTTCTGTAAAAAAAAAAAGTTAAGCAGAATTTTTGCACAAATGGTTAAGGTGAACTCTTCACACATTAAGATTTCAAAACAGACTAAATTCTGCTCCTGCTAAAAAAGAAACTGTTGGTTGATTTCTCAATTAGCTATGCTCGATTTAAGATTACACCACAGTTGAGCCTTGGCCTCAGGATTAAGATGTATAGGATTATTTTTGAGGCATACAGTGGTCACTCCACTTTCGCTGAATAAATAAATGAATAAGATGACTACTAGCATGAATGTTGTACTGTTTGATTATTTTTGTCTACGGTTATTCATGCTAACAAAGTACAGTGGTCCCTCCACATTCACTGTGGTAAGAGGTGAAGGACCGCTATGAATGTGGAAAAACCCGCAAATAAAAAAGCACCATTCTTATTACCTGAGAGAGCACCTCTCTAGAAACCTCTAGACCCGCTGCCGCAACTCTGTGGTCAACATCTGGCAGAAGCTGACCATAGAATTGCTCTGGAGGACCTACACATGCCTAGACAGGTGTTCTCTCTAGGAATCTCTAGGTTGTCTAGTGCAATGTCTGGTGGATGTTGAACACAGAGTCATGCTGGAGGACCTATAGATTCTTAGAAATAACATTATTAATCAAACCCACAAATAATCAAATCCTCAAAAGTCAAAGCCACAAATGTGGAGGGCCAACTATATTTCAGTCTGCAACCAGACTGTGTTTTTGAGGCATATTTCAGTCTGCAATCAGATTGTAGACCTCTCAACAAATTACAACCCACCTGGAGAAAAACGACCTGCAGAGAAGACCACAAAGTAATCATGCAAACCCATCCATCCCTCCAAAACTGCTGTTGACTTCAGTTATTTGAAGCTGCTATAGGAAGAAGCAGCCAGGAGACCATCGCAAAACTATCTTAGCAAGGCACTGTTCTCAGCTTCAGTACCCATCAAACGTATGGGAATTATGATATTGATCTACCTTTCCAGGCTATTGTCAAGATTACTGAAAGAATGTTATCTAAAGCACTTTCAACTCCTAAATTGTGTAAAGGATCATTTCCCATCTTGAAGGATGTGAAAGCTTTGCTTTTGTTAACCATAGTAAATACAAAAGGCTAAGAGCAGGTGCACCTCCCTAAAAATGAAACATCTGTCAGCCTTTACCATACCCTGATTGGCTGCATTTTGTGCAGGAAACCCAACACATGTGACACTTTATACAGATAAAGTATCCATCTTTTGGGTACTAAAGGGTACTTGGGGAAAACACTGGATGCTGCAAAAATTGCTGCCAGGTAAAAATGGGTAAGAACTGGAGAAAAGAAGGGGGCAGTGGGGTAAAAAAATACCACAACAAAAATACATACTAAGCACCAGACTTCAGGGAAAAGAAAGATTTACAAGTCTGAATTAATTAGGAAGTTGGATAACAGCTGTATTAATACAGTAAATATCTGGCAATACACAAATGAAAAAGCAACAGTCGCATGGGTATCAATAAGTGTTGAAGGTGAATTGTTTTGCTTTGTTTCACCTTCAACAGTTGTTATTGATATGCACATGATTGTTGTGCTTTCACTTGTGTATTACCAAATATTTACAGTATTAATACAGCTCCTATCCAACTTCTTGACTCACTCAAGAGTTGTAAATCTTTTTTTTTTCTCTGCAGTCTGGTGCCAAATAAAAATGGGTAGCCACCTCCTATATACCTGATTTCATGTGTTTAAAAATAAGATTATTCCAAGGTTTTTTTTTAAAGGTGGGTTTGTATTTTTGTCCCCATAGCACAGAAAGGAAGCAAAAAAAATTAAATTTTAAGCATTTCAGCAAAGTTTCTGGATACGCTTGCACACACAGGACTAACACTTCCAAGGCTCAAGATGTATTACAGCTAAAAAGGGAAGATATAGTCAGAACTGCAGTAGGGCAAAGGAAACAAGAGTTTCGAAGACAATGATGAGGAAGAAGAAAAATGATGGCTGAGTCGGGGCCTCAAAGCCAGACAGGAAAAGCCTCTGGTTACAGACCATCCCAAGGATGCTGTGAAGACTGGAAGGGGGAGGAGGAAAGCTACAAACAGGTGTTCAGAAGGAGAAGAAGTGCTGCCACCAAAGAAACCAGGACCGGCCACAGCTTCTTCCTGCACAATATGTCTTGGATGGCAAACCTAGGTTTGTAATATTTGCACGGAGGCAAGGTGATGGGGAAAAAGGGGGCCCCACTGACAGACTAAAGGCCTAAGCAGACTGCCAGAAATAGTGCACATTAAATTGAGGCACTGCCCTGGCTCAGTGCTGGGAGTCATGGGAATTGTATTTTTTTCTGGGACATTGAGCCTTCTCTGACAGAGAGCTCTGGTGCCACAATAAATTACAGTTCCCATGATTCCCTAGCACTGAGCCAGGGCAGTGCCTCAATTTAATGTGCACTATTTCTGGCAGTCTGCAAAGGCCCTAAGTGGGGGAGGCTGGTGGTGGGGGAAACATCTGTTTAGGTGTCTATTTGTTTCTGTATGTGTGTTTCTCTGTGTGTCTGTTTCTCTCTATGTATGTTTGTTTCTGTGTGACTATCTGTGTTTCTCCGTCTCTCTGTTTCTCTCTCTGTGCATGTGCTTCTCTCTCTGTGTGTGTCTGTTTTTCTGTG
>CM034703.1:137549612-137570772 GCA_020142125.1 Phrynosoma platyrhinos | reverse complement strand
CACACATCATCTGGAATGGTCTGTAAGTGTTCTTGCTGGCTGAGGACGCATTTTTACAGTTCTCCTTCTGGAACGGGCTAGGTAGTGTCAGAGCACAGAATAGGAACTCGATGAGGATCATACCATGCAATAAAATCCATTCCATTCCATTCACATTACGTACCCATTACGTTATGAGAACACAGTGCAATAAGCTTAAGGTATAGCAATCTGAGTGCTGCATTGTCTTCATTATCCATTTAACAACTTTGCAGTCATTTGTTGTCATTATTTTTGTTTTCTTAATGTTAACCCTGCTTTAACATTTTCTGTCTTGGTTTTCCTTAATAGTCATTCAAAAACTTTTGCTAGACTCTGCTAGATGTGTTGTATCATCAGCATCTTAGACTTTTGATCTTCCTTCTTCCAATTTCCATGCCTCCTTCCTCTGAGAACATTATCACATGAGCCCCATTCTCACCAGAAGTGCATTAATAAGAATAAACAGATACATGTTGGTTTGGGAACTTTCCTTATCACATGTCTCTCTAAAAGTGCAACTGGGGCTGTTTCTGGCATTGATGGTCACTCCCATTCTCTTCTGCATTCCTGCTTAACACACACACATACCACACCACCACCCTATGTCCTACCCAGCATGCTTTTGGGGGGATTATTTTTATTTGTAATGCAATTTACCAATTATAGCAATATGATTTAGTAAAACAAGTATGAAAGAAAAGAAAGTGAGGGGGAGAAAACAGGCTGCTAGGGAATAGCTAGGGGGGGAAAGGGACTGGGGGAGAGAAGGAGATTGATAGCATCTGACATTCCAGTGCTGGAACTACCATGGTAGGAACTTATCACACCAGAGGACTCATGTCACAGCAGCATGAGTGGGAGCTTATTGATGGATTTCCCCTGTTAGTGAAAAAGGATGCCCTAACCACACTTTGGAGACACAGCACTTACAGATCAGAAGCGACATTGTGCAATAAGTATTGCTAAAGGTGACATCTTTTTCAATTAATTGCTGTTTAAAAGCCATGTGCAATAATCTCCTAGGTCTAATCCAGTTTTCCATATGATATGTTCTGCATATAAATTAAAGAGAGTGATAGAATGTAATCTTGCCTGGTCCCCTTTCCATTCTGTATCTCCATATTCTGTGTTTGTAATGGCCTCTTGTCCTAAATATAGGTTATACATCAGGACAGTCAAGTGTTGTGGCACACCCAGATTTTTCATAATTGACACAAAGCATTTGCTAGGATATATAAAGCACAGGCTGAATTTCTTCTGAAACTCTTTGATATGCTCCAGCCAATCTTATGTTTGTAATAGGATTCGTAGTGCCTCTTCCTTTTCTGAAACTTTTTTTTTTTTGCTCCGGTGGTGAATAATTTTTTTAAAGTAACTAAAAAATAAGTTATATTTGTATCTAAAACACATGGCCCAATGATTCTACATGCCACTCATTGAAAGTTTTGTTAAAAGGAAGTGGACTGTGTAAAACATAAGAACCTCTGAGGAACAGACAGAGACATTTCTCTGCTTTTGACTGAAAGGCACTTTAATAACACTCTTGCCAAACTACAGCTCTTCAAATTCTTTGAGGGAACACATGACAGCGAAACAGATCAAAACACAACAAATTGCAGTGGAGATATTTTTGCGAAGACTGTTGTATTTTAGATTAAATTATAACCTCTGGATATTCTTTTATTATTTCAGCTCTTGTCCTCAGTCTCTGACAAACAGTGCCATAGATTAAAGAAAAAAGTCAGTAGATATACATATTAATGTATTTATTTACATTTGGGATAAGCATAATATGTAGCTACATACAAAAGAATTAATGCTTAGCAAAGAAATGTCACAGTTACTATGATTTTGTATTTTTCTGTGCAGTTATAGAAACACCACAGAACTTTCTAGAGCAATGGAAGAATTATTTATTCCAGGTAAAAGAAATATAGACTGTTAAATACTTATGCCATTGCATGCCTATTATCAAATAATGTGAAATCCAAATATAATTACATAATAATAAAATACTAAATGAAATCAAATGCAATTGAATCTCAGACACAGATTCCAAATATTTGGTGGTTGCTTGTATAGTGTCTAGATCAAGGGAAGTAATAGTCCCACTCTATTCTGCTTTGGTCAGGCCTCACCTGGAATATTATGTCCAGTTCTGGGCACCACAATTCAAAAAGGATGTTGACAAGTTGGAGTGTGTCCAGAGAAGGGTGACCAAAATGGTGAAGGATCTGGAAACTATAAAGCCCTCTGAGGAGAAACTTAAGAGCTGGGTATGTTTAGCTTGGAGAAGAGAAGATTAAGAGGTGATATGATAGCCCTGTTTAAATATTTGAAGGGGTGTCATATTGAGGAGGGAACAAGTTTGTTTTCTGCTGCTCCAGAGAATAGGACGCGGAGCAATGAGTTCAAGGTACAGGAAAAGCGATTCCATTGAGACATTAGGAAGAACTTCCTGACAGTAAGAGCTGTTCAACAGTGGAACATACTCCCTTGGAGAGTGGTGGAGTCTCCTTCTTTGGAAGTTTTTAAGCAGAGGCTGGATGGCCATCTGTCAGGGGTGCTTTGATTGTGAGTTCCTGCATGGCAGAATGGGGAACATATCCAGTATCATCTGGTTTTGGAAGCTAAGCAAGTTTGTCAAGCTGGTTAGTTTTTGGATGTGAGAGCATATTACTACAGAAACCCAGGGATCTCCAGGTAAGGATAGGAAAGTGACCAAAATATGGAGAGCCACTGCTGATAGTTAATTACAATAGTGGGCTAAGTGAACCAAGTCTGACTCAGTATAAGGCAGAATTCAAAGATATAGCAGTGTTAGTCTGTATAATTAGTATTAATTGTAGATAGATTCTGCAGCTCCTTTAAGACTAACTGAAAAAAATTAAGAAGTTGTCAGCATGAGCTTTCGTAGACTTCAGTCTACTTCTTCAGATGCTCGTATAAGGCAAGTTACCTATGTTCCTGCATATTAAGAGAGTATAGCTATAGTTATAGGATCCAGCATGGTGTATTGGTTTGGGTGCTGGACGACAATTCAGAGACTAGGGTTCAATTCTCAGCTCAGCCATGAAACCCATTGGGTGACCATGGGCAAAGCCACATGTTCTCAGCCTCAGGGAAGGCAATGGCGAACCTCCTCTGAACAAATCTTACCAAGAAACACCTATGATAGGTTCACCTTAGGGTTACCATGAGTCGGAAACAACTTGAAGGCACACAACAACAATAATCCATAGTCACATAGGATAATTTTGAGAGGGGAAATTGTAAAAAATTCTTTTTCCTGACAACCAGGCAATACATCTCAAGTGCTGGGGATGCTGGAATTCACAGCTATCTGTGGCATAGCACTGATAGCAGGTAATGCACAAAACAGTAGAGAGTATTGGGAGAGTCCTCATATTGTGCAAATATGCATACTGCCCAACATTCAAACCATTACACCACACTGGCTCTCACTAAGTAACAACAGACACATAATATTTTTGCAGTCACATATTTAAGAATATGCTCAACCCACCCTCCTACTGTGCTTCAGTCTAAAATGGTACAACCCAGAATTCTGCCACCTTTATTTCATGTAGACCAGCTCTTGGTTGCAAGAAATAATGTCAAATCACAAGTCCATTTATGGCACAATGAAGGAATGAGCTGGCAGATTGTGAGGACCTATCCCAGTGCTATGGCAGCAAAGTTACCACCACTCTCGAACACTGCTGCGACAACACACACACTATGGAGATTATTGCATGGTTCTTCAACAGTGGGATGGAAGCAGGATTGACACTGTAATCAATGGATCGTACGGCACCACATCGTGACCAGGCGGCAGTATTCTGTAGTCAATCGGTGCTTCTGCCGTTGCTTTTAAGGAACAGGAAAATCCCGTGAATAGATGTCAATCCTGCAGTTAGCCCATTATTGAAGAATGTGACATAGATCATTCAGGGGTAATTCAAAGAGAATTTAAAGGGGTTTGGCTGCACGCACACCCTTTCCCATTGTAAGCAAGAGTTCTTACTGCTGGAGGCAACAATTTCACCTGGAGCAGTACAAATGGGATTAAAGAGCTTTCACTGCACTCACCCCACCCCAAAGGCAAGACTACTGATTAATCTTGGATAGTAAACCGAGGGTAGTGCAATAAGTTTCATGAGCAATCTGTTATCAATTTGCAATGACATGGTAATGCGATAAGAATTGTTGCTGTTTTGGGTGTTTAAAAAGCCACAAGAGCAACAGGAGGGAGGTTTTGTGCAATAATCTCCTATGTGTCTCAATTTAACCACTCCAGTAGCACCAATAGGAGCATTAAGCTGATGCTAAGCAACAGAGCAATCCTATTGAGACTGGAGAGAGAGGGGGAGAATTTGTCATGGAGGAACTGTTATCTCCTAAGCCCTGCCAAGCTAGCATTGGCAAGGAGAGGTGTACCTCTTATCTTTGGAGGGCATTTAAAACTCTCTACCATCAGTTCTATTGGAAAGGAAAATAAGAATATCGGCTCCACAGATGATATAATTCTTCCGCAATACCAGGAACGAGAGGGCTTAAGCCTCTCCTCATCTGCACAAACACATTCCAGGAATGCTCTTTTGCCCTATCACCCAAAGAGCACCACTAGAGGGGCAGCCGCAACAGTGGAGTTTTGTGTCATTTATGAAGGGTGGATTCCTACACAGCTGCAACTTGGCAGCATCCTGTGCCACCCTTGAATGCCTGCCCCAAAGACCACACAGTTGCACTTCTTGATCTATCTGCCAGTTAAGTATGCATGTGGGTATAAATAACAAGTCTCAAGTTTAAAAACATAAATCTTTGGTTTTAGATAATGCACACATCCTCCGGAGCATGCATCATCTTAGAACAGCCATTACCTTCTGTGTTTAAAAGAAAGGAGAATGCCTCTATTAAGATCAGTTTCAATAAATTCTTGCCTTATTTACTTCTTTATAAATATGCTATCGAATTAATCAGGGCCTCATTTACACTGCACAATTATAGCACTATGATTGATGGCTTTAGTTGTCATGGCAACATCCTACGGTAGTGGTTCCCCAACTTTGGTATTCTAGGTGTTTTGGACTTCCACTCCCAGAAGCCCCAGCCAGCTTGACCACCTGTCAGGAATTCTGGGAGCTGAAGGAGGATGAAAGTTTGGGAACTGTTCCATGGAACCATTGGCTTTGCAGGTTTGGGAGAAGTATGCTAGGATGTTGACAAGCTGGAGTATGTCCAGAGGAGAGCAACCAAAATGGTGAAGGATCTGGAAACCATGCCTTATGAGGAGAGACTTAGGGAGCTGGGTATGTTTAGCCTGGAGAAGAGATGGTTAAGAGGGGATATGATCGCCCTGTTCAAATATTTGAAGGGATGTCATATTGAGGATGGAGGAAGCTTGTTTTCTGCTGTTCCAAAGAACAAAACATAGAACAGTGGATGAAAATTAGAGGAAAAGAGCTTCCACCTCAACATTAGGAAGAACCTCCTGAGAGTAAGAGCTGTTCAAAGGTGGAAGATGCTCCCTCGGAGAGTGGTGGAGTCACCTTCTTTGGAGGTTTTTAAACAGAGGCTGGATTGACCATCTGATGGGGGTGCTTTGATTGTGAGTTCCTGTATGGCAGAATGGGTTGAATTGGATGGCCCTTGGGGGTCTCTTCCAGCTCTATCATTCTATGATTCTATTTAGAATTCTCACCAAACTACAAACTCCAGGATCCCACAGGATACTGCCATGGCTGTTAAGAGTGGAATGAAACACTATAACGGTGTGGTGTAAAAGGACCCCAGGACCATCCTTGTTGTCATTATTATGGTATATTTACAGTTCAATGAACTGATACAAAAATTAAATTTTACAGCCTGACCTTCCAGCTCAACATATCTTCACTTTATCTTTTTGTGGCTGTGATGGGAGGAGAGACAGAAGGAACACTGTCTAGGTTCTTTATAACTTAATAGAAAGAAGACCACAGAACAGAGCTGTCCAGTACAAGCACGATGCCCAGCAAGGCTATTGGACCACTGTAGTGTATCTCTGGCAATATTTGCTTGCTACGTTGATCCAGCTTTGAAGTATGACATGAAGCTGATGTCAAGCCAATAGTACTGCTGTGCCGTATTGGTCATGTCACCATTTTCAGGTCTATCCAATCTCAGTGGTTCTCCTCTTAAAGCATATGTGGTAAGATGTATCAGTGATTTTGTGTCCTCCTCATTCTGTGGCAGGCTCACAATTCAGATTTAGCCTTGTATTCTACTGTGTTTTCTTTAAATTATGAACATGTCCGAATTTCTCTTAACTTTCTAAATTCTAAGATTTGGCTAGACGTTTTCTAGTTCTATTTACTATCAAAATGTCCATTTATCTAGTTGTCCTTACTAACAGGTATCAAGAGGATCCCATAATTTCACTAACTCTACTTTCTCCCCAAAAAAGAGCAGGACACAGGCCCTTGTGTGCAAAAATGCACATAATCTCAGAGAGTCTTTCTCATTTTCCCCTCGAGAAAGATGAATTTTTTTCTCAGAATGCCAACACTCACAGACGTAGCAAAGGAAAATGTGGGACAAAGAGCCTTGACCATTGCTGACTGGACACTGGACACTCTTCTTTATGTCCTGCACCATCTCAGTAACTTAAAGTCCAAGCATCCGGAAGGCATCTCGCAGATCATCAACCTCGTAAAGTGGCTGTGAAAGAAGGAAGTGTGTGATCAGATTTCCAGCAAGAAAGTGTTTCAAAGGAGAGGTGGGGGGAGAGGTCAAATAAAAAAGAATTAACTAAATTAATTTCAAAATGAACAAAACAAAATGATTTTCAACTGGGATAAATGTAAGGTACGATGTCAAAGCAGGAAAAATGAAATGTACAAATATAGGATAGGTGACACCTGGTGGGTGAAGAGAATCTAGGGGATGTAGTATACAACAAGTTAAAGATGTTTCAGCAATGTGATGTGGCAGTCAAAAAAACCAATGCAATTCTGGGCTGCATCAACAGGAGTGTAGTGTCCAGATCAAGGGAAGTATATGTGCCACTCTGTTCGGCTTTGATCAGACATTGGGCCTTTGCAGACTGCTTGAAATAGTGCAAATTGAGTCCACTTTAAGGGTTAGGGTTAGGGTTAGGGTTAGGGTTAGGGTTAGGGTTAGGGAATCATGGGAACTGTAGTTTATTGTAGCACCAGAGCTCTCTGACAGAGAAGGCTCAATGTCTCAGAAAAAAAATTCCCATGATTCCCTAGCACTAACCCTAACCCTTAAAGTGGACTCAATTTGCACTATTTCTGGCAGTCTGCAAAGGCCCACCATTTGGAATACTGTCTCCAGTTCTGGGCAGTACAGTTCAAGAAGAATATTGACAAACTGGAAAAAGGCAACACAGGTGATCAAAGGTTTGGAAACCAAGCCTAATGAGGAGCAACTTAGGGAGTCAGGTATGTGTAGCTTGAAGAAGAAAAGGCCATGGGAGGTGACACAATAGCCATCTTTAAATATCTCAAGTGATGTCATATAGAGAAGATGGAGCAAGCTTGCTTTCTGCGGCTCCAGACACTAGAATTCACCAAATGGGTTCACATTACAAGAAAAGAGATTCCACCTAAATTTATGAAGCACTTCTTTAATGTAAGAGAACAGTGGAATAGACGCCTTGGCTCAGGTGGGGTGGACTCTCTTATTTTAAAGAGGTTGGTTGGGCATCTTTCTGGGGTGCTTTAGTTTTGTATTCCTGCATAGCGGAGGGCTTGGTCTAGATTGCCCTTTGGGACTGTTGCCAATTCTATGGAGAAGAAAGAGGACAGCAAGAAAAGAAAAAGAATAAAATGGGGGGGGGGGAGAGATAAACCCAGCAAGAACACAGGGATGCAGGAAAATGGTACTGCAGTTAAAACAAAAGGAGGATGAGTGAAGAGAATGGAAAGGGGGGGGAGAAAAATGAAGAATGAGAAATAAAGATGAGATAGAGACAGAAAGGGCAACTGGGAAATGGCAGTGATTCTGACACATTCATTGAGAGTAGACAGGGAATCCCAGGAGAGAAAGAAAAGGAAGAAGAGGGGAGATGGGTAAGAGAATGAGGGAAACAGCTCCTCACCAAAAGGATACGGCGCAGCTTTCTGGCAAGACGCACTGAATTCTCATGAAGCCCTTCCCAAGCCTTGAAGGTTGTCTTGCGGTTCTCAACAAAGGTATTCCAGCAGTAAAAGTAATCTGACAGGAGAGGGACCCAAAAGATTCAAATTTGGCTTGATCCGTTACGATACATTAGTGCACCAAAGTTACAATAGCCACTTCTATTGCTACAGCTGCTCCCAGTTACAAATCCCAAATAGACTGGTGTTATCAATAACAGTGCTGAATGTTCTCTGTGAAAGATCCATAGGTCTCTTCATCTTCATACAGACAGTGGTGATGGAGGAGTTTCCAGGCCAGTGTGGCAATGAATCCACCCCAGTCTGGACTCAAAAGACCTATCCCAAGGTCTCTCCTCTCCCCAAAATAGGTTCCACTCTTTTAAAGTTCAGCCTCAACCTCAGAACAGATTCACCCTCTTGCTGACATGGAAGCCACCAGTTGTTACTGTTGTTCTTGTTGTTGTTGTTGTTGTTGTTTATAGTTACCACTATGTTGATTCTAAGCCATAGGTGGGCAACTGCTGCTTGCTCAGAAACCTTGTAGGGCCACACCTTCCTGTGAAAAAAATTAAAGATGCCCCCAGACCTCTTCTAAGGGTGTCACTTCAGTTCACTTCTTGTGAATAGAGGCCCTAAGAGGCCTCTATTGGGCCCAAAATGGCCCAAGGGGTCAAAAGCATGGCAATATTACCTGCATGCCTTCTAGATAACATCTGGGGCCATTTCCATACCTAAAAGTATTTTATTTTTTAAAAATAAAAAGGTTTGAACCCTGGTGGCCACACAAATGGCCCTGGTGGGGGCAGAATGAAATTTACAGGGTTGCCATTTGTCTCAGAAAACCTGAAAAATCCCACATTGAAGGGACAAAAAAAAAACTGTCCTGGAAATTTGAAGCAGTACATCTTGGATTTTTCCTTCATCTCAGGCCAATTGGTAAGTTAAAATGTGGCAATGGTAATGAAGCAGGAAACAGTGCAAGAAATCTGGCACTGGCGGGAGCCTCATCCTGCCCTACAAGTTCTGATGGCTACTGCACAGGTGTAGCATTGCCACATTTCTCTCCCATTCCTTCCCCCTTCCTCGACAGGCCCGGAAGGCTGGAAAGGAAAGGAAGTGAGCAGAGATGGCCTTGTGTTGTGTGGTGATTGTGTGGGTGGTTTGAGACTAGGGCTGGGCAACATGGAGGAACTTGGCTTCCAAACAGTCTCTAGAGAACAGAGTCCCTCTACTCTCTGGGGCTGCTTGGAATCCTCCCTCTCTTCACACCAGCTTGTGGGGGAGATAGAGAAAAAGAGAGCTCTTGGCTTGATACTGGTACTGAGAGTGAAGCATTATAGTGGAAAAAGTATAATGATTAATGTGTTTAATTTGCATAATCAGAATGCAAATTAATTATATGCATATAATAATTTGCATAGTGTACAAATTAGACACCTACATATGAGGAACTGGAATATGGCAACCCTACTCATGGGCCACACTTTGCCCACCCCCAAGACTCTGTGTGGGAGAGAGGAATATTACTATGAAGTCAAGTATTACACTTATAGGATAGGCAAATGCTCCCAAAGCTTCAATATATGGGTTGCACATTTCTTTGCCTGACTGTACCTTCCTGTCTCTTTCTCATTCCTTATGTGGCTTTCATCTCCCAATAATTCCTTGTTCTGTCTCACCTTTGAAGGTCATGATGGCAATCTGAGCTCCTGCACGATGGAGACGTCGTAGCCCTTCAGGCTCAGCATTGCGTTCCTCGCAGAAATACAAGCGGGCAGCAAAAATGCGGAGCGTGAGGTTAGGATATGCACACAAGAAGTCAGCCACATGCCGGGCACAGTCATAACAGGGGCTCCAGGAGGTGAACCAGGTGATCCGATAGCAGTGTCTTGGATCCAGATCCCAGGTCGAAATGTATCGCAGGAAAAGAACTTCAACATGGCAACCAGACTGAAGCCGTGACACAGAAAAATGAAGTGTAAAACTGAGATACAACTGCTGGGCAGTGAGAGGTCAGAGGACAGAATGAATTAATTTAATTAGAAGAGGAAAAGGCATAAGACAGTGTAAGATAGGTCTGAAAGTACAACACTTGCAAGAGTGAGTTCATCATTGCACATGCAATTGTTAGAGCTATTGATTTATACAATTTCAAGCTATGTGTAAAGAGCTGAGTGTTTAAATGCCATCTCTCAATAATAATAATAATAATAATAATAATAATAATAATGATGATGCTATATTTGTTCAAATGGGGTATGGCATAAATTTCTTCAGATTTACAGTTCATATCTTAAGTTAGCTGTATGGTTTTGATTTCCACATTGTGCTATCCTGCTGGAACTGAGAGATCCAACAGTGTGGTTACTTCCTTAGGGTTGGGCAACACCGGCATAGGATGTAACCAAACAGGCCCACCAGTGGGACACTCTACATCTGGTATTACTAGGATTGCCAGTGACCCTTACTATAAGCAATGTCCCCTATCTGAGGGTTGGAAAGCTTTTCATTTTATGTTGACTGAACAGGATGCTCAAAAAATTCCCATATTTTTGGGGTGATAGACGATTCATAAAAACAGAAATGTGTGCATAATGTAATTTATGGATGTAGACAACATATTAATTTTAGAGAGAAATACATGGCTATGTTAAATGAAAATGACAGTTTGATTTGGCATTTAGATAGAGCACAAACTTGTAGCTAGCATATATACTCTACTATACGTCTACCTCATGTACAAGTCAAGGGCAGGTTTTGGAGCCAGAATTATGGATATTGTTATGACTAACAAGGGTAAAAGCAGTGGGCATGTAACAAAGGATCTAAAGGATGAAGCAAAGGGAAACAATGTTAGAATTAATCCCAAACTGCTAGTGACACAGCCTGGTAAACTTATGGATGGCATTATGAATGTAGACCAGTGATTTCCAAACTTTTTCAGGCTGCTACCTCCTTTCCTCTTGGGTGACAACTCTAGGGTCCTCAAAAAACTATTTTATTATACGAAGTGCACTGTTTGTGCAGCAACCAGCCAGCCAGTGGGGTCTACCTCAGTTCACCACCACCACCACCACCACTACCATCACTGTATAAAGTTTTATAATTTTAATGTGTATAGTTGGTCCACCTCCCATGCCCAAATACAGCAGCGGTAGTGGCTTAGGCCTGCTCCTCCCTCTCACCTGCTTTACAGCAAAAGGAAGGCTGGCTGGCTGGCTGCTCCATCACTGCTCCCAAGGTGACCAGATGCAAAGGGAGCAGCATTCAAGTAGCTGGTCAAAGCAGCAACAGAGAAGCTGGTTGAAAACTGACCAAGAAACCTCCCACCTATTCTAGCCAAGCAAGAGGTTTCTCAGTCACTGCTCAATCATCTACTCTGTCGCTGCTCCCTTTGCACCTGGTCACCCTGGGAGCAGAAACCAAGCAGATGGTTAAGCAGCAACCAAAAAGCCTCTCACCTATGCCAGCCTTGCAGTAAAAGCCATGGTGAGCAAGAGGCTCATCGGTTGCTGCTCCCAAGGTGACCAGGTAGAAAGGGAGAAGTTTCTCTCTGGTGAGGAAGGACTCTCAAGTCTTCTTTGCTATGGCAGAAGTGTGTGCAGCCAGTTTCCCACTTTTCTCCCCAGCAAGGGAGGATTCTCAGTCTGAGAAAGGCAAGAGAAGCAAAGGAATCTTTTGAAGAACTGACTCATATACTTCTCACCTTCCTTCCCCAGAGATGTGTCTTCCCCACACAGCTTCACGGCACCCCTCCCTGCGCACACACACACTGCCATCTTCTGCTATCTCTTTTCTCAGCTTGTACAACGAAAGCAAGCAAAAGCAGCAGCACTGCTCCAACCTGCCAACCAAGTCCTAGCAAAGCTCACAAAGCTTAACCAGGGTCCCAAATGTGAAAGGCCTTTTTTGTTGCCACTTCTCCCTGCTAAAAGTTATTACCTTTAAAGCCCTACACGGTTCTGGGTCCAGGTTACCTCCTCCCATACAATCCACCCCGTACACTCAGGTCCTCTGGGGGACATTTACTCCAGTCTGCCAGGACTAGGTTGGAGACTGTTACTCGAGGACTTTTTCTTCAGCTGCCCCTGTGGAATGACCTGTTGGAAGAGACTCAACAGCTGCATACACTGTCTAAATTTAAAAGAGCATTGAAGACCAGCCTCTTCCAGTAGGTTTATCCAGATGATTTTAAAAATTTTAAATGAATTTTAAATGATGAATTTTAGATGTGGATTATTTTAATATGAGCATATCTTATTTGTTATTTAAATTGATGTCTGTGTTTTAACTGATGCTGTTTGTTAATTGTTGTTGTCCCCCATCTCGATCCATAGGGGGAGGCAGGTAAGACATTATTATTATTATTATTATTATTATTATTATTATTATTATTATTATTATTACTATTATTATATGCTCTATATCCCCACCATGGTCCTAAAGAGTGTTGGGTCCCCTTGTTTTTCTTGCATACCAATATTTTGACTGAAGGTCCCCCTGCTGCTCCCTTTTACTCCCCCCCTGCTCCCCTTTCCCTCTCACTGTCCCGCTGTATATTTCTACCACCCCCAGGGGGCATTACTGCACACTTTAGGAATTACTGATGCAGACTCAGATACAGTGGGCCCTTGGTATCTGCTGGGGTTTGGTTCCAGGACCCCCTATGGATACCAAAATCTATGGAACCTCAAGGCCCATTATATGCAATGGCATAGTAAAATGGAGTCCCTTCCACAAAATGGTAAAATCAAGGTTTGCTTTTTAGAATGTATTTATTTAAAAAAAAATTCAAACCATGAATGGTTGAATCGGTGAATAAAGAATCAATGGATATGAAGGACCAACTATATACATTAAAATGATAAAACTTTATACAGTGAGCCCTTTGGGGTTTGGTTCCAGGACCCTTCGTAGATACCAAAATCCATGGATGCTCAAGTCCCATTATATGCAATGGTACAGTAAAATGGTATTCCTTATATAAAATGGCAAAATCAAGGTTTACTTTTTGGATTTTAAAAAATATATATTTTTAATCCATAGATAGCTGACTCTGTGGATAAAGAATCTGTGGATATGAAGGGCCAATTGTACTTACATTGGCAGGTTGACAAGTCTGTAAACAGTCAGAAAGTTTTGTCCACTGCTTGGGAAAGCTGTTTTTTGGGGCTACAACTCCCAGAAATCCTAAACCAGATGATGATTTTAGGATTTGTAATCCTAAAAATGAAAGCCAGCATGGTGCAATAGTTTGAGTATTGGACTAGAACTCTGGGAGACCACCGTTTGAATTCCCCCCTTAGCCATGGAAACTCACTGGTTGACCTTAGACAAGTCATACTCACTTAGCCTCAGAGGAAGGCAAAGGTAAACCTCAGAATAAACTTTGTCAAGAAAACTCCATGGAAGAGTCATCATCAGTTAGAATGCAACTTATAGCACCTTTGAGACTAACTGAAAAAAGAAGTTGTGTAGCACAAGCTTTCGTAGATTACTTTTTCATATGCATGTTTTACAAGTAGTAAAGAAGTGGGCTCAAGTCTACAAAAGCTCATGTTACCAACATCTTTCTTTCCATTAGTCTCAAAGATGCTACAAGAACCTTTGCATACTGGATTTCCAGACTAACGCAGCTATGTCATAAGTTGGAGTCAACTTGAAGGCATATCGCAACAGTATTTTTAAAATAATGTTGCAAACTCAGTCAAGTTTTGTACCTTATTTCGCAGATATCCAAAATCGAGGGAGAAAGATGTGGCACTGTTCCGCCTTTTCACTACATAGCAGAGGTATGTTTCATGACGGCCTTTAGCCCAGCGCAAGTTCTTGAAGTGGTACAGGAATTTCTTTTGTTTCATAAGGAGACTGCAGAAGACAAAGACACCAAAAGAATTAATGGCAAATACACAAGTGCAAAGGTAGGTCATGGAAGGAAGCTACAGGACAGTTGTGAGTGAACAGAGGAAGGGAGTGCTAGCACTCTTGCTCTAGAGAAAACAAAAAACTAAAGTAGGGTCCATTTTCTGATGTTGCAAAAGATTATTTTACATGAGAAATGAAAACATAGAAGGGGTAAAAGAAGGTGTTACCATTGCTGGACTCTTCCCAATTTTAAATGGTGCCTGTCTTTTCTTATTACCCTAAAACGGACTCTGGACTCTAGACTCCATTATCTTTGAAGCGAAGGAGCACGTAGGCATCAACATAAACACTTCAAATAGATGGGGTTTGGGAGTTGCTAATGAAAGATATTAACACTTCTAAGGTCAGGAAGATGGGTCATTTACAAGACAGGAAGACATTTCAGGTTTCTACCACACAAACAAGATAAGATTAATTTACAACTCATTAATTTACAACTCAAATCTCTCACATACACACACCCTCAGAAAATGCCAGCTCGAGTGATCCTCTTTCCAGGCAAATTTGGCCTCTTTGATGTAGGACAAATTCCTTTGTCTTCAGGCCAGCACTGGGCTTATAAAAGATCTCCAAGTTTCTTTGTTAAAAGATGAAGAAGGAGGAAGGAGAGTGAGCTAGCCAGAGAGCAGGGGGGCTTTACGTCTTCCTGTATTCTGTTGCCATGACTCGCTCTGTCTTCCAACAGCTCCCAGCATATCTTCATCATGAAAGGAACAGCCTCATTTTGGTTATCATCCCTTAATGAAGCCTTTCCTAACATTTCCATAGACCTTGCATGTGTGAGTAAGTGAGTGTTTGTTTGCTGTGTGATTTCCCCTTAATAAAATACAGTTCATTGGAAGAATTCTGCCTCTGCATCACTGTATCTCAACAACCTCTGTATAAATATGGGGAAAGGTCTTGGAGGGTTGTTTTGTAGCGCAACCCAATAATTAAATTGAGCTAATTAAAAATTCCCCTAGAGAGATCCTTGGCTACAAAGGCTACTGGCCACTGCACCTTGCAGATTTAAGATTTTGCAATGTACAGGAAGACCAAAATACAGTAAGCTCTTGATATCTGCTGGGGTTTGGTTCCAGGAAATCCTGTGGATACCAACATCCATGGATGCTCAAGTCCCAATAAATGCAGTGGATAGTAAAATGGTGTCCCTTGTATAAAATGGCAAAATCAAGGTCTGCTGTTTGGAATATATATATATATATGAATATAATAATTATGTGGAAATAAAGGGCCAACTGTAAGTTCATTTTTTAAACAGACTAACAATTTTATTGATGGTAATTTTAACCATTTTATGTGTAGTCTTTAGGAAATATGTAAAGGTTTAAAGAATGCTTTATGTCTTCCATGCTAACAGCTTTTCACTTGCCATGAAAAAAATATATATTAATAACCTTAAAGAATATATGACAGTGTTCTTCAGAATATCATTAGTGGAAGCAGAAAGGAGGGGTTAATTTCTAAAAAGAAGGGTACCAGACTGTACAATTGCAGAAATCAGGGTTGCTGAAAATCAGTTTGGGTGAAGTGGGGAGGCTGCCCATCTGTTTGTCAGCAGCAGGCCTGCAAACCAGGTGGATCCTCCTGCCTAGCTGGCTGACCAGGTGGGGTTGGGTGAAGAAGGAAAGGGGCTCCCAACTGTGCATGAAAGAGAGGGATCCAAGGAAAAGCCTTTTCTTCTGCTCCCCTCTCTTTCTCACTTTCTGTGGGCCAGGGCCAGACTCTGGAGACCTCCTAGATGATGTACCTGCAGCTAGGCAGGTGGACAGGCAACCAGATAGGAGGGGGAAATGAGGCAGCTGTTTAGAGCAGTGGGCACAGGGGGTGGTGGGTGGTAAAGTGTCACCTAGAGCAAAATGCCATTGGCTTGACTAGAGGTCCATGGGTGTAGCTATGTGGGGGTAAAATGAGGTCATTACCCCCCAAATAAGGTTACGTGATCCTAACAGATCTTGGAGATGTTATTTCTTTACACCAGGGGTAGGCAACCTTTCCCCTTTAAGGGCCGAGGGACTTCAGCTCCCAGAATCCCAGGAGCTATTGGCCGGCATGGGACTATTGGCCAACATGGCTGAGGCTTCTGGGAGCTGAAGTCCCTCGGCCCTTAAAAGGGAAAGTTTGCCTACCCCTGCTCGAAACAATTTACAATCTATAAGCCAATTGCCCTCAACAAGCAAGCTACTCATTTTGCCAACCTACAAAAAGATGGAAAGCTGAGTCAACCTTGGAGCTCTCTGGGATCAAACTCAAAACATTGTGGTGGCAGTACCAGCATTTAACCACTGTGCCACCAGGGCTCCCTAGAAAAAGAAAAATAACCCGAGTTCTGAATCTTGTATGCTAATTGTAAAACTGGACGATGGTGGGAGATGCCACTACTATACTGGCATAGTGGTTACTCACTCAACCCAGGACAGGAGAGGAAAAGTAGAGAACCAAATCATTACAAAAAGGTTCAAAACAGATTGCTACCCACACTGGTGTCATTCCAGCACCAAGTCAAAATATGGCTTCTTATTAAAAACCTATGAGGCTTAATTGATCTTATCCAATATACACATGTGTTGTAGTTGGCATTATTATACATTGTTTTAACTGGTTTCAAATGTCCTGGTTTTAAGTGAAAAGTAATGTGATATATTTTTAGTCTTTTACATTTATTATTATTATTACTACTACTCATTGTTCTAAACTGTTTGTGTTGTAGACTGCCCTGAGATGCTCTGATATAGGAAATGATATAAATATTTAAATACATATATACATATATAACTGTGACTGAATGGGAGAAACCTGGGTTAGAAAATCTGAAGTTGAGAAATAGCTTTGAAATATTTTTTCTTTTCTTTTTAAAATCTAATCGCATTGGGCAAAACTTAAATAAAAAAATAATTAAAAAAACACCTCTGATTGACTTACTTAAAGTGTGGCATCTGAGGAAGTAGACTGAAGTCTATGAAAGCTCATGCTGCCAACCTCTTTCTTTCAGTGAATCTCAAAGGTGCTACAAGATCTCTGTACATATTAAAGTGTGGAGAAACTTGAAAGATGTGGATGGAATACAAGAAACTTTCTTTCATGTGTTGGCTATACTGTAAAGCAGGAGTGTGAACAACTGTTTGGCTGTAAATGACAGTATTCACTGAAGCAAAACCTTCACCACCCCCAAAGGCAATGCAAAACAGGAGTGAATGGGTTAAAAATAATCACAGCACATCACCACCTCTCTCATCTGTTGAACTTTCAGTTAAAACTTAGCCAGCTATTCTGAATTCATGCTGGAAACCTGGGTGGATGGCCAGAGAATGGATTGAAATAGTAGTTTTTCATTTGAGTAGGGTTTAGAAAGTTATCACTATACAGTATTACAATCCCCAGAATACCCATTCAGCATGGCCAGTGGCTAAGCTGGCTGGGAGATGAGGTGTCATGGGACTGGTACTCCAGAAGGGAAATGTTTCTAAGCTTTGCTTTTGAGCTGTGAAAGCAAAGAAGAATGGAGAGAGAGAGAGAGAGAGAGAAGCATATCCAAGATCACCTCCAAAACAAACTTTAGCATGGGAAGTACAATAACATCCAAAATCCACAAAACAGTGATACATTTCTTGGTCAACCAAAATGCACACACATGTTGCAAGCTTTTGAAGCTCCATTGGCTTCTTCATCAAGCAAAGATGTTAAAAATCATACAGGAGGATCAAAAAGTATGATGATGTTAGTCATAAGCCTGCATTTTCAAGATGTTGCTGTTCTCAGTTCAGGTGTTGGGAAGCATGAATGGGAAGCAACTTGGGTCATGGCTTATTTATGTTTGCTATTTTTAATTTCATGACAACCCTGTAAAGTAGGCTAAACTGAAAAATAATGACATGCCTGAGTCCCCCTTATGAACTTGAGAGCTTTATAGTGGTAGACCATTAACTCAGTAGTTGGGGGCTGCGAAAGTAACCTCTCATTTCCAGGCGAATGGAAACTAGGGGCCTTTGCAGACTGCCAGAAATAGTGCAAATTGAGACCACTTTAAGGGTTAGGGTTAGTGCTAGGGAGTCATGGGAATTGTGTTTTTTTTTTCCTGAGACAATGAGCCTTCTCTATCAGAGAGCTCTGGTGCCACAATAAAATACAGTTCCCGTGATTCCCTAACCCTAACCCTTGAAGTGGACTCAATTTGCACTATTTCTGGCAGTCTGCAAAGGCCCTAGGAGCATGTTCCAGCCCATGCTAAGCATTGTTATAGCCCTCGCTGTATTCACAAAGAAAGATTTATGCCCATTTTTACCTGTCTTCAGCTAAATGGGGTGCTTAGCTCTGGCTTGACTGTTCACTGTCTTTTCATTTTTCTGGAAAAGAGAGGGTTGCATGCTACTCCAAAAGAAAAGGCATAGCAAGATCTTTAGGAAATGACATATCCAGAGAACCATTGTACTTCTCTATTTGCCAGATGAATCAAAGATTATCTTCAATTTTATTGAAGTAATAATGTCCATATGGTGAAACTAGAAACTGGGTGTTGGGTGTGAATGTGGGATGAGGTGAAACCTCAAATGGCATTCATTTTTGCCATATCGTCAATAAGGCAAAAGTGAAAGGCTGGTTTTGGCATTGCTGTGGATAGAGTACATTAAGGTATCTGTCTCACTTTTCTTTAGTTTTTTAAAAAAAACAGTTGAAGGTGAGCATCCTACAATTCTCTGTTATGTGAAGAAACCCTCCAACTGTGTGGGTCAAGATGCTTTATGATTCATATTGTTTCCTATGTTTAAATCCTTAGTGGAAAGAGAAACAGAAGACAGAGACCAGTTATGTAAGATCAATCAGGTAAAGGGAGCATGACTTGTGTTAGTTTTGAATGTATTTATCCTGTTTGTATCACATGACATTCTGACATTTGAATTTTCATAAGCTGTCCTGTAGTTTCATTGTGAACTAAACCTTAGGACAAAAATATTCAGACAGAGATTAGTCAGATATAGAGAGATAGTTCAGATTCAAAATGTATGCTATTAATTCTGTCCATCTACAGACATTTGCTACTTTGCAAATTCCAAAATAAAAGTTTACAAGCTAGAAAAAGTGTTGTTAATGTAAACAGATTCAGATTGAGAAAAATTGTACTTAGAATAATTTGTCTATAGCTTACTAGACAACATATAGACTACCTTTTTAAAACAAGCTATTTTTGATGCAAGAACATGTACACCGAACTCTTCTGTACACTAAACATTTGAGTATATTTCGTTTCTTAACACCTTTCCCTCTCCTCTTCCTCCCTTTCCCTTCCCTCATTTCAACTCCTGACTGTTGATGGTAAGCCCATTGGGACAAGTGCCTGTTCCTTTTGCTTGTGTTATTCTGTAAAATGTAAAGTACATTGAGGGTGATGCTGCTGTTGTTGTATATTTATGCTATACCATGCTTCCAAAATCATATGGAACAAAATAACTGGAAGAAGAACTGGAAAAAGATATATAGGGAGAGAAATCACTGAAGCAAACTCTGTGTTTGAGAGAACAGAAGAGAAAAATTAGTGGGGAAATGATGAAGAACAATAACGAGAAAAAATATTTATGAGAGAGAATCAAAGCGTGAGAGAGAGACTGAAATCAAGGTGACAGCATCTGAGGACTGGGTACCGAGAAATGGGAAGGGTCCATCTGGAAAGCTGAGTCAGATGGGGAAGAAAAGAATAATGCAGAGAACAAGTTCATATCAATCGAGTTCTGGATTGTAGTAATTATCCACAGGAGCAGAAGCCACCCATTTACCTGTCCATCATGACTCTGCTGGGTTGATGTTGGAAATCTGTTTTGAGTCACCAAGCTCCTATGCGGTGTTTAGATGGCTCTTCAGCTGGTGGTACAGAAATGAGAAGTACCAAAGGATGGTTGTGCACACCCATCTCTTAACACCCCCATAGAAATCAGCTTGCCTGGGGTGGAGTTACACAGTTCACTAGAGCTGAGGGCAGCCATGCTAAAAAAGATGCCTGGTTCTGATTGGTTGTTTAGGCCCCAATTTTATCAGTCCTTTCCCCCTTAAAAATATCTGTCAGTTAATTTTTATTTTAAAAAATAGGAAATGTAGGTAGATGAAAATAACTATTTGTTACTGCAAAAGGGCTGGGTTGTATAAGGGTCCTTGCAGACAGGTGGGTCTCCATGATAACACTTAGAAGGTACCCTGCAGCTATTCCATCTCCTTCTCCTTCTCCAGTAAAGATAATGATGAAAATAAGGGCAGTTGTGAATGGGGAATGAAGCTGTGTGAAGCCTTCATGAATATTCAGTGAATGAGACAGAGCAATATAGCAATAAAAGCCCAGTCTGGAGCTGGTAACTGTTTTATTTCCAGCATTTCCAGTCACTTCTTACATGGCTGATTTTGTGCCTGAATATATATTTTACACAGTGTTGATATTCCTGGGAGAGAACCATCTTATTTGGAAACGTGTGTCCCACTATAAGCCACAAGCGCCTAGGGTGCAAATCAATAGATAGCTGAAAACAGCTGCAACTAGTGACTTTTTTTCTGGGGTGCTTTAAATATGGATTTGTATTAAATAGATGGCATACCAGAGTCTTGCTTTCAGGTCAATCTTTTCTGGTCCTGAGAGCATCACTAACTTTACAAGTGCAGTTTGGCACATACCCAGGGCAATACAGCTGTTCAGACAGCTTTCTATCAGAAGACAGCCTCTTTTGATGGCCAACCCAGATGCTACTTCAGTAGTGTGATCATTAGCCATGCTTTGGTCTTTAAAAAGTGATATGCTGCATCAGGCTGCTGGTGGTTGTAGGGGTAATTCTAATGATCTATGTGGAGAGGGAGCTTTAACTCCTGCAAATAGTTGTGAGACTTTAAAAAGCTCCCATTGGTGTCAGCGGAAGCCTTCCCCACCCACCTGCCCAACTCATGGCTCCAGTTCACTGCAGCTTCACTTCCCAGATCCTTATCTGGTGGCTGCCAAATCCCTTTTGCTTGCAGGCCAGGAAAGTCAGAGTCATGTTTGCAGCTAATGTTCTTGCTTAGGGGGGTTGCAGACTGCCAGAAATAGTGCAAATTGAGTC
>CM034703.1:137511522-137524881 GCA_020142125.1 Phrynosoma platyrhinos | reverse complement strand
AATCCAAAAACAGATTTAAAGGAAAATAGATATGACCTTCAAGTCACATCTGTTTTCATTGGAGGATCTGGTGTGGTTCCCAGAGGGTCCTGGGACCATAAAAATGACACATGAGCTCCCTGTGCTTGTCCGCTGTTGTATTAAGAACAATCACCAACCAGTGGTTGCATCAAAAAGAGCAAGTGTTATGTGAGAGTTGTTCCCTGGTACTGTCTGAAAAGACTTCCTGCCCTACTGGAATCGTACCTGTGCCATGTTTCATGGGGAATGGATGGTAGGGCTGGTTTTACTCTGGTTTCACTCTGACTTTTCTTTCAGTGGGACAACATTTTTTTTTTAGCTTACCTACAGAAAGAAAATCAAATAATTATGCATGCCACAAGACAGACAGCTGGGAGCAGTCTGTGCCTGTAACAATTATTTGCAATATTTGCCTACTTAGGGGGGTTGCAGACTGCCAGAAATAGTGCAAATTGAGTCCACTTTTAAAGTTAGGGTTAGGGATTCATGAGAACTGTATTTTATTGTGGCACCAGAGCTCTCTGACAGAGAAGGCTCAATGTCTCAGGAAAAAAAAACAATTCCCATGATTCCCTAGCACTAACCCTAACCCTAAAAGTGGACTCAATTTGCACTATTTCTGGCAGTCTGCAACCCCTGTTAGTCAAATGCATGTTAGCCACAAAAGGATGGCATTCTGATGTTCATTTCCTGCTGTTCGAGTGCAGATATGCTTGAATAGCTATGGATCTTGCATATGTATTACCCTGTACAATACCATTCGCCCTGTGTGAAACCACTAGCACAGATTGCCACATGGTACAATCCAAGAAAATTCTTTTATGCAAGCAGATAACATGGACTGGTAATCCTACTGCACTGCTCCTGTTCATTATGAGGCTGCCAATGGAAAAGAACGTCCTAGTGAACTGAGCTCCAGCTAACCCACAAACATCAAACTTTCATCCATTAATTTGCTCACACAGTCGCACAGTTGATCTTAACAGATTTTTGCATTCTGAATGAAGGGCTTCTCTTTGCATGAGACTCAACCCAATGCCTCATCTATTGCAAACAGTTCAAATTGGCGCAACGGGATTAGGAATGTTCTGCAGTAGTCTAAGCATATAGCAATTCTTGAAGTGCTCTCAGCTGTTAGTAAATTAATGCAACACATTATATATAGATTTAAGAGTTTAGCACCAGATGGCAGCATGGGTCCCTTTTGATCCGCGTTAGCAATTTGGAAGGGGAGAAGAAGAGAAGAAGTCATTACACAAAACACAGGTGCCTAGATGATAAATTAAATAAGGTGAAAATTGCTCTGCTGTTTAAAATTAGAAGGTACTATCAGCACTGCACATGTTTAATGTATGAGAGCAAGGAATTCTAAGCCTCCCAAGAAGTAAATGAAGAACTTCACTTTGAGGTATATTATGACTGGAGACAAACAATTGCTGCTGTTTTTTCCAAGCATCCGAAAAATTGAGAAAGGCAATTTTTGTGTAGTGACAAGATGCTTTTGCATTTTGAAGGCCCAGTGTGCAATTTCTAGTGAAAAGGGCAGCAAGGGCCTGAAGGGCAGGAAAACCACAGCCAGAAGACCCTGGAGAGCCAGAATAGTCAATACAGATGCACCAACTGTTATGATTCAGGTAATGCAGCTAGTGCCCTTTGAATCATCATTATGTAGTGTAACATATTGTTTCTATCCCTCAGTTATCTCTCATCAAACCAACTATAATTTCTTTTTTTTAATCTGGCTAAAGACAATGCAAGAACACAGTAAGTGACCATGCGTGCCATCAGCAGTGAAGGCTCTATGATACCTCCTTCAACACTTTTGCAAACTACCATCCATTTCCAGCTACAAGAAATGAGTTAATGGGAGCCCACTGCTAGGGCTGGGCTATAAGAGGCTTTTCTTATGCAGTCATCCTATATCAAACCTGGATGGAGGGAGACATGCACTATACTCCCTTCTGTTTGCCACCTTCCATTTTTGCTATCCTTTTCCTACAACAAAATAATCCATTACGAAGGGGAAGACAGAATAGCCGCACAGTGCCTTTTGACTGGTGGTGCTAGAAGCTATCTGCCAGAATTACCACTAGTTCACATAAACAGGCCTTGGCATCAATGTGGAGTGAAAGGCACAGATTATTTCATTCCTGAGATTTGTATCTGCTACAGATGTCAGCCTTCATTAATTTCATTCTCACACATAAAGACAACTAATTTCAAAACTCCCCCCCCCTTGTTGGTTGACATTACAGGAGGGTGGGTTGTTATTGTTTTTGTTGTTTGCATTTTTTGCATTTTTAAAAAAAAACTTCAGGACATTCCCCCCCCCCCAAAAAAAAATATGATGTTTGCACAAACCTTATGGGGGGGGGGAACTGTGCAAAAATGTGCAAAATCATCATTTCTAGCAAAGAAAAGTGTATTTTAAGTAAAACCCTGTTTCTGCAAAATGTTGGGGATTTGCACATTTGGGGAATAAAGCCCAAATTTCTTGTGCAAACACTTCTTTTCTTTTCTTTTCTTTTTTTTTTTGGCAGAAAAAAGTCCTGAAATACAATTTTTAAAAATCTCATAGTGATTGTCCATTTTCATGACAAAGTAGCTTTCTCACCAAGCACAAGAAAATTGGCAAGTATTCTTTATTCCCTTGGAGTCTGCACTATAGCTTTATTTTTGGTTTGAAACTGTGACTGCCACTGCAGCTGTATGGTACTATGAAGGGACTAGTAAAGACAGCAGTAATTGCTTTTTTGGTTTAAGATCTACCTAATGCCTACTTCCTACCTGAGTTTGCGGCATGGATAGCAGTAGAAATGGTATTTCTGTTTACTCTGGCACAAAGTTAGAATTCCCATTACTTGTCTTTTCCACCGAAAGAAGTATGTGATGGTCATTTTCAATGGCTGGGATGGGGGATCTCTGGAGATCTGATCAAATGAATCTACAGAGAGGCATACAGGGCCTAGCTGACTCCCCTTACTATGCACTTTTGGGGATCCATTTATACTGCCAAACACAGAGCTCAGAATGTATTCTTATTCTTGTTCTTCTCCTGCAATTTTCTGATGTTCACGTGCAGTCAGACCTTAATGTGCAGTCTCTTCAATCTCCCCTCCTCAGGAGATCCATCTCCTTTTGCATTTCTGTCTCTGTCTTTAACAGATTTCTCAAGTGGATGCTATTTGCTTCTCAGAGGATGTGCAAAAAAAACCAAAACAAACCTGAATGGAAAAATGAGCTGAATAATTCCTAGACCTCAGTATGCTGTGCCTCCATCCTAATCTCAGTCCTGAGACAAGGGTAGTTTGCTTTAGTCCTACCAGCACATGGTTTAAGGCACACTTGCTCCTCAGAGGATAGGCTGGTGGTATTCTGACCACCATGCTTCCAGGCTGGTTCACTTATGTACATAAAACATAGCAGTGCAGTAGTGTTTGGGCTTGCTAAATCCAATATCAGACCCTTTATTCTACTGGTTAAACACTGTGCTTTACTAGCTCTACATAGGTTGGACTGTAAGTGCACCAATATATATCACATTTTTGTGACAGTCACTGTCTGTAGTTAAACTGGCTCTGGAGAAGTCCAATACAAGCTAACTACTAGGGCAGGACACTCACGAGCTCCTGCTCTACCAGTTATGTATACACATATGTATGTATGTATGTATGTATTATGTTAAGGTAGATGTGAGAACAGGGCTTATATAAGCAGCCCTAAGGCAAGCATGATGCAGAAGTGAGAGCACAAGACAATGCTAGCATCCCATCTCAAAGGTGATATCAAGTGCCACCAGTGAGATGCAGGCAAGGAAGTTCCCTGCAATGGAGCACCTCCCAACACAGGAGAAGAAGGCAAACCTATGTTGGGTTGTCAGCAGTGGAACCATATGGTGGGTCCTCCTCCTCTTTGTCTTCCCTATAATTTCTTGGTCATTGGGCATCAAGAGCCTTCTGCTGTTGGTTCTGAGACCGCCGGCAGAGTGGTCCTTGGGGATGACCAGAGCGGCGAAGGCGACGTGGAGGCAGGCCAGCCAGCTGGCGGCAGAGCTCATCTAGAGACAAACCAGAGGAGAAGAGAGAGAGAGAGAGAGAGAAGACCAATAATTCAATATGTAGCTCAGCTTCCTGTTTGTTGTATGCCTTCAAGTTGTTTTCAATCACTGGGTTTTCTTGGCAAGATTTATTGGGGGGGTTGCCTTAGCCTTCCTCTGAGGCTGAAAAGTGTAACTTGCCCAAGGTCATTCTGTGGATTTTCATGGTCCAATGGGGATTCAAAGCCTAGTCTCCATAGACACAGTCCAGTGCTCAAAATACTGCACTACACTGGTTCCTTAAGTTTACTACTATCATGATATGTGTACAGATAATTAAATTTAGTCATGATTGAACAGGAGAACGTTGTGGTGGCTGTTCCTACTATTCTTAGTATTCAGTGCCACATTAAATCATGCCATTGGAGAACCCTGCAAGGAGAACAGATGGAGTGCTGAAACAAAGGCCTAAATCTAATTGCTAATCAGACACACTGACTACATGGGGTTGCCACAGAAACATCCATTGATTCAATGAGTTTATATTTGTTGGGATATATTGGATTACAACCAATGGTTAGAGGTAAATAAAGCCCTTCTTTCCTCCTGCACCATTTTCCATTCTAAATAATCTCACGAATTTATCTTCATTAAAAGAGAGAAAGAGAGAGAGAGAGAGAGAGCAGTGGGGGCATAATAAGCAGAATGACACAAATTCTGCAAATTTGCAGACAAAATCAAACTTGTATCCATATATTCTAACATAAGAGTTTATCACACGGGGGAAATCCCGTGCAGAAATGGGATTTAAAAGGAGGGGGAAACCTGCAAAAGTGGGCAGATTTTCACACTTTTACTTTCAGGATTTTCCAAAAGTAAAAAGAAGCCGTTTCTGACTACTTTCTATTTGGGGTAACCCCATTCTAATGACATCATCTGAAAATCTAACCATTTTTGCTTTTTTTTAAATTTAAAGCTCCATTTCCGCACAGGATTTCCCCCATATGATAAATTCCAAAGTGTTATAATTACGCCAGTTGCAAGATTATTTGGGAGTAAGCTAAATTCAAACTTGATAGACATTTGTTGCTTGATTGATTGCATTTATATCCCACCTTTCTCCCAAAATGGAATCTCAGATGGCTTACAATAATTTTTAAGAGACCCAGGTTGCAAAGTTGTTATAAGGATTACAGGGATCATAGATGTGAAGAGACCAGATAATTGCCAAGCTTTATGTAGATGATGATAAAAACAAACATTGCTACTAAACCGAACTACTGTGCTTTGAGAGCAGTGGGGCAAATTCATCCTTACTTATAAATTATTGGATCCATGCAGCAGATGAGGATATAGGACCAAGATATCAAGGCTGGCCTCTGAGACTATCTAGCAAATTCAAAGCAGCAGAAAGTTTTTAAATGAGTCTTCCCTGATGAACAGCTAGTTTTACCTACTTCTTTACAATTTACTGGCATTTTCATAGTTTGGAAAACTACTTTGTTGGACCATAGTTCCCAGAATCCCCCAGTCAGCAAGTCCACTGATATTCCCTTGTCAGCTTTACTCACCCTGCATGGCTTCATCCTCTTTGCAAACAATACGAGAGCAGATCTCTTTATTTATCATATATGTCCGACGGATGCTGTCACCAGAAATAATTGGGATGTGGGGAGAAGACAAACAAAAAGCAGAAGCAAAAGCCCATGAGAACCTAAAACTGATATAGGCAAATAACTTGTGCAGAGGTCATTGTGGACAAAGATGCAAAACCTTAAGACCTACTTAGAGGTTACAGACAAATCCAAGTAAATGAAACCAGACATATTTTTCAAGAAGAGAAGCTGAGGTCAGGGTGAGCATTTTTGGAGTAAGAAAATGGTGAAAGCAGTAAAAGGATGCCAGGGTGGGGAGAAAAAGGGAGACTAAAGACAAGTAAAACAAAGTACTTTTTCACACAGTGCATAGTTAAATTATGGTGTGTGCTGTGACAAGATGTGGTCAAGCTGTCAACTTGGATAGCTTTCAAATGCATTAAATGTATTCTTGCTGGTGAAGCTCCCCAGTGGTTGCTAATCAGGCCCCAACCCAACACACCATAGGAGGAAAAGCAACTAGTAAACAGAGAGTTATAAGGCCATAACAAGAGCCTTTCTGGATCAAACCAAAGGCCCATCTAGTCCAGCATTCTGCTCACATGGTGGCCAACCAGCTTTCCATGGGAAACCCACCAGAAGAACACAAATGCAACTTCACAATTCCATCTTGCACTCTCCAGCAACTGATACACAGCCATTTAATGTTTTTGGAGGGTGGATTACTCCCAGGCTGGTCCTCAGTAGCAAGCAAGAAAAAACTAGAATAAAGGTTAGGAACTGGTCAAGCCCCAGATGAGCTGCCCAGTCACCTGGCTATCACACCAATCCAGAATGAAAGGATTTGAAAAGAAGTTGAGGTCAAACACAAAAGAACAGTCTAAGGATGGGAGTTGAGACAATATAAGCAGCATAAGTATCAGTCAGAATAGAAAACAAGAACAACCAGGTGAATTATACAGAGGTGCTAGGACCTGTCTAGTTTCACCAATTAACTGACTTCAACTTGGAGTAGATGTAGCCTTGTCTCCCAGATCCTGCCCAGACCAAATGGAAATCAGACCAGCTTTCAACTGGAGAAAATTGCTTCATTTCTCAAGATCCTAATAGGTGTTGTCTCTACTGGTCAGGGTACCCCAGAGATAGCCCAGAGGATCCTAGGCCCAGAGCTGCCATGATCCCCACCATTACTTTGGCCCTCCATCCCAATGCCAGGCAGCTGTTCGCATGTGTATCCCACTGTTCCACCTGCCGTGGCTGGTGATATAGCAAGTCACTCACTTTTGAGATCATAATGAGATTCCAAGTCTTGATCACATAGTTGGATACCTCAATCTGACCTCAAAGCAAAGCACCCCATGGTGGCCGTGCCAGGTGGCACAGCAGAGCACATATGTGAGCAGCCACTTGGCATCAGAACAAAGGGCTCTGGATCCTCCAGGAAGATCTGAAGCAACTGGTTTTTAAAATCTGCATTAATGCTATTATACCCTGATTTTGGTGCTGAACAGACCAGACAACATCCAGACCATTCATGCCAGACTGGGATTGGGCCCCGCATTGTCCAAACTCCCCAGTGAGAGGATGGGGGGGAGGTTGGTTTATTTGACTTGGGCAGACAAGATCTTAATTCTGTGGAGCTCAGTTTTTCTGGGCATGGAGGCATGAACAGGTGGCTGATCATGTCCACATCTTCTGGAGGTTTGAGCTTGAATTCCACAAGATCTTCATAATCTATGATATTTGTGTCTTCCTCTAAAGTCAAGTCACTTTTGACTTGGGTCTGATTCAGGCATGATATAATTTGCCCACTTGCCACCCTGCTAGACCCTCTCTCTCCTGACCTGCTGCTCTTGACTTATCAATGATGAAAAATGGCAAGCAGGATTTGAAATGTTCATGTCCTCCTAAAAGTGATCTGTAGTCTGAATTTACTTAGTTTAAGATCGGCTGTCTTGTTGAGTATTCTGTTGCGATATGTTTTATGTTTTGCTTGTAGTTTTCTTGTGTATATAAAAAAACTGATTGGGTAATGAAAAATAAACTGAAACAGAAGGTAATATAATCTGACCATAGACTATGGGATGTTTTGACAACAGAAGCCACAAACCACTTGACTTCTTCTCCCTTACCTGGTGACACACAAGTAACTAATGCATTGCTTCACAGGTTTGCGTACAGAGTACAGACGTGTGCATGGAAATTGCTCTTCATGGCACTCTGGAAGAAAGAAGAAACATGCTAATGTTACTGATCTTTCTGGACTTTGTGAGGTAGTTAAATCATTGGGAAGGAGTCTCACCAAAAGTGACTGCCAAGAGATCATATTAAAACCAGATGGGCATTTTCCTACCCAACACACTTATGAAAATTGGAACTGGCTTGTAATAATTTCTATGGTTTCCTCTTGCACTCTGAAATTCCATGCTAACATTAATTTCTGCAAACTCAACTGAACCAGACTATAAAATAAAATTTTGCAGAAAACCCAGAATGCTGGAACAGCAGCTTTGTTACTAAAAGAATAAATAACCAATTGTTCAAGGTAGAGTTACTTGCAGTAGAAATTAGTAGTAGATCATGGGACAACTTCTAATAGAACAGAGTAAGAAGAAAGACCTAGAATCATAGCGGACTCCTCAAGGAGAGTGGTCAACTCATTGTGTGCGACTGCAGTGAAAAAGGTGGCTTAATATGTTAACAAAGAATTAAGAAAGGGTCTGAAAATTAAATCAGTAATATTGTAAAATGCCTATTCAAATCACACTTGGAACACTGTGCACAGCTTAGTTCATAATGTTTCAAAATGACATTGTTGCAGAGAAGGGTAACCAATATTATCATGGGCCTGAAGTACCTCCCATATGAGGGAAAGAATGGGAATTGCTTTTTGGTTTAGGAAAGAAAAAAAGCAACTATGGGGCAGGACATTAAAGTGAGTTTATAAAATTATACAGACAAAGGAGAAAGTGGATAGAGAGGCAACTAGGACCTAAGGCCATCCAATGAAGCTTGGGGCCTAAAAAGTGACAGGAGGCACAAGGAAGTATTTCTTTACACAATACATAGTTCTATTGTGGCATTTGCTACTACAAGACATGCAGATTGACATCAATTTAGACAACTTGAAAATGCAATTAGAAAAAATCATGTGAAATTAAGCTACCAATGGCTACTGGTCATATAGACTATATCCTCCTTTCACCCATCAGCGGCATCATGCTTCTGAACAGTGGGAAACAAAAGTGGGAGAAGACCTCCAGCCTTCATGGCTTTGTGTTGTTGGGCTTCCCAATGGCATCTGGCTGATCAATGTGGGAAAGAGGACTAGATATGGGATGGAAAAATTTGGGCCTCAGGAATGTTGCTTGACACTGGGACTTCCATCAGCCTTAGCCATCATGGTGGGGATGGCAAGTGTTGCAGTCAAACAACATCTGGAAGATCACAAGATCCTCATGCCTTGGACTAGATAGATAGACCTTTGGTCCAGTCCACCAGGGTTCTTCTTATGTTCTTCTGTGAGCCAATAGCAGCATTTATTTAATTAATAAATACAAAAAAAGAATTAAACACAATCCATTAATTTGCAACAGTTGAAAGCACATTAAATCCTTTACACATTAAAACCCAACACACCTGTTAGAGACCTGAACCACTTAAAAGCTGAAAGCCCATTTACATAAGAAGGTCTTTGCCAGCCAGCATGGAGGGGGCCAAGCGAGCCTTCCTTGCCAGAGATGTCCATAGCCTGGGAACAGCCACCAAGAAGGCTTTCTCCTGGGTCCTCACCAGCTGTACATGTGATGGTGGTGGGACTGAGAGAAAGCCCTCCCCTGAAGATCACAAAATTGGGGTAGGCTCAGATAACCTGCACCTGGCTTAGATAGCCAGCACTTTGACTTCTGCCTGGAAATGGATGGTTAGTCAGTGAAGCAGTTTCAGCAAGGGAGTTATATACACCCTATAACTAGCTGCAGTGTTTTGAAGCTTCTGAAGTTTCCAAAAGTTTCCAAAGGCAGCCCCACACAGAGTACATTACAGTAATCCAACAGGATGTAATCAAGGCATGTGGTACTGTGGCCAGATCTGACACAAGGAGAGGGCATAGCTTTGTTGTTGTGTGTCTCCAAATTATTTTTGATTTCTGGTGACCCTAAAACAAACCTGTCATAGGGTTTTCTTGGCAAGTTTATTCAGGGGAGCGGGTTGGCATTGGTATCCTCTGAGGCTGAGAAAGTGTGATTTGCCCAAAGCCACCCAGTGGGTTTTTATGCTTGAGTGGGGAATAAAAACCTGATCTTCAGAGTCGTAATCCAACCCTCAAACCACTACACCACACTGGCTCTCAGTGGGCATAACTGGCACACTAGTTTTGTAATGCCAGAAGAGTGATGTGGCATTAATTGAATTGTTGTTGTTATCTTACCTGCCTTTGCTTATGGACAGAGAAGGGGAACAACAACAGATTAACAAATACACAGTATCCATTAAAAACACACACAAATGTAAAAGAACAAATACGACACATACATATTAAAACAATCCACATTTAAAATTCATAATTTAAAATTCACAGTTTAAAAATCATCTGGATATGCCTGTCAGAAGAGACTGGCTTTCAATGCTGTTTTTAAAGTCAGACAGCATATTCAACTGTCATATCTCTTCTGGCAGGTCATTCCACAATTTTTGGGCAGCTGAAGAAAAAGTTCTCTGGCTGATAGTTGCCAACCTAGTCCAGACTGACTGGAGCACAACTAAATAAAACTCTGTATAAAAACTCTGTATAATTTTTTTTAAAAAAGGTAAATACATATATATAAATAAATACAATAAACAGTAGTACCTTAAATAGGTGTACATCATATTTCTTCATCACCTCTGCAATTTACCCCAATCATCCCCAGATATGAAGATCTCAAATGTATAGTTTTACTTAAATACTGACCTGTCATGAGAGATATTTTTGATTCATGACAACTCATAAAGCAGGGGTAGGCAACCTTTCCCCTTTAAGGGCCGAGGGACTTCAGCTCCCAGAATCCCAGGAGCTATTGGCCAACATGGGACTATTGGCCAACATGGCGGAGGCTTCTGGGAGCTGAAATCCCTTGGCTCTTAAAGGGGAAAGTTTGCCTACCCCTGTCATAAAGTATGTTATTCTGATATGGGTGTCCCAATGCATTGTTCGTTTATATATATATATAGAGTCCGAGATACAAATTTCGCGCCTGCTGATACAATTTGCACTTAAACAGTATGTGTGCTATATCCTCAATTTCATGCTCTCCACAAATACAGATTCACCCATTATAGGGGATACTATTAAATCTCCCATATCTCAACATGGTATCAAGCTGATCAAATCTAGCTCGAATAAATACCTTCTTAAGGTGTTTTCACATTTGTATTTTTATGTAATTGGCTATCTGAAAGGTCTGTTTATATCAGTTTAGCCATTTTAGGTTTCCTACCATACTAAGGGTGGCTATATCTTTTTGAGCCTTGATATCCAAAATTCTTTGTGGACCCAAAAATATTACTACAGCAACTTCATGAAGTATCCATATTTTGGTATGTGACATAGCATCCATGAACAACTATGAATGGACCTGAAGCCCAGCCTCACCCTGTTTTGTGAATTAATCTTCAGTGATGCTCAAAGCTAATGAAATTCATATCAATACAGCACTGGAGCACCACTGCATCAGAGACTAGATGGATAACTCATACACAAATCCTGGAAGGATCCAAGCCATCTCCAGATATATTGGCAACTGCTCTTCCTCTGGATTTAGCCTGCAAAGTCAACATTTTGGTGCTAGAAAAGATCAAGTCTCTGTAAAAGACCTGGCTTTTACAGCAGACGGTGGCAAAGACAACAGTCCCTGCTTTTACCCAGAGGTTTCACAATAATGGTTGCTACGAAAGCCCTTGAGACCATTTGTCAGGGAATCATTATTGGGTTTATTGGGAAAACAATACAGGAACCATTTGGATATTAATTTTCAGTATCATCTTTGGGACTCTGGTGCACATGGAAACATGATACAGATCATCAATATTTAAAAAGCAGTGTTAATTCAAACAAAAGAAAACATTTCCCCTGCTTATACACATAACACAATGCTGACCTGCAAAATTTATTAGCACCTATTATGTGGCTTCCTGGACATTTGTGAAAGCACCTATCACACATCTGTGTCAAAAGTATGATGTGAAGTGGTTTTGTATATTACATTTACAGTATATCAACATTTCTTCCAAGAAACTCATGGAGGTTCCTACTGCCTCTGGATCTGGACAGTAACTGACCCAAGAATACCCAGTGGTTTTTTGTGGGTTTTTCAGGCTGTGTGGCCATGTTCTAGAAGAGTTTCTTTCTGACGTTTCGCCAGCATCTGTGGCTGGCATCTTCAGAGAAAGATGCCAACCACAGATGCTGGCGAAACGTCAGAAAGAAACTCTTCTAGAACATGGCCACACAGCCCGAAAAACCCACAAAAAACTATGGATGCCGGCCATGAAAGCCTACGACTTCACAATACCCAGTGGGTTTCATGGCTGAATGGGGATTCAAACGCAAAATTTAGTTCAATGCTGTATTCACTCTTTCATACAATTTTAACTGGATGCTTTAATCTGAGGGCAGGCCCCTTACCAGTATCCCTGTGATTCATCTAAGTTTTTTTTTAATTAACAAAGCAAGAAGACTACATGACCTACCATCCTTCAAAGCAAGGATGGGTAACCTCAAGTGGTGAGCAAGACACATTAGCCCAGCTTGAACCTACCAAGAACTGCACCTTGCAGCTACACTGCCAAATTTGCTACCATGCCACCAGATTTCAATGGCATTGTGGCAATCTCCCTGAGATTTCTTTTGAAAATAAGGCATGTGAGAAGCATATGCTTTTTAAAACAAAAAACAAAAACAGAGTTGTGCTTCCAGGAGACTTCTGGGAGCATCAATTTGATTTAAAGTAAGGCATTAGCTTCCCATTGCCTTGTTTTCAAAGAAAATCTGGGAGGCCACTGGTATGCTGCTGAAATGCGTTACCATTGGAAAACTCAACAATGGTGGTGTGGAAAATTATTAATGATTAATGTTTAAGACAGAAAATAGTATGTGTTATTTTCTTCCCGAGTTGCATGCTTACTCAGAAACATAAGAATTAACTTGTTGAGTCAGAAAAAAGTTCTGTCTAGTCCACCATCATTTATAAGAACCCTAATTACTACTGACGGTCTACCAAAAAATGGCCAACTGTCCACTGACAGATTTCAATCTACCTTCTCCCACCCTTGCCTTATCTGACTCATATATATCATGGGTAATCAAGGTGCCATTTAATACAAATGTGATGAAAGGCCTGTTGCTCAGCAAATCTTGGGACCTCAGGAGAGAAATTTAGACTGTGGGCTGTGCTCTCCCTGAAGTAAATAGATTTGCAGTTTGAAGGGTTACGCCTTGATCCAGAGCTGCTCTTAGATGTCGAGGTAATGACAGTGATCAGGAGTCTGGTCTGCTAGGTGCATTTGTTGTTGTTGTTGTTGTTGTTGTTAACTGCTGTCACATCAATCTTGACCCATGGCAACCCTATGGATGAGACATCTCCAGGCCCCCTGTCCTCTGCTCCTCTGCCCAGATGATACAAACTCATATTTGTGGTCTCTTGAATAAAGTCCATCCATCTAGCATGT
>CM034703.1:137477096-137490913 GCA_020142125.1 Phrynosoma platyrhinos | reverse complement strand
AGTTACGCATTAATCTCCAACTGTCTCCCTTTCAGCCAATACAATTGTCATTCTCAGTGTTTTCAGAGTAACCTGGGCCTCAAAGTTAATGTTATCCAGATGAATTCCAGAAGAGGACTGTTCATTTCAGAGATAATCCTGAATTCTTTGCACTTTTAGTGCTTATAAATACCTGGATTGTAGTGTTGAAATAGGCATTCCAAAGTCTTCATTCAAAACCTTTCCACTTGCTTCTGGCAGAGAAAAACTGCATCCGCCAGTGCAAGTATCCATCTTCAATTCACCTTTTGTGTATCAATTTCAGTTCATACCCAAATCAGTACCATGTTCTCCTTTCATCAGTTTTAATTTTATATAGTTCCATTTAAATTAGATGAAAAGCAGCTAAAAGAATTCTCTGTGATGCTGCCCATTTTCTTTAAAGCCGCTGGATAAAATTTAAGAAAACACAGCATTTTTCCAACCCACCAAAATACACCTGATCTGTGTTTTGGCAACACAGAATCTAATGGGGGATATTCTGGTTAGAGAAGTGCTGAGTATTCTGACTAGAGAATACTTCTGCACTATCAACAGTCTTCTATTACTTGAAGGAATACAGTTCCATAAATGAAAACCTACTTTTTCAAGGTTTTTGGAATCCAAGGGGAGTTTAGCACAAAGGCAGCGGTGCAGTGTTTTGAATGTTTTGAATGGACTAGGACTCTGGGAAACTAGGGTTTCAATCCCCACTCAGCCATGGAAATCCACTGAGTGAGCTCGGGCAAGTCACACTCTCTCAGCCTCAGAGGACGTCTATGGCAAACTCCCTCTGAACAAGTCTTACCAAGAAAACCCTGATAGGGGGGTTGAAGACTGCCAGAAATAGTGCAAATTGAGTCTGCTTTTAGGGTTAGGGTTAGGGAATCATGGGAACTGTATTTTATTGTGGCACCAGAGCTCTGACAGAGAAGGCTCAATGTCTCAGGGGGAAAAAAAACAATTCCCATGATTCCCTAGCACTAACCCTAACCCTAAAAGAGGACTCAATTTGCACTATTTCTGGCAGTCTGCAACCCCCCATAGTGTCACCATTAAGTCAGAGTCAACAGGAAGCCATACAACTCCTTGCATGAGTATCATGAATTACCCCTCTATGTAAATCCATTATAGGCTTTGCCACTCCTTAACCATCATTCATCAGCCATTTCACCAGGCTGCAGAAGTGCTACCGTTAGCTTTTCTAAGAGGCCATTCACACTGCAGAAATAATCCAGTTTGACACCTCTTTAATTGCTATGGCTCAATGCTACTGAATCCTGGATTTGTAGTTTGTTGGGGGCAACACAGCTCTCTGACAGAGAAACTAAATGGCTCACAAAACTACAGTTCCCACAATTCCATAGCATTGAGCCATGTCAGTTAAAGTGGTGTCAAACTGGATTATTTCTGCAGTGTGGATACAACCTAAGAAGCCAGTTCCATCTCTCTAACCCTCTTCCAGTTTCAGTCACAAGCTAAGAAACCTCATAAAATTAGGAACTTGTACCTTACTTTTCTTGTTTTCCTTTTCCATGTCCCTCTCTTTTCTTTTTCTGCCATGGCTTTTTGGAACATATGCTATCCTTTTGATTGATAAGTAAGCCACCCTGAAAGCCTTTCCAGCCACAGAGTGGGATATAAATGCTATAAATACATAGGAAAATAAGCATTCTCATCAGAGCAATGTAGGAACCAAAAGAATGTAAGAGATTTTGCAATTTTCACCCAAGAAGAGAGAATAAAGTAATATCCCCCAAGGTCATGGCACAATCTTTGGTCCATTGTGGCTCAGCCTATGGAGGAAACTAAAAAGGAGGGAGTGAGAAAATCACTGGTTACTCTATAGTGACAAAAATCATACTGTCTCTCTTTGGGACAGAATTGAAACTAAGGAGATTATCGCACTGGAGATATAATCCGTCTTAAATTTGCATTTTTCCAATTGCGAATTTGGAATGGATATTATCACACTACCTGCAATTGCAAATTGGTGAGAAAGTAACAGCGGATACTATCCCATGGTTATCCTCTTGTAAGGTCGCAGTCGTCTTCAAGCCAGATTCAAAGGAGATTAATGTCACGCACGCAGGCTGCGATCTCTTTTCTGCGCATGTGCGCTATGTCATCATTCCACTATCTCACCCCAGAACTTCATCTCTGCTTATGTATTTGGATAGTTGGTGGAAATTGATTCCTTTCAGCTATGTGCCTATCTTCAACACACCATGGCATGGTTTGTTCAGAGGGAGACGGAGCGGAGGAGGAAATTACCACATGGTAGGTATATTTCTCATGGTCTCCACAATGTTTCTATTTTATTTTCCTTTCCTATTATTTATTTGTCCCATGGCTATGTGTGTATTTACTTTGAAATCTTATTACCCCTTTACTTTCAAATGAATATTTGAAATTAATACATTTATTGTCCTGTGTGCCACAACTATTTATGTGTGGTACCGAGTAATGTTTACACAAGGGAATTTAATGTTTGTTTTTTTCCTTGTGATTGCCTTCCTTTACTACTACTACTAATAATAATAATAATAATAATAATAATAATTTATACCCCACCTCTCTGTAAAAACAATCAGGGCAGCTTACAACAGTTAAAATTACATCGAGAATACAAACTAAAACCTAAAACCCCCACCCTCCCCCATAAAAATTATTAAACTACACATGTTAAAATCAACATAAAATCTAAAGGGAAAAAAAAACCAAGATAATTAAGACAATTACAAACAGACATAAGCCGTAGGTAAGCCGAACAGAAAGAGGTAGGGAGGCACAACTCCTGAGGCCAGGATCTAATCAGAAAAGACCTGCAGAAGAGATCTGTCTTCACAGCTTTTTTAAAGCTAGTTAAGATCTTAATCTGATGGATTTCGTCCGGCAGGCCATTCCATAATCTGGGGGCGATTACTGAAAATGCCCTCAGGGAGATTGCCGACAGCCTGGATTTTAATGGCTGGAGCACGTTCCTCCCAGAGGACCAGAGTGCGCAGGGAGGATTATATGGGAGGAGGTGGTCCCGAAGGTGGGTTGGACCCAAGCCATTTAGGGCTTTAAAGGTCAAAACCAACACCTTATACTGGGCCCAGAAACTAACAGGCAGCCAGTGAAGAGATGTTAATACCGGAGTTATGTGGTCTCTCCTGGATGTTCTGGAGACCACTCTGGCTGCCACATTTTGTATGAACTGAAGTTTTCGGACCAAGCACGAGGGTAGCCCCATGTAGAGCGCATTACAGAAATCCAGACGAGAGGTTACCAGCGCATGCACCACAGTCTCAAGATTCCTAATTTCCAGGAAAGGGCACAGCTGGCGTATCAGACGAAGCTGATAACAGGCACTCCTGACCGTCGCATTTACCTGATTTGCCATCAGGAGCGACAAGTCAAGGAGCACCCCCAGACTGCAAACACAGTCCTTTACAGAGAGTGTGACCCCATCCAGGACTGGAGGTTGAAACCCAATTTCTGGTTTCGAGGCCGCTACTGTTAGCACCTCCATTTTGTCTGGATTCACTCTCAATCTGTTTTTCCTTATCCAGTCCATTACTGCCTTAAGACACTCATTGAGAGGAGAGATGCCATACTTATAAAGATGTCAATTGGCTGGGGGGGGGGGGGGAATTCCTCCTCCAAATTTCAGAGATGAAAGGGGAATAATGGATTTTAATGTTAAAGTTATGGAAAATAAACTTTACATGAGATCATTCCAATTCTTGGCTTTAGTTCATGAATATAATGTACAGTCACGCCTCCAAGTCCACAGACTTAAATCCGTGGACTTGGAAATTCACAGAGGGGTGACCGCCATGTGCATGACCCTCGTAACTCGGGGGGGTGTCCGGAACAGATCCCCCACAAGTTACGAGGGACAACTGTATACTGATTTATTGGTTTTTGATAATAATCTAGATAGTTATTTATACCACAAAAAACTTTTTTAAAATGGAAAAGTAATCTGATGCATAAATAAAGTTTGTTATTTAAAACGACATACAGCATAAAACACACAACATAGACAAATATATACAAACCCATTCAAGTCCAAATCTATAAACTTTGTATATACATTAATACTGATTGGGTATCCATTGGGCGGGGTAGAAATAAAATTTTATTATTTATTATTATTATTATTATTATATCTAAAAAAGATATACATGTCAAAATCAATAACAAAAGCAATGAGACACAATCAAATCTATTAAAAGTGATTTATTTTTGAAAAGTCAAATTTTTAATAAAAGGTCTAGGTTTTAAAATTTTAATTTTCAAGTTTTGGTGTGTTCAGCAAAATAGGATTAAATGGTGATAGGTGCAACGTTTGTCCTCTGGTGTCAAGACAATCTTTGCACTTTGGATACTTATGAACACCTTTTTTTCCATTTGTGTTCCATGACTGTGCATTCTACTTTCGTTAACCTTTTGGTCATTGGTCCATTTTTAAGAATCTTGCATTAAGTGTATTGATGTGAAACATATTGAAAAATCAACTCATTGGGTTGTTGTTTTTTAACCTTTCCATTATCTTTGTTTCAACACATACTTCCATGGCATTCCTTTCTCGTGTGTAAACCCCCCCCCATCGATATGAATTGTGTATTTTTTTTCCAAAACTACTCTATAGTTTTATATCTCTCTACTTTTCTTCTTTTCCAGATCATGGAAGGATTTGAAAAACAGGGCTTCCTTCATTGAGCTGGGGTGGTGAATGGAACCCATATTCTGGTATTCCTTCCACTTGGAAGGCAAGATGAATACTTAAATCGGAAGCAGGGTTTCTCCGTAGTGATGCAGGGATGTACAGATCACGTGGGTCGTTTTATTGATGTAGAGCTTGGACATACTGGAAGATCACATGACAGCCATGTGTTTATGTACACTGGGTTGTGCTGAGCTATGGATGCTGGTGTTTTTGTCCTGAGATCACCATCCATAGGGTCCAGGTACCACCATTGATTATCACTGATGGTGCTTACCCAATCAGGCATTAGCTGATGTATACAAGAGACACTTGGACAGCAGGAAGGTTGTTTTCAATAGTGCGTTGAGCAGTGCCAGAAATGTAGTGGAGAGGGCCTTTGGCAGACTCAAGAGCTGATGGGGATGCAGAACTTCATCCCTGTTGTTGCAGCATGTGCCATGCTGAACAACATATGTGAAACAAAGGGGGAAGTTCTCCATCTGGACATAGAACTACCACCTCGGCTAGTACACCCTCCTAGCGATGACAATTCAGTGCAAATCAGTGATAGACGGGAAAAAGAGGGCAAGACAGTGCGTGCTGCTGCTATCAACTCACTACTTGTTGAATGCAGATAAATGTAGTCCTTTCATTCTTCTTCTTTACTATGGAGATTGTTAAGTGTGCAAAAAGTTGATAGTTATACTTGGTAAAAGTAACAGATCAAAGACGTTGTTAGTTCTAACATTGAGGTTTATTACAAAAATTAAACACTGAACATTAACATAGGGGGGAAGCAGACAAAGGCGTCTGGGATGCCGCGGGACGGTGTGCCACGGGACCGCGGCATCCGCACCACGGAGCACCGTCGGCGCCCCTGAAAGGAGCGCTAAATCAGTGCTCCTTTCAGAAGTCAGTGAAAGTGCGCCCCAAAAGCGTAGGGCGCACTTTCACTGACTTATCCGCTGCAGCGTGTGCGGACGCTGTGGCAGGAGGTTGCCCTCGGAGCGCCGGCCATGCGGAGGGCTGGCTGCTCTGAGGGTAACCTTGGGAAGAGGAAGGGGCGCCAAGCGTGCGGCTGCCCCTCCTCTTCCCCGCCTCCAAGATCGCCCAATTAGCCGTCTGCCAAGGCCCATAGACATCTGTGGTGTACAGATATGTGCAAACATAACTTTCTGTGAGGAAAAAAACCTTTTTGGAACTGTTAACACAAGAACAGCATTACGTTTCTTAGCATTATTACTTCTTTAATAAAGTGCAACATCATGCATTACATGGCACTGTTGTTCAACATTTTTAGAAGAACTTTTAAGCAGTTGCTTAATTTTTTTTCCCTAACATTGATATTTTTCTAAACAGATTTAGGGAGAGTGAGGGTCTATGCAGACAAGCAAAAAGAAGTGCTTTGAGGGTGACTTGTAGGTGGCATTTAGACGATGCATGCCTAAAAGTCACCAGAAAAGCACCCTCTAACCGTCATATGCCACCCACTACTTGGGGGAAGCTGAGGTCAGTGAATCCTTGCATGATCTGTGGGTGTATGACAGGTCCTGCACAGGTGCACAGGGATGCCAAACTTCAGTCACCTTTGTACAGTCAAAATGACAGACAGTATACCACCCTATAACAGGTCCTGTGCAGGTTCGCAGAGATGCCGAAGTTCAGCCACCTTTGTACACAGAGGGCCTCGGCAGACGACTAATAGGGTCGTCTTCGAGCCCTGGAAGAGGAGGGGCAGCCGCACGAGTGGCGCCCCTTCCTCCTCCCGAGGTTGCCCTCAGAGCTGCTGGCCGTCCGCACGGCTGGCCCTCCCAGGGCAACCTCCCGCCGCAGCGTCCTCACATGCTGCGGCGGAAAAGCCAGGGAAAGTGCGCCCTACGCGTTTAGGGCGCACTTTCCCTGTCTTCCGAAAGGAGCGCTATTTTTGCGCTCCTTTCAGGGACGCCGTCGGTGCGCCGCGGTGCGGCTGCCATGGCCCCGCGGCGCACCGTCCCAGGGCGTCCCCGACGCCCTGGCCTGCATCCCCCCAGAGTGACAGACTGTATACTAGCCTAAGACATGTCCTATGCAGGTGTGAAGGTACGTGTTCCTGCACATGTGCACATGTGTTTGAGAACAACAAAAAAATTAAAGCAGCTGCTGCCCACCCATGCAGTTGTTCCGTCTCCATTTGCAGCGTCCTTGGGGCTGGTGGTGCAGTTGCTGGGGCTTCAATACAGCCTTGGAAAAGCTGCATTGACTCCCCCCAGTGCAGTTGCTCCATCCCCATTTAGGGCATCCTCGGAGCAGGTGGTGAGGTTGCTGCAGCTTACAGAAAAGACAGCATCAGGTCACCTTTTCTTGCCCATCTGCATAGCCCCTAAATTTCCTTTTCCCCCCTCTGCCTATGTGCTCTAACAGGCAATACCAGTGACCTGTTTACCTCTGGCAAAACATTTTGGTTGCCACTAGGCCCTGAAGGACAAAGAGGAGGTGGTAATTGTGAACCTCCTAGACTGTATCAGAATGTAGTTGGCTGTGTTAGCTGATGAGGGAATGACATGTTGATTCCCTGTTTTATTTTGCATAATCTGTACAAAAGACCTCATACATTCAATCATTTCCCGCCTCTCTCTCTCACTTGATTCGACATCTTTTTCATATACCTCCAGTAGCTGTTGGGCAACGTTGGTCTCTTGGGTCATCCCAACAGCAATTTGCTCGGCAATAGCTTGCTGGCCCTCTCTTGTGCTGCGGGCATTATCATTTGCATTCTGCATTATTGTATGGGCAATGTGTTCTCATAGTTTTGCCCTCCTAAGTCTTTCCCTTGCATTACGGAACCGTGTGCTTGGAAACTGTGCTACCACTCTTTGGACAGTGGCTTTCCTTGAAGATGTACCTTTTGTGTGGGAGGAAAAAAGAATATGTTTATTATAAGCCTTGTCTCACTTTGTTTGAGACAAATTATTACAGATTTCTAGATTCTGACAACAATTGGCTATTTTTATTATATTATATTATATTATATTATATTATACTTTCTTATAATTTATTATTGTTGTTCTGATTTACTATTTTATTGTTTGTATTTTATACATTGTATACATTTTATTGTGTAATCCCACCTTGATCTGTAGGGAGAGGCAGGAAATATAAATAAAAATTATTATTATTATTATTATTATTATTTGGTGTAGAACTTTCAGAGTTGGGCTCAACACCAACATCACATATTTCCTAACTTTGCTTAACTTGATAACCAAAAACATTTTTCAATGTTTGCAATAATGCTATCATTATTATTGTTTTGGATTTATTAAGTTGTATGTTTTTCAATGACTTGGATATCTATGATGTTATCAATGACTTGGATATCTATGATGCCCCTCTTTCATTCTCTGTTGGGTAGGATAAATCCCCCATTGTTACATACTTTTTAATGCTTTCATGTTTTCCAGGCTTTGACAAAGCCTCACTTCAAAAATAGAAATTTTGGTTCTAATAAAATTTAAACAAGAAAAAACATCTCAGATAAATACACTGCTCTGGTGAAACTGGATGTTCAGCAGTCTGTGCATTGCCTCTTCCCTCTGTATTTATAACTAGAAAGGAGGAAGAACAATAGTTATAAGTCAAATGACAGTACAAACACATATTTTTTTCACATTAAAGTACATAGATTTTAAAGTATTAGACATTTGACTTGTGTAAAGGACAGTTTTTCCTATAATATGCAATATTTTTGAACTATGATTTAAAGGCCTAAAAATTATCTTATGATGCTCTATGTTAGCTACTAAATATTACATTACAATTTGGAAAAAAATGAGTATTAAATAATGTTGTACATGCTCCTTTGTGGTATGAAGTACATGTTTCTCTTCAAAATACCTTATGAAAGTACTCTGCAATACAACATGGATTGGAAACAGTTTTGGATTTCAATAATCATGGATTGTAAATCCATCATTTCATTTCACATAGAAAAATCATGGACATTTGAAGCTTGTACATGATACATTTGCTTGTGGATAATGGTCTGGCTTTACTTTTATTAAATTATAGGTATATATAGGTATAGTTACCACCCACTATAGCAATGGCCCATATTTTCAAAATTCACCCCATAACACTTTTATTTAAAATAATTTACAACATACATACCTGTCTGTGTGTCCATCATCCACATCAGTATCCTCTGGGTGTTGTGAATCTGAAAAGGTGAAGTTTATTGGATTTACCGTAGATTTATAATTATTTGGAATGGAAAAACAAGAGAGAAAGCAATGAAGAATTTAGTCACATGCAGCAGTCCTTTACCCCCGTTTATTCATCTATGGATAATTATGATGATAATAATTACAATAACAACAATAACACCAACATTAGTAATAAAGCCTTTATCCACAGATGTAAGCATCACTTGCTCACATCACTTCATAACAATGTGACATTACAATTACAACTCATCAGAAGATCCTCAGTCTTATGTCTCCTGCTACTGTCCTTGAAGCCTCAATATCCCCAAAGGCACCAGATCCCATCTTGGAATCTAAGCAGGGCCAGCTCTGGTTAGTACTTGGATGGGAGACTGTCAGAGAATACCAGCGGCAGTAGGCAATATTTCAGAGGAAGGAACTGGCAAAGCAATCTCTGAGTATTCCTTGGCTAGGAAAACTCTGAAATTCGTGGAGTTCATAAGTAAACAGGTGACTTGAAGGCACATACACACATACAATATGACCTCTGATCTGTGAAGATTATCCAAGACATCCCTCCATGGATATCTGAAACAGTGGATAATGGGGAACCCTATTATTTGCAAAGGATGAATGATTGCCTAAAAATATCATAGAGTCACACTGGTAGACTTAGAAATGCCTAGAGAGAATATATTTTTCCAGAAGTGGATAAGCCAAACTGAGAATATCAAATCCATAGATATGGGGGTGGTACAGTACAGTAGCCGCTTTTCCTGCAGCTATCTTTGAAAAGGACATTTTTCCCTCCCTCCCTGGACTGGACACAGAGTTGATCTCTCAACAACAAAACTAGTTTTCTTCGAAATGCCTTCTATTTATTTATTTATTTATTTATTTATTTATTGTAAAAGATGCAGCATTTCTACTCTGTCCTAAGGAATGTCCCGGAAATCCCTCAGCAGCCCTCCATAGTTTCTAAATCTGGAATTTGAACAATAGCATTTTTGGAGTAACACATGTAGCTAATAGCTAATGCAAATATTTGAATACTGAAATGTGTCTGCTCCTTCCCTTCCTTCCTTCCTTCCTTCCTCTTTTCCTTTTCTTTTTCAGCTCAGATCTATCATTTCCTCTCTCTTTCCCTTCTCGATGCTCATTGCGATTTGCACGCTTCACCCACATCTTCCTTTTCTATGGCTGTGGCACTCCATTTTATGTCTTTTAGTTTCCTGATGGCTCCTTTCCCTTCTCCAGCTCCCCCTCCTCACTTTGCCTCTCTCCATCTCTTGCTCCTTTTCCATCTGTGTTCCTCCTTTGCTGCCTCTGGCTCTCCCCTGTCTCCTTGGTTTCCTTTCAGTCACCTTCGCAGGAATGCTGGCAACAACCTCACACACATACCCTCCTTCCTCTAACACACCCTCAAAACAAAGGATCTAAATAAATTAAATCTTTTAAAAGCTAAAGCAGTGGCCGCTCTGGGCTGAAGGTTCTGCATTTTGAAAACCTGGCCTCTCTCTGGCAAGGGAATAGTTATGTTCTCTTTAGCCACCCTGCCATGACCTGTGAGTGATGGATGACACTGCAGTAGAGGCTGGGAGCACTGCAGAAAGAAAAGGCTGGGGAAAGGAGGGGAGGAGGAGGAGAAGAAAGGCTGGCAGGATCAGGGTGGGAAGGAGAGCCAGAAAGAGAGAGACGGCAGTGAAGATTGTGTGTGTATATGTGTACATGTGCATGTCTGAAGACAGCACCACTCTGTCACTAGCTGAGCGGAGGAGGGAGCTGGGTTTTGAGGGGGAAAGAGAGCCCCAAAGGCAGACTCTTACAACTGGTTGCTGTGCAGACATGTTAAGAGAAGGTGCAGCGATGGAAGGGAAAGAGCAGCCGAGAAAGCAGACAAAGAAAGCATGAGAGGCTACTGAGGGTGGGGTGCAAGCAAAATGGAGGCTTTGCAATCCTTCAGCCTGCCTGCCTCTTTGCACCGGCCAGCACTTCAGCCAAACGGCCGCACATTGGGAAATCGTGTGCAAATGTGCAAAAGACTGAAGATTGTGCAATGTGCAAAAGGTTGAAGGATGGCTGTCAGTCGTCTTCGGGCCTGGGATTGTTAGGCAATGCAGAAACGGGAGACAAGTCAGAACTAGCCAAGCTGGCTGAGTGATCAGAGGATAGCTCAAAGACCACAATGTGGGATAATAAGGAAGCCCTCCTTGACAGAACCAGAAGAACAGAAAGCCCTTCTGGACAAATGTGCAAAAGACTGAAGATTGTGCAATGTACCAGATCATGTGCAAAAGACTGAAGATTGTGCAATGTGCAAAAGGTGTAAGATTATGCAATGTGCCAAATCATGAGCAAAAGACTGAAGATTGTGCAATGTGAAAAAGACCGAAATGTGTCTGTCAGTCCTCTTGGGGCATGGGATTATTAGACAACGAAGATACAAGGGACAGGTCAGAACTAGCCAAGCTGGCTGAATGACCCAAGTGTAGCTGAAAAAGCACATGAGACTGTCCAGTTAAAAAATATTATGATATTGGATAAAGGAAGCTCTCCTTGACAGAACCAGAAGAGCAGAGAGCACTGCAAGCCAGAATTGGCTATTTTCAAGGCACATCAAGAGGATTTTAAAATTAAAGGCTGTGAACACGTACACCATGAACCATGCACAAAGTAATGTGTTTCATGGAGAATACTTTGGACTGCTTGCTTATTTCTGCTTAGTAAAATAGGTTTATCTGGACAACATTTATTTCAACCATTTGCACAAAGCATTGTCTTCTGTTCAGAAGCCACCGTTCTCCATTTTGTCTTCCCTCTCTCCCTCACAATCTCGATTTTCTTCCATTTTGTTTGTGTCCCCCTTTCATGCAGTACCCTTCCTTCAGACATTTTGCTTCCTTTCTGCCTCGCCTCTTTTCCATCCATGCTTCTGCCTGCCTTCGATTTTTTTAAAAAAATTAAAAATAAATATCCATGCCCACTTCTTTCTTTCCTTGCCATCTTTCACTTCCAGTCTCTCATTTGTTATAGATGTTCTGTGCCATGCTGAGTCTCCATTCGTACGTTTTGTGCGAACAAACCAACTGCATTCTCCAGCCTTCGGCCAGGATCAGTTCCAGTCCTAGACAGGCAGTAGCAAAGCAGCCTTATGACTATGTGGCAGGCTTTTTTCTCTCAGTCTCAGACTGGGTATCTCCCAGACAGAGGAAACAAGTGCTGGGAGGGGGGAAAGAGTAGAGGAGGGAAGGGAAGAAGGGAAGGGAAGGGGAATGGGGGTGTGTCGGGCATTTGTACAATCAGCCTTCTTCTCAGGAAGGGTCCCACCCTACAACTGCCACCACCAACTCCCACAACCCTCCCTCCTGCTACTGAAGGCTTTCTTACAAGCTGCCTTCCCATCCCTTTCCACCATTTCATTCTCCTCCCCACCCCCAGACACCCTCCCTCTAAGCATCAGACTGCATGAGACGCAGCTGCCATCTTCACATTGACCTACTTCTCTCTGCAAGGCATCACATTCTGCTCTGTTTCCAGCAACAGCACTGGCTGAAACAGAAGGAAGGAAGGCAGGGAGAGGGATTCTCTGCTCACATCCCCAGCGAACACATTTGACATTTCTGAACGGTGGGAAATAGGATGATAGGAGAGGCCGTTCTTATAGATCGAGTACAGTCGGCCCTCTGTTTTCACGGGGGATCTATTCTGGACACACACGTACCCACGAAAATGGAGATTCGCCAATATTCAAGCCCCATAGGCTTGAATGGGCACCTACCCGCAGGGGCACGACCCATTGATTTTAGCAGAGGTCGCTCCTCTGTGAATATGCAAAACCGCAGACTTCAAGTCCACAAGAATGGAGGGGCAACCGTATAGCCAGTTATCTCTGACTATTATTTGATTTACTATTTATTTTACTATTTAAAAACATTCACATGTAAATCTCACATTTTAAAAAACAAAACAGTTTTAAAAGTTAAAACACCAATGCATTGAAATGTAAAATGCATTTTAAAAACTCTATAGTTTCAAATCTAAATTACAGTGGTACTGTAATCTACATTCCCTGGGATTAGTGGTAAAGGGCCCCTGTGAATGTTGGGGGGGGGGGACTCAAATGAAAAAAAAGACTATTATTTTTACCCTCTAGGAATCTCCAGGTCTTCCAGTGTGACTCTATGGTCAACATCCAGCACAAGTGGACCATAAAATTGTGCTGGAGGACTACAAATGCCATGGGGAAGTGTTTTCTCTTGGAATCTCTAGATCCTTCAACATGACTCTCTAGTCAACTTCGTGTAGAGTCATGCTGGAGAACCTAAAGATTCCTAGAGAGAAAATATTAATCAAAACCACAAATAATCAAATCCACAAATAATCAAATTTGCAAAACTGCAGATGTGGAGGGCCAACTGTATACATCATTTGAAGCCCAACACTTGTCAGTTTGGAAAAGCCTGACGGCACAAGAATAATTTTATTTGCTGCTGAAAAGAGAGCAGGGATGGGGCCATTGTGGCCTCTCAAGGGAGAGAGTTCCAGAGCCTGGGAGCTGCCACCGAGAAGGCCTTCTCTCTTGTTCCCATCAAACAAGTCTGAGAAGGTAGTAGGACAGAGAAAAGGGCCTCTCTATATGATCTCAACACTTTAGTGGGCTCACACAGGGAAATATGATCCTTCAAACAGCCTGGATCCAAGCTGTATGGGGTTTTATAGGTCAAAACCAGCACTAGGCAGTTATGTGCTCCCTGTAGACAGCTCCAGTCAAAATAACCTGGCTGCAGATCTTTGAGCCAGCTGATGGTTTTGTTCTTCCCCATTTCTGCAAGGCTGCAGCCCTCTGCCCAGGTTCCTCTGTGTAAATCTGATGACTTTATCACACAGGCGAAAATCAGGGGGAAAATTGGAGGGGGGGG
>CM034703.1:137445944-137460213 GCA_020142125.1 Phrynosoma platyrhinos | reverse complement strand
TGGACTCAATTTGCACTATTTCTGGCAGTCTGCAACCCCCCATAGAGCCTTCTCTGTCAGAGAACTTTGGTGCCACAATAAACTACAATCCTCAGGATTCGCTCTCATTGAGCCAGGGCAATTAATGTGACATCAGACTGGACTGAATCATAAATTTCCTTCCCTCTCATTCACTTTCCTAATGTGTTTGTTTCAACACTTCTAAAAGTTGTATTTAGCCTGCATCTGCACTGCAGAAATTATCCAGGTTGACCCCACTGTAACTGCCATGGCTCAATATACGTGTATGGCTCCATTTGCACTGTAAAAATAATGCAGTTTGATGCTGCTTTAGCTGCATCCACACTGCAGAAATAATCCAATTTGATATCAGTTTAACTTCCATGTCCCAATGCTATGGAATTATGGGAATTGTAGTTTTGTGAGAGATTTAGCTGCTTCTGTGAGAGATGTCTGGTGCTGCTACAAACTTCAGTCCCAGAATTCCATAGTATGGGGCCATGACAGTTAAAGTGAGTCAATCTAGATTATTTCTGTAGTGCAGATGAAGCCTTGGCTACTTTCTTTTCCTCTTGAGGTTGGCTTAGAATGTAGAATGCCCGTTTGCCTTAGTTAAAGCATTTGCCTTACTAAAGCATAATTCATTAGTAATTTAAATTTTTAAAAAGACAAATGTCTTTGCTGTGCTTTACTATGTGTTTTTTTAAAATCAGATGGGTCTTAAGTGCCGTAATTCTCTTTTTATTTCCACCCACCTAGGTATTGGTGATGCCAGTTGCAGCCTTTTCAGAGGCCCACTTCTGAGGGATCAGAAATGCATGCGATTTGACTTTGACTTTTCATTACTTCAGATATTACTTGTTTTTTTCAATCAACCCTTCTTTGGAAGGAGCAAAAGTACTAATCTCCCTCACCAGATTGCTTCAGTCTCCAGGGTATCTGTGTTGGCCCTTGGTCAATTGGGGTACCAGAAGAATACAGTTCACATGCCACCTTTCTTCTCTTGGAGTCTCTGCGGCCAGACCACTCTGGAAGACCCAGAAGGTGTGGAGAGGACCTGAGGATTCTTAAAAGAGAGCGCTCCAGAAATACTTCTCTCCCCAGAGGGATTGAAGCATCACACTTGCTTTCCCCAGTTCCAAGTGTGGTAAGTTACAATACAATTAATTACTCACTACAGACTCTATTCCATTTCATCACTGTAGTGAAGAGACATGGCTAGAGATTGTGAGATTATATGAAATGGGAGTAGGGGGATAAATGTGTGTACGTGAGATGTGCATTTGTATTTCCCACATGCTATCAGTTTAGTATTAAGGGTTGTAAATATATATCTATATCTATATAGTGACTGGCACTTATAAAATGAGTACCTCAACAAAAAGAATGAAAATGTACTGGGTGTGATTTTTTTTTAAATAGTTTGTTAGGAAATGGGACTGAGACTGCTTTAGTTACTTAGGGGATATGTGGTAATGTGCCTGCAGGGGTGGAGACAATCAGTTGGGTTTCCATATACAGACCTGGGAATACAAAAGAGAAGTGACATGAAGGTTAAGGAGTGTTTTGCATTTCTGCAATGGGCTAGCTGGATAGCTGAAATATTTCTTCCTTGCCAGACTGTGGCGTCCTTTGCAAATATAAAGGGAAATGAGTGGGGGAAACATGATTCTTTCAAAGAAGTGTGCAGTTGCATCACCTGAGTGCAGTGGTTTTTCTGTCATGGGTGTAGACAGAAGAAGTAGACAGACTACGCAGTTACTCAAGCTGTCTTGTTCATGTTAATACTCAATTTGAAGTCCATGTTTAAGGACACTGAACCAGTCCTTGCTTACTGAACAGAACAAAATTTTCAAATGGTAACATAATTTAAGGTGTGGTTTGGGATATAAATACTGCACTTTAGTTTATTCTCCTGGGTTGCGAGGGAAGAACAAGCCACAATACTGTGTGCTGGTTTAGATGAAATGGTAAGTCATGTTTTGCATTGAACTAGGAATGGAGAAAGGCAATGCTGTGCAAGCAGATGTAAGAAAACTTAAGGGTAGAGCTAGACCTGTGCATGTAATGTTAAGCTGCGCTGAGGTGCTACATCTGAATTGGCTCACTATGTGATTTCTTTTCCAGGGTTATACAGTACAGATTCTGTACTCATACTCTCCATCTTTGAATTTTGTAATGTTCCAAGTGGTTTTAGCTAAACATATTTAGCTAAACATATTTACAACTGTGTCATGATTTTAATTATGGTGAAGGGAACAGTCACAATTCCATAATGTGGCAGCTGACCATTTTGTCTTTCCCCTTTGCATGTTGACTGTTGGAATCAGTCAGGGTTCCTTTTATCCTCTGTCATAGATGAAGAATTCCACAATTTCTTGAGGCTGATAACTGTTGTTTCACATGGCTGAACAGAAAAGTCTTGTGGCTTGGACTCTTTAAAATTCCATACTGTTTTCTGTCATGGGTGTATATGCAAAAGTTACATTTTTATAAGCCATTCTAAAGGATGGTGTCTACACCATAGCTTCACACCAAGAAACAGCATCCTGGATGTGGGATGTATATTATGCAAATTAAGGTGTGTGATCCTGAGATAAAGGGCCTGTACAGACTGTCAAAAATAATGCAGCTTGAGACCACTTTAACTGCCCTGTTTCAGTGCTAGGGAATCATAGGAACTGTAGTTTATTGTGGCACCAGAGCTCTCTGACAGTGAAGGCTCAGTGTCTCAGAAAAAAACTGCAATTCCCTAGCACTGAGCCAGGGCAGTTAAAGTGATCTCAAGCTGCATTATTTCTGGCAGTCTGTACAGGCACAAAGACTGGTTTTATCCTCCCATTGGGTGGGTTCCAATGAGATAAATTCTTTGGGATAAGTTGCAATGGCACAGTTGTTTTTATTTATTATTATTATTATTATTATTATTATTATTATTATTATTATTATTATTATTATTATTTCTTACCTGCCCCTCCCCATGGATCGAGGTGGTGAACAACAACAATTAACCAACAAACAACATCAGTTAAAATACACATTAATTTTGGAAAGGCCCATAATGATGGATGTTCTGTTAGTACCCTGCTGTTGCCAGTACCAGGTAGTTCAGGATTCTTACAGTTTTAAACTCAATTGCTAGACTTGATAAGGTGTGTGGTGTTATATAAGACACCAGTATAGTGGTGGATGGGCCCATTCTGGTTGGTGGAGTGCGAAAAACACAGCCAGTGTTCAGTAGAGTCATGGCTGGCAACCAGAGGCATGGGGACCAGGCAGATCCAGGGCAAAGTAGATATTCACTTACACACTCCACTTAGAAGTAGTTTGGTTGGGGGCAATCTATCTTTAAGTGGGGTAGTTCCCATTTGCTATAATGGACTAGCCTTATAAAATAAATAGTGTGATATTGTAATGAGCTTCGGTAAAGGTCTCTGGCAGATGAGTCACACCATTTCATTCCTCCCTCTTTCCTACCAGTGGAAATTGAAGGCCCAAAATATGTGTGGAAATCTAGAGGGTTTTTTTAAAGGTTATTTTCAATGGATTGGTTTGAGTATACACTTGTGACCCCAGTCTGGGGTCCGGTCCAAGTATTAGAAAAAGAAATAATGTCAGTTTTTCCTCACATTATTTTATTTTGCAGATCTTTCCATAGACAGTGAAGGCACAAGGCACATCTACAGATCATGTGTTGTAGATCTCACACCAAGTGGTGTAAGATTTTAACATTGTCAAGCAGCCCAGTACAGAAAAACATCTGGAATTTTATTCATAATTCTTGCCTGAAATAAGAAAAATACTTTTTAAAAGCAACTTGCTGCTGGTACATGTTAAAATAGAACTATCATGGTTGGAGTATTGGATGAATTATAGCATGGAAGTAAAATCTGTTCAGTCATATTTCTTACTGCAAAATTCCATGCTGGAGACAAAAAATAATAATTTATTTGTTAATAATAGTAGACAAACTCTTACTCCTGCTCTTGTTAGTTAAAAGTTTTAGGAAAATGTCTTAATGACCCACAGAGATTGGGAAATTTATTCCTTTCTTTTTCTAAAGCAGGCCAGCTGAATAGGAGTAAGCTTGAAAATATAATAAAATTACAAATGTAAAAAGCAGATTAAAAACCATCTATTAGGGCAGTCAGTGTGATTGTTGGCTGTATGATGTTCTTCTGATAAGGCATAGAGTGCAATGTCACTTCTCACAATTGCCTTAATGAACACAAGAACATGCCAGAAGAGTTCCATATTGGGCTGTAGTAACAATAAAACATAATATTGTGGCATATTAGATCTGTTAGTTGCTTATAGTGTGAGCTTTTGCTAGGCAGCTGCTTTTTCACTGAAAAGCTCACATTCATTTTCCTCTTCACAGATTTTATTCTCCACTCAAATAATAATTTATTTTACACATACAAGATCAGTCCCTCATAAATTTCAACTAGAACAACTAACAGTACTGGTTGCAAACCTGAAACTAGTATTGCAAATTTGAATTCCTAGCTTACCTAATACATGCATTAATAAGTGTGGGGGATAAGTCATTATATAATTAGATGGAATATGGAATAGTCAGTATGGAATAATGAGTCCTTGTATAGTCTTGGGTAGGCATCCTTAACAGTAGGACCTGTACTATAGTAAGTATAAGTGTGTACAGTGGGTCCTTGGTATCCACTGGGGTTTGATTCCAGGATCCCCCATGGTATCCACAATACCAAAATCCTTAGATGCTCATGTCCCATTAAATACAATAGATAGTAAAATGGTGACCCTTATATAAAATGGCAAAATCAAGATTTGTTTTTTGGAGTGTATATATTTTTTGAATGTTTTCAAGCTGTGGATGCTTGAATCTATGGATAAAGTATCTGGGGATATGGAGGGCCGATTATATTTACCTTTAAGCTAATCTGGATTTGGTCCTTATTAGCTTTTACTAACTGTCAATACAGTGAATAGCCTGGATGCAAAGTAACTTCTCATGTAGTGTTGCAAGTATAAATGGAGGAAGATGACTCTCTTCCCTATTATTTAAAGCTGGCTTAAACTTGAACAGACCTGAACAGGCCAGATTTGAAACTCTTGTGATTATTCTAAATACAGTGTGTCATCCCAACTACAGTTTCAGTAAATCATGGGGTATGGTTATGTATGTGTTTCAGCAAAAATTTAAAGGGGCACTTTATTGTGGATATGGCCAAATTGCTAGATGGCTTCAACTGTCTAGTAACTAAGGTTCTAAGAGCTGGATGAATGCTCCCTCTTTAAAATTCATTAAAGGACACAAACTCTTCCCATTTGGCTAGTATGGCAAATTGAAGTTCTCTGTGATTATGGGATAAAATTTGTACCTACACAACAACTTAAAAGATAGTCAAAAGTGCATTGTATGCATTACCACAATGATTTTGATACTTAAGTCTGTAATGTGGGCTGTTGTGGGTATTATCCCCACATTATTTCTCTTGTTATCTTCATTTGTCCAGTAGTGCAACAAAAGTACTGTACTAGACCCATAGTGCAGTTACCTCAGAGGATGGTTAAAACTTGAGACAGTGCATTATGTTATACTGATAGTGATAATAGTGTGCCTTCAAGTTGTTTCCAACTTATGGTGACCCTATCATGGGATTTTCTTGGCAAATTTTTTCAGAAAGGAATTGTCATTGCCATCCTTTGAAGCTGGGAGAGTGTGACTTGCCCAAGGTCACCCAGTGGGTTTCATGGTTGAACGGAGATTTGAACCTTGGTCTCCAGAATTGTACTCCAACACTCAAACTGCTATACCAGGATGCCTTCTGAGATGAGATACAGCCCACAAGATTAGCAGCTATTGATAACTCCACATTCCATGCATCTAAGCCTGTTTTCAAGCCACCCAAATTGGAGGCCCTCACTCTGGTCTCCAGAATTGTAGTCCAGTGCTCAAAGCACTATGCCATGCTGGCTTTACCTCAGAGGATGAATAAAACTGAGGCAGTGCCTTATAACAGATCTGGAATCAGTGGTCACTGTTGCTGCGAGTCACAGCAAACCAAGTGGATCTATGGCAGAAATTTCAATACAGATTCAGAGGAGACAAAGCGAGCCCAACCATGTCAGAAAGGCATGTAGAAAATATTTTACAATGTGGAACAGAGAGGTAGCGTGAAGGAAGTCAGTTGCTGAATATACTTCATGGAGATGCTGGTATTGGAGTTTACAAAGTTCATATAATAATACTAATACTAATACTAATAATAATAATATTTTATTTATAGCCCGCCCCTCTGGAATAGTGGCAGAACATACAGCAATATTTTTTGCGTGAGCATGTCAAGATGGCGATGCAAATTCTTTTGGTCCCTCCCTCTTTTCTCCAAGACACATGAGAGATACGTGCACTTTCATGTACTACACATATACAGCGAGCATCTCTTCTGTGATTCAGTGCTGAATGATCTGTGATAGGACTGAATCATTTGAGAAACGGTACACCTGGGCTCAATCCAACAATCAACCTAGCTTCGGATTCCTTTGCATTAAATAAAATGAGAATTTAAATCCATAATATTAGGAACATGTAAAGGATTTTCATTACATTAGTGAAAGGGAAACCCTTGGCATAGGCCTGAAATTTTGATAGTGTTTTAACCTCTTAGAATCAGAGTTGGGAGAGACCCCAAGGGCCACCCAGTCCAACCTCCTTCTGCCATGCAGGAATTCACAAGCAAAGCACCCCCAACAGATGGTCATCCAGCCTCTGTTTAAAGACCTCCAAACAAAGAGACTCCACCACTCTGTCGAACAGCTCTTGGTCTCAGGAGGTTCTTCTTAATGTTGAAATGAAATCTCTTTTCGTGTAGTTTGCATCCATTGTTCTAAGTCCTATTCTCTGGAAAAGCAGAAAACAAGCTTGCTCCATCCTCAGTATGACATCCCTTCAAATATGAGACCTGTTTGACAGTGGAACACACCCCCTCAGAGTGTGGTGGAGTCTCCTCTGGAGGTTTTTAAACAGAGCCTGGATGGCCATATGTCAGGGATGCTTTGATTTTGAATTCCTGCGTGGCAGATGGGAGTTGGACTAGATGGCCCTTTATGATTCTGTGATTTAAACAGGACTACCATATCACCTCTCAGTCTTTTCTCCTCCAGGATAAATATCCCAGCTCCTTAAATTGCTTCTCATGAGGCTTTATGGTTTCCTGACCTTTCACCATGTTGGTCATATTGGCTCCAGCTTTTGAATGTCCTTTTTGTTTTTTTGAGTTGTTTCGGTTGGGCAAAAAAAAAGTGCCTTTCACTCCTCAATACGAATGCTTTAATGGTAGAATTCAAATATATATCCCTGTTAGGGGGGTTGGAGACTGCCAGAAATAGTGCAAATTGAGTCCACTTTTAGGGTTAGGGTTAGGGAATCATGGGAAGTGTATTTTATTGTGGCACCAGAGCTCTCTGGCAGAGAAGGCTCAATGTCTCAGAAAAAAAACAATTCCCATGATTCCCTAGCACTAATCCTAACCCTAAAAGTGGGCTCAATTTGCACTATTTCTGGCAGTCTGCAACCCCCCTTAGTCTGTAGAAGCAAGATGTAGAGAGATCCTGTAGCACCTTTGAGACTCACTGAAAGAAAGAAGTTGGCAGCATGAGCTTTCGTAGACTTTAGTCTACTTCCTCAGATGCTTTAAGATGAATGCTTTAAGTTTCTCTTGCTCATCTGTTTTGGAATTTTCTCATTTGCAGTGCAATCATTCTGTGAGATTATTTCTCCAATGATTAGACGAACATTGCCAGATTTCATGCCAATGTGTCAAATCATTTTATTTATTTATTTTATTTAAAAGGTTCAGCATAATAATAGCATGCAGACAAACCTAAGCATCTTTCCAGGGTGTTAACCCTTTTAAAGGTAAACTAAAATATGCCAGTATGAAAGTTAAACTTGTTAGAGTTCACTTTCATCAACAGAGCAGCAAAAACGTGGGTCAGACTATTACTTTAAATCTGTCATCCTAAAGAATAAAGACTAACTCAAAAAGACAAACATGTAGTTTGTGGTTTAAAAACAATAATGTCTCTAATAAATATTTACACAACAAACTAAAACCTAATCTAACTGGAGTTTATAAAGCAGGAAGAAAGCTGTTAATCTCCCTCAGACGAGGACTGTGAGAGACAGCATACTAGCAGTTATTGACTGCTTACTGGCAGCCATTTAGAATGTTTAGAGAGTCAGCTAAACTGCCACTTATGATTGACAGTTAGAATGAGAGAGGGGGAAGGGGGAATGCAAAATATAATTTTTTCAACAATCTTAAAATATGAAGCCAAACATTATGAAATATGATAATAAATAGTGATTATTTAAAATTTTGTAAAAATTTAAAATTTTGTTTTGTTTTGTTTTGCAGAGTCTGGGTTTTTATGTGAACTTGAAATAAAACTCAGGCCTTTGCTTATAAAGCTTACTGTATATACTCAGTGCTGCATGATAGGGTGAGCTCTTGTCACTTGTCCCAGCTTCTGCCAACCTAGCAGTTTGAAAGCCTGCAAATGCAAGTAGATAAATAGGTACCACTTCGGTGGGAAGGTAAACATTGTTCTGTGCAGTCATGCTGGCCACAGGATCACAGAGTAGTCTCTGACAATCCTGGCTCTTTGGCTTAGTAACAGAAATGAGCACAGCCCCCTAAGGTCGGAGACGACAGCCAGCCTTGTCAACAGGAATACCTTTACCTTTTTATACACTCAGTATGTAGTGAGAGCTTGTACCACCTTTGAGACTCACTGAAAGAAAGAAGTTGGCAGCATCTTTCTTTCAGTGAGTCTCAAAGGTGCTACAAGATTTCTCTACATACTGATTCTCCAGACTAACAGGGCTATATCTTTGAATTCTATCTGTATTTACTCAAGTATGAGTCCAGAAATTTTAGTCAGAAAATTGACCTGAAAAACCTGAGTTGGCTTATCCACAGGTCAGTGTAAGAATTATACTTTTGCTTATGTAAAAAAAAGAAAAGAACCATCCCCTGGTGAATTGAAAGAATGTAATCTATCTTGGAAGCATTGACACACACACACCCCATTCTCTCATCAGCCTTTAGGGCAGGGGTAGGCAACCTTTCCCCTTTAAGGGCTGAGGGACTTCAGCTCCCAGAATCCCAGGAGCTATTGGCCAACATGGGACTATTGGCCAACATGGCTGAGGCTTCTGGGAGCTGAAGTCCCTCGGCCCTTAAAGGAGAAAGGTTGCCTACCCCTGATTTAGGGTGAGCACAAACAGTTATGCACGATGGAAGGTTGTCTGTTCCTCAGCATTGTTTTCTTTAGCTTCCTTTATTTCATTTCATTTCTATGCCACGTCTCCCAGGAAGGGACCCAAGATAGCTTACAATATAAAAACATTTCAATACTTCACAGTAAATTTAAAAAAAAAAACAGTTAAAACCATCTATTTAAAATAATATAAGTTAACATAAAAACATAGAAAAGTCACCCTGTCATGAAAAGCTTGCCAAAATAAAAATGTCTTTACTTGCTGGGGAAAGACAAGGAGGGAGGAGGCCAGTCTAGATCCTTTTTTACATGCCCCTAAATTTGTCCCTTAAGTTATTCACAGGTCATCTTAAAATCCATAGTTTTGGCCTCAAAACTTGCCCTTGACTTACACATGAGTTCAGCTTACAGTTCAGTATATATGGTGATTCATTTTCAGGGACTTTCCAGCTTAGTTCATTCCATTGAATTATATGGGAGAAAGTGAATGAACTGTCGTTTGGACATATTACAAGTGTCTGCTAATTTTTCTTCTTTACTTTTCTAGATACTTGCTTCAAAGGAGACTTAACGTCTGTTGGGACTAGTTCAAGATGTGTAGCTCCATTGCTCCTAAGCTGTGGTTTTTAACGGATCGTCGTATCAGAGAAGACTATCCTCAACAGGAAATCTTGAGGGCCCTCAAAGCCAAGTGTTGTGAAGAGGATCTGGAGTTCCGAGCCTTAGTGATAGATGAAGTAGTTCTGACCATTGAACAAGGAAACTTGGGTAAGTGTAAAGATGGTATGGAGTTAGTGGTAATACTGAAAAGATGTTGGAATAGTTGTGATTCTTGATTATTGTTCCTTAGTCTTGCATTATGAAGATCATTTCAAGTCCTTTTTGTTAAGTTTCTGGACAAGTAAGAAGTACTTGCTTACAAAATACAGTAGAACCCACAGTATCACATGATATGACATCATGCCATCATCCACCTCCAACACTGCAAGCTTGCGCTATTTCGTATCATGCGTTTGAGTCATGCTGCATTGTCAACAATAATGCAGCTTGAGTTGTAATGGAAAACTTTGAGTAGACTATTACTTTATTTTTAGAATATCATGGGCAAAATGTTTATTGCTGAATGAAGTAAATTAATTCCTGTTTAGGTTAATATCATGTTAAGTTATGGTTAAGTTACTGTCATGGTTAAATTAATATATCCTATGTGAATGCTTCCTTTGTTTCATGTAGTTATCTCCTCCTTAACCTACTCAGGGGACAAAAACCCCCACGTTTCTGTCATGTGTATCAAGAACATAAATACTCATGGTCATCCAAGTCACAAAAAGCCTGCTTACCTAAATTTTACTGCAGGTAAATAATGGGAGAAAGTATTTACAAGCCTGAGAATTTATGCTGTCTACAAAGAGAGCAAAGCAGTGCATTGGAGATCCATTTGAAGCTTCATTGCAGCTCCAGTTGGATTTTGCTCTAGGGCAGGGGTAGGCAACCTTTCTCCTTTAAGGGCCAAGGGACTTCAGCTCCCAGAAGCCTCAGCCATGTTGGCCAATAGTCCCATGTTGGCCAATAGCTCCTGGGATTCTGGGAGCTGAAGTCCCTCGGCCCTTAAAGGGGAAAGGTTGCCTACCCCTGCTCTAGCGCTATACAACATACAGTTTTTCTTGGAAGGGTAGCCAAACTCATTAATTTCATATGCTGTTGCCTTTTAATCCTTATTATCCAAGACATTGCCAAAGTGATTCAGGCTAAACCCTAGGGATCAGTGTTAACTGTTCCTAATGGGATTATTTAACTTAAATGTGAGCTTTGCCTTGTCACATGATCATAAGAGACATAGTAATTTCTTCCCACCCCATAGGGTCTAAGTCAGCGGTTGACAACCTACGGCCAGCGGGCCAGACCCGGCCTGCCGAGGCCTTGGAACTGGCTCGTGGCCGGTCTTGCTGCCGCCACCGCATGGCGCAGCGCCATTTTCCTTTCCAAAATGGCGCCCATGCTCGCGCGCACATGTGCAAGATGGCGGGCACCATTTTGGAACACCAAACGGTGCCAACGTTGTGCACATGTGCTCACGACGCGCGTGCCGTTTGGCATTCCAAAACGGTGCATCGTGCACACATGCGCACGGCGGCGGACGCCATTTTGGAACGCCAAACAGGGCTCGCAATGTGCAACGCCATTTGGCGTTCCAAAATGGCGCCCCGCCGTTGTGTGTATGCGTGTGCCAGCGTGGGCACCATTTTGGACAGCACCATTTTGGCCCACCGACGATGCTGGGGCAGGGCAACTGGCCCCACCATCAAAAAGTTTGCTGACCCCTGGTCTAAGTATATGTTCAAAGAAGAAATGTCCAACAACATTAGAGCTCCCCAACATATTGATGTGTCTTCACTCTTGGTTAGCAAGTAACAACAATGCTTCTCTCTGTATGATAAATTAATAAATCACATTTACCAAATGCTGTAGCTAGTGATGTCACTGAACTTTGATTTTGCTGGATGAAGAATATGAGTTTGTTCAGCTTATAGTGCTAAGATGTATTCTGAAAACAGAATACCCATCACAATCTCAGTGTAGCTTCTGAGCAAATGCTTCTGCCCCTCTGTCCTTCATATTTAGGAAGAGTTGTCTTAGCGTATACATAGTAGGGCTCCAAATTAAGAGTGGGAGGACAGTGCTATTTACAATTTCTGAAATTGGTTTATTTTGTTAAATAGTTTCACTTGTTAAATCTATTGCTGGATAAGGCTGAGGGGAGTTAGCCATAATCATATTGCTAACGAAGATGTACTGGAGACCAAGTCATATAAAACCGTTTGATTATTGTGGTTTACACTTATTTTTCTTCCCATTTCTATACATAGTTGTCTACATTTTATATAATATTCAGTTGTGTTGGGAATAGATATGTAGTACAAGGTTCTTACATGTCTCTTCCTGCCTCTAACAACCCTTAACTTTATACCTGGTGAAGCTGTATTTCATGTTTTCTTAAAAGTATTGGTTATGATTATATGGTTGTATATGGGTGCAGGTTATCTGAAGAGCCATATTCTCCCATATGAGCAAGACTGGGCTTTGAGAAATTGGGAGACAGCATTTCTTCTGTCCTGCAAGTTTCAGAGATACATGTATTGGAAATGTGTAAGAGGACTTTTTCTTTGGCCTATCCCAGGCTCAGGGAAGGCTAAGGTGGCCCCCTCTCTTTTCTCTTTTCTCCAACAGATAAAGACTTTTTTAAAAATCAGATAGGCTTTTGATAACTGATGGATTGTTGTGGGAGTTGTTTCCACTCCAGTGCTGTATTTTTCTTAGTGATTGGTTTTTAAAATCATGTGTTTTAAGCTGTGCATTTACCCCTGTTTAAATTGTTCATTTACCTCTATTTTAAAAGTTGATATTTTGTTTTTTAATTGTATTTTTATTCAGTAATATGGTGAGACACCTTAACTGTCATTTTTTTGGTGGGAGAGAGGAAGAATGTAATAGCTCCTTCACAAACACAAATATATGTTCTCTCTTTCTCTCTCTCTCTTTCTCTCTTTGTCACACACATACTAATAATCATGTCTTTGTCATCCTGATCTTCTATTTCTGCACTAGTTTCTTAGTATGTTGACCTATCTTAAGTTAGTATGATAATCTGGTTGTAAGGGAAGCTCTACATGTTTTGTCAGTTTAATCATTTGTTTTGGAAAAGGATTGTGTGTGTCACATTTGAGCTGCAATTAGAAATGAGAATGTGACAAAATCTTAAGCCATCTGAAATAACAATCTGTTGGTACAGGTCAGCTTGTTATAATGTAGTATTGAATAATAACCTGTTTTGCGCATTAGTACTATCCAAGTGTCTAGCACTCTGAGCAACAATCAGCATCCGAAAGGATTATAAAGTAGTTCATTGCATCTCCCCTCAAATGCTGTATGCAATATTGCATAGTGTACATAAGCTGCTTAACGGCTAAGAGAACTAATCGCTCACCTGCCCCATTTCATGCCAAGACTTTTTCTTTTTTTCTTTTCATTCGTCTTGAATTGGTTCCTCTGGTTCTTCAACAATTCACTTGGTTCTCAACTGTTCTTCTGCTGCCAAACAGCAGAGCCACATGATACGTTTCCTGCAATTCTGATCTTCCTTTTCCCTTGGCCTTGCTGTTTTTACTCATTTTTCCCAGAGAAAGAGCCATGAATTGTAATGTTTAAAAACATTAATTCATTAAAGCATAGGATTAACTTTAGCATCAATCAAGAAATTAGGTGAATTAAGCCACATCAATAAAAAAAATTCAACAAGGTAATCTGACAGATTAATTAATTAGTTATTTCCAAACTAATTCAGGCTAAATGCTGATTCAGGACAGCCACAGCCCCACTTCCATCTTCTGCCTATGCTATAGATGCCAGCCACAAATGCAGGCAAAACATAAGGAATACATTCTTCTAGAATATGGTCTCACAGCCCGAAAAACCCACAAAAGCCTAAGTATTTTAGCATATTCAGTTATCAATGTGTGTTTTGTAAAGCTGGCTAAACTATAGGATAATTATAAATAGGAGACTTCCTTATACAGATAAGGAGTTTCCAGCTGGGTCTAAACTGCTGCATCTTTACAGCTTTTAAATATGAATGACAAAATGATCTTCTGTCCAAGTGTGCAGGTTGGTCACTGTAATTGCAGATGTGTTTATTGGGAAATTACTTAGCGAAGGACAAAGGACATTTGAAGGAAGGATGGAAGGACGGGCAGATGGACCTCTTAGGTGACAGGCTTGGTAGATTACAAAATGAGCATGTGGCTAACAAATTGAACATGGTGATGGTTGTGAGATGAAATTTCAGTAATCTTCAATCCATATTGCTTTTGTTTCCAACATTGTCTGTCTGATCAGTTTTGCTCTTTTGACTCTTAAGTTGTAATGTTTGATAGACCTAGATTGTGAACTGAAAATGTATACCATATTTTTCGGCATATAAGACGCATTTTTTCTTCCCCAAAAC
>CM034703.1:137374248-137434629 GCA_020142125.1 Phrynosoma platyrhinos | reverse complement strand
CCCCCCCCCCCAGCATTTCCCCCTGTTCTGGGCATGTAGTAATAATTCATATTTCAAATAATATAATCTGCTGCCTGATAAACTGCATCACTAAATAATATCTACCATCAATTATATCATGTTTTGTAAACATAGTTGATGCACAAGGCTTGTTTGTGGTGATAAATAACATAAGTTATCGCTCTCCCCACACACAGCAATAGCAATAGCAAGTACATTTCTATACCACTTGTCAGTGCATTTAAGCACTCCCTAAGCAGTTTACAATGTGTAAGCTAATTGCCCCCAACAAACTGGGTACTCATTTTAGTGACCTCAGAAGGATGCAAGGCTGAGTCAACCCTGAACCCCTAGCTGGGATTTAAGTCACAACCTTGTGGTTTGTTAGTGAGTGGCTGCAGTACAGGCATTTAACCACTGCACCACCAGGGCTCACACACACACAGTCACTCCTTCAGGAAGTTACAAATTTTCTACATTCAGCAGAAGTAAGGTAAAGGATGATAGGTATATTGGAGAATCTAAACTGTACATGGCTAGATGTAATGATTTTCCTAATGTGTATATGAAAAACAGGCTTTCGTACATTGGACACATCATGAGAAGGAAGGACTTATTAGAAAAGACATTAATGCTGGGAAAGGTGGAGGGAAATAGAAAGAGAGAAAGGCTACATGCTAGATGGATGGACTTGATTAAGGAGATCATGGATATGGGGTTGCAGGAATTAAGCAGAGCAGTGGAGGAGATTGACTCGAGGGCAGTTAACAACAACAAAATATGAAAAACTGGACTCAAACCCAGGTGCCAGATAGTTACATTATGGTGCTGCCAAGAAAAGCAAGATTTGCTACAATTCATGCATTCCACTGAGAGAAAATGTTTTATCTCTGCTTGTTTGACAAAAGTGACTTGAGTACAAAATATCTGCAACATCATGCTTTTAAACCAGCATTCCTGTGTCTTTTCCACATTCATGGGGGTGCTTCACCCCTAACCCCAGTGAATGTGGAGGGACCACTGTACACTGTAGCCATTTTCATTAATAGCTCTGTTAGTCTTGTTTCAACATATAATGGAAATGGAATGAAGGAATCAAGCAGCACATGTATCTGAAGAAGTGGACAGATATCCACAAAAGCTCATACTAAAATATATCTGTCTCAGAGGTGCTGCTTAATTCCTTCATTCCCTTCCCCTTCTCATTTTCTCTAGTAGTACAATGAATCCTAAAATGACATCACATTAAGTGTAAATACAAAGCATAAAAACAGCAGGGCAAAGGAAAGAAAGTAAACATCTATCAGTAAAAGTTATGTAGTAGCTGTACTGTGTACTCATGTATCTCTGCTCCCAAGCTGCAAGTGTAGTTTTATTGAGGAAAGCAAACCCTTCAAAACAGATTGAAATTGTTTAATCTGTATTCCTAAGCATTATAAATAGGGGGAGGAAAGGAATGATCCATTTTATTAGTAAATTCGTCGAGGACATCTGGCTTCTGAAACTAAGGGGGGTTGCAGACTGCCAGAAATAGTGCAAATTGAGTCCACTTTTAGGGTTAGGGTTAGTGCTAGGGAATCATGGGAATTGGTTGTTGTTGTTTTTTTCTGAGACATTGAGCCACAATAAAATACATCTGGTGCCACAATAAAATACAGTTCCCATGATTCCCTAACCCTAACCCTAAAAGTGGACTCAAATTGCACTATTTCTGGCAGTCTGCAACCCCCCTAAATTCCAACATTGCTATAGGTCTTCCTTAATCCTTGTTTTGGCCTTTTTGGATTTTGCTGGTGCTGAACAGTACTAACAGGCTGCTTCGCATTCTTGTTCCCAGGGATAGTAGCATTATAATTATTTTTTCTTACCAGGTGGTCATGAAAATTTTGCCAAAATGATTGATGAAGCAGAAGTGTTGGAGTTCCCCATGGTTGTGAAGAACACACGTGGTCATAGAGGTGGGTATGAAAATCTGTGCATAATAGCTAGAATGCTGAATGAGTGTTATGCTTTGTCCAAAGTGTTCTGGCTGTTTTGGGCAGCAAACTAGCCTGCCCTACTCAGAACTTAATCATAGTAGGAAACTGCAATGTTACAAGAAGTAGAAATGTCAGCCCTTGCTCATGTAATAAACTTCCTCACTAAACCGTTCCACATTTTTCAGCCTGTAGATCTATAAAATCAGAGTATTTATCCAGAAAGAAAAATCGCATAATTGCATTTTGCCGTTAGAATTGTAAGAGAAATCCAAAACTTTATTATTCCAACTGGCCAAAAAGTTTTAGATTTGGCCAAAATTATCAATGGCATTCCAGTTTAAAAATTTAATTTTGGATTTAATGATCAGTTGAAACAAAACCAAACCCTTTTAGTTTATCATTACTAAAAACAAAAACAACTTCAGTAGCTATTTTCAGGTACAGCGTTCTTAAATTTGATTTTGTCAAAATGAAAAGAGGGATGATAGGTGATTCATGCTCTTTTGATATAAAACAGAACTTGACAATATCTTTGATTTATTTTCCAGTTCTCCCATAACTCCACTAAATGTGGTATCCTCCAAACCTGAACAGTTTAATGATAGAGTATAGCCTAATTGTTCTGTAGCTTCTGGCCACTACTGTTCTAATTCAGAGTAAAACATTGGTCGATTGATCATTTTTATCAGGCAAGTAGTGCAACTTGGAATTTTACAATGGTACCCAGAAATGACTCCCTCCTTCTTATGCCATTTCCTCCATGGCATTCTTCTTCTCTAGTCCATACAGCTTGATAGGCTATAATATATAATTTTATAAAATAAAATTGTGCTTCAGTTAAATTGATAATGTTACATCTAATTTTCCAAAATATCTGCAGAAATTAAAAGTGTCTGCAGAATTTAAACATTCAAAGAAAATGAACAAAGTATTGGAAGGTATGGGGTAAACAAAATGGAAATTTTTGTCCAAGCAAGATTATGGAAAATCAGACTATAGATAATCACAGAAATCTGCAAAAGGCTGAGTTCAGTTGTTAAAATTAGGTGGCATCCTTCATTTTTAACTTCCATTAGTTTTGGGCTGGTTGGCATGTAGCAGAGCTTCAGCCTTTGGCTGCCCTCTCATCTTCTTTTCCTTTGAAGAGTCCTGTGGCCCAGAAGATTTCATCCAGTAGGTTCTAGGGTGGTGTGCAATAATATTCACATGGTTTAAATATTTGCTTACAATTACTTTGGATATCTGGCCAGCAACAATAGTGGAAGCAGCAAAAAGAATAGCAAAGAGAGACCATATTTGAATTAGTGTTTTAAGGGACAGTGTTCTAACTGTACAGTAGAAAGGAGCAAGCAGAAGGGCATTATCCTGTCTCTAGATGTGAAGCCACAGACATAGCCATATACATCAAGAATGGGGAGGCTATAAATGAAATCTTAGCAGTGTGTAATACCAAAGGTGTAACACACTTCCTACACACACAACCACCTGAGAGCATCACACTTTCTAGCCAACTAGTTCTTCCTCATATAACCCATAATGCCTTTCATTTTGATCAGTGCCCTTTATCTCATCTTTTTGCTTCCCTGAGTTCACTGGCATCATTGTATTTATTGTTTACTGTCCCAACTTCATTTCACTCTATACAGTGTAACTGAGTGGTTTTATCACACCAACGATAACTCATGTGGTTGTGAACTTTTAGAAAGCTGATCCCTGTCCATCTATAATCCTGTCACAGTTTGTGGAGCAGGACAAACATATTGAATAGTATCAGTGTTAGAATACAGTGAATAGTGTTGCCAGTCTTTGTGTTCCAACACAGTTCCTCTGCAAGTTTCCATCACAGAGAGCATGATATAAGTGTGCCCTCATTATATCCCTATTTCTGCCCTTCATAGGGCTTCACATATGGTGACTAATAGTTGAGTTATGTTAGCTCCAATCTGCTCCTTAACTAATCTTATCACTCCTCCTTATCTAATCTAAGGCCTAATTGTTATCTGCATGGCATTACATTGAGAATGGAGACTGTCCTTTGTTTCTTCGCCTGTCTGTTGTATGAGAGAAAGCTAAGAGAGACACGGGGGAATAAGGAACAATGATAATCAGTGGCAACAGAGTTCTTGTACCAAATGTGCTGACATCATGGACATACATTCTTATCATGGAGAGAAGATATGTTATCCCCAAACCATAACCACGGTGGAATTCTTAGTAGTTTTGGTTTGTGTTGCCCCATGTTTCTTGGGGTTCATTCTATATAGCAAAAGGCATTTTGTGTGGCTAACAATAATGGCACAAGGGTTGAATCATGGAATATTCACTTACAAAGCTGTCTTTACTCCCATATGTTATCAGCTGTATGAGAGACACTGTTACTAGCTTTTGAGGAACGAGAGAGCATTTAACCAATACATACTCCTTGTACTCTGTATATAAGGAATTTATGGGAATATGACAGACTTATGCAAAAAACATTTTGTTGAATTAATCCCCCTTTGCTTATTTTCATGAGGCATCTACATTCCTATCTGACAGGACCAAACTGTTAGGTCTGTGTGCTTGGAGTCTTGATCTGAAATAATACATGTAAGTGTCCTGAGAAGACAATATAGCATCATCTCATCAAGCTCTTCTGTATAGCGCTCCTTTGTTTCACATGTACCTTTATCACAGTTGTCATTGCTAAACTTTCCCTTTGAATGTTCTGTGATGTATAGACATGATGGTAGAATGGGATAGTTAGTTTGTGGTCCTCAAGAATTTGCTAGATTACAACTCATAGCAAACTTCAATAGCATAGCCAGAGCTGAATGATGATAAACTATAGTCCAACAACATATGGACAGTTACACATTCCCTATCCTTGGGCTAGAATTATATAGGTCCTGATATCTGAGGTAGATCTTCTGGAAGTCAAAGCCTTCACTTGAAAAATTCCAAAGCCTTGTGCTTAAACAAGGGTATATACTTCCTTTAGCTATAAGATTGGTAGGGTGATAATAACAAAAGATGGCTTGGATGACTTGTAAGCTGATAACTTTGACCTCTTTGGCAACTGAAGATGGAGCCAGCATTGGTTTGATTGGTACTGGAAAGTGGATGAAAATATATATACCACAGTTGATTTTGTGTGGATCTAAGCTTGGGAGCATCTGTTGACCCTTTTTTTTTTTTTTTTTTTTTTTTTTTTTAGTTAAACAGACTTTCCTTACTGAAAGACATCTTTTACTTTGAACCTTACATTTGATGAGGGACCCAAAGATTTAAAAAAAAAACATTTAGGGGTAGCTGTGTTGGCCATATAGCTAATCCAGTAACATCCAATTATATCTTTATTGGACCAACCAAAAGGCACAATTAAATGTTGCAAGTCACACTGGCTTCTTCATCAGGCAAAAAAGAGGAAAAAATGAAGATGTTAATCATAGGCCTGTATTTTCTGTTTCTGGGCTCAGTTCAGTTGGTAGAGAGAGCTATCTGCAGGCTGGCACCTCCCCCTGGTCACTGGGAGATTTTCAAAGTTAAGGAAATTTAATGTCCATTTGCAATTCAGATGTTTCCTTGGAATATAATATGTCTCCTTCCTTTGTGAAGCCACCAAACACTGAATTTCTTTGCAATCTTTGAACACCAAAGATTTAAGTTATCCTCAGAGAGCTACAACATTTGCTAAGACCTTATCTTTATAATCCACCAGGCATGAGGCTGTGTTGATTACTGGCCTGGACACCAAGGAACTTCTGTTTGGTAAATGACCACCAGTTCACTGGAGAAATTGTTTTAAGAAGATAATCACAAGTACCACTGGGTGTGATACCACAAATACTGCCAGAATGTACCCACACAGGCATGGTAGTTTGAGAGGTACAAGGAAGAACCACAGTAGAATACAGGCATTACCACATGTCAGGCAGTCTTCTGCTGTCCTTGTCATTTGGTTTTGAATGGGGCTTGGTTTTGGTTTGTCTTGAACTGTATCCTCTATAAAAGAATTAGGAGTTGGATGTTTAAATGAGAAAGCACAACCTTTATCTTTAACACAATACAAGTCCAAACGGCCTAGATTTAAATTAATGGAGGCAGGAGTTCATACTGAAGACTTTATACTAAGATGTAAAAGAGATGGAGCAGCAGTCTTGGTGTGCATCCTTTTGAATATTGGGTCATTGGCTTCCTATTTTGACTTCAAATTTCAGTTTCCAATGGAATGGCCATGCAGATCAGTTGATCTGCAAATGGCAGGACATCATCAGTCAAAGAAATTGGATATTTATCAGCCACTAAGGGATCTGAGGAGGAAGCAATATCATCAGATGATGAAGAGGTCTTTAAAAGGAGGTTGGATGGTCATCTGTCAGGGATGCTTTGATTTTGAGTTCCTGCATGGCAGGGGGTTGGACTGGATGGCCCTTGTGGTCTCTTCCAATTCTATGATTCTAAGAAGAGTTGGGATTCATACATATTATCAGTGTTACTCTTTTTAGAAGGGGATAAAAAGAAGATCCAGAATTGTCTTTAAATGAGCATTTGGTATTGGTACTGGCTTATAAAGATGCTGTCTAACAAAAAGTTTTCCCTAGTCTTTCCTCACTAGTGTCACCTCAGACAAATAATTTCTATCTGTAGTCCAAAATGGATGTACCATTGAGTTTGACATCGCACTGCCACACAGCTTGTACAGGATTACACATGCAATATCAGAAGTTTCTTTCAAGATTTCTACCCTTTTTGATGCCGTTTCATGCCTGCACAAGACCAGGAGCTTCAATGCCAGATAATCTCTGGTTTCAGAGAGAGATTGATGGGTTATGACCTTTACTAGATATGAGCAACAGAAAGCACTGCTTGAACACCATGGTCTCCATGGTAGCCATTATTCTCCGTCGTGGTCTCTGTGCCCTCACACAATAGGGTTTTGCGCTTGCTCCTATTCCTATTCCTATTCCTATTCAGAAGCTCAAAAGCTGAGTACCCCGTGTACTGAGCATGCCCAGTCCTGCCAATCTAGCTCCTTCAGTTCTCTTTCGTCCGCTGCAAGAGAAACATCCTTTTGCTTACTCACTGAGTTTCCCTCGTGTATGATTAGATTGCTTTTTTCTTCTTAATTTCATTTTTCTTTTATTTTACTTGTGTTTTTTTTTTCTTAGCACTGCCCTTACTGAGCTAAGAAGAGTTTTTTGGTTTGTTTTTTTTTTCACTTTTCACCCGGCCGGGCACTTTAATTTCAGCCTTTTAGGCCGCCTCTTCTCTCTTCAAACTTCATTTCTTGTAAGAAAAAGGTTGCTCTTACAGATGGGTGTTCTAAATGCCTTTTTTGTTTGGGAGAGGGCCACATTGCTAAATACTGCTCTATTTACCATTCTTTCACTTCCCAGACACTCTGCAATAGAGCCCAACATTTAAAACTTTTTTATTGGGAGTATTCTTTGTCTGTGGCCAAAAAATCTTCTGCTTCCAAAATCCGTTGGCCTTGGTTCTAATCTCCAAATTCCCATGGATCCCGAAAATCTCCCCAAAAGCGTCTTCTTCGACCTTGATATCAGTGCCCTTGATACCAAGCGCATCTATTAGCTTTACCCAGACTTTGTCTACTCAATATCAAATCTAAATATTGCCAGCCTCGACACCAACCAACCTCATGGCCTCCTCAAGCTCCTTGGAGCCTTTGGTGTCCAGAACTTGGCATTACAGGAAATGCCTTCTGCCTCTCAAGACAAACTGTATGAGGCTAAAAAGAGATCTGTAGCTGCGGGGGAACCTGATGTGGACATGCCGAAGCGTAAACACAAGACGAAACCTCTACTGACTGAACCACCAACCTCCTTGGCACAAGCTTTGACATCAGCCTCATTGCCAGCAACTACTATGGCTTCAGCTTTGGAAACTATCATGGCAGCACTTTTGCAGATATCGATTGCAACTCTACCACATCCCAACTCAGTCCCCTTACTGGACTCGATGTCAGGAGTGCTAACATCAGCCTCTCTGACTATGCTATCGTTCCAATAGCTTCAACCTACCACCATGCCACTCTCGTTATCAACGGTTCCACCATTGGCTCCATACCATCCTTGGTACGTTGCAGACATTTGCCTCCCCTATAAGGGCCTTCAGACTTTCCTTTTCACCTCCTCCTCCTCGACCTTGAGCCGTCTCCTCTACGGAGGCCCATCACTCATCAACTCCTCATCAAGGACAGACCGAACTCTCAGCACCCTCCTCCAAGTTCTACTGTAAAGGTTCTCCATTCACCTCAGCCTCATATTTGGAACGTTATAGAGCTGAGGATTACTGGTGGGAAAGGCCTGCATCATCTAGGTCCTACTCCCTCTTGTACCAAGATCGATATCATCATAGGGAGCTTTATTACCACTCTCAGTCTCGGTCCCATTCTCGGTCTCGTTCCCCTCTCCATGACCATACTTCTCATTGATCTCCCCAACGTGATGGTGCCTCTTATGGTTTCCAGCCATCTACTCCTTCATCTCTATTTCTACAACCCAAGGAATGTCCAATAAGGGTGCCTTCTCCATTGCCTAGTGATGGTGTCGCAGCCCCCTCCTTCTCCACCTCAATCCTCGGTACTGAATTTATCTTGCCTCTAATGACATCAATGGTGGCACCCATTCCATCTGTTATACCCTTGGTATCTTCATTCCTACACAGCTTTCACTGGTTCCTGTCACAACTCAGGCCCCACAGCTTTCCACCCCAGCACCAGTCTCCATAGAAGAGTCAGCCTACGACACTGAGATCTCTCCTACTTTGCCTTCCCCTTGATTGAGTCACCACAGGAGGAAGTTGAGGACACGGGGACAGCTATTATCTGACGTCGTTTCAAGGATGTCTAAAGCTTTTGGCCTACAGGTTGATACACTTCCCAAACCAGGTAGAGATCCTGTTTTTCAGATTGTGGATGGCAGGGCAGTGCCCCCAGGGGTGCTCCCTTTCTTGCATTCTTGTCTGATGTTATGTACCTTTCCTAGACAAAGCCAGCATCGCTACCACCTGCTTCAAAGCGTCTGGGGGGACTTTACAAGGTACAACCTGATAGAGCACCATACCTTTTCACCCATCCAACCCCCAACTCATTGGTGGTCGAGTCTACTTCAAAATCCTCAGGCAAATCATACACTGCCCCATTAGACAAGGAAGGCCACCAATTAGACATCTTTGGCAGATGGTTCTATTTTTCCGCAGCCCTTTCAGCCAAGGTTGGCAACATACAGGCTTGCATAGCTGCCTACAATAAATTCTTATAGGATCATATGGCCTCTGTCATCCCAAGCCTGCTTGATGAACAAAGAGCAGCTTCCCTGGACTTCTAAATGGAGACACTCTCATTGGTTCACCAACAGATCCACTCGGCCAGGCACTCTGTAGACTGTATAGCCAAGGTCATTTTGGGAGCTATCTCCCTCTGTAGGTATGCTTACCTAAAATCCACTGACCTGACACACGAAGCCAAACCGAGGATCGAGGACTTACCTTTTCACTTTCACTGCCAAGACCAACAAATCCTTTGACCATCTATACAAGGCTTGTCTTAAAGGAAAGAAACTGGGCCTCACAACTAAAGAACAACAACAATGTCAGCATCACCCACAATGACGATACAGACCTGCCTCCTCTCAATACTCTCGCCCATACTCCTTTGTGTCTACTCAGTACCGTGGATCTTCTCAACCATTCACCTCATATTCCAGATGGCTGGCTAGGCAACTTTATCACAACCACCCACAGCAACAACAGTCTTCCAAAACAATCATCATCTAAGGCTCTCTTTTGACTCATCCTCAAGGAGATATTGCCCCGCCAGCCATCCCTTCTGCTACCATACCACCCTCAAGCTCCCAAGCTCTGTCATTTTTACAACACGTGGAGACAGATCACCACAGATATTTGGGTCTTCACTATCATCTGTGCTATGTCATAGAGTTTTCATGTATTCCACCTCATAGCAGATTTTGTCATATTCCCTTCTCCCCTCCTCTTCAGGAGGAAATCACCTCCCTTCTCGACAAAGGTGCTATTCAAAAGATCTCAGACTGATGCAAGATAGACGGCTATTTCTCCAAGTACAGTCATTCCTCCATTTTCACAGGTGATCCATTCCAGACCCACCCAACCCAGGAAAATGGAAACCACAAATATTCAAGCCCTATAGGTTTGAAAGGCAGTGTGAGCCCATGGGTGCACGCCCCATTTTGTCCCCCTCCATTTGCTACCTGCAAACGGGCAAAGGACACAGACTTCAAAATTAAGGGACGGCTGTACTTCACAGTACCGAAGAAAGATGGCAGTCTACGTCCCATCTTGGACTTAAGGGTTCTCAATCGCTACATCATTCCACCCAAGTTCGAGATGGTAACATTGCAGTCCATCCTCCCCTTCTTGCATCATGGTGACTGGTTCGCATTGATCGATCTCAAAGATGCCTACTTTCACATCACAATTCAGCCTCAACATCGCAAATACTTTCAGTTCGCTGTCGATGGAGATCTTGATCAATATACCGGCCTTCTCTTTGGTCTTTCTGCCACTCCCAGAGTTTTTACAAAGTGTATGGCAGTGGTCATCTTCCATCTATGCATTTAGGGAATCAAAAAAATTTCATATCTCGACGATTGGCTCCTGGTGTCATCCTCTCACACACAGCTGTTTTGGGATGTTTACATTACTCTTTCCTTTCTCTCCGACTTGGACCTCACCGTCAATCCCTCCCAGTCCATCTTGGAACCGGTCAGAATGATAGAATCCATCGGCACATCTCTGGATTCAGTTATGGCTTGCGCCTATCAACCTACCCGATGGGCAGAGTCCCTCTTGTTTCCCCTTTGCACCGTCCTTCATCTCCATCACCCTTCACCAAGAGACATCTAACGTCTCCTCAGCCTCATGGCCTCAACTACAATGGTCACTTACCTGGCCCGTCTGAAATTTCGACCCTTGCAAGAATGGTTTCTGTCTGTTTTCAACCATCTTCATGACAGACAGTCCAAAAGTCTCAACCTTCATTCACGGATATGCACCTCACTCCATTGGTGGTTGTATCCTGGCAACATTTTCCAGGGAATGCCCTTTCAACCCCCAGAGCCTTCCAGGATGGTCACCACAGATGCCTGCATAACTGGTTGGCGGGCCCACTACGCAGACCTTCGGGTCCAGGGACATTGATCTCCCTCCAAGGCAGAAATGCATATCAGTTGTCTCGAACTATTGGCAGTCATCAAAGCCTTCAGGTCTTTCGAAAATCACCTATACCACAGAGTTATTTAAGTGGTAACAGACAATACTACCACGGTCTGCTGCATCAACAGGGTGGTACATATTCTTCTATACTTTTCTGCCTCTCTTCAATTATGGAGATGGTGCCACCAGGCTCAGTTTATCCAATGGCAGTCCATCTGCCTAGAAAGGACAATGTCCTTGCAGACTCTCTCAGCCAGGACAAAGCTCTTCAACATGAGTGGCCCCTGTCCCCAGAGGTATTCCAGCTAATCACATCTCAATGGGGGACCCCTCAGCTGGACCTGTTTCCGCCTCCACACAATGTTCAGTACCCACTGTTCTGAACCAGGGTGGGGCAAGGGACAGGTTCCCTTGAAGACGCCTTCCTTTCGGACTGGAGTCACTGGTTTCTCTATGCCTTCCCCTCACTCCCTCTAGTGGTGCAGGTGGTGACAGAGGACAGGTCAAATGCAATTTTTACTGGCACCTTACTGGCCGAGACAAACCTGGTTTGGCCCTCTCCAGCACCTGTCTAGAGGTCACTTCTTAAAGCTTCCAGGCCGGCCAGACCTCTCTCACTCCAACATTGTGGTCCTTCACCCAGGCATACACAGTATCTACCTAACGGCATGGAGGATTCGGCCCTGACAGCTCCAAAACTTTTGAGGGTTCCATCAGCTTCTCAAAAGGACTCCACAAAGTGGTCTTATGCTTACAAATGGAAGTGCTTTTGTGCATTTGCCAAAACTAGGGCTGATCCTTCTTCAACTGTTCAGCTCTCCATGGCTCTACACTTCTTTCTTCACCTCCGTGGACAGGGACACTGGCCTTTTCGTCTCAAAATCTACTTGTCTGCTATTGTGGTCAACCAACCCCCTGGTTCACCTTCTGCAAAACTCTTCACCTACTCTGAAGAGATTCTTTAAAGGATTACATCATCTCTACTCTCCAGTGCCTCCATTGGCTCCATCTTGGTCACTGTCATGGGTTCAGCCTCTCTGAGACTACATACCTTCAAAACTGCATTCTTAGTGGCTATCACTTCATCCAGGAGGGCTTCTGAATTGACCACCTTACGCTCTGATGAGCCCTTTTTGATTTTCCAAAAGGATAAAGCAATCCTTCGACAGGATATATCTTTCCTCCCCAAGATGGTGTCCTCTTTTTACCTTTCCCAAGACATTGTTCTACCTACCTTTTACCTGGACCCATCCACCCCTCTGGAAAAGACCATGCACATCCTTGATGTTCGTCATGCTTTGGCCTTTTATGTTCAATGTTCTACTGAGTTCAGGTTGACCAGCAAGTTATTTGTTTGTTTGTTATGGTGGATCCAGAAAAGGCCACCCTGTTTCTTCACAACTTTTTCCAAAATAGATTGCACAGACCATTCTCCTGGCCTGTGAACTGGTTAAACACCCTCCTGCTTTTGGTGTGCACCCACACTCAACAAGGGCCATCTCTTCATCTAGTGCCTTCCTTTGAGGTGTCCCCCTACCTGATGTCTGTAAAGCAGCTTCATGGTTTCAACCTTCCACGTTTGTCAGGCACTACCAGCTTGATTTCAGGTCTCGTCGTAATGTTTTGGTTGCGCTGTTCTCTCTTCTATTCTACAGTGACCTTACCACCAGCCACACGTAAGCTTTTCGGTCACCCTATTGTGTGAGGCACAGAGACCACAACAGGGAAGAACAGGTTGCCTACCTATAACTGTGGTTCTCTGAAACCATCCGTGCCCTTACACAAACCTTCCCTATCTCCCGTCAGTCAGGTCCCTATAGTTCTTTGCAGTGGACTTGAACTAAAGGAGAAGCTAGATTGGAGGAATTGGGCATGCTCAGTACATGGGGTAGGCAGGGCCTCCCACCAATCTACTCAGCTTTTGAACTTCCAAATGGAATTCTGCGCAGGCGAAAAACCCTATTAAGTGAGGGCACAGATGACCACTCAGAACCACAGTAACAGGTAAGAAACCTGTTCTTCAGCATGGAAGGCTGCATATGTAACTACTTCAAAATTAGTTCATCAGAGTGTTCCATCTGAAAAGGGACAATTCTATCAAAAGTTCTGTCTCCCATTGTGGGTCCAGGATTCATTTTATTGGTGTTTTTTTCCAGCACAATTTTTAGAGAGGACATCTTTCTGACAGCAGAGGATGTCTTTAGTGGTCACCTCATCCACTGTTGCATGAGGACCTTATTGCAGTTAACTTACTATCCACAGCAAATGCCATATGGAGCGAGACAAAAGCACATTCGTGCTTTGGAACTTTTGACTGTCATCACGACATTCAGAGCATTTGAGCCCATTCTGTAAGGACACATAATCAAGTTGGTGACTACACCTCATCACCTCAACAAGCAAGGTAGCATCCCACCATGTTCTCTCCTTTCCTTGATGCTACACTTTTAGAATTGATGTCATACCAAAAGGATATGGCTGCTGCCCATACATGTTCTGAAAGAGAACATTTTACAAACATTTCATGCAGTCCCCAACAGCTCTATATTAGACCAGATGATGCTTCATCTTTCTTTCTTCTTTCCTTCCTTTCTTTTAAATTAGAGGTGATCAATCACTCATTTCTGGCTTGGGATTTTTTAAAGACCTTGTTTGTCAAAAATAGGATGGGGAAATTTCATTGGAATTATAAAAATTCCAATTGCATTCTTCTTCAGAAACTTTTGTCTCATTATTTGCTGATTCTGGCTCCCCTCACCAAATGTTAGGGTTCTGAAGATATATTTTTCCTGCTTGTTTAAATTTTTTAGTTTTATTAATTTATTGAAAGCATTTAATAATTTTCTTTCAGGCTGCTAGGATCCTAGGAGTAATATACAACAGAAGATTTAGTGATCTTAACTATATTTCATTAGTGTGTGAAGGTGGCATGGGTATGTGTGCAAACACACATGCATACACAGAGAAAGAGAGAAATGTACAGGGAAGAAGTTGTAAATGGTGAGCTTTGAGCTTCATAAACCATTTAGAATAGTAGTAATTGGTGACATCATCACCACGTCTACATGATTAACTAAAATAGCATTGTAATAGTACAGCAAACCATTGTTTCCTTGATCAGACAAATTGAAATTCGCATTAGTTCTAAACTAGCTGTTTGATAGACCCTTCAACATTTCTGCATTGGTGAATGGCAGCTTTCAAGTCAACAGCAGAGATTCCAGGAAAACTGAAAAGTTCATCTACTCATTCCTGCACAATGCCTTTTCTAATGCCAGATTTATATCTATTTGTTCTTTTATGAAGAGACTGACCCATTTGTCCTGTGTGTAAAGCAGCATGGTATAGCTGGTAGATGATAGTGTAAATGACATAGATGGTACAATTGGCAGTTTGGATGAGGTGGCGGAGTTGGTGCTGGGACTTACTTGCAAATTCTCTGTGTTTCATGTTTTTGTTGTGTGCCTTGTTACAGCTGATGGATACCTATTTTGGTGAGGAAGCTGTCTATAAGGAAGTGTAGGCCTAACACTTAAGCCTTTTGGAATAAGGTTGCATTGAAATACAGGATGACATAACATATTCCCTAATTTAAAGGTTTTAAAGAGAAGTGACTTGGGGCCTCGGCAGACGACTCAATTGAGCCGTCTCCGAGGCCCGGAAGAGGAGGGGCCACCGCACGCGCGGCGGCCCTTCCTCTTCCTGAGGTTGCCCTGAACGCTTCCGGGTCACCGCACGCCGGACGCGTTCAGGGCGACCTCCCTCCACAGCGTCCGGACGCGCTGTGGAGGATAAGTCGCAAAAAGGGCGGCCGCCGCTTTTAGGGCGCTCTTTTTGCGACTTATGAAAGGAGTGCCTTTTTGGCGCTCCTTTCAGGGCCGCTGGGGAGGCGCCGCGGTGGGGCTGCCATAGCTCCGCGGCGCTCCGGACCGGGGCGTCTCCGACGCCCCGGTCTGCATCCCCCCATGCTTATTTTACCAGTCAGTAAAAGGACTAACTCCATTCTACCAGCCTCTTATCTGTTTGACAGAAACATGATAGTTTAAATGTCTCCAATAAGGCATAAGTGGGGAAAGGATGGGAGAAAGGATAATTTGTATTGTACTTTCCCCCCCAGAATTGTGACACCTTACTGCTCAGATATATTTGTGATGATTTATGCAATCACCTTACTTTGGAATTGCAGAGAATACTGTGTACCTTCAATTTTAAGTTATCATGCTAATGGTATTTTCCTAGATGTGGTGGTATACTGTTAAATGAAATTCACATCTAAATGATATTAAGCATTTTAATAACACTGTAAAGAATTCTTAAAATATTTATACTGCAGACTTCATATTTTGGCAAGAATTTTAAGTATTGTTGCATTGCTCCATTGTACTAAGCATTGTAACTGGCAATTACCACTGAATTAGGTTTACTTTTGGTTCGTCAATTAATAATACACAGCACCTTGGAATCTCTGTCATCTTTGGACTGTGATTGGTGCAGCCCTCTGTTTTGTGTGTCTAGAGAACCCAAAACCTGTTGCAAAACACTCTTGCAACCTAGTACTACTAGAATAGCACGGAATGGTACAGGCCAAGATTGAAGGATACTGACAGACCTATACTGAGGGAGTTGAGAGCTGGAATAAGCCTTGGAAAATTGTGAGTTTGCTTTAAGGTAATTTTTTTTTTCAAATTTTGATACTTTTATAGCACTAAATGTGCAAAGTGCTTTGAAAATGTTATTTATATTCATTCATACACCAGTGCTGCCAGGTGTATGCAGGCACTGAGAATGAGGCTTTGTAGATATACTGCTTTTCCCACCCTTTTACAAAGTTGCAGAGAAATCCCTGACCCACTTTCATCTACTGTTCTCTCTTCCTGCAGGTAAAGCTGTGTTTCTGGCAAGAGACAAGCACCATTTGGCGGACTTGAGCCACCTAATTCGTCATGAGGCCCCTTACCTCTTCCAAAAATATGTCCAGGAATCCCATGGCAAAGATGTGCGAGTCATCGTGGTAGGAGGCCGTGTAGTGGGTACTATGCTGCGTTGTTCAACAGATGGTAGAATGCAAAGCAATTGCTCACTTGGTAAGAATGGAGATGTGCATACTCTTGGATTTAGTGCCCACAGAGGAGAGTTTTCACCTTAATTTAACTGGCAGATGTTTCACGTTAAATTCTGTTACAGATATTTTGTAGAAGATAAGAAAAAAGATGATGTATCCACCTACATTGCCATGTCTGAAAGAAATGGAAGGGGGGAATGGCATTTACAGTACAATCTAGTGGACTGCCTTCAGTTTAGATTGGTGCACTAGTCACAGTTATACAGTGGGCCCTTGGTATTCCCTAGGGTTTGGTTCCAGGATCCCTGTGGATAACAAAATCCATGCATGCTCAAGTCCCATTAAATACAATAGATAGTAAAATATGGTGTCTCATATATAAAATAGCAAAATAAAGCTTTACTTTTTTAGAAGTTTTTTTTTAAATATTTTCAAGCAGTGGATGCTTAAACCCGTATATAAAGAATCCGTGGGTACAGAGGGATGACCATAGAAGAATAGTAATGCAGTTCAGTCATTCAGCAGTCACTTTTTAGGGCTGATGAAGATTCAGCTGCTGCTTAACAGTGGTTAAGTGGCTGGTAATAAGCTGTACAATCAGTTATTGTGTCTAGACACTTTGGCTCTTTGACTCACATTTGCACCATCTCTGTCCTTTTTGTGGATCTTATTTCCAGGATTAACATTATCCCCTTTGGCTTGATGAGCCCATCAGCTTTTCTTATGCTTTATTTCATTTGCCTCTTTGATTTGTCTCTCAGAAATTAAGGTTGCTGGACCCTATGTGAATGCTTTTATTTTTCGCCTCTAAATCTCACTATCATTGCAAGAACTGCTTTGGGAGTCAGTGTGGTTGAAAAGTGTTATACATCTGTGGCTAAATAAATACCTGTTTCCTGATCATCCTTTGATCTTCCCTTACCCAAATGTTTTAATGTAACCTACTTGGTTTGAATTCAGGGTGGTTGGATTCTTCTGTCATTCAGGTGTGCTCCATTGTTTTGATACTAGCTCCCCAAAGTATTTCTTGGTGACTAGTCTTAGTACTACAGTCTTGCCCAGCATTGAGACCTGGCAGATCTATAGTCAAAGAATAGACAGTCATCCTACAATTCAGTAGCTGAACAGGGCGGGGAGGGGGAGGGGAGGGGAAAACAGAATCCTAAACTTTATTTTTTATTCTTTGTGATCAGGTGGCATAGGAATGATGTGCTCACTGAGTGAACAAGGCAAGCAGCTGGCAATCCAAGTGTCTAACATTTTGGGGATGGATGTATGTGGCATCGACCTCCTAATGAAGGATGACGGCTCGTTCTACGTCTGTGAGGCCAATGCAAATGTAGGTTTCATTGCCTTTGACAAGGCTTGTAATCTTGATGTAGCTGGTATCATAGCGGACTATGCCGCTTCCCTCCTTCCCCCCGGTCGCTTGACAAGACGCATGTCCTTGCTCTCTGTGGTGTCCACGGCTAGTGAGACAAGCGAGCCAGAGCTGGGCCCTCCAGCTAGCGCCACTGTCGACAATATGAGCGCCAGCTCCAGCTCTGTCGACAGCGACCCTGAGACCACAGAGAGAGAGTTGCTCACCAAGCTCCCGGGGGGCATATACAACATGAACCAGCTAATAGCCAATGAGATTAAGCTCCTGGTGGAGTGATGCCACATGTAAATATGACCAACTTTCTTGTACTACTTTTTTTTTAAATTTTATTTTAAACAACCAACCTGTAGTGCTGTTTATCAAGCAGCTTTATGGAGGTGAGGGGAGGGTGTTAGCCTGGGGATCAAAATCAAAGCACGCATGTTCTGTGAATGCTGCTTTTGCTACTTATTAATCTTGCAGAACATACATTTAGTTAATACATTTGATAACCAGTTTCCAGTTGGTAGTGCCCTGTTAAAACCTGCATTGGTGTGCTGGGGGAGGGGAGGCATAATTAAAACCTTGTTATTTCTATAAGGGGTGGCATAGTGATCTTTAAACCCATTGCAGAGCATGTTCACAGGGATGCGTTTTAGCTTGATTGGTGATTTTGAAGTTTGGAAAGTTTAACCAAAAGCACCTGTGAACTAATATATCTGCAACCATCCCCTCACCTCATTGGAGCTCAGTCCTGTTGGTTACTTTATATACCCCTTTATGTCCTCTATAGGAGTTGAGAAATGTTAGGGCAGCCAATTTTTGTTTCAACAGAGATTCTAAATATCATCATTTCCCATCTAAGTAAGAACTTCCATCCCTGACAAACAGCCCAGATTGGCCTCAAGAGGTCTGGCCTTCAGGCAGTTTAACAGGGTGCAGCATTTATTTGTTGAGCATGAGGTTTTGAGACAAACCTGCGACTTCTGCCACTTCAGTATTAACAGATGGGGTTGTATCCATACATGCATATTTAAAGCAAGCATCATTTTCCTTTGGAGAAAGATTTTGCTATATGTGTGGATTTTAAAAATAATTTTACATCCTGGGTTTTGGGTGGGGGGCTGGAGAAGAGTGTACAAATTTCCTTCTGTCTTGCTCACTGATGGCAGAAGTGGCATGTTTTCTTTTGTGCAAAAGGCAAAGATAAACAGCACTGTTAACTTTTGGTGTACAAAATAATGTTTAATCCAATGTGAAAAAAGAATAACACTAGTTTAAAACAAATGTGCATTGACTTGTATTTGTTAGTGTTCTAGTCCTTTTTGCAAGATAAATGCTATGTTAATGTTTCATTTTTAATACATACTCGTCCAACACTTCTTTTTCCATGTCTGCATCTTCAACAGTGGCCAAACTTGAAAATACCCATATTATTTAACATTACCAAAAGCAGCAACAAGTAAACACTTAAAAAAAAAAACTGTTATCTAGAATAATGTGGGAGGGGGTGTGGAGGAGGGTTGAAGTGGTTGCAAATTTCAAAACTACTTTGGATTACACTTCATATGTTACTACTATTATTAGTAACTTTTCTATATAGAAGACATTAAAATCTAAAGTAGCTTCACTTAAGGACAAATCCTGAAGAGAAATAAGCAGTTTTTGGTTTGGGGAAACAAATGCAGGATACTTTGCCAGTAAGGCCCAGCCAGAATGGGAATATAATTTAAGGCCACAAATATGTGGATCTCAGGCCCTTATGTATGTGTCTGTATTTTGCTTTGTTTTGTCATTGGTTTTGTCTGTCCAGTTCGTCACTCTTTTTTCCAGAATGCCTGATGATCTCTCCCAAACCCCACCCAACCCTGATACTTCTGGCTGTGCATTTTCTTATTAAATTTGATAAAAGAACCAAAACAGCAGCTTTGGGTCTGTTTTAATGGCCTCATCTTCCTCCTCCTCACCCATTTCTCAGTATCTTATTTTCTTTGGGGTGTATACAGCATTGAAATGGTAGAGAAATATATAGATATGTATATAAAATATACAGTTGCAATGAGTTTAAAAACAGCAACCAAACACCACAAAGTAAAATGTTTGTAACAGAAAAATGGTTTATGGAAAGTTTTTAAAGGGTGGGCATTGCTGCTTTTATCTGGATACATCAGAGGAGCCTGTCTCCCCTGCCCTCCAAGGCTCTGAGCTTCATCCCTCTGGCCTGTTCTTCCCACTTGCCTCTCTTACTCTAACCTGGATCTTAAGTACACAACTTATGGACACTACGCAAAGAGACATCAGGAGGCAATAAACAGAAAAGTGTTAACCTACTCTCATGAAGGTTTGATTATGCCTATTTGTACAGCTTTTTTTGTTTGCTTTTTAAAATGTAATTATGGCTTTTTTGTAGAATTAAATATTATTACTACTACCATTATTATTAAAATCCAGTGGAAGGCTGAATGTTGGCATTGCTGGTGAAGCAAAAAGCAAAAAGGGTATGATGCAAAGGGTGATTTCATATACCAAAAGTTTTTTCCTTGCTTGGTGGTTTTTCAGCCATCTGCTAACTATATGTGTGTCTTCCAAAATACAGGTTTCTCTGAAAATCCAGTTGGATATTTTTCCCCATAATTAGTTTAAACACTGAGCATCTTTCAGGAATGTCAACAAACAAGTAACCCTCTTTTAGCTGATAGAGCTTTAGAAACGTCTGTACCTCTCACAAGAAACAAATTGAGTCCAGACAGGAGCTGGTAACTCTGACAGTTCTGATTTGGGGCTATCTTAAGTTTCTACATTGGTTGAACAAAAAAGATTTTGGCAGCTGTTCTTTCCACATCAGACACCTCCCTCCAATTGCTACAGTTAATTTACAGCATTGTAAATGCAGTGAAGGCTAAAAAAGAAAATACTTAAAGAAAAACACACAAACAAAACATGAAGTGCTTTTCATACTTTGGTTTGTTCGCTTGTCACAAGATGATCACAGGTTCATTGTGCTGTATGTTTAAGAAAAGACTGGATAATATGTGGGTGAAAAAAAGCCTCTCACTTCATGTAAGCAAAACCTTACCAAAACCTGACCGAACATATCATACAGGAAAGTAGATCTACCCTTTCTTGCCTATTTGTAGCTATAGTTGAATTGTGTTGTGGAAAAAGGTTTTTAAAACGTGAGAACTATGCTAGTTAAAGAAAATGGGTTGTGCTCTTAAAAAACGGGATCTAGCTTCCATGCACAATGGTGCAAAATGTTACCCTGTCCTGAACAATATTGGCTTCACTCAAATACATTAACATCAAATACACCAACATTTCTTACTATAGTTGGGATCATTATGTTGAAATAAACAATTGTTAAGTCATAAACCAAAGTCTCAGCACAGGCAGTGCTGGAACACATCATTACACTGGAAGCAGTTACTCGGGGTTGGGATGATGGAGTTCCATGTGTTTTACTTATCGTATGGCAATTTCAAATTATGACATACATTCATTTTGTATTGTACAGAATTGCAGATTATGTTTATAGCCTTGCATAGTTTTGTATATTTTCTGATCTTTGATGGTATAATGTGTTAAAACATTTATAAACCTTCCTGTCATTCTGGAACATTGTGATAGATCATCAGTAATACATGATGGAAAGACAGCATGTTCCCGGACTACTTTTGTTGTTGGGTTGCACCCTATCTCCAAATTATGCAATTGTATCTCACTGACTCTGCCCAGCAATGAATCATACAGAAAATCTGCTAAGAAGAGTGCTCTGGACCAGCAATGCTTAAAAAAAAATAAAAATAAAAGACACTACTATTGATGCTACACTGGACACTTACTAGGCTCATCGTGCAGAATAACGTATTTCAAACTTGCAAGCCTGCCAGATTAGAAGAACCCAAGTTGGTTAAATGTGTAAGGGCTTAAAACTTTGTAATGTGTATCAACATGTACCATTCTTTCTCATGGCTCACTCTTTTTGAGAAGGTTTATGAGCTATTTGGCTGGTGTGAGACTCACGACCCACTCCTGTTCTCTCTATGGAATTGTAGGTGCTCGGACAGGTAACCTCTGCTGCTACTGTCTCTTTTATTTTTATTTTTTCACTGTTCTAGGAATTTCTAAAGTATTGTAGGATTTATAACAAAACATTACCTTTTCCCTTTTGTTTTCTCTTTTTTTTTTTTTTAATTTGAATCTCTCTGACCTTGGAGGGTGATTTCTGGGATGTTCTGATGGTGGTTTGGACCACTGTTGGAAGATTCCATAGCTCTCATGTTACAGTTTTCAGTTGAATGTCTTTTATTTGCTTAATGCACTGTTAATGATGTTTTGGGGTGTGGGATTTGTAATTGTTAATGAACACTGTTCTGCTATGTAAATATACACACATACCCCTTCTTTTCTTATGTTTCTAACAGTTCACACTTTCTTACTGTTCTTTGCAAAACTTTTCAGGAGTCAAAAAAAGTCAAACAATCCAGAGAAAAACTTCCCTTCTCCCCTTTCTGATGGCAAGAGAGAAAGCTTGTGAAAAGTCCCTGAGAATGTTCTTCCCTAAACTTTTCCCCCCTGTGGTAAAACAGTAAACGCAGCAGTTTGGTGGCATCCAGTACCGACCTGTTGGCAGGTAACTTTCAGCTCTTTTGATCATCCCATGTTTTCTAACGTTCATTTTTTTTCTCCTCTCCCCCAGTCTTAATAAGAGTGCTGTACTAAAACAAAGGTTCTTAGGAAGCACATTGACCCATTTCCCTTTTTTCCAAATGGTGTTCTTCATTATTATTATTACTACTATTTTGCTATAGCCAGGTTTTAAGAAAACCTCTGGATTTGAATATTGAAGTAGGATCATGGAAGGAATGAAATGAAACAACCTGTATTGTTAGAAGGGGATAATGGGATGGTGTGTAATTCCATAAATTCTACCATCTCCACTATTCCATGTTCCTCTCTCCCTCTTTTCAATTACCCTTCCCCCACTCAAAATATGCACTCTTGGCTTAAGTTTCTACAGGGCTTTGGTGCTTTCCGGGGCACAGCACAAAACTAATCGGCATCAATTAATAACAGGTATGAAAAATTAGGTGTAAAAAATTGTATTTAAAAATACTTGAGTTGGGTTGGTTGGAGGATGATGATTTCTTTGTTAATTTTTGAAGGTGACTGTATTTGAGGAAGAATTATTAACATGTGCTGCCTAACATAGTACCTGTGCAAACAATATTTGGTGGTTCAAATTATACCTAGTAAGCAGTGTATTAACAGACAGGGTCTTAGGTAGAAGTACAAAGGGCAAAGATAGAGGTAATAATGGAGGGAATTTATTATTGGGAACAACAAATGCTTCAGATAATAACTCCCAAATCATTTTGAGTAATGTAGCAAGATGACAATTCTTTTAGCATGCTGTTAAACCTAAACATTAATTACTATTTTGTGTTCAAATTACCTTCAGAAAAATGTTTCTCTGCTAGTTTGATGTAATACCACATTTTGAAATTGATAATAAGGATATGTTTTAAACAAAGACAGATTTTTTTTCTCAGGTATAGTATACTAAGGGGGATTTGTTTTCTAATGTTTAAAATTTCACAGATGGTATATTATTTCTGCTACTGTTGTTTTTTACAAACACTCGCCACAGTACTGGCAAGTCTTTACTCCTTTGAGTAAATATCTGTGCATTGACTGCTGTACAGAATGGGTCTGCCTTTTTAGACAAAGAGTGTCAGTTTTGCAAACTTTTAATCAAATGCACCCCCTTGTGTTTGTCCCCCATACACAACACATACACACACATTATATTGTAAAAGGGCAAAGCATTTGCTTAGATTCTGTTGGTGATGGCATTGCTTATGTTTTGTGGTCTTTTGTAATTCTCCCCTGTACAAAACACACACACACACACACACACACACACACACAAAGTCATGTAAAAACAAGGCAAAAACATCTGCTTAAATTCTGCTGCTGAGGGACAGCCTGTCTTATGGTCCCTTTTCCCATGAATCAGTTTTCCAGCACTGCTATTTCATGGTGACTGATGAAATCTCCTTGTTTGACTTGCAGATAGACTAAAAAGGCAAAGGGCTGTGCTGTTTTTAACTTGGTGTAAAGTCTTGTGAATTGGCAATTGAAGAAAATGATCCTTAGTGGGATCTCTCCCACTCCCCTCATTCAATATAGTCATGTGACTAGTTCTGGAAACAATGCTTCTCCTCTAACTGGTGACATTTGCCCCCTTTTGATGGTGCCAGACTCAGTGTTGTGTCTCTGGCTAGCTGAGATGTTTTCAGGGGAAAGAAAACCAAGAGGGAGGGGAGGGAAGATGGTGCTGAAGCAGCAGGCACTTGGAAAAACATTGATTGTGAACAGTGCCCAGCAGTGTTAAAGACAAAGGATTTGTGGATGGTTTTTTTTAAACTATCCCCCCCCCCCCAAAAAAAGAAGAAGAATGCTTGTGAGATTTGTGCCTTCAGAAAGTTTGTTTATTTTGTAATGTTCTTTCTGGCTTAATTCTATATATCTGAGATGTACAGCCAGCAATATACTAAAAGGCAAGAATTAAATAGCCTACTGGAAGAAGGGGTACCACATTAGAAACTAGATGAGTTCACCAATGTTGCTGCACACTGTTTCCCATTGAAATGTCATAGTAGAGACACATGGTGGCAATTGAATCTCCTTCTTTAATCTCTCCTTTATCCAAAATAGCTCTATCGACAGGGATGGCTTCCAAAATTCATTCAGTTGTTGCTGAATTCTCTTCTATCCATTGCTTTTATGAAGGGTATGGGGGAGGATGTGGGAAGAAATCTTGGAATAAGCCTTGGTGCCTTAAAAGGATCCCCATTGTGTCATTTTCCTGCGAGCTGAACAAGAACTTCTCTATATACCCTTGTGCTGCAACAGAGTGTTAAAACTGGTAGGTGGCAGCAGAAGAAGAAACTAATGCAGATGGCACCCGTGAACTGAGAATGCTGCCATGTGGGGAGAGATGGATTCCAAAACATTAGCTGATGTAACGTGCAAAGATGAGAGGCAGCTTCCCTGGCTTGTCAATCTGCTTGGTGAGTCTGATTCTTGGTCAATTCTTATCCACCATATTAACTCCACATACCTGCTTAATTTTGAATGCTGACTAAAAGCCATTATGGAGAGCTGACAAATCTGTGTGGGTTCATTGATGTTGTGACATTTATTCGTCAAGGAACTGTTCATCCCAGTCTTTCTTTGTATATTGTTCAGCCACTTTCTTGTACTAAATATATGAAACACTTTCTTTTAAAAAAATGCTACATGGCATACATGTAGGATTTCATTTATACCATTTATGAATCACGTTTCCTCCAAAATTTGCTTTGAGATAAAAGAAGTGACAGTAAGAAAACAAATTTGGTTATTAATATAAACAGAATGTGAAATTTGATCTTGATATTACTCTGGCCCAGATTCTCAAATTTTCATAAAACTATTGGCTCACCTCTGCCCCTCATATATAGAGGGCAGCACTTTGTGACACAGATAGAGCTCATTGGGAAGAATCTTTCAGTAACTGAGTAAACTGATAAGTAAGTAGGTGTGATTTCAACACTTTAATTTTTAATGATTTCCATGGGTTTTCAAGATTTTTCATACAGAAGTGTATGGTATTATTCTTTGAAACACGAAGCGTTGGAACACACTGGAAACCAGTTATAGCTGTACAAACAATTGTTACAAAAGAGGAACTACTTGCAAGTTACAGTTACTGCATGACACCACATCACAGTTTATCTGGGACACACAATCCCCAGAGATTTTAACCACTTTTTTAAAAAGTGCCTAACACAAGACAAATACCTCTCAGATTTGCTCTAAACATGGTCAACCATTTGTATATTTCATGTCATTTTCATGCACGCAAATAGCTACCGTGATAGTAGGAATAACTGATTGCACTTGAGGAAAACATGATTCAGTGAAAACAGTTTACTGGTGCTAAGACATATGTAAGCTGACTATGTTTATGGTTTGACAAGGTGCCCCTGCTCTTGATGGCTTATTGCATTGTCTAAGATTGGTTTTGGCCTTCTGAGAAGCACAGTGTGGTTCTCCACCTCTTCACCATTGACCAGCATGCCTTATGTCAGATTAGGAAGTGTAAAGAAATCATGAATATGCCTTAGAGAAATTTGCTCTTAGTGCCAAAAAAAAGGTCTTATGATAGGGCAGCCCCAAGTTTATTTGTGTAACATTGACATGATTTTTTTATCATCGCTCACACAATATGTAGGAGCAACCTAGAAGAGATCCTGTTACTCATTTTTAGGTAGACGTGTGTGAAGTGGGTAAAGTCTGGTCCGCAGGATTGTTTTTGTGGCCTTTTGACAATTTCAGATTCCCTGGTCAGCCTCTCTTGGAAACCCCTAGGAGCAGCAATCTACTTTGTAAATAGGTTTCAGCCTGCCCCTGCACCATGTTAAACATACCCTTTCCCCCTTTCAAAAACAGAAGTGAAATTCTGGCCACTTCCACGGCTTTTACAGGAGACATTTTGGGCAGCCTTGGAGAATTAAGGGGGGGGGGGAATGGTCCCAGAAGCTGCCACAGTTGCCTGCTCTGTACATACTGTTTTGTTTTGTTTTATATACAATATTCCTCTTTCTTCCCAGGTTGCAGGACAGGCATACAGTTGCTAAGAGCAGGAGCTCTGTAGGTCCAACAACGTTTGGAGTAATGTAAAAGGATTGGGCTAGGGCAGCAGTTCTCAAATAGTGGGGCGCGCCCCCCAGGGGGGCGCGAGGCTCCGGAAAGGGGGGCCCGTTACGGCTGGAGAGAGGGAGATTGTCCCAGCGCAGCCCCAGTAGCAGCCCGACGCGCTCTATCCTGATTGGTCAAACCCACCCATGTGACTATTTACAGTCGTGGGGGGGGCGCGAAATGTTTTCTTCTTTCCTGGGGGGGCGTGACAGAAAATAATGGAGAAGCACTGGGCTAGGGCAAGAGAGAGAAGGTTAAACTGTGATGAAATTTTCTCAAATGCATTTGCTATTTCTTTGTTCACTACAAAATCCTCATTGGGTTTGGTATCAGGAGAAAGATGGAATCTTAATTAATTAATTAATTAAAATTTCATGTTGACTTGAAACAGTTTAGATTGATGACAGTTTGTCTTCATGTAAGTGGCAAATCAATAGCCTGTAGGCTAGATGTGGTTTCTGGAATCTCCCCATCTTCCTTGCCCTCCCCACACAACATACAGGCTTTTTTTTGGGGGGGGGGGGAGAAAGAGAGACTATTGGTATCAGTGGATCTTTTTCTTAATAGCATCCAGTTCATGCACTCCAATTTACCCCCTCGTTCTCTTTAACAAGCAATAAGTTCTGTTGGGAGTTTTATTTTGTTTTTCAGATGTAAAAGAGATACTGAGATCCTATTCCTCAAATTAGCAATAAAAGCTTTTTATACAGTTTTGGGCTCAGTTTCTTTTACATCTGATTCAGTGGATACTCCTTCAGGCTTGCATACCCATCCAGGATAGGCTTTCACCCAGTTCCTAGAGCCAAGAAGCACCAATCCACAGAGCCTCTATTTTACCAATATTTAATAATAATAATATAACATTTCTTTCTTTCCTGCCTCACTTCAAGGCTTGAGGCATGGTACAAGGTGTTAAAATACAAAATACAATTTAAAAAAAAACATAAAACCAACAGTTAAAATATGGTATTGCAAAATCATTAAAATACACTCATATAATACATTCTTTAAAATATACCAATTAAAAAGTCATTTAATATTGACTAGGTGCGCCTACTGGAAGAGATATGTCATTAATGATGTTTTAAATGCAGTCAGCATTTTCAGCTGTCGTATCTTCTCCAGCAGGTTATTCCACAGTCTGGGAGCAGCAGACAAAAAAGTCCTCTGGAAAACCATTGCCAGAAACTGAGCCCTGGTTGGTTGGTGCAAACATTTCCCAAAGGATCTGAGTGTATAGGAAGGGTTGTATGCAAGAAGGCAATCTTGTAGGTCAGGGGTAGGCAGCTTTTTCCTACCTGGGCCCGGTCCGCTGGTCGCGAGGTCTTCTGCGGTCCAAGCAGGGGGAAATGGCCATGCGTGCGCACGCTCGGGCACACATGCACAGTACACCGGAAGTACTGCGCATGCCGTCGCGGCCGCCATTTTGTTTTCCAAAATGGCGGCCGCAACTCGTTTGCGCATGCCCAGTACTCTGCCGCATGCTCAAACGAGTCACAGCGCCATTTTAGAAAATAAAATGGCGGCTGTGACTTGCGCGGCAGACGGCAGCAGGACTGGGCTGGGGCCAGTCCAAAGGCCTCGGGGGGGCGGATCCAGCTCCCGGGCCGTAGGTTGCCGACCCCTGCTGTAGGTAACTTTAGCTTCAGTTGATATCCAACTATGGGCCCATGTTAGCCCTCACTAACTCTGATGACAGGGAAGACTAAAGCTGAATCTCATCTGCCATTAGTATGCTAACTGCACCCAATGCAAAAATAAATAAATAAAAATAAATCCATTCACTTCACTCAGTAGCTTCAGATAGATACTGAAGAGTGTGATGAATAAGATGGAACCCTGTGGCACTTGGCAGCTTAATAGCCACAGGGTTGAACAGTAATCCCACAGTGCTACTCTCTGGAACTGGTCCTTTAGATAGAAGTGGAACCACTTTAGTACATTGCCTCTTATTCCTGTGCTACAGAGCTGTTCTGATAAGATACCATGGTGAATGGTATCAAAAGCCACTGAGAGATCCAGGAAGAGAGTAGCACTCAACAGAGTAGCACTCCCCCTGTCTTTGTATTATTTAACAAAAATGCAAGATTCCTAAATTTGCTAGTCTCACCTAGATTTGGTACCATTGAATCTATGGCAAGTCAGCACATTTAAATCTCATTGATTCAGGCCATCTGCTCTAGATGGACTAACAGTGGGACTTAAGCCAGTAGTAGGCCATGTCATTGAGTCTTGATTCCAGTTTGCTATCTCAAGTGCATTCTGCAGGGAGGGCCAGACAGACTATACAGAAATGCCAAAATCCAGAGTGGCCAGATACCTGCCTTTGGTTTACCTGGTTTACCAGGTAGGTATTTTTCATGTTAATTAGTCTAGCAGGAATCTCTGAACTGTTTTAAAAGGCGAATTGCTATCCCTGGATGTGTCCAGGAAGGGGGTTAGGAGTGCAAAAAGAACCATTGGGGTTTACCTATCCTGATTTAGTCATTCAGACAGTAAAAAACCTTGAAATAGTAATGTCTCAATGTAATCTTTAAACAAGCAACCAAATGCATCCCTTTTTTTTTTTTGTCTCAAAAGAAAAAGTTTCCCCAACATGTTTTTTTTTTCCTTTAAGTCAAAGAAGGCACATCTTTTCAGTCTCCTGTAGTAGACAGTTACCTTCTCAGTAACAGTTCCATAAGTCCAATTCTATGATTCTAAGAAGAGTTGGGATTCATGATTCTAAGAAGTGTCTCATGAAGGATGGGTTTTTACAAGCAGAAGAGCTCATCCCTGATAGGTCTATATGTAAATTTTCATTCATTATTTCATTGTTGTTTGCAGGAACAAATAATTTCAAATATTTTCTAGCTGCTAAGTAAGCAATTTCAAGATGTGCTGTTGTTTGTTTGTTTTTTCCTTTTGCAATTTGGGGTTATTTTTGCTTACAGAACTAGTTTTGCATAGGAAACTGTATTTTTGCACAAAAGATTACCTTTCGGTACAAAACATTTTTGCATAAAACCCCAATTTTTTGCAGACAGTTTTTTTTGGGGGGGGGGGATCCTGAAAAGGGAAAGCTATTGTAGTTGTTCTTGTATGATGATATGTCTCATGTTGAAATGCCCTTTTCTGTACAAAATTGAAGGTATTTTTTATACGCCTGGTCTAAAAGTAATCTCCTGTAGGCTGCCGGGGGGGGCGAAGAGTGGGAGCAGTTGAGCACCACCCCTATTCCAGTGCACACCACAATTTCCCCTTTGATGGTTCATGGTTGTTCAGCAAAGACCCAGGTTTCTCCTTGAAACAGTTCTGGCCTGGATGCTCCTTCAGGCTTGCAGACCCATCCAAGACAGGCTTTCACCCAGTTCCCAGAGCCAAGAACCACCAATCCACAGAGCCTCCATCTTACCAATATATGATGAAGATGATGATCATTATAATTATTTTGTTTATTTCTTTCCTACCTATCCTCAAGGCTTGAGGCATAGTACAATGTACAGTTCAGCCCTTCTGGCCAAATTGTTGTATATACTTGACTGTAAGTCAACCTAATGTATTAAGTTGAGGGCAGGGTGGGAGGCTAAAATGTGGATTTTGATTTGACACTTCGGTAAATCAAAGATAAAACTTGAGAGCAAGTAGCAAATGATGTAAAGGGCAAAACAAAGCAAAACAATGCCAAAGAACTTACAAAATTTCGGCAGGCATAACTGTTTGTCCTCACCCTAACGACTGGATGGATGAGGTGGGAACAATGCTAAATAGTGGCTGTGAGGTATGTGGAGGAGGCAACCAGACAAAGGCAGGGCTAAAAAAATGCACACGTCAAAAAGGCTGTAAAGGCAAACCAAAATAGTGACTAAAAGCCTTTACAGACTACCAGAAGTAATGCAGCTTGAGGCCACTTTAACTGTCCTGGCTCAATGCTAGGGGATCGTGGGAATTGTAGTTTTTTTTCTGGGACATTGAGCCTTCTCTGTCAGAGAGATCTGGTGCCACAATAAACTACAGTTCCCATGATTCCTTAGCACTGAGCCAGGACAGTTAAAGCTGCATTATTTCTAGCAGTCTGTAAAGGCCCTAAGTTAGTGAATATAGCTTTTAAGTTTAATGTGATGACCTGGCCTGATTTTAGCCTAGAAAAGCTGACAAACATACACAGATATTTTATTCAAATTTTTCAGAGCCCATTTCTTCTTGGCTACCCTTTGAGGTGAAGCGCCAAAAAGCTTCTGCTGCCGATTTTCCACCCAGACATTCAAAAAGGTCAGAAGCAGCATCATGGTGAAGAGAATATAGTGGGTTGCTGCTTTTTTTAGGTGCTCCTGGGACAGACTAAGCCAGTGATGGCGAACCTATGGCACATGTACCAGAGGGGGCACTGAGAGCCCTCTCTGTGGGCACATGTGCCATTGCCTCAGCACAGAATTGCCAGAGTTTGTTACTAGAAAGCCAGAGGCGCACAGGACTTTGCAATAAATAAGTAGGTTTGGGGTTGCAGTTTGGGCTCTCGGCCTCTAAAAGGTTTGCCATCACTGGATTAAGCTCTTGCCTTTCACTGCTGCACTCAGAGAAAGGGTTGGATCCCTTTGATAAGAGTTAAGGTACATTGGCCCATGGATAGGTTGACCCAGGTTTTTTTTGGGGGGGGGGGTCATTTTTTTTACTAGATTTATACATGAGTATATACAGTACTTGTAATAAAAGATGATTTGTGCTATTGCACATCTTCCTTTTAAAAGAAAAAATAAATCAGAACAAGCAGGGATTCTCCTTCCTCATAATTTTTTTTTTTATATTTGAAATTATAGCTCTTACACATAGAGTCAAAAATGTGCAGCCCAATGCTTCACTGTTTGATTTAAAATGTGAAATTTCTGTCTCGTCACGCCCACACTGCTTACTTTTTGAGAACCACATTTCCTTTTGATTCTTTTTTTATCATGCTCCTGATTTTTTTTACACTCGTTAGTTCTTAGTGATCCTCTTTATATAGATCTTTACTAGTCTAAAAGTACATTATGCAGGAGCTTTACTGAAGCTAAGCATGTCTGTATTGAATAAATGTTTCAATGGTAGACAGGTTGGAATCACATGCTACTTTAACTTGAATCAGAGAGGAAATCTGTTATTTAAGAATGTAGCATACATATCTTGACATTATCCTTTTACTTCAGTTACCTTTCCTCTTTAAGTTGATACCCTTTGCTTGCCTGCCTCTGGGCCCACGTTTACTTTGTTTCCAGAGTACTCTTGTCTTTTCTCGTACTGCATTCATCCTTCCTGCCTATGCCAAAAGCACACAGCTGTGTGAAGCTTTTCATTTATCCAGATAACTCTTTGGCAGAAGGAGAAATCACTGACCTGACTGTCATGGAGCAAACAAGATATTGACATGTACAATCAGGTGTATGCTTTTTACACATATAAGCCAGGATCCTGAGAGGAATCCAAGAATGTAGAAGATGGGCAAAGGGAATGAAATCAACCCCCCTTCCTGCCCTTCCTTCTTTCGTGCCCTTTGTTATTTGAACCACTTTTCTCCCAGTCTAGCTGTGATAGCAGAAGTGAGCTAAGATAGGGAGAAAATGTCTCAGACTGATGGAGTGCAGCCAGGTAAGTTACATCTGTGACTATGAAGAAGGAGAGGAGTCTTTAGCTTCCCTGACATGCTTTATTTCTCATGAAGACATTAACACAATGTTGTGTATTTTATATACTTTATTTCCACTTGTGCTAAACTTACTGACCTTGACTTTAAAACTCAGATTTCCAGTTTTTACCTCGACAGATTCCTGACAGTAGGGTCCATCTGCAAGGATATGAGTGCAGCAAGTTCATTTGATAAAGAATGAGAGTCCATTTCAAAGTGTTTCCTATCCATTTCCTTTCAAGTGAAGATTTCAGAAAGACCCACCAGTTCAACAGAAAGTGGGTAGCAGAATCACTAATTATATTCTCATGAGGAGACTTTGGAGAAATAAGCAAGATTGCTGTTTGTTTTATATTGTCTTGGGGGCAAAACTGCCTCTCCCTGAATTCCAAAAATGTTTTGTTCCAAATGATAATTTAAGAGATAAGCTTTGAGTGTGGCAGGAAATAGATTACTATTAAGATCTGGTGAAACTGTTTATGCACATTTTTCCTTTCTGTGAAATATTTCCACAGGACTTTGATGCTAGGTCAGCAGCCTCAGAGACTGAAGCTATTTCACCACAGGACAGGTAATGCATGACAGGGGGGTAATGGCAGCAGCATGCTTTACCAGTTAATTTTAGCTCATATTCTCTGTGTGCCTCTTTCTCCCCCCAAAATGAAGGGCCGTCTTCAAGGCTAGCCAGTATCTTTGATGGGTCTCTGGTGGCTACCAGTGAAGAAGCCAAGTATTCTGGTTTTCTGGTTTTTGTGACACTTGTCCCCATTTCCCCCTTTTGACTTCTACAGTTCTGAGTCTTACATCACATTAACAGTTTCTCTCCCTGTCTTATTTCTTTAGAGTCATGGAACATCAAGGGATTGAAAATCCTCTTGTCTGGGTTTTGGTCCTTCCCCTTTGTTTCTTCAGCTATGAATGGATTGTTGCAAGATGGTATACTCTCCAGAGACTGAAACAAAATGGTGGTGATGATAATAATGTGCTCATATAATTGAAGATACTTAATAAAATGTGAACTTTTAATTTGTCTGGGTGTGTGCTCTTTCTTGCCGACAACCTTCTCTTACATGTAGCTAATGGGGCCTATAGAACTGCAAGCAATATTCTTTACAGTGTCAACTCAAAAAAATCAAACACAAGATCACACAAGTATTGAAAAGTTTGCTTCAATCTGTATTGGTACTTAATTGTCTTACTATGTGTACCTTTGTGCCTGAAATCTCATTGTAGGCAAATGTATTGGCATCTCAGGCAAGTTGGCCCCACTACTTCCGTCATCAAATCTACACCCCAGTGTTACTATGCCATGTGTCAAGTACCCTATCCTCCTAATGGTATGTTGTGCAACTGCATGCTGTGAAACCTTAACCTAATACTCCAGAGGACAGGGTCAGAATTCAGAATGACCATAACAGCTTAGAGAGCTCGGCCAAAACAAAATGAATTTTAACAAGCAAGAAATGTAAGTCACTTAGGCTGAAGAGAATGAAATACACAGCTACAGAATGGGTGACATTTGCCTTACAACAGTACAGTTGGTCTCCTTATCCATGAGTTTTGCATCCATGGATAAAGAGAGATCCAAAAAGCAAACTTTGATTATGCCATTTTATATAAAGAACTCCATTTTACCACCCCATTGTATGTAATGGGACCTAAGCATCCACAGATTTTGGTATCAAGATGCCACTGTACAAGCGGGAGGCTGGATTGGATGGCCCTTGTGGTCTCTTCCAATTCTAGATTCTATGTGAAAGGGATCTAGAAGTCTTTGTAACCATAAGCTGAACGTGAATCAACACTTATGTGGCAGCTTAAAAAACCAGTGCTATTTGAGGCTGCATCTAGGATCTAGTGTCTAGATCAGGGGCTGGCAACCTATGGCCCATGGGCCGGTTCTGGCCCAGGGCCCCGCATTTACCGGCCCAGGCGGACCGCCACCGCCGCGCGTTTTGGATGCCGTGTGTGCCAGGACTGCCATTTTGATTTCCAAAATGGCTGCCGTGATGCGTTTGTGCATGCGCAGGAGTACTGCGCATGTGCAAACGAGTCGCGGCTGCCATTTTGGAAATAAAATGGCGGCCATGACATACGCGGAGGCGGTGGCTGCAGTGTGCGTAGCGGCGGCAGCGCGCGCACGGGGGCCACCATTCTCACCCCCGGCCCTCCAGAAGGGACAACTTCGTGGGACTGGCCCCCGGCTCAAAAAGGTTGCCTACCCCTGGTCTAGATGAAGAAAAATAATAGTGCCACTGTATTCTGCTTTGGTCAGGCCTCACCTGGAATACTGCGTCCAGTTCTGGGCACCACAATTCAAAAAAGACATTGATAAGCTGGAGCATGTCCAGAGGAGGGCAACCCAAATGGTGAAAGGTGAAACCATGCCCTATGAGGAGAGACTTGGGATCTTTACAGACTGCCAGAAATAGTGCAAATTGAGGCCACTTTAACTATCCTGGCTCAGTGCTAAGGAACCATAGGAATTGTAGTTTATTGTGGCACCAGAGCTCTCTGGCAGAGAAGGCTCAATGTCCCAGAAAAAAACTACAATTCCCATGATTCCCTAGCACTAAGCCAGGACAGTTAAAGTAACCTCAAGCTGCACTATTTCTAGCAGTCTGTAAGGATCTTAGGGAGCTGGGTAACTTTATCCTGGAGAAGAGACGGTTAAGAGGTAATATGATAGCCCTGATTAAGTATTTGAAGGGATGTCATACTGAAGATGGAGCAAGCTTGTTTTCTGATGCTCGAAAGGATAGGACACAGAACAATGGATTCAAACTACAGGAAAAGAGATTCAATTTAAATGTTAGGAGGAACTTATTGATGGTAAGAGCTGTTTGATAGTGGAACATGCTCCCTTGAAGTGTGGTGGGGTCTCCTTCTTTGGAGGTTTTTAAGCAGGCTGGATGGCCATCTGTTGGGGGTGCTTTGATTGTGAGTTCCTTCATGACTGCCTTTGGGGTCTCTTCCAACTATGATTCTAAATTCACACGATTCCAAATTAACGTGGTAAGAATTTCTCAGGTTTTGTTTTCATCCCACATTTCTCCAGTATGGAACTCAAGGCATCTTACAGTACAAGTTAAAATGTAGTTAAAACTGGACATTTGGCCCTCTGTATCCACAGATTCTTTATCCGTGGAGTCAAGCATCTACGGCTTGAAAATATTAAATACATACACTGTTGTCCCTCCCAATTTGCGGTGGATCCGTTCCAGACCCCCCCATCCCATGAAAATGATGGCTCACAAATATTCAAGCCCCTTTTAAACTAATGCCACTGGAGCCTGTGGTGCGCAGCCATTTCAAGTATATTTGTTCCCACAAAGAGCAAGACCGTGGACTCAAAGTCTGAACGGGGAGGGACAACTGTATATAAATTGTTTTTGCTCTTTTATATAAGGGACACAACTTTCCAATACATTGTATTCCATAGGACTTGAGCATCCACAAATTTTGATATCCACAGTGGATCCTGGAGCCAAACCCCAGCAGATACCAAGGCCCTACTGTATAGTACAAGCAATCCTATTAAAATATTCAGAACTGTTAAAAAAAATTAAATAATAACAAAGTGAAAAGTGAATCACACTCCAATAAAAAAGAGACCCAAGTGTTGGTAAGCCAATTTACATTGAGAGACAAATGAAAAGGATAGAATTTTGCACCAAGGACAGCTATCAATGTGTACTAAGAAATCCACTGAAGCCCTTTTTGGTATTTTTCACACACTTACACAACACACGTGCGTGGGAATGAGCCATCTCTCATATCCACGTTGCTTGTCCCCACAGCACGTTTGGGGCTGAATACCTCCACCAGGGAACAGACGTGACTCGTGTAGGCTCTCCAACTTGCAACTCCAGAAAAGTATGGTGTCCTGTTTAAGTCAAGGAAACCCACCACTGCAGAGGTTAGCCCTCCTGCGTACAGAGAACTGCAGAGGCAGGTGGAGGGGAAAGGGATAGTGGGCTCATCCTTGCTCTCGCCCTAAGGCAACTCTTTGGAGGGAATTGCTAAATCATCTCTCCTTGTTTTTTACACAGAACTCTGCCCGATGGGAGAGGAGTGTGACTTTGAGAATGCCAACAGAAAAATGTATATGTGGAGAACCCATGATAGCCTGGAGACAGCACCGATCAAAAAATAACTGCTCAGAATCAACCAGATAACTACTTAAAGACCAGCAACCAAAACAGGCATGACACTGAAATGAAAAGGCGGTTAAGGAGAAAAAATGGGAGAGCTTTAGTTGTGTATTCCTGCATGGCAGGGGGTTGGATTGGATGGCCCTTGTGGTCTCTTCCGACTATGATTCTAAATTCACATATAGCTGACTTGTATTTTTGAAGCAAGGGTGGGGCTGCTTTTGTTTTGTTTTTTTGCATCCAGGACCAATTTGCACCAAGCCTAGAAATGGGATGGGTTTCCAAAACTGATAAGGACCAAATTCACTTTTTCATTGGGAGGAACTGTGCTTATCCCCTTTTTAGTCCAATAGCTGCTGCTTGAGGTCTCCAGGAATGGGGGGAAGAATTGATTTTTCATGGGAAGAAATTGTACTGGGAGGCATTGGCCTGCGTGTCACAAAAATGGGAGGCAGGGGGCTGCATGTGGCCCAAGAACCTCAATTGGTCCATGCTTGTTTTTTAAAGAGCTTAGTAAGAGGAAAAATTCTGGCAGTTTTAGGCAACACAACAATCTAATAACATGGTTGGTGGGGTGGAAGCTTCCTTTCTATGCTGTTCATAAAATCAAATATTGTTATCGGTATCTGCATCTGAAACCTCTGTAACGTAGTGAGGCACCATGGAGGAAGAGAAGAGAACGCAGCTGCCAATTTCATAAACAAACGAAATTGTCCAGACAAATTTGCTTAAGAGAAAGGCAAAGCAAACTAGAACCAGGTTGCTTGGCTCAGAGACTGGGGGCTTTTAAGCCAAGAAAGCATAATTTTTCTTGGCAGAACATACCAAAAATGGCAGCGCTGTAGAACAAGAAAAAGATCCCAAGGTCATGAGGCAGCGTGAATACATACACATTGAGCAAACAAGTACCACCATTAAGAGTCAGTAGGTTGCTGGCTTGTTTTGGAACAAAAGACTTCCACTACCAAAGAAGCATTTGAAGCATCTTGGGATTTGCACATCTGGTCAACATAAAATTGTCTTCTGCACCTCTTGAACTCCTTTTCTCTTTTTGTTTTCTTTAGATGTCGCTGGGTCTAATGCCTGAGAGAATTCTTACACTGAGCTCCCCACGAAAGAGAGAATTGTACCAAGCACTTATGGCACTAATGTTGCCATCACAGTCTAGTGTACTTTCCCTGATCTGGTGTCCGTTGGATGTTTCAGATTATAACAATCCAACCCCCTGCCATGCAGAAATACACAACCCAGCTTCTGCCAACCTAACAGTTTGAAAGCATGCAAATGCAAGTAGATAAATAGGTACCACTTTGGTGGGAAGGTAAACAGCGTTCTGTGCAGTCATGCTGGCCATAGAATCACAGAGTAGTCTCTGACAACGCTGGCTCTTCAGCTTAGAAACAGAGATGAGCACCGTCCCCTATGGTCAAACACGACAACTTTGTCAATGGGGAATACCTTTACCTAATGGTATCTTTACCTCTTAGGAAGTGTAGCTGAACCACAGGCATCAAATTCTTCTCTTTGGCAGGGCTCATAGCCAACATATCTGATGCAGTGAAATTTTTGATACTGGCAGAGCATTCTTAGGGAATTCTCCCTATTGCCAGCAGCACCAGACACATGCCATTATTGCAAACCATCCTGTTGAGAGGCAAAAAGACGACTGGAAGGGAGCAAATATAGGCTGAGAGTAAAGCTACACAATAAATTTGTTGTGTACCTCCAAGTCATTTTTGACTTATGGCAACCGTATGGCGAACTTAGCATAGGGTTTTCTTGGCAAGTTTCTTCAGAGGGGGTTCGCCATTGCCATCCTCTGATGCTGAAAGAGTGTGACTTGCTCAAAGTCACCCAGTGCTGGGTTTTTTATGCTCGATCAGGGAATCGAACCCTGATCTCCAGAGCTGTAGTTCAACACTCAAACCACTACCTCATACTGGCTCTCTATACAGTCAATACGTTCACATAATGTCATTGTTGGGCTTTACCACCTGACAACATCTGACTGCTACTCATACAAAAAAGCATGTATGTCAGGACATGAGGTTGCCCTCCAACTCTCCTAATCTTTAGTGAAAAATGTTCCTTCAGTTTGTGCCATCCTGCTCTGTTCAGTTCTGACTCATACAGTGGCAGTGGTCTATCTGTATTTGTTTTTAGCATTTGGCTCTTTCCTTCACCAGTGGGTTGAATATTGCAGGGGCAGCTGCTTTTGGATCAATCTTCTGACTTGGAAGTGTTTTTGTAATGTAGAAATACACAAGCTGATTGGAGTGGATGGGAAATTAGAAAAGCACCCAGATGGTCAGTAAATAAGAGTTGGAAAAGTAGCATAGAAAAACAAAAGAATCATATCCAGGATAGGAGGGTTTTAAAACCGTACTTGTTTCTTCAACATTTTTCTATATTTTTCAGAGTGAAACTGCTCAAACCAACAGAAGTGATAAAATTAGAATAAAATCACTTCTTATTGATAAAGGGACTGCAATCACAGCCAAAATGGCATGAAATGCAAAAAGGTTAACCTGTGACATTTCTATGCAAAGCTCAAATAAATACACAGCAAAACCATCTAGGGTAAGGGTTTCCTTCTACCCCCTGCAAATAGCAATGGTTGAAAACCCACTTTAAGTTGTGTTTGTTAGGAAAGCAACATTTTGGGACCACAACCTTCAAATCCCCCAGCCAACATGATCATGATCAGGCTGCATCTGCACTGCAGAAATAATCCAGTTTGACACCATTTTAACTGCCATGGCTCAATGCTATGGAAGTTTGGGGACCGTAGTTTGTTGCAAACTACAGTTCCCAGACTTCCATAGCATTGAGCCATGGCAATTAAAATGGTGTCAAACCAGATTATTTCTGCAGTGCAGATGCAGCCTAGGAGAGCTATAAGATCCATGCATATTGCTGTGTTCCTTTCAAAGAAAGTTCAAAATTCTGACTGAAGGCATGTGGCACTTTTGCAGTTTCCATCACAAAGTCTAGGACATGGCTTCAACTGGATTCAGCTGAACCTTAGAAAATTGCTTCATTTTGGCCAAAGCAAGTAATCTGTGGCATGTGATGATGTAACCAGACAGCTGTGGTATGATCATAATCCTCTGTTTCTCCGGATCATCTTTCCTCCAGCTCAGTTTGAACTTTCACCCTGAATGCTTTCTTCACTCTGCCTTTGACCAAACATCTTTGTTTTTCTCCATATGTCCTGGGCTGCAGTTCCAGCTATTCAGAGGCTGGGGCCTCTTAGATTATGGGTGGAAAGCCTCATAAAATGCCAGATTTTATGGTTTTACTCCTGTACAGACCATTTTTATTTTTGAAATCCATATGACATTTTCTTCCATCTCTCAGTATTTCCTTGGAGTTCTAACATTACCAAAGATTTTTTATTTTTATTTTCACTCTCCAGTTTGTTATAATTAACCCAGTACTTTCAGAAATGAAATGGCAATTACTTGCCTGTTTGTTTCTATTATCTCAGTCCCAGTAAAGATAGCTGCAGGTAAGTAAACAGGACTTTTTGTTTCCAGGATAGATTCAGCAGAGATGAAGCGAGGGGAAGTCAAATGCTAGTACTATGACAAAATGATCCTAATGCTTAACTAGTATAATCTTGCTCAAGCACTTCAGCACTTTGACTTAATTTCCTGAATTTTTTTTTAAAAGGGATGGAAATGAGTGAAAATCTACTTCTAAAGTGTTGCATGAGACTGACACGATCTGGGGGAGAGGGAGAAGGAATCTCGGGTGTCAGGGGACCTGGCATATTTCAAGGGAAAGAAACCCATCAAATTTCATGAGAAGACTAGATGCAAACCTGTGAAATGCAGACAGAAAACCAAAAGAATCAAAAACTCTTGATACTTTTGGGCAGTCTCTTTTGAGTTTGATGTTAGACACTCTGTGTTGCCTTGGTGCTTCTCCTTTACATATGCTTCTTCTGCCAACACCGGTTACTCACCCCCAACTTTGTTGTTAGCCACCCTCAAGTCAACTCCAACTCATGGTGACCCCATGGAAGAGACATGTCCAAGATCCCTTGTTCTCCACTGTTCTACTCAGTTCCCATAATTTCATGCTAGTGCAGTCTTCCTCTCTTTCTCCTTCCCTCCACCTTCCCTAGCATTATGGTCTTTTCTAATGATTCATGCCTTCTCATGATATGCCAAAGTACAAACAGCCTCAGTTTGATCATCTTGGCTTCCAGGGAGATTTCAGGCCTGATCTGTTCTAGGACCCATTTGTTTGTCTTTTTGGCTGTTCAGGGTATCCTCGGCGCTCTTCTCCATTGCCGCATCTTAAAAAAGTTGATTATCTTCCTATCTGCTTTCTTTACTGTCCAGTCTTTACATCCGTACATGGTGATGGGGAATACAATAGTTTGGACAATTCTAACTTTAGCATCCCAAATAGTGCATACCTATTAAATCATTGGAACTTACCAAACTGTTGATTTACTGAGTTCTGGTTCATTCAGTAGGTCTTCTCTAGTTCGAAGTAACTGGATTTAGACCAGTATGTTAGAACTGAAGTGCATAGTCCACCAGGCATCTTCATGTCTCTCTGACTTGGGTGTAGGTATTGCTTCTTTCTTCCCCCCCTCCCCCCATAAAATGTTTTCCTGCTATCCTTTTTAAAACTTCTGCATGGGCGGCAGCAAAAATGGGCCAAAAACATCATACTTTCAGTAGAAAGCTGCAAGCATCCCTGAGTCTCATTAATGTATTAGTGTGACTGAAAGCAAGGAGCTCCCCTAGACATTCAGATGTTATCATTTTTAAGACTGAAATCCTAAATTTATATGATCGAAATCACATTTTTAAGATAGTATGATTGTACTCATATATATACACTGTTACAAAAACATCTGTATATGTGTAAAACACAAAACTTGCAAGCAGGTCAATGCTGTTAGCCTGAAAGAAAGTCTGTTACAACAGCTAGTGGATTATTGCTTCTATTGTACTCTTAATCTCACATTGGGTGGGTGTTTACTCACTGACAATTGGCCACACTGTATGGGTACACAATAAACTGCTTGCCTGACACTTAACATTTTATTATACATTCTGCCACAAATTCGGTCATACATCTGTACCTGATATATAGTAAAAATCCACCATTTGGTAGGAGGACAAAGGCAAAACTACCCTGTGAAGGGAGAACCCAGGTTGTGGTTTAGTTGTTTGCATAAGCTCTTGAAATTGTAAAAAAAAAATAATAATAATAATAATTTCAGGTGTAAATCTGTATTTAATGAGAGGTTAAATGGGTGTTGTTTTGTTTTTGTGTGCCTTCAAGTTGTTTCTGACTTATGGTGGCCCAAAGACTCACAGGATTTTCTTGGCAAGTTTGTTCAGAGGAGCATTGCCATCACTATCCTCTGAGGCTGAGAGAATGTGACTTGCCCAAGGGCACACAGTGAGCTAGGATTTGAACCCTGGTCTCTAGAGTATCATAACATGCATGTTATGATAATCATAATAATATAGCATGCATTTAATTGCTTATTGAGGTAGTCATCTCAAACACAGATGACGCAAAAATCACAAGGTGTATGCTTATTTCCAACAAAGCCCAGTGTTTCAAGTTTCCTTTTTTTGTGTGACTATTTAAAATATAATAGCATCTTTAAAAGCCTGCCTGACTGCAGAAAAGAAGTAGAATAAAAAGTTAAAATACATTCACCTACGCACACACAAAAATCACAAATAGTACTGCCTTGCATCACTGCAATTCAAATCACAAAGAACCCTTAGTGCTCACAATTGCAATGACTGAAGATAATTTTATCCAATTTTGCGCACCCTTCTTAGGTTGTATCTCCACTGTTGCTGGTCTCCTCTGTCCTGTCTCTCCAAAGCCTGAGAAGAACCTTGCCATGGGAATTGGTATTTCCTCCCATCTCTGGTCAGGTGTCAGGTGGTAGGTAGTATTTGGATGAGGGGCTGTTGAGGAATATTAGGTGCTGTATACTATATTTCAGAGGAAAGCAATGGCAAATCTTCTCAGAGTGTTCCTTGCCTAAGAAAACCTTATGAAATTCAGTTCAAAGTGAAGACACATATACATATTCGAGAAACTCCCAGGTTGGGCATTACAAGTTTCATAGTTACAGGTACAGTTTCAAGTGTCAAGCTTTAGTTAGTTACTCTTACAAAGTAACTCTATTCCAGTTTTGTTGTTGTATTGCTGTATCTAAAGTACCATCTACCCTCCACATTTGCAGCTTTGACTTTTACGGATTTGATTATTCAAGAATTTGATTAATAGGTTCTCTCTCTAGGAATCTCAAGGTCCTCTAGAGTCACTGCTGGAATCTGACCATAGCTCACACTGGAGGACCTAGAGATTCCTAGAGAAAACACCTCTCTAGGCATTTGTAAGTCCTCCAGCATAATTCTGTGGCCAACTTCTGGTAAATGTGGACCATAGAATTGCTCTGGAGGACCTAGAGATTCCTAGAGAGGTATTCTCTCAGGTTAAAAAAATAGCTTTTTTTATTTGCATTTTTTCCACTATCACAGGAATCCTGTGCCTCTAACTCCAGTGAAAGTGCAGGACCCACTGTGGTTTTGTCAAAGGTAGTGAACAGGCTGCTGGACTGTCGAACAAAACATACTTTCCTCCAGTCTACGTATTTTCCACCTCCATAAAGTACGAAACATGGTACAGGGAGCACTTGAAACCATTGATATTTCTTCTCCCCTATTTAATGAAGGCTCAGTTCCATAACTGGAAGAGATACAATGTTACAGTTTCACTGGAAAAGGAATTAAGTTATCCTATGCTAGCTTATAATCATAATGTATCCTTCCTTTGCTATTGGGAACACAAATCAGTTACTTCCTGACAGTAAGGGTGGTTCAACAGTGGAACAGACTCCCTCAGAGAGTAGTGGAGTCTCCTTCCTTGGAGGTCTTTAAGCAGACGCTGGATGGCCATCTGTCAGGGATGCTTTGATTGGGAGTTCCTGCATGGCAGGGGGTTGGACTGGATGGCCCTTGTGGTCTCTTCCAACTCTAGGATTCTATGATTCTAAGTAACAGTTGCAAACTTTTTTTCCAGAGCTTGTAACCAACTAGTTACAAGTAACAATACCACTTCTATCAGCTCTCAAGGTGATGGTTTAAATCTCTCTTCATCTCCAGGTGGAGATGTAGCAAGTGGAAAAGGAGAAAGTCTGATTTTGGGGTGATGTTTTAAAAGCCTGATCACTCTTTCACTGGGGTAGGCAACCTTTCCCCTTTAAGGACCGAGGGACTTCAGCTCCCAGAAGCCTCAGCCATGTTGGCCAATAGCTCCTGGGATTCTGGGAACTGAAGTCCCTTGGCCCTTAAAGGGGAAAGGTTGCCTACCCCTGCGAGTCTTTCTCATCCCAGCTGTTCCCAGGGCTCCCTGGCTCAGCATGAAGGTCCTTTGTGCATCTGTTGTGCTTGCAAACTTTGGCACAACAAATATTGAGGAGTTGGGTGGGGGACACTGAAGAGAAAGTCGATAAGAGCAAGACAAAGAGCTAATGTCATGGCTCATGTGTCTTGTTGGACAAAACCTGGCAGCAGCAATGCAGGGCCTCCAAAAACACTTTCCTTGGGTTGTTGCTGAGCTTTCCTTCCACTAGTTAACAGCAGCCCCAAAACTGCCTATGTGGAGGGTGACCAGATGTCATAACCACAAAGGAACACAAGGCATTGCAAAATGTAGGGCATTTAAGAAAAAAAAATTAGGACATTACCAAACAAAAGCTAGAAATGCTAATCTAAATATAAATTCATTCCATATGGGTTATTTGCAGCTATATTACATATACAATGTCTTATTATGCATTTGACTATATTTTTCTGGTGAACTTTATTAAAATACCTTGTTGGCTTGAAATATACATGTAGAGCTCTGACCAAGACAAATGCTTAAAATGGTACTTTTGTAGCAAAAAATCCTTGACTGAATCTACATTTAAATTATTCCTTTCATTTGTCCATTGTGCTGAAATTAAGGGGAAGAACCTTTCAGCCTTTCCATTGTGTCCTCAAGCAGGCCATGGCCATTTGCTGTCCTTTTCCCCTCTGGGAAACAAATGAGGCAAATCTTGTCTGCTGCTGCTCCTAGGAAAAAGGAACTTTAGAAGGATCCATCCTAATCCTCCTATTTGCAGCAAAGACAGGCTGCCAAGTAGACAAATTTCTTGAAAGGGAAGAGCAAACATGGTGTTACTCAAGGGGCTTCTTAATCATACTCAAAATGAAGGACATTTTGGAATTCCTCCTGGACAGAAGATTGAAATGTAGGACAAGTCCTGGAAAAGGAGGACATCTGGTCACCTGCCTATGTGTCAGGTGTGCTGCAGCTAGGTTATGTAGGATACAAGTCCTAATGGGAAGGTGGGAAATTGCTGCATTCACTGAGCACATTTGGCCAGCTATGTGGCTATCAAAAATGCCCCCACACCAGCTCTGTGTTGCCATATGACCCAGTTAGCTGTGTTTTTACCACATTCAGTTCCACAATAAGTTTGGCCAGAAGCAGTTCTCCACCTACCCTCCTTTCTTTGCCCTCTTCTGCTGCAAACTGCCCATGGAGGTTTGCTCTGGCACTGTCAAGTTGTGGGTTTGTTCAAAGTGCTGTGGGAGGAGATAATGGATACCTTCTTTTACAACATCCATTCAAATACATGTGCCAGCGTGAGGGTTATGCCTGCCTATGTTACCAATCAGATTCTTGTAAGTCTGTGGCACATGGGGGAAATCAAGCAAAATCAGGGGTTTAAACACTGACTATTCCATGCAAAATGCATTATCGCAATTAAGATTAAGATGGCGCCATTAAACAGGCAATAAACAGCAACAAATCATTCACAGAGAAATCCCGAAAATGATTTGTTGCTATTTATTGCCTGTTTATTACCTGTTTAATAGTGATGTGTGTGAAAATCTTAATTGTGATATTGTGTTTTGCATGGGATAATTGCTCTGATTTTCCCCATGTGATAATGTCCTTGGAAGAACTAGAGCAATGGCCTAAGCTTCTCATTCCATCTGTTCTTCTAAAGGCTTGAGTTGCAGTCTTGTCAACCCGGTTCCACAAGGATACAGATTTTTATTTTTTTTAATGAATGAGCACCACTAGTTATGTAGAGAAAAAAGCAGGAGAAGAAGATAAAAGGTGAAGCATTCCAGGACATGGAGGAAGAGGAAACTGGCAGAACACAGAGAACTTCAAGCCTAACTTCAGAGGCCTGAGCAGCTCCTGCTAATTTTTTCACCAGTTGTGCAAGAAGGTGCTTTTATCATTTTTTTGAGCAAGATGCAATTTATAAACAAGCGTGTTCATTTTGAATGCTTGAGAATGATCTGTTCACCACTGGAAAAAGTGGGAAAGCCCCTCACCAATATTTCCACAACCTTGAAAAGGATCCATGATTTCCCCATTAATCTGTTTTACTTGATGGTGCAGGGGCATATGGGTGTAATTTGAATCCTACAATCATGTCCATTGGAGCATTCATTATTTTGGGCCCTCGCACCCAAAATCACTCTTTTGTGATTTTGTGCTGACATGTAGTAATGTCATGGGATCCAATGATTAAAAAAAAAAAAAACTGGCATGATGCTTGGAACATAACATCCAGTTAGAAGGCAGAAGTAAATGTAGTGCCTGGGTGAACTTAAAGATCCTAGCATTTGTGGATCCTTGGTCATTTGCACTTAATCCTGTTTTGGAAGATTGTGTAGTGTATGGCCACTTAGATTCATCATAGGATTTTGAGAGACTAATCCCTTTCTTTGACTAATACTGTACAGATTCCTTCCCAGTCGTAAACTTTGCATCATGCATCCCTCCTGCACTGCCCGGAAGCCACATTTTCACCTACCAGGAAATTGTTCCATATCTCAAAGTATGGTGCTGGAGAAGAGTGTTGAAGATCCTGTGGAGCAAAAAAGACAAATACATCCCAGAACAGATCAAGCCAGAAATCTCTCTGGAAGCCAAAATGACTAGGTTGAGGTTATTGTACTTTAGCCACATGATGAGAAGGCAGGGTTCATTGGAAAAAACAAATGCTAGAAAAGGATGTGGAGAAGTATAGAGGAAGGCTGAATGCTAGATGGATAGAGTCTACTAAAGAGACCATGGGTATGAATTTGCAGGACTTGTGCAGAGCAGTAGAGGACAGGGAACATTGGAGACCTCTCATCCACAGAGTCATCATGGGTTGAGATTGACTCGGGTGGTTAACAACAACAACAACTGCGGGGAAAAGGAAACAAGCCATGGCAAGAAAAGGAGAGAGGGTGTCTTTTCAAGGGCAGCCACCTTCCATCTAATGGGCAAGGCAATGTCTCTGCCTCAGCTGGTGATGTGCTTTTATGAGGGACTCCATGTTGGTAAGCATATAGGGTAGAGTGCCTTCAGCCAGCCACTAGGTAGCACAAAGGATGCAAAAAATCCAGGAAGATTAGAGGATTGCAACGGGCTTCTTCCCTTTACTTTGCCCTAGGATCATAACTAGGGGTATGTAAGGGGTGCAGACCATACCTTGAGGGGGGTGGAGTGACACCACTTCTCCCCAAACATTTGCCTTTGGGCAGAAATGGGCTGTGATGTTTGCCCACATCCCTTTAAAACACAAGTTCAACAGAAGAGAAGGTGTGAGTGTGGTGAGGCTCAGTAGGAGGAGAAAGGAAAGGCCCAAGTGGGTTAGGGTATTGTTGTATTATGGATGTTTTTAATACTGTAAGCCGCCCTGATTGCGTTGCAGAAGGGCGGGATAAAAATTATTATTATTATTATTATTTAAAATAAACATATGAACAACATATGATATTTTAAATGAAAGGTGTACAGTGAGCCCTCCACATCCACGGACTTTTTATCCATGGCTTCAAGATATTTTGAAAATCAATAAATTCCAAAAAGCAAACCTTGATTTTGCCACTTTATATCAAGGACAGCATTTTACTGTGCCATTGTATTTAATGGGATTTGTTACAGATTTTGTATCCATGGGGGTGGGGGGTGGTCCTGGAACCAAACCCCAGCAGATACCAAGGGCCTGTGTGTGTGTCTATGTGTGCGTGCTTTATATAAAAAGTATTTGAAATTGGCTTGGCTTAACAAAATAAATTAATAAAGAGAGCGCAATAAGCATAAAGTAATTAAAAACAACCCAAGTAAAACCAAGAGCAACAACAAAACAGGGAAACCAGCAAGAATATGACAAGACACACACGCTGCATCATAGGAAAACAAATATATACTTTGTAGATAGGATATACTGTTAAGTGATTTTTTTTTAAGCTGCCGTTTTTGCAAACCTTCATAACTTCAGACTGAAAACAAGGAAAGCCTGAAAGTCGAGAAAAGAGGCCCTGTGGAAGAGAGGGGAAAGAAAGGAAGTGGATGCATTTTTTCAGCTGTTGAGCTCTGGAATTTCATGTATGGGTGTGTGCAGCAGTATGCACAAGGCAGTGATAATTGCCACCAGTTGTAGCTATACATTGGCCTGCTTGTAAAGCTAAGGAAAGGAGATCTCTTTTGCTTTTTAAACGAGAAGTATTCTAAATGTTAAATACTTTTATAGATGGATCTTGATTATGTGTATATGTGTGTGGCTATGGACTTATGTCAACCCCATGAATTTCACAGCATTTTGTTAGGCAGGGAATACTCAAGAGATGGTTTTTGCCAGTTCCTTCCTCTGAAATATAGCCCACAGTAGTTGGTATTCATTAGCAGTCTACCATCCAAGTTCTTACCAGGGCTGACCCTGCTTAGCTTCCAAGATCAGACAGGATCCAGTGTCTTTAGGATATTTAGTGCCTTGATTAAAATTAAAATGTGTTATGGTTGATTTCAGATTTCATAAGTAACAGAAAATGGGTCCAAAGACTTGTGGTCCAAAACAGACTGCAGAAATAATCCCGTTTGAGACTGTTTTAACTGTCCTGGCTCAGTGCAAGGGAATCCTGCGAATTGTAGTTTATTGTAGCACCAGAGCTCTCTGACAGAGAAGGCTAAATGTCTCACAACACTACAGTTCCCAGAATTCCCTAGCACTGAGCCAAGACAATTAAAGCAGTCTCAAACTGGATTATTTTTGCAGTCTGTTTTGGACCGTGTATTGATGAAATAATAAAAATATTGTGCTGAAACTGTTGGGAGCCCAGCTAAAATCCACAATGAGTTTTATCAAATCCATGGTACCTTCAACCAGAAAGTGAGTTAGTGTTTTCAATATCCCAACAAAGAGCATCTAGCATTTCTATTATACTGTGGGCCCTTGCCATCTGCTGGGGTTTGGTTGCAGGACACCCCATGGATACCAAAATCCATGGATGTTCAAGTCCTTGAGCTTGTTTGGAGGTTCTAGCAGGGGAGCGCAGCTATCGTATACCCTTGACCGAAGAACGGTACACTCCTTCTATCTGGGATGGTCGTCCTCTTCCACCGAGCGCGCAGCTTCGGGAGGGACGCACATGGAGCGGTGAGGGAGGAAGGGGACACCCGCCTAGCCAGCCAGATCAGCCGAATCAACCCTGGCGATCAATGGGGTGACAGATGTCGCAGCCAGATCGCCCTCACATCCGATGTTCAAGTCCCATTAAGAACAATGGCATAATAAAATGGTGTCCCTTACAAAAAATTGCAAAATCAAGGTTTGCTTTTTGGAATGTGTATATTTTTTGAATATTTTCAAGCTGTGGATGCTTGAATCTGTGGATAAAGAATCCATGGATGTGAAAGGCCAACTGTATTTTAAAGCAGTGGAATCTATTCTGAAGTCTTCCAGACTGTTCTATTTATGCCTCTGCTCCAGAGTAGACCTGTGTATGTGCATAGAGGTCGCTAGCTTCTCATGTTATACATGTTATTATGTCACATTGCTGTGCGATGGCTGCTCATGTGCCAACTTGGCATAAGTGCACACTTGAGGGCTAAATGCCTTGCAGGATGACCATGATGACTCTGATGTGCAATGATCACAGAATCATAGGTTTGGACTGACATGAAGGAATACACAAAGTAGAAGAGTGCTGAAGATTCTGTGGAAAGCCAAAAAGACAAGTGGATCCTAGAGCAAATTAAGCCAGAAATCCCCCTGGAAGCCAAGATGACCAAGCTGAGGCTGTTGTACTTTGGACATCTCATGAGAAGGGAGGACTCATTGGAAAAGACAATAATGCTAGGAAAGGTGGAAGGAAGTAGAAAGAGAGGAAGGCCACATGCTAGATGGATGGGACTCTATTAAGGAAGTCATGGGTATGACTTTGCAGGAACTACTGCAAACACTGGAGGACAGGGAGTCAGTAGCATCACTGGGGGGAGCAGGCCACACTGGATGACACCCCAGAAAGGTGTGTGTGACACCCGATCATCTCCCTACCCCCCTGTGGGACCTCCCCGGACCTGTGCAGGCACCACCCCTTTCAGCCCTGGACTTCCGAAAACCCCACCAGAAGTCCGGGGCTGGAAGTCCTGCCCAGAAGTCCCATCACTGCAGGGAGTTTTGGAGATATCTCATGCACAAGGTCACCATGGGTTGAGATTAATTTGAGGGCAGTTAACAACAAACCCATGATAAGATGACCATCCAGCCTCTGATGTGCATTTGGTGAAGCTTAGGGAGGTTGCAGACTGGCAGAAATAGTGCAAATTGAGTCCACTTTTAGGGTTAGGGTTAGTGCTAGGGACTCATGGGCATTTTTTTTCTGAGACATTGAGTCTTCTCTGTCAGAGAGCTCTGGTGCCACAATAAAATACAGTTCCCATGATTCCCTAACCCTAACCCTAAAAGTGGACTCAATTTGCACTATTTCTGGCAGTCTGCAACCCCCTTTAGTTAAGCCAACAGAACATCCAAGGATTGATATAAGCTTCATTGCAGATAACTGTGCATCATGTTAGCAATGCAGCACAGGGATATTGATATTACTAATGATGTATTGGAGGTCACCATATTTATGCCCAGAAAATGATGGGCAAAGCCTTACCCAAATCTGCTGGACAGCTACGAATCTTATCTGATCTTTGCCTCACACTCCTTCTAATTACTTATGTGCCAAGTAGGACTTGTCAGTAGCATCACTGGGGGGTGATTGTACAATTGTACTACTTTAATTGTTATTTTAATGTGTTTTATATATGTTGTTAGCTGCCTTGGGTCCCACTTTGGTTGTGTCCCACTTTGGGAGAAAGGCGAAATATAAATAAATAAATAAATAAATAAATAAATAAATTGTCCCCGAGGTTCTGCAATAGCTGGCTGAAGAATACTTTTACATAACTGCAAACCAGCCCCTATACAGCAACTTCACCAGTAGAGAAGTTAATGAGAGCCTGAACAGGTAAGCAGAAGGCAACATAATGGATCTCTGTGTTGCAAGACTCAGATTACATATCCAGGGGTAGTCATGTTGGCCATATAGCAAAGCACAGTATCCCCCCAAATCCACAAAATAGGGATACCTTTATTGGGTCAACTAAAATGTACATTATACATGTTGCAAGCTTTCGACACTCCACTGGCTTCTTCATCAGGCATATATCAGCATGTTGAAATGCCCCCTGCTGGATACAAAACAACCATGTCAGGGAACACACAAGCTTTGGCCTTATCCTTGACAATGTGGTCGTTGCTTTTAAAATAGAAGAAGAAGAAGAAGAAGAAGAAGAAGAAGAAAGTTTCAAGAAAGAAAGAAAGAGACTATTTCACAAAGGGAAGCATTTTGATCTATGACCTATCCCCATCTGCTCAATGCAACACCTTGGGACTTTTGTTCTTGTTTGGGGTTAGGAAAGTTGTTTGGCTGGGTCAAGCATTTTATGGTGGTCTAACTGGATTCACTTTAGAAATTCTCCACATTCCTTTCCTCCTAGGTCTCATTAGCCTTAGTGGAACTGGTTTCATAGCATTTCATAGCCTCGCATGCACACAAACGTACACACATGCACACCTTTGTGGATGTTTCTTCCTGTTGGTCTTGTGTCTCAATGGTCAGGTGAAGCAGCTGGAAGGAGCAAATAGGTCATTGGGAGTGAAAGGGTTTCACTTCTCTGTAATAAGAGACAGACTGTTAAACCAGCAGCACCAGTTCTTATGGCTTAAAAAAACATTGGCCTCAAGGCCTGGAGCACCACAAGAGGGGAGTGGGAAGGGAAATCAGCTGTCCCAATTGTGAAGCAAACAGGCCAAATTGCATCAGCCCAACCATCTCCTCTTCATTGTGGTTCCATCTCCTCCCTTTTGGCACAGCTCAGTCTATAATCTCCATGCTTTCTGGGTTCCCTCTGGCAACAAAGTGGCTTATGGTCTAGTTGCTCTGTTTCTAGGGAAGTGGCACAAGGCCCTTTTCTTTTCTTAGGTCCATCACAGGTTTTGCTTTTGTTGCCTGCAGTATAATGTGTCATCTCCCCCCCCCCCGCCACCACTGTACAGATTTGTGTCTGTTCCCCTCTCAAATATGATAGCTCTCAGGTGCTGGAGTTTCAAAGGCAGCAGTTAGTGACCAAATAGTATTTTTGAAAGCCAAGGTATGAATCAGGAAGAGGAGGAGGAAAACCTCTTTCCAACAAATCTTGCCACTGTCATCATGACCATTCCTGCTGTTGTTGCATGCCTTCAAGTTGTTTCCAACTTGTGGCAGTCCTAAGGCAAAACTATTACAGGGTTTTCTTGGCAAGTTTCATTCAGAGGGAGTTTGCCATTGACAAATGATTGTATCCTCTGATCCTATGATTCTATCCTCTGAGGCTGAGAGAGTGTGACTTGCCCAAGGTCACCCAGTAGGTTTACGTGGCTGAGCCAGGATTTGAACTCTGGCCTCTAGAGTCATAGTCCAATGCTCAAATCACTACATCACATTGGCTCTCTGTTTTAACTCCATCTTCAGGTCTTCTCAACTTATAGTTTGCATTGTTAGGAAAGATCTAATTAGGGGAATTGACAATTAGCTCAAAATATGCAAGAGTGGGGTCCCATCAACACCGCACGAGACCAGAGTACAGTCGTGTATACCAGAGGACTAAGAGATCCCACAATGGATGACGCTGAGACAAGCTTCTTCAATTAAGGTCTAAATAAAAAGGGAAAACTGCACACATACACCTATGACACACACACTCACACTGCACACTTGGAAGTAAAGGAGTGAAAGCAGGAATAGATTGAGATGGGCCACACTACAGGAGATACTCACTTCCGAAGGCTTCTCCGGGATCTACTGTGGATGTGAATGATGATGATGATGATGATGAATATGATGATGACGATGATGCACAGCCACCAAAATGGGGGAAGGGATGGCTGAGGGAGCTATGATCAGAGCGCAGACTGATGTGGAGCCAAGATGCACTCAAAGGATAGCACATGGAGTCTAAAAATCTAGGGGGTTATATAGGCAATATCTAGCCTCTGGCTAGAGAATTGATGGCTTGGCTGAAGCCTGGACAAAGGCTCTGATTGCCTGGGCCATGTCAAGCCGAAGTGTGAGGATGGCCTAAACAATGCACTCAGGTCTTGACACAATCAAGGAGGGAGGCTAGAGGAAAAAGGACGCAGTTAAATCTGATCACTGCCCCATTAGGTGTAAGACTCAGGACAAACAAGCTCTATTGTTTTGTCCTTTAGGGTTGATGGTCTTTCCCATTTAGCAACTCCCAAACCTGTCTGGTAGGGAAATTTCTAGTTATTTGGCAGGCCTCTTCCCTGTGCCTGCCTGACTTACCATTGAGAGGCTTATGGCTGACATCCCACAGAGGTCAGTTTGGGGTCATCGAGGGAACTCCACATGTCCCAAAATGTTATTAAAATATGCTAACAGCATGCAAGATCTCTCTCCCTCAGTTTCTCCCACCTCAGAGGGAACCACTTACTTCTAAGTATATGCATATATTCCAAAATTTGAAAAAATCCAAAATCCAAAACACTTCTGATCCGAAGGTAAAGGTAAAGGTAAAGGTAAAGGTATTCCCTGTTGACAAGGTTCTCAAGTCATGTCTGACCATAGGGGCCAGTGTTCAACTCCATTTCTAAGCCGAAGAGGCAGCATTGTCAGAGACCACTCTGTGATCCTGTGGCCTGCATGACTGCACAGAATGCTGTTTACCTTCCCACTGAGAAGTGATACCTATTTATCTACTTGCATTTGCATGCTTTTGAACTGCTAGGCTGGCAGAAGCTGGGACTAATGATGGGAGTTCCCCACATCATCACCCGGGCCTCGAACTGCCAACTTGATGATCTCACAATCAACAGAGTCAGCAGCTCAACATGTATTACTCCTCTCATTCACTTCAAGAAGATATAGGCAAATGGACTTCTTGATGGATCATTTTGCCTCATGCTGGGAATTACCATTTGGATTTCCTTCTTTAGGCACCAAAATGTCTTAATAATTTGGGATGGTGCATGTCATCTTACAGGTTGTTTGTATATCAGCTTTCCCCACTTTCCCCCATTTTTATAGTGTACCCACATGATATCATTATCAGATTGTTATAGCCCTCTGTTATCTGTGCTGTTATTTCCAGATTTTATTTGTGGTTTTTCCCTTCTTTTTGCAATAAAATGCAGTTCCAGCAAGTGTGGACAGGGAAACTGCTCTTGAGCTTACTAAAGGTTTATTGTTCTGGTTGTGTGCCTTCCAAAAATGTCCAAACTATGGTCAAGGTTTTCATGACAAGATGCATTGAGAAGTGTCCCTTTGCCTCCCTCTGAGGTTGAGAGTGTGTGACTTGCCCAGTAGATTTCCATGGCTGAATGCAGATTTGAACCCCAGTCTTCAGACTCTTAGTCAGAGCCCAAACCACTATACCACAGTGTCTCTTTCAACATTTCTTTTTTGCAGGCTGAGCCTTTTCTATTGTCTCCTGACAATATTGTCTCCTGATTGTTGTTGTTCTGTGCCTTCAAGTCATTTCCAATTAATGGCAACCCTAAGGTGCACCTATCATGGGGTTTTCTTGGCAAGATTTGTTCAGAGGAGGTTGCTATTGCCTTCCCCTGAGGTTGAGAGCATGTCACTTACCCAAGGTCACCCAGCGGGTTTCATGGCCAAGTGGGGAATCAAACCCAGGTCTCCAGAGTCGTAGTCCAACACTCAAAACACAATGCCATGCTGGCTTTCTGTATAGATAGATAATTGGTCACCCCTATATCAGTTTGTGGACCTGGGGCATTGAGATTTCAATTTACTGATTATCTCTCGTGATTATTTCCCACCTATTTTTATGGCATCATTTTGTTGGAAACAAGTAATTAATGTCTTCTTCCCCCAAGTGCAGAAACAGAAATTTACTTGTGAGATAATATTTTGGAAAGAGCATAGTTGAGTAATACAGCCAGCATGGTGAAGTGGTTTGAGTACTGGGCTAGACACTGGGAGACCAGGGTTCAAATCTCTGCTCTGCCATGGAAACCTAATGGGCAAGTCACACTCTCTCAGCCTCAAAGGAAGGCTCTTTGAATAAATTCTGGCAAGAAAATCCCATGATAGCTCACCATAAGTCAAAAATGACTCGAAAGCACACAACAACAACATACTTGCTTGCAAGATCCAGTTAAATTCCATGTTCAGCTTAATGCAAGCAAGCATTGCCTCAGCAGCACTAGAGGGTTCCAGTGAGGACACAACTACAGCACCTGTGCTTCTGCTGTTGTGGGCTATAATGCCCATCAGCCCCATCCAGCACATCTAACAACTCCATCAGTCCACAGTTTATTAATACACACATTGTGGAAATAGTTTTTATAAAACCAGCTTCTCAAATGGTGACTGTCAGTTCTCTTAGTGGTGTCTCTGAATATAGAACTCAAGTTCATAAAACTGTATATCACATTTGGCCACAAGTGAAAATTGTTGGATGCATTTGGGCTGCTGTCATTTTCAGTATTTGTCATCAAAGGGTTAGAAAGTCCAAGATGAAAAATGACTTTTTCTTGGTATTGTTCCAAGCAAGACACAAGGATAAAGTGCTTAAAACTCTACCAGTGTCCCTAAACCAGAGCTTGGAACTAAGTTGTTACAAACAACTGATTACAAATAACTTGTAATTAATGCCTCATTACAATAACAAAAGTATAATTATATTACATTACAATCATAAGGTAAAGAAATATAATGTTACTCCATTTACAGTGTTACCAGATAGTTACAGTTACTTTTATAGTTACAAGGTGTGTGTGATCTTTGTACTTAGGTGTGCTTTGTACCACAGGCCTTTTAGCATTCTATTTTTTTTTAATGAAATTTTTAAAATGTAATTTACTTTTGAAGAATAAGAAGCGAAATAGTTAATTTCAGATAAAACAACTCTTTGGATGATGCAAATGCAATCTAAAACATTTGGAATGCACCACATTGGAGATTGGTGATCTATAGGCAGGATCTATTCCAGTGCTATTCATCATCTTTATCAATTATTGGATGAAGGAATAGGGGCCATGCTTATCAAATTTGTAGATGACACCAAATTAAGAGGAGTAACTAATACCCCAGAAGACAGGATCAAAATTCAAAATGACTTGAATATATTATAAAGCTGGGCCAAAGCTAACAAAATGAATTTCTTCAACAGGGAGAAATGTAAGGTCTGCATTGAGGCAGAAAAAAATGAAATGCATAGACATAATAGGACTGTCGTACTTTGGACACATCATGAGAAGGCATGAATCGCTGGAAAAGACAATAATGTCAGGAAGGGTGGAGGGAAGTAGAAAGAGAGGAAGGCCACATGCTAGATGGATGGACTTTATTAAAGAGACCATGAATATGAGTTTGTTGAAACTGAGCAAAGCAGTAGAGGACGGGGGGGCCTGGAGATCCATAGGGTTAAGACTGACATGAAGGCAGTTAACAACAAGAAAGGATAGGGGACACTTGGCTTAAGAAGACTACATATGAAAGGGATCTAGGAGTCCTAGTAGACCACAAGTTGAACATGAATCAACAGTGTGATGCCACAGCTATAAAGGCCAATGCAATTCTAAGCTACATCAATAGAAGTATAGTGTACAGATCAAGGGAAGTAATAGTCCCACTCTATTCTGCTTTGATCAGGCCTCACCTAGAATAATCCTATGTCCAGTTCTGGGCACTACAATTCAAAAAGGATGTTGAAAAACTGGAGCGTGTCCAGAGGAAGCGAATAAAATGGTGAAGGTCTGGAAACCATAAAGCCCTATGAGGAACGACTTAGGGAATTGGGTGTGTTTAGCCTGGAGAAGAGAAGGTTATGAGGGGATATGATAGACCTCTTTAACTATTTGAAGGGATGTCATAGTGAGGAGGGAGCATGCTTGTTTTCTGCTGCTCCAGAGACTAGAACATGGAACAATGGATGCAAGCTGCAGGAAAAGAGATTCCACCTCAACGTTAAGAAGTACCTCCTGATGGTAATAGGTGTTTGACAGTGGAACACACTCCCTCAGAGAGTGGTTGATCCTCCTTCCTTGGAGGTTTTTAACAGATGGCGATCTGTCAGAGGGCTTTGATACTGTTTTCCTGCATGGCAGAAGGGGGTTGGACTGCATGGCCCTTGGGGTCTCTTCCAACTCTATGCTTCTAGCTTATTACAATTCTAGCAAGAGCTTGGAGTGTTCCCTCCCACAGAATCCTCCTTTGTTTTGCATCCAAAAGCATAATTCCAACAGCCATGTCCCTCTTCACATCTGTGAAAGCACTGCTCAGAGAACATTGTGGGACATAATAAGAAAGACGCAGGCTGGACTGCCACATCTGCACTCGGCTAAATATAGCTTTGGCTTGGTGCCTCCAATTTCCATCATGCACCTCCACCAGCAACATATTTTCAGCAAAATATCTTCAACCCAAAATAGTGTCCCAGTTGTTTGTCTGAGGCTCTCGCGCCCTCTGGTGAAGGTTTCCTAACATTTGTGTGCTGTTCCCTCTCGCTTTTCTCTTTTTGCAACTCTAGATGTTTCTTCCTGCTTTATCCATTGTTTGGGGAAATGTAATATGTTTTTTTCTATCAAAAACTGAAAAGCATTGCTGGTTGCTTTTGAATCCATAATAAAGAGATCGGGATACAAATATTAATAGATAACCAAGCCACAAGGGTTGTTTTTTGAAAAGAAGAACTTGCTAACATTGCTCAGAAAAGGCAGGTTTTGCCACAAGAAGAAGCTACAAAAGGAACTGCCTGGTAGCCAGAAAGCAGAAGTGAAATCATTGATTTTTTTTATTTTCCACGCTAAGGAAAAAGGAAATAAAGGAAAATTAAAAGTTTTTGTTTCTGCAACAATGTAATAGCAACATACTACTGGATAGAAAAGGTTATGGAATTAGCTTCTCTAGATAAACTGTTCAGTTTGGTGAGAAATAATTCAGTGGAAATATTTAAGCAAACAGGGAATCCATTTATCGAATATATTGATCAAAAAATAGGAGAGATCAGTAGTGCTGGATGTGAAGAATAAGTTATCTTTTTGGTTTGTGATTAGAAAAGGGATGTTTAAGGGTTTTGTTTAAAAAAATTAGAAATAAATAAGAGTATAAGAAAACTAGAGAAGAGAAATTACTTTGTTAACTTTAAAAGCAGTCAGAGAGAAGTAGGAGGTCTAATTTTAGTCTTTATGTGGTATTTTGGTTTCTGATGTTTCAAAGAATAAATAGGGGTGTGGGATAGGGTTTCTATATATATATTGGGATGTTGGTTCTTGTATTTGTTTGTTTTGTGTTATTTTGTTTTGTCCTGGCTCTTCAAAGTTTTGTTGGGATTCAATGTTATTGTTTGTAAGTTTTAATACTGAATAAACAAATTTATTCCTTTAGAAAATAATTTTTTGTTTTGTTTCTGTGTCATTTCAGTTAAGGGATTTGCAGAGATTGTGTAGGTAATAATTTGGTCAATTGTTGTGGAGCAGAGAAGCAAAACAAAAACAGAGCATGAGATCTGAACAGCCAGGATCAGAAAATTACTAAAAACAAAAAAGTAAATAAAAAAATAAAAAAAATTCTTTCCCACCTCTCCTCAAGGCTCAAGGTGAGGAACAAGTTTTGTTTGGGGGTGGTGGAGACTCAATGTGAATTTTAATACTGACTAAATACATTTATTCTTCTAAAAAAAGTTTTTGTTTTTGTGTCCTTTCATGTTAGGGATTTGCAGAGATTTTGTAGATAATAATTTGTTCAATTGCAGTGGAGTAGAGAAACAAACAAACAAACAAAAAACAGAACATGAGATTCAGCTCAATATCCAGGAGCAGAAATAATAATAATAATAATAATAATAATAATAATAATAATAATAATAATAAATGTATTTATTTCCCACCTCTCCTCAAGCTGGGGTACATGTTAAAATACAAAACACAATTTAAAAACCAAAAACAACCATAAAACCAACAATTAAAATACAACACTATAAAACCTCCCACATTGAACCCTTTATTATCTGAAGAGAAGACTCTGATAAATGGAGGAACTCCCATTTGCCACAGATGCATAACTGAGCTGAGTCATGGCACAAGAGGAGAGAAGAGGACAAGGTTGGATGGACTGAACCCAATTCTAGGGAGGAAACACCTCAAACATCATACCTTTTCTCCCCTAGAAAGGGACATCATGCCTTGACCTGGAAAGAACTTGAGTCTCTTTGGTGAAACATCTCTGGTGTTCTTCAGATCTTTACCTGTTTCTGGGAATCATAGCAGAGAGGGAGAATCACAAAGCCTGTTTGCCATGATTGTCATCAGTCATGGCTTCTATGGATCACAAGGACCAGCACTGAACATTTATCCCTGATGGTTTTAGATAATCACAAAAGATAATGCTAGAAAAATGTGTTGAATTTATTTCTGAGCAAACAAGGAAACAGGACAGGTATGTGGCATTTCAGGGAGCAGCGTGGAAGACACTAAGGTCACTATACTTCTGAACGACACCAAAGTTGCAAGAAAAGTGAAACTGTCAGGGACCTTCAGTTCCAATTTAGCATATAGTCAGACCTTCATAGCCATGAAGGAATCTGTTCTGGAACCACCATCACCACCCCCAGATATGAAAAATATGGGACCTCAAGTCTTGTTGTCCATAATGGCAGTGTGACGTCCATGCATTATCATTTGGGACAATAGGGCTTGCCATCCATGGATGCTCAGATCCACAGATGACAAGTCCGCAGATGGTGAGGTCCCACTTGCAGTAGTGCAAGTAAACGTGGGATATAGAACCATTATTGTTTAGTAGACTGGTAGACTAAGGAATGGGTACAGCTGATGGGCACAATAGCAATAGCAAGTACATTTCTATACTGCTGAACTAACACTCCCTAAGCAGTTTACAAAGTGTAAGCCATTTGCTCCCAACAAGCTGGGTACTCATTTTACCAACATACAGAAGGATGCAAGGCTGAGTGGCCCTTAGCGCCCCTGGGATTGAACTCACAACCTTGCGGCTGCAGTACAGGCATATAACCACTGCACCACAAGGGCTCCCTTAAAGATAATTGTGCAAATGCACTCCTGGCCAATGCAGCATCCAGGTTCTGGGCTGAATCCAGGAGTATATTCAAGCTATAAACCTGCATCTTCAGGGGGAGTGTAACCCCATCCATCAAACACTGAATCCCTTTCCCTTATCTGACTTTCCACTGACCAGATCTACTTCTGCCTTGTAAAGATTAACTTTCAATTTCACTTTAGCACAGTGGTGCAAGAGAAGGAGAAAGGTAAAACTATTCTTGTTTGGTAGACAGGCTGCATGGATGCCCATGCAACACTCTGTCTCCTCAGAGTCAAGCAGTTTTGGTTGGATGTGATTACTTTCATTACACAAGTGGTAGGACACACAAAGTGATTTTTTTTGTGTGAAAAGCTATTTTTATTCTCTACACTTTATCACACCAGGCTTGTAAGGCTATCCAATAGGGTTTGTGTAGGAAATGCAAACATAACGGGTTGGGGATGGTAATGATCTCACAGATCTTCAAAAGTGCAATGGTGCTACTTCTGTCCTGGCCAATGCTTTATGCACACTGGCCTCCATAGCCCTGCCTCACTGCCCTAACTCCTTTCCAGCATGCCTTTCAGTATGTATTTTTCTTTATTTTTAGCACAATTTTGCAGTCATGGCAATCCATGAAGTAAGTAAGTCATCATCAATAGAAGTATAGTGTCTAGATCAAGGGGAATAACAGTGCCACCCTATTCTGCTTTAGTCAGGCCTCACCTGGAATAACACCGTGTCCAGTTCTGGGCACCACAATTCAAAAAGGAT
>CM034703.1:137321218-137349760 GCA_020142125.1 Phrynosoma platyrhinos | reverse complement strand
CTTCTGATTTGAGAGGTCCTTGAACAGAAAGTAATTATATGCACTTACCTTCTCTGATGTCCTTTGAAGTTCTATTCCTCCAGAAAGAAAGTTTAAAAGGGCGGGTGGCAAGGCTAATGGCGAACGCTACCAGAGCGGGGCTGGCTGCTCATGAAATCCAGTCTTCTACCTTGATCCACATCGATCTTGGCTATCAGTCTGGATCTAGCGAGCCCCAAACACGATCCTTTCCCAAGGATCTTTTTGGGGATTCCTAAAATCCCCTCTTCCCCACCCTGGCGATCCGCGGAGAGCCCTCACTGCAAACCAATCGCCTTGCCGTCCCCTACCGGAAGACAAAGGGTTAATGATGTGATGGTGTCAGTTGCATCAATTGGGACCAAGTCATGAAGGAGTTATAGGTCATGGGAGACCTGGAGATGGCCAGTTGCGCCATCTAGATCAGGGCTTCTAGACCAGATGGTTGAAACAGAACAAAACTTTATTGAAGTCATAAAGACAGAAATTCACCATTCAGCGTTTAAGCTAGAACTGCCTCCCAAATCTTGAACAATAGATTAAGGGCCTCTGCAGAAGGGTGGCCATGGGCCACCCCGAGAAACCAAGGCTGCCCCATGCCTTGGCTCCGATCCACTCTTTTTCCGGCCCTGGAAGGAACGCTAAAATAGCGCTCCTTCTGCAAGGCGCGGAAAGGGTGCCGCAAGAGGCAGTGTGCGCCTCTTTGGTATCTCTTCCAGCTCAGCGTGTCGAAATGATGTCATCGGAGTGGCCATCGTGTGCAGCGACGGGCGCTCCGATGACGTCCTCAGGAAGGAGTTGGGGCGTCTGGTGTCTGGCTGCCTCTCCCCTTCCTGGGATTGAAGATGATAGTTTGTGCTCTCTGCAAAGGGGGTAAAACCCCAAAGCCATTTCTGGTGAGAACTACAGCTCTTCACCCACTATTCCCACAAACTAAGCACTCTCACCATCTAACTCCCCCTTTTCCCCCACTAACCCAAGCACAGCCTGCTATCTCCCATCTCCTCCTGGTGCCACATTCCAAGCCTCTTACACTATCCACGACCCAACACCTTGATCCAAGCCCAAAATAAGGGGGGGATGCAGACGGGTGGCCATCGGCCACCCTGGGAAGCAGAGGATTGGGGCCGAGGCTGCCCCACACCATACGGCTCTTCTATGGCTCTTCCGGTGCAGCATGTCAAGATGCTGCGCTGGAAGGATGTTGTGACGGTGCACGCCGTGTGTAATGGTATGAGCAGTCAAGATGTCCTTGGGGAGGGGTTGGGGTGCCTGGTGTGTGGCTGGCCCTCCCTTTCCCTGCCTCCAAGGCAGTGCAAAGGACTGTCTGTAGAAGCCCAAACAAAAGCAATCTACCAAGCTACACACTACCCCCATCCCCCACACGAAGCAACTAAATGATTATCCCACTTAACAATTTCCCCCAATAACTGTAATAAACTGATCAAACCACTGCAACATAGCAGAGTTCTGACAGGCTATGGCATGCCCAACAATGATGGGAAAGGGTGGCCAGAGAGAGGATTATGACCCAAAACAGGCAGTCTGGCATCTGAGGGGCCAGAGTCAGAGGTCCTTTGCTTATTTCAGGGAGTAGGTCAAGTTCTTGTGGAATCAAACAGATGGGAAGAGTCAGTGAGAGAGGTGTAGCCTTGGGAGACCTGCAGCAAGTGTGATAGACAGGCTCACAATTTTGAGGGAGTGGGAGCCCACACTGGGGAACCAAGCTGCTGAGGAGCAGACCCTGAAGTGAGGTAGAATAAGGGTTGCTCAGTCTACTCAGTAGCCAATACTTGGGCTTGTTGGTGCTGCAGTTTTCTCTTATATCCTTAAACCACACAGTACAGTCAGCTAGACTTGCCAAAGAACTAGCGCACTAATGATGCAGGAGGTCATGTACCACAGCTTGGTTTGTGGAAGTCCTAATTTGATAGTACATAGTAACTTCTCTAAACATGAGTGCATCACAAAAGACTAGTGACATTGTAGGCAGTTGGTGATTTTTTTAAAAAGGGACATACATTCATTCACAAGTAAGCCATCACATTGGAAGATGAGCACAGAAAAAAAGTTATCACTACCTAATGCAAATTTTGTTTAGAGTTGAAATGTACATTATGGTGGTATGACTATAGCAGTACTATAGAGTCAGTTGTGTTTCTGTGGGGGAGATGTCTGTGCTTCCATGCAGCCATAAAATGTCAGTACACTGTGCATGTTATTTGTTGTTAACTGCCCCTGAGTCAACCTGGATTCATGGTGACCCTGTGGCTGAGACATTTCCAAGACCCCCCTGTCCTCCACTGCTCTGCTAAGGTCCTGTATTTTCATGCCAGTAGCTCCTTTGATTGAGTTTAACCATCTGGTGTGTGGTCTTCTTCTCTTGCCATCTTGGCTTCCAAAGACAGTTCAGGCCTAATCTGTTGTAGAACTTATTTGTTTGTTTTCTTTCCCAATATCCTCAGCACTCTTCTCCAGCACCACATCTCAAATGAGTTTATTTTCTACCTATCAGCTTTTTTCAGTGTACAGCTCACACAACCATACATGGTGATGGATAATACAATGGCTTGGACAATCCTCACTTTAGCGTTTATAGTTATGTCTTTACATTTTAAGATCTTGGCCAATTCTTTCATAGTTTCCCTTCCCAGTTCTAGTCTTCTTCCAATTTCTTGACTATAGTCTCCATTCTGATCAGTATTTAAATCAAAGTATGAGAACTCTTCGACTATTTCAATTTTCTTGTTATTTAAGATGAATTCTTGTTCAATGGCCATTATTATGGGTTTTTAAAAAATATTCAGCATTAATCCAGCCTTGGCATTTTCCTCCTTGACCTTCTTCAGTAATTGCTCAAAGTCTTTGTTTATTTCTGCTACTAGTATTGTGTTGTCTTAGGAGGTTAATGTCCCTTCCGCCTGTCTTCACTCTTCCTGCCTCTGAGTCCAAGCCTACTCTGAGCATGATATTTTCTGCATATAGGTTAAATAAATAAGGTGATAATATGCAGCTTTGCCTAGCCCCTTTTCCAATTGGGAACCAGTCTGTTTCTCCATATACGCCATGCTACATGCCTCAAAATTTGATAGTGTTTTTGGCTGTTGGCTAAACCACAGTGCCATGTTTCAAGTCAAAATTCTAATCATTTTGGCTTCCTAGAAGCAAAAATGAGAGGAACCATAATTCATAGGGAAATCATGGCAGACACTTCAGAACTTGATAGTGTTTAATTGCTGCCCAATAGCAGTGCCATGCTTTGAATAGAAATTCCAAATGGAGGTTTTCCAAAAAAGAAGAGTGTGCTGTAACTCATCAGGGAATATTTTTTTAAATGGGGTGAGAACTCTCTGAAGCACTGCTACTACTATTCCTGAGCCAGGAGAAAAGGTTGGGAAACTGGAGATGATTAAGACACTGCTGCTTAAAGTCCTGAAGTTAAAAAGAGCAGGGAAATGTGAGGATGCTCTTTGAGGTATTGCTGGAAATATTCCTGAGGTTAAAAGGTGGGAGAAGTAGGGGAAACAGAAAGTGCCATGGATTTCTTTTGGGGTATTAGGTGTGGATCCATTCAGCACTGGGCACAGTTAACTGGTATAGTCATGAAGCAACCACCAGAGACCACAGAGCACCCCTAGAGAAACATACTATTAGCCTTGTGTGCTGCTGAACTAACCCTGGGAGCTACTGATTCCAGTGGAGGGCTTGGGATACAAAGGCTGATTGGTCACTGACCCACAGATTATTCTCTGTGTGTGTGTGTTTATCTATCCTTCTGTAGGAGTATAAAGTTCACATTAGGTCTGTTCCCTACCTTTGAGACATGTGTGCCTTTAGTGTCATAATCAACCTGGCAATTTCATTTAAACATCAGTAAACAGGAGGCAGAGTACAAATGTACATGGTGATGACATTTGTTGCTGCAAGGTCTCCTGAAACAGTTGTTACATATCTCCTCCATCTCTTGCAATCCAAACACTCCATACCCTGAGCTCACCCCTTGCCAGTTCTCCACACAAAGCAAGAAGGATACTATATGGCTTGATCACATAGCTTAAGCATAAGATCTTGCTACCACATCTTCCATTCAAATTTTGTTGGTCCTCTTGACAATCTGTATGGCCAATAAGGAGACTGCAGGACTTCTGCAGGTAAAGCACTTTGTGCAACCCAAACAACTGTGTAAGTGCGGTGTACCCCTGCAACCTAATGTACCTAAATGCCCCAAAACCAGTTCCCTGGGGTTCTGAAGGACACAGAACCAATATCTAATGTTGCCATATGCACAATTCTCTTCTAACCATAGGCCTAGAAACTTCCTGCATGGTTAGCCAGATTGCGTCTAGCCATTACATACCTCCAATGAACAATGAAGATGAATCTCAGCTTCTGGAAGAGCTTTTCCTCCACTTTGTGTCACCATAAGTCAACAATAATTTGGAGGCACACAACAACAGCAAATGATATGTCACAGACGATCTGGAGGCCCAAGGAAATTGAAAAACATTTACTGGTTTACTTTTAAGACCATGTTTCACTCAGCTTTTGCTAAAATGCATTGAATAGACTCTGGTCTAAAGAGTCATAACCCCCTCCCTGAATGGGATTCAAGAGAAGAGGCTCAGGGACAAATGGTATTTACTTGAAGGTGGAGAATCAATATGGGTGTCATTGACTCAGGGCGATGAAGTTCATACACCCACACAGTGTTCTTTGGAATGGAGTAATCTCTAGCAGGGTATTTAAGTCTGCACCAGGACTCCAGTGCTGGCTGCTGGAACTCCAATTTGGACGTAACCTCCATTGCCCACCACAGTTGAGGCAATGGGGTCATCTATGCTCCTCTGGACCTTGGCTCTACTGACATGCACAGCCTCAGTAGCCTCAGATCCGTAAGGTTTTTATTCTTCATTTTCATTTGCTGGGCAAATATCAAGTGGGATATACAAACTGGGGGGAAACTGCAGTCCTTGGGCATTTCCAAACTAGGCATTTATTATGGAATTGCCATTTTTTGTTTCCCCTGTTTATGAGGAGTGTATATGGTATTGTAATGAAATAATTCTTCTAAGTTCTCCCCATGCTTCTTTGATGATGCTTTGGAATTCACAAAATCCACCTATTGTAGAGGGCAACTGAACAATAGGACAATCTCTGGAGATGTAGGCTGCATTAGAACTAGTCTTTTGTCTTTTTAAACAGGAACCCTTTTGATATTTCCAGTTTTGAGCACTCAGACTTGGCACTCCAAATGTATTCCTTCACCCCAATACCCCAATACACATTACTGTTATTGTTCTTGACAAAACAGTATGGCTAGTCAATTTAACTTAATTCCACATTGGAGGAGAAGTAACTAGCTTGTGGGTGGTTTTGGCTGAGATTGTCTTTGGGGAGAACACAATTTGATTCATAAAGCTGTCAAAGGATATCAGAGCAGGTTATTTAGTCCAGTCTAAAGCAATGGCAAAACTTAAAACTAGCTGCAAGAATGAGAGCATCTTGACTAGAGCTCTGAAATGAACAGTCACAGCCATCTTCCTGACTGGGATTGGAGAGAAAGGGTTAAGGGACAGATGGTGTTTATTCAGTGGAGGAGAGTCAATATGGAAGTGATTGACCCAAGGAGGTGAAGTTCATACACCCAAACAGTGCACTTTGGAACAGTGAGGTCTTTGGGAAGGATTTCTGTTAGAACATGCAGCAAGATGGTGGAACTCCTTGCCCTGTAACTACTATCTACCATCCACCCTACTATCTACCATCCAGCCAGAAGACTAAGGATGACGTCTTGCAGCAGGGCAACTACATTGGATGAAGTTTGGAGCAAAATGATTTTACTTGTAACCAGTAATTATCTAAACATTATTCCTTCTTTATAACTGGCTTGGTTTGGGGTAAGCAAGAAATTGTCCACATATTTCTAGGCAATGTAGATTTGAACAGCTCGGACACAAACCAGCTATTTACTAATATAGTACATAGATATAGTATATAGTACTACTATAGTAATTAGCTATGGTGAACATTAATTAGCAAAGTGAATGGTATATCATCACTAAAGTATGGCATAGATCCAACATACATACATATGTGCATCACACAGACACAATATTACCCCGTAGAAACAAGTCCACAATAAATTTCTTTAAGACTCAAGAGCAGTCTTTGGGGGGAAGCAGATGGTGCAAAGGGCTGTTTTGGGGGCAAGAAAGGGGAGGGGCAGCCACACGGTGGGCACCCCAACCCCTTCCCAAAGGCATCATCGAAGTGCCGGCCCCTCCGCACGGCCGGCACTCTGACAATGCCTTCCTGCCGCAGCGTCCGCACACGCTGCGGTGGAAGAGTCGCCGAAGGTGCACCACCAGCCTTTTGTGGTGCACCTTCGGCGACTTGTGGAAGGAGCGCTATTTTAGCACTCCTTCCTGGGGTGGCGAAGCTGCACCATGGGGCCGAGGTGTGCGGATACCTCGGCCCCATGGCGCAGCTTCCCGGGGCAGCCTAGGGCCGCCTGTCTGCTTCCCCCCTTCCTCAATGAAGTGCCCTCCAGATGGTTTTGACCATTGACCCAGTGCTGCTGGAACTTGAAATCTAAAACATCTGGCAGGGACCACACTAAGACAGGCTGCTCTAAAGGAGTGAAAACTGATTATTTGATGGGATTCAGAGCCTGTCATATGGAATTAGTGTGTGGATATGGCCTGTAGACTGTCAATTGACCATCTGTTCTATATAAAACAAGTGAGATGTGTCCTTCATTTTTCTATACACTATGAATGACTACTTCTATTTCCTCTTTCTCTTTCTTATCCAGTCACTATCTTGTGGCCTTCCCAGCAGTTATTCATCATCCCAGCACTGAAACGTTCTGTGTACTCTTACACTCCCTCCCGGAGACAGTCCACCTGACAGTAACGCTTGAGACCAAGATCCAGAAACACACCCTACTGGACAAGGATGTGGAAAAGCCAGGGACCTATGAGTGCCCTGATTTCCAGGTAAACCTGCTGGGAGATCATATTTAGCATGTTATATGCACAAGTATCTAATGGCTATTAGTATTGACCATGTTTAGCATGTTCTGGGCACAACCTTCTTATGGCTACTGATGCCCATGATTTTCCACAATTGTATGGAATATTTTAATTGTTTTACCCCCTACTGCCCACTCCTTGTGGCAGCTGCAAGCATGTAAGACTATGGTGCAAGTGGTTCTACAGGGGCTACACAAAGAGCTACTATCTGGTTATAATAACATCTAAGCCACTGTCCCCTCAGCACAATGGGCTTGATCCAGGATCTGCTTTCTAGAGTCAAAAAGGCTCTGCTGATGGAGGATGCCTCTTACCCAATTTTCAGGGAATCCTGTTTCCCACCCATATAATGGCTCACACTATTCCACAGAATGCAGATTTTATTATTAGGATGGTGGTGGTATGGTTTGAGCATCCGACTAGGACTCTTGAGATCAGAATTTGATTCCCAGCTCAGCCATGGAAACCCACTAGGTGACCTTGGGTGAGTCACACACTCTCAGCCCAGAAAGCCCCAGATAGGGTTGCCATAAGTCAGAAACAATGTGAAGGCACACAACAACAATAACTATATTCAAGAAGCATTGCGCTAATGATGCTATTTCCCTGTCTTTCTCTTCCATAACTTTTTTGTTCAGGGCCCAGCTTTTGTTCCAGATGAAGAAACAAGTCATTACTCTGTAAGTCATATCTTCCAATGATTCCCCTTCCCTGAAAGATACCATACTGAAAAGACAGACATTATAAAGCAGGGGTAGAGGGGGAGCTGGAGAAAGAGGAGGAAGGAAGGAAGGAAGGAAGGAAGGAAGGAAGGAAGGAAGGAAGGAAGGAAGGAAGGAAGAAAGAAAGAAAGAAAGAAAGAAAGAAAGAAAGAAAGAAAGAAAGAAAGAAAGAAAGAAAGAAAGGGCTCATCTAGGCTTCTGTTGTAGGGTAAATACTGCTGGTTCATTTATTGTTGCTTCTTGACAATTCTTGTTACTTCTAATCCAAATGCTGTCTTGACTTTTCAAAAAAAAAAAAAAGACATTGCATTTTGGTTCATTGTGAGTATCTTGCTTGTAATGTGGCTTCTGACACTAGATGGGGCTGTGTCCAATCTCCTCTCATTGTGCCTTCAGATGTATTATAGCTGGCCCTCTGTATCCATGGATCCAACAGTCCTCTGCTTGAAAATATTTTTAAAATATAAATGCCAAAAAGCAAAGCTTGATTTTGCCATTTGGTATAAGGGACACCATTTTACTGTACCACTGTATTTAATGGGACTTGGGCATCCACAGATTTTGGTATCCACAGGGGATCCTGATATCAAACCTCAGTGGATAGCAAGGGTCCCCTGTACAATCCTCATGTGGTCTCCTTTTTCTACAAAGCTTCCTTATGATTTTAATTTTTTAAAACATTGTTTAGAATGGTAGAGTTATTGTGACAAACTTTTTATTTGTCATAAATCTCAGGAACTTTAGCACTATTTTACTTTTGTTATGAAATGCTATAATAGTATCACTGTGCTATTACTTGGTAAGACCAAAGCTCATTCGGTGTCTCCATTGTCACGAGGCGTGTATGTAGAAGAGGGTGGTTGAGGACATGCACAGCAATATCACCACAACAACTTATAGCAACATTGTGGGTTTGGGGTGGGTGGGGAGGGGGGAATAAAGTAGAGGCAGGCAATAGGATGCAAAAACACAAACAGTTTATGCTCGTACCCCACGTCATGAAGCATTGCCCCCCATAGCACAATGAACCACTACAATAGGTGTATATGTGAATGTAGAATTCAAAATGTATGGAGAAGCCTAAATGATACATCCAGCTAGGGAGTAAAAGTTTGCAGAGATTGATGAGGAATTGCCAAAAAATACACTGGGAAAACAGAAATGTCATTTGGCTCTGAAAAATAAAAGGGTACAGAGGGTGAATGGGGAAAGCTAAAACCAGAGCGTGAAGAGAGGAAAAGCTGGAATATATGAATTGGGAGAAACAAATATGGAGGTGTGTGTGGACTTGACTCCCATTTGCAGGGGAGGAAGGAAAGGGATAGAGGGTCTGCAGTTTGTGAGGAAATCCCAAATGTCTTCTACTCATGCAAAATGGTATGGAGTTCTCACACCTCCTGCTCAAAGTTATATGTACTCTACTCTTTTGCACTGTGAAGGAAACAGGAGAAGAAGTGGCCCATGTTCACGTCCTAATCCAAAAGGGTGACAGTGTGAGTTTTGAAGGACGGAAGAAAGTGGTGATCAGGAAGCCTAGAATAAGGAACATCATAGAGCTTGACAAGCCTTTTTACAAGCCTGGAGAAACAGGTAGGTACAAAGTGGACAGAATATCCCAGAAGAGGACTGTGGCTGCCATCTCATCTCCTGGACTGCACCGATGATAAACAATATTACAGGCAGAATTCAAAGATATAGCTGTGTTAGTCTGTAAAATCAATATGCAAAGAGATCTTGTAGCACCTTTGAGATGAAGGAGATTATCGCATCAGCTTTAAAACTGGCTTACCTGATCCAGTTTAAAATTAGAAGCGGGCAACATCCTGATACTATCACAAACATTTAGCTGCCAAAATTGCCACCTGGCTGCAGCCCAGCACCATTGCTGCTCCAAAGGGTGCTCCTCGTGCCTCTTTTCAAAGCTGGGAGTTTTCTGACTTGAAAAAATGGTCGCTGGAGTGCCCCTTGGAGCAGCAATGCAGCCAGGCAGTGATTTCGGTGGCTAAATGTGCGTGATAGTATCAGAATGCCGTCCACTTCTAATTTTAAGCCGGCTCAGGTAATCTGGTTTTAAAGCTGATGCGATAATCTACTAACAGAAAAAAAGAAGTTAGTAGCATGAGCTTTCATAGATGTGAGCTACCTTCCTCAGATGCTTTTGGTGGAGTGGAAAGCCCAGGGATATACCGTATTTTCCGGCGTATAAGACGACCCAGTGTATAAGACCCCCCCCCCATTTTTCCAGTCAAAATATAGAGTTTAGCACCTCTATCCTCCTTATCCGTATACCCGGCGTATAAGACGACCGCCCCACTTTAACCACAGATTTTGCAGGTTAAAAAGTAGTCTTATACGCAGGAAAATAAGTTATGTCATTTGTGTGTATGGATGTCAATTCAAATTTAAAATCCTGTGAGTATGGAAATGAGGTGGCAACCTCATTTCGTTCAAAGAAGGAAATGCCATCTCATTTCCATACACACAGGATTTTGAAGTTGAATTGGCATTCTCACACACAAATGACATATATAGTCCCTGGGCTTTCCATGCCACCAAAAACATCTGAGGAAGGTGGCTCAAGTCTACGAAAACCCATGCTACCAACTTCTTTCTTTCAGTGTCAAAGGTGCTACAAGATCTTCTTCCAATATTACAGGCAATTGGAGACTCGATCATCAAGCTAAATACTGCAACAGCTCAGCTGTTAAACAGCAGTAGAGTTCCTTGTCAGAGTCCTAATCCTGTGGATCCTCTATATCAGCACAAACAATAAGCTGAAGGGTGTGCAAGCTTTTTGAGTCCTCCATAACTACTAAATGGGATGAATGGTGCAAAAACCAAGGGGCGGAGATGGGTTGGGGCAAAAATAGTCCAGAGGCTACCAGCTTATATTTTACAGTAAGGTCCAGTAAGAAGACAGAGATTAGAGATGAATGAAGTCTCCGCTAAATTAGTGGGTGCTCCCATGCTATCGAACTCTATTCCACATGAGACCAGACTGTCTCCTTCCTTGCTTTCCTTCCACCAGTAATTAAAGGCATTTTTTTAAAAAAGTTGAACAAACATTTGGTGTCTAAGGCTGCATCCGCACTGCAGAAAGAATCCAGACTGACAGAACAGAACTGGGGGGGGGGGGGAAATAGCTGGGGGGGGAACAGCTCTTAAATGTTGTATTATGATTTTATTATGTAAGCCGCCCCGATTGATCTCAGAGGGGCGGGATATCAAATAAAAAGTATTATTATTATTATTATTATTATTATTATTATTATTATTATTATTATTATTATTGCCACGGTTCAATGCTATGGAATTCTGGAATTTATGTTTTACTGAGACATCTAGCCTTTTATGAAAGAGTTCTGGGGCCAAAACAAACTACAAATCCCAGGATTCCATAGCATGGAGCTGTGGCAGTTCAAGCAGTGTCAAACTGCATTAACTGTGCAGTATGGATGCAGGCCAAGTGGCTATGGAGAAATGTCTTTAATGAGGTACATATGCTATGTTACTTTTAATTCTCCTTGTCATGTTTTTAAATGATTTTATGTTGTTTTAAAGCATTGATATTTTAATATGCCATCTTATTTAATGGCATTTTAACTTTTTGCTACTCATTTTTAATTCATGGACCTTGTTTTAACTCATGTGTGAGAAAGGCTGGATATAAATTAAATAAATAAATATTTATTAAATGTGTTTTTTATTTAAATTTAAAGTTATTAAAGTTATTTGTTATATTAATAAATATTGAAGGTATCAGATTATATCTAGGAGTATGGGAGGCGGATGCAGTCGAAGACATGAAACCTAGCAGCACTGGGAGGAAGGTGGGGGGAAAATAAAATAAAATAAAACATTTGATAACCAATAGTCTCTTGGCAAATCAAGCAAGAAAAAAAAGACTTCAGTTTAGTTCATAGCTTTAAAATACAAAAACATGAAATGTAAGAGAAGGAAGGGGAAATATATAGAAATAGTCTGAAAAATAGACAAAAATATGAAAAATAAAGAAAAGAAATAATATCTGCTTTTCCCCTGCCAGCAAAGGTTCGAATTGTGAGACTTGATGAAGAATTCAAAGCCATTGAAGAACCTGTGAGTACTACTTCCTTATTATAAGAAATATAAGCTATTGATTCACTAGATCTTACCTCCGCACACACACAAAAACTAGCAGTCAGGAAGGTCTCCTTAGTGGGCCCATTGCTCTTATTTAAAAAAGAATAGAACTAAGCCAGGAAAAAAGTTATTTCCTTCTTGTCTTCCAAAATCATAACTGCGAGTTTGTTATGCTTTCATGCCCCTATGAACTGAGTGCAGAAGTTCTGGAGGACATAATGGGTGCTTCCTATAAATCTTTTATTGTGTAGTTACCCTGCCTTTGTGATAGAATTGTGCCAATATCCAAAGTTTAAGGGGCTGTACAGATGGCCCCTTTCCTTGCCGGATCGGGGCCATGGCAACCGCACGCTGTGCCCCGATCAGGTACTTTGCCGCTCTAAAAAGGGCTGGCAAATGCCACTCCTTTTTAGAGTGGCAAAAAGCTGCCCTTGCCACTGTGGTGGTGGCTTTTCAGCATTCCTTTGGCGCATCATGTATGAATGCTGCACCAAGGGAGTGCCCTGACACCTCCCGCCATCTGTTTGGGTGGGCAGAGTGTGGACGATATGGGAGCCTTGTGGCTGGTCTGTACAGCCCCTTAGTCTCAAAGATGCTGCAAGATCTCTCTGCAAACTGATTTTACAGACTAACATAGCTATATTTTTGAATTCTGGAGGAGTAAAGTTTGGAAATCAATGCTTTAAAGGCTCCTGCATCTTTAAGAATTATGTAAAAAGGAAAATCTTCCCAGAAGCAGTTTTCCCCATTCTTGAGGCACTATGATAGGAAAACCAGCACCTGGTGCCCTAATGAGAGAGTCCAGAAGGAGAGTCCAGAGGCCCTCCCAGAGATTTCTGGGGCAGAGAAGAACTCAAGAGGTGTAGACAAGCACAGTGAAACAGTTTTGCAGGTTGATTTTGCTATGCAGCCACTACAGAAGGACAGAGGAGAAGTATACTTTCAGCTAGGTTGCTCCAAGCAAGGGTGTCTCAGCAAAAAATGGGAAATGGGAAAAGGTGAGCTGTCCTAACCTTGCTACCTTAGTGGTGATGGTTTTTGCTTTGTGAAGGACGTAGTTGAAAGGCCTCTCTCCCCTCTATGGTCCACCAATGGTTTACAGTTGTTCCCTTGTACCGTTAACAACAGTGGAGAGATAGTGGGATGTAGGAGTTTATCACATGGGGAAATTGGAAGTTTAAACAGGTCAGAAGATGTGGTTATTCAGCATATTAGACACAATTGCATGAATGGTTTTCACACGACATCGCTTAGAATCCGAACAGAAAGTGACATGAATCAGGAAATAGTAATTTTCAGGAAAATACCATATTTTCATTTCCAGTTCCAGTTCCATTTCATTCACGAATTTGCTTTCTTTGCATAATTGCTGTAGTGTGAAGGCTATTTGTGGTATTCTCCCAGTTTTTGTGCTTGTTGCCAGATTTCCCATGGTTCTTTGCTGCTTTTCTGTGCTTTGTTGTGCCAAGAGGCATGAGAGGGGTGCAGCCTTTTATGCTTCAGCCAGAGCTCTTAAAGGATCAGCAGGCGCACATACACACACACAGACACAGAAACAGCTTGCTTCTCTCCCTCTCATGGCTCTCTCTCCTCCTCCAGCTTTCCCCATTAGCAGGGGCTCTGAAAGGATCAGCTGGTGAGGGAAGGCAGGGACACAGAGAGAGCAAGAGAGAAGTTTTCTCTTTCCTTTCCTACTTCTTTTGGGTAACATTCTGTTCTTTTTACTCAGATTGGGTACCATTTCTTGAAAAGTAAGGGCACAACAGTATATTTTTATAAAGAATATTGTGTAAATAAAATTGTTTATTTCTCTGTGTGATTTCTGGTAATGCAACTACTGCTTCTGTGCGCATGCACAAAAAAGTTATTTCCAAACCATCAATGGGATTTGTCCACATCTGTGTGAAAACCAAATGTGCTTTCTCACATTAGTAATGTGCTTTTAGCACATTGTTGTGCTCTCTGTGTGAAAATCATTCATGCATTTGCGTGCTTTTCCGGGATGCAGACATTTTAACTATTTTTGGGATGGAAGCACATAGGTCCCTGTCTGATAAACTCCACAGAGCAGTTTGCCATTGCTGTCATACCTTGACTGGTTTTGCAGAATGCAGAAAAAAGTGAAGATTGTTCTGTTCCTTATGATGCTGATTCATCTCTTCCCCTCCCCTTTTCCATTTGCAGATCCCTTTGATACAGCTAATAGTGAGTAAATGACCCTTTTGACATTTACTTTTTGTGTTCATTTTGTCCTTTTAGACTACCTGAACAGTCTTTAGGATGTGCTTACATTGCAAACAAGTATGTGCTTACACTACAAACATATAGCATTGCAGACATATTTGCAGTTCTGAGAACTATAATTTTGGGATGGCACTGGAAATGATGAGGTTAAGTATAATTCTAAGGGGCTCCAATGTGATTTACCAGATTAGCAATTGGCTTCAATTGCATACACACAAAAAGATATACTAATCTGAATGAATTTGAATAGGATCTGTATTAACACAGTAAATATCCAGTAATACACAAGTGAGCACACAACAATCACATACATATCAATAACACTTATTGAAGGTGAAACAAAACAATTAGATGCATAACAGTAGCATATATTGAAGATGTATAAGGCTTGACTGAAGTTCACTTATATAAAAGGCATATACAACAGCTAATTACACCTGTCAAGCTTCAGTCAAGCCATATACAATCAGCCCTCCATATCCATGGATTCTTTATCCACGGATTCAACTATCCGCAGTTTGAAAATATTCCAAAAATATATAAATTCAAAAAAGCAAACCTTTATTTTGCTTTTTCATATATATAAGGGACACGATTTTATTATGCCATTATGTTTAATGGGACTTGAGCATCCACGGATTTTGGTATCCGCATGGGTCCTTGAACCAAACCCCAGCAGATACCAAGGGCCCACTGTACATATGTATAATATGTTTCATTGCTTTGCAATTGATTGTTATGCTTCTAATTAGTTGTATATGCCTTTTACATATGTGAACTTAGTCAGGCATTACACATCTTGAATATATGTTATTGTTATGCAACCAATTGTTTTGTTTCACCTTCAACATGTGTTGTTAATATGTGTGTAATTGCTGTCTGCTTACTTGTGTATTACCAGATATTTACTATATTAATACAGCTCCTATCCAACATCTTGATTAATTCTGATTTATATATCTTTTTCCCCCTTGCAGTCTGGTACCTGGTGGCATTCTTGTGTATTTTGATATCTCATGGCACCCCTTCTTACTCCAATTCTTTCAGTTGCACACACATACACACACACAATCACTAGTCCTTGAATATGGGGTGAAAATTTGGGGACTGAGCAGAATGCTTTCATTTATGAAACATTTACTAAAATGTACATACTTGATAAGCTGATTGTCAACAGTCACTTATCCTATCAAGTTGTGGGGAGAATTTCAGCACGCATCTGTACTTCAGCAGAAATCCTGGAAAAGAGTGCTGTGGGAAAATTTACTCCAGTTTCATTCCATTGCTTCAACAAATGGTTAGGTCTGCATGATGGTAAAGAAATAATTGGAAACCGGCCAAATGTATTCACCCCCAAACTAACTAACATAAGAAGTGTCATAAGAACACACACCTTTTATCTTACTGAATCAGACCAAAAGGTTTACCATGCCAACCTAGACATGAGGTTAATCATGCAAACGCCACTAAGGTGCGCATTTTAAATTTGTTTAAAAATAAAGGATGAGGAAACTCAAGCAATCTCATAACTATCATGTTGTTGGGGAGGAGAAGTTTAATTCTCTCTCTCTTTGCCACAGTCATGAGAAAAAGCCTCTTCCTGACATTTTTCAAAGAAAGCCTGCAGTAGCTTTCTGTGGTCTCCTCCAGACCAACCAAAAGGATTCTGCAGAGCCCTGGTGGTGCAGTGATTAAATGCCTGTACTGCAGCCACTCACTCATAGACACAAGGTTGCGAGTTCAATACTAGCCAGGGCTCAGGCTAGACTCAGACCTGCATTCTTCCGAGGTCGCTAAAACGAGTACACAGCTGTTGGGGGGCAATGAGCTTACAGTTGTAAACTGCTTAGACACTGCATAGCGCAGTAGGAAGCAGTATATAAATGAAGCTGCTTTGCTTTGCTTTGAAACTTAGACTGGGCCTGCCCCATTCATTGCAGTTAGAGGTGCATGACCCCTATGAAATTGGGGGTGAAATGCAAATTAAAAAACCACTTTTTTAAAAAATGGAGGAAATAGGCCCTCCCTCCATTACCATCCAATGTCATCTGGGGGAGAGACACTAGGCCCAATACCATCGGGCCTAGAATAAGAAGAACCCTTACTTCTTAAAGGATGGGTGGATTTGGGATTTTATGTTCTGTTTAATATATCTGTATGGAAACTTTAATGTTGTAAGCTGCCCCAATTGCTCTGCAGAGGGGTGGGATATAAATAATAATAATAATAATAATAATAATAATAATAATTATTATTATTATTATTATTAATTTCTCCAGCACACCTCTATGTCCAACATCTGGCAGAAGTTGACTATAGGACCACACTAGAGGACCCACAAATGCCTGGAGAAGTGTTTTCTCTAAGAATTTCTAGGTCTTTCAGTGGGACTCTATGGTTAACTTCTGGCAGAGTCGCACTGGAGGACCTAGAAAGAACATATTAATCAAATATGCAAATAATCAATTCTGCAAAAGTCAAAGCCGCAAATGTGGAGGGCCAACTATACTTACTGGGGATCTTTTGAATACCTATATGCCATTTTTCCTGTCTAGTTTTTTTCTTCTTCTGAAATTCTAGTATGAGCTACGACTCTTTATTCTCCCTGCAAAGGGTAGGATTCCTCCCCCCCAGGAATTTCCAATACAGGCTAGAGTAAATATAACATCTCTGTATCTATTGTATTGGTTCTTCCCACTACAATTTTGGGCAATACACCTGATGCTGTTTGAGATGACTGTGTCCTTCACCACAAAGGTTTCCTGCTGAGATCATTACATTTCCAATTTCCAGACTGAATGTTTTTCAATTTCCTTTCTTTTTAGAGTTATAATGCTAACATGTTGTTGCTGCTGCTGTTGTTGTGTGCCTTCAAGTCATTTCCACCTTATGGTGACCCTAAGGTGAACATATCATGGAGCTTTCATGGCAAGTTTCTTCAGAAGGGGGGGTTGACATTGCCATCCTCTGAGACTGAGAAAGTGTAACTTGCCCAGGGTCACCCAGTAGGGTTTCTTAGCTGAGCTGGGATTTGAACCATGGTCTCCAGAGTCACAGTCCAATACTCAAACCACTGGACCACTCTACAGCCTTATATTATTTTAGCACTAGGACTATACAAAAACACCTTTGAAAATATAGAAAATTAGAAATACAAAATAGAAATACTATAATGTGTGAGAAGGGGAGGGTGGATGTGTTCCATTTACCAGACTGAAGGTTTAATGTGGCATAACCTTATATCATTCTAGCATTAGGACTATGTAAAAACAAAACTTTAAAAAATAGAAATAGTGGGCAAAACTGGGAATGTGTTTGATTCCCTACTCTACCATGGAGACCCGCTGGATGACATTGGACAAGTCACACTTGCTGACCCTCAGAGGAAGTCAAAGACAAATCCTCCTGGAACAAATCTTGCAAAAAAAAAACACCCATGATAGGGTTGCCGTAAATCAGAAATGACTTGAAGGCAAGCAACAACAACAGCAATATCTAATGCCATCATGACATTTTACTGTCCAATATGTCCCCACACACCCAATGGGTATTGTCGAACAGGTCATGTGGAATGTCAACTTTTCTGATGACTAGATCAACAAGCCTTACAGTTCTTTTGGCTTCATTGTTGTGTATAGGATCCTAATAAAAATCGAATTGGCCAGTGGGTGGATGTGAAGCCTCATCATGGTATTGTGGATCTGTCCTTCCCTCTGGCCTCTGAAGCAACCCTGGGAAGATATATTATTAAACTGGGAGAAAGATACAAAGAGAGGAGAACATTCCAAGTGGAGGAATATGGTAAGATTCAAAGGAAGACCATCATGTTGTTTATAAAAAGTTGCTCTATGTATAAATGGAAGAGACTTGCCTATTAATGCAGTATAATGGCCCTCTCATTGAATGTCACAGAAGGCTGAATTCTATCCAGACTTTGTCACTAACATAGCAGCAACCTATATATTTTTGTCTCAGAGAAAGATACATCTACAGCTTCATTTTTGGATAGAGTGTGGAAAGTTCCCTTTTTAAACTGCAGTTCCCAGAATCTCCTAGTATGGTTATTTCCCTCATACAACTGGCAGTACTGTGCATATGCAGGCACACATCCTCTAAATGTGTGATGTGTGATGACCCATGAGACAGGACCCATGTCTATGATATTACACAAGAAGCTCCAGGAGCAGGGATAAGAAGTTTGAAAGATGAAATGCAACTAGTAGGACACATATTCTGTACTTAACTTGACCCTTTCCCTTTCATGTGCAAATCACAGCCCTTCTCTTCTAATGTAAGCCTTTGCTGTGTAAAACTAAACATATCTGTAATCATATGTTTGGCTCTACAGGATAAATAGCAACCCCAGAGTTTTTAGATGGGCACATAATTTCAAAAAGGAATGTGGTACAAGAGGATAGAATGGTCTGACTCATTCACACCACTGTCATCCTGATCTAAATTGGGGGATAATGGATGCTATCTATTTCAGAACTCCATAGAAACGTCATTTGACCTACTACAGTTTCATTTGGCTGAATCTCTACCTAGCTTTTAATCTTTTATCAGCTCTTAGTTGTTGTTGTAGTTGCTTTCCATTTGTTGCATCAGAAGCATGCTTAGTTTCAATCAGTGTGAATCATTCTATCAAAATGGTGTCTTCTACTCTTTCTCCATTGCAGTGCCTCATAAATTTGAAGTATCATTTGAAGTGCCACAACTTGTCACCACCGCAGATAAAGAAGTCCAGGTGAAAGTGATTGGAAGGTTTGTAAAAGAAATTATGATATGTTTTTACACCATGCCAGTTGTTGGGAAACAACATTTTGTCCTCAGTAATGAGGACAGAGTAGATGGGCATCAACACTGTATCCTAATCCACCACCACCCAGCCCAGGTTTGGGGGAATTAAATTGGAGCAGGAAGAAACATCCCAAATACTGGTAGCATATGTTAAAGCAAAGCTTGTTCTGTCTTTAATTCTTTTACCTCTTAACCATCTCTTCTCCATGTTTAGCTTGGAGAAGAACCAGTTAAGAGGTGATATGATAGCCTTATTTAAGTATTTGAAGCAGTGTCATGTTGAGGATGGAACAAGCTTGTTTTCTGCTGCTCCAGAAAATAGGACCCGGAGCAATGGATGCAAGCTACAGGAAAAGAGATTCCACTGAAATATTAGGAAGAACGTACTGACATTTTATGGAAATAAAACCTTATCCCTTTCTCTTACATGTTTCACATATCACCAATGAAAAGCATCCCTCATTTTTGTGTCCCAAGAAGAGACTTGCTGTTCAATCATTAGTTTCCTAGTGTTCAATTATTAGTTTTCCATTGCTTTTATATATGTGTATATGAGATGCAATGAGGCCACTGTAATTTGTATACTCACTTACCACACATTGGCTGATAAAGTAATCTTTCCATCTGCATTTGAATGTCATTGGAAGTCCTTTGTTTATAGAAAAACCTGGAGAAAGCCTTGCTTTGCCTCAGAAATTCTGTAAGTTGCATTTTGATGCTTCTTGCTGGTGCAAAGCAGTTGTCTTCTTCTTATGAGAAAGAGCTTCTCCAGTTTTTTCTTGCAAATATCATCCACCAAAACAAAATTCACTCAGGCACAATGCAGGTTAGAATTTGTGACCAGAACCTTTCTCAGGAAAGATCTCTTATATTTGCAGTAAAGAAGTAAAGATTTTTCTTCTAAAACAAATAAATGTTTCTCTTTAGGATGTGTCTCTGTCCCTTCTTTTTATTTTGTGGTGGCGTCCACCCCACTATTGTTGTTCCTATACAGTTTATGATGAATATAACCTGTTTTGCCTGAAACATTGTTTTGTTCCCTGATTCTGTCTTTTGATACAGGTACACGTATGGAAAGCCTGTGCAGGGGAAAGTACATCTGAAATTGAGTCGAGGGAAATCATTTTATTTTTTTGGAGATATCCTAAGCGGAGTGTTACAGGATATTGATCTGGATTACAAAGGCCAGGTAAGTGAATTGGCTAAGATCCCCCTGATGAACTAGAAGGAATTGATACTGCCTAGGCCTACCAAATCAATGGTTCAGAAAGCACCACCTTAATCCATTGTTCTTGCCTTCCATTCTCATAAAAGCACAAAATGGTAGCTTGCTGAAAGGAAGAAAGTGCCCCATTATGATACATTGAACTATAGGGTTTTTGAGGTTCTATAGCCTACTTCCACATAATGTAGGCTGCACCTGCACTACAAAAATAATCTGGTTTGAGCCTGCTTTAACTGCTGTGGCACAATGCTATGGAATTCTGGGAAGTATAGTTTGTTGCGGCTACACTTCCCCGAATTCCGTAGCATTGAGCCACGGCAGTTAAAGCAGTCTCAAGCCAGATTATTTCTGCAGTGTGGATGGCTCAGTAGATAACATAGGAAGTCTGACACACATTAGAGCCAACAACTTGGACAGCCTGGTTTCTGAAAGTGAACCACAACGTACTATGAAGGTACCTATGAGTTCTGTGTAGCTCAACAACTGTATTTCCTTGTTTGTTGCTGTTATGTGCCTTCAAGTCGTTTCCAACTTATGGGGTTTTCTTGGCAAGATTTGTTCAGAAGAGGTTTGCCATTGTCTTCCTCTGAGGCTGAGAGAGTGTGGCTTGTCCAAGGTCACCCAATGAGTTTTATGGCTATGCTGGGAGTTGAATCTGGTCTCCAAAGTCATAATCCAGCACTCAAACCATTACATCACGCTGGTTCTCCCTTGTCACCAGCGAAATAATTTCCTTGAAAATTATTCCCTCCCTCTCTTTTTCACTAAATGGTGTCACTGGAATGCCAAAAATTTAAAATATTTCACATATTGCTTGGTATATGAAATTAAAATCTATTTGATGCAGACAGTCATGGATACAGGCAAGAAGGAAGGGATCAGAGAGAAGTAATACACAAGCCTTCCTATTATAATATAGGTTGATGGTTCTCAGTTTGTCAGCAGTAGAGTTAGTAGTCTCAAGCAGATGTTCAAATGGTAACCAAGACCACTGGGGTGAGGAAATGTTTTTGAATTTTCTGTCACCAAAACTACAAATGCCAGTTCTCTATGGATGCTTGAGGTTTTGCAAATTCCTCTATGAAATGGTCTAATCCAGTGCTAGTCAACATGGTGGTCCCTGGACCACCGCTGGTCTCTGAGCCATCAAAAGAAACAGTTGTTGTCAATGGGCACAAACATGGTGCTGATCCTTAGGATGCTGGGGAAAACCTTCAATATCAGATGGCTTAAAAATCTCTAAACTAGTCCTCCCCTTGGCCCAGTGTGGCTATTGGAATTTAGTAATCCAATTTTGTTCTTCTCTAAAGATGGCAGTGCTGTTCAAATGTGTCAAAATAGGCACCAAATATGCATTTTGAAAGGAATACAGATGCAAATATGCAGTAAAAAGTGTCTTTCAAGAAGTAGCTTGTTTTTGAGACCCAGTGTGGGGTAGTGTTTTCAGTGTTGGACTAGTGTTAAATTCAGTGTTGAATCCAGGAGACCATCTCAGCCATGGAAACCCACTGGAAGGATTTTTTAAATTTATTTACAGTCATAGACCAATAAAAGAAGATACCATTTACAAAATTTAAGAATCACACTAGATTAAAACAGTATAAAATTACAGTATAAAAACAGTATTAAAAAACTTAAAACAGAAGCTTATATATTGAGTATTAAAAGTTTCAAATAGACATATAGCAGTTAGTAAGAATACGTTTCTATGCCATCTGTTCTCTAGCACTAATCACATTTTCTCAGCCTCACAGGAAGGCCATGGCAAACCCTCTTTGAACAAATCTAGATAAGAAAACCTTGTGATCAGTTCACCTTAGGGTTGCCATAGGTTGGAAATTACTCAAGGCACAGCAACAGCAATGCTTGTTTGTTTGGTGTGGGGAGGTTTTGGTAGAGGGAAATACAGATACATATTGATTGGAAATAGAATGAAATTATGTGAGAAAAGTGACACAGACCAGAAACAGGCAGAATATTCCATGCCTACAGCTTTCTCCCTGGAAGGCAGTGAATAAATCCATTTCCCTTACTTGCTTTTCAATCTATGGACCTTATCACATGGAGGCAAATTACTTAAATCTCATGCAGAAATGGGATTTAAAAATCCGAAAAACCCCCACAAGAGCGGGTTGTTTTTCAGACTTGTTTGTGTAAAGGAGAAATAATGCAACATTAACCTGAATGGAAAGTCACCAAAACCCACTCCTTTTTACTTTTGGAAATTCCCGAAAGTAAAAAGGAGCGGGTTTTGGCAACTTTCTGTTCAGATTAATGACATATTATTTCTCTTGAAAAAACCTTTTGCGGGTTATTTCTACTTTCTGTTCAGGCTAACTCCGAATGTCATGTGACAAACCTGCTTTTGTGGGTTGTTTTCACTTTAAATCCAATTTCTGCATTGGATCCGTCCCATGTGACTTTTTCTTTTTTGGAAAATACTCATTCTTCACAAAAGAACCACTGGACCAGTTTACTGCAATGCCTATACAGATTCTGACAGAATTAATATCAGTCAGTTAGGCATCTGCCCAAATGTTAACAACCCACTTTATCTTTGAGCAGTGTCTTTCATTTCCTTCTTTTATTAAGAAAACTGCACTTTTACACAGAAAGCAAAGGCTTTATGACTGATAGAAAAGAGGAGAGGTTGAATATTTAAAAGAAGACTGTTAGCAATGTATTCAGATTCCCGAATGCTGCCTTCATTTAACTCTGTATACACTACACAATAGCAACACAACAGCTTTTTAAGGCATTCTCAGTCTTTTTGCTGACTGATGAGCCTATGAGACATGGGAGTGAACATCTGTTTTTATGATGACTTTTTCCTTCTTTAGTGGCAGTCTTTAGGTTTGTTTCTGGATCGGTAACTCTCATTCCTATCAGATTTATGATTCATGCCACCTTGCACTTAAATGTCCAAGGGTGGAAACTTTCCACTCCTTCTAGTTGACAGCACCCTTTTGCATGTCAGTCTTGCTTTGTTCCATCTACTCTACTCATGTGTGGGCAACAGAAGTTCAATACTTATCAACATGCCATTTTTAAAATTATATTTTGATATTTTTAAAAAACCTCTTTTTGTCACTAACTACTCTTATAGATTAATCATTAAAAGGCTGTTGTGAAATTTTTCCAGGCATTTAATTTTCATTATTTTAGCACAAATCTAAAAATCTGGAATGTTTATAATGTGACAATGTAAAAGAAGACTGGTATATATATATATTTAAAGAAAATAGTACTGGTATTAAATTATTGGAATGAGGACATGAACACTTCCTCAGTGGAGCCAGACTAGCCCTTTGGTTTTCCAGGGAGCTAGCAGCAGTAAAACAAGTAAGATAGTAACTAGAGTAATGTTGGCACAAAACATGGAGCGAGCCCAACTGAACACAAATTAGAGCCTATCAGAGGATTGATTCCATGGCAATACAGGCAAAAAAAAAAAAAGCCTTTTTTTTCTCCTCTGTCATCTTTGCATCTACAATGAACTGGCCAGCATAGCTGTTTTGTATGGCTAGGGGGTCTTTTATACATGGGACTCCAAGATCAAATCCAGACCACTTGACAGCCCACTGTAAAAAACCTGCTTGGCATTTTGCAGATAAAATTGTTTCAATTGTCTCTGACTTGGATGCTGTAATTAATACAGATCCAGTGGATGTAATTTTGGTTCCTCCTGGTCCAGTAACAGTTGATACTTTTCCATTTCTATAAGCTAGGGATATGGACAGGATTCTTGGAGAGGTGAGAGCCACCAAATGTGGGTTAGATCCTTGATCTTCCTGGCTTATAAAAAAAAAGCCAGAGGGAAATGAGCAGATTCGGCAGTCAATACTACCCCAAAACAAGGCAGAATTCCAGCTTGCCTGAAGGAGGCAGTTATAAAACCATTACTGAAAAAGCCATCCCTGGATCTCATAGTATTGGACAATTATTGGCCAATGTCCAACAGTCCATTTTTGGGCAAGGTATGGGAAGAAGGGGTGGCCTCCCAGCTCCAGGGGTTTCTAGACGAGATGGGTTACCTAGATCCATTTCAGTCTGGTTTCATACTTTGTTATGAAACCCAGATTGTTTTGGCCACCTTAGTGGACAATCTCTTCTGGGACCTAAATAGGGGGACTGTGCCCCTCTTGGTTCTGCTAGACCTCTCAGAAGCTTTTGATACCATCAACCATGGGGTGGGATTTGGAGGCACTGTCCTATAGTGGCTTTATTCTTTCCCAGAGGAGCAAACTCAGAAGAGGGTGCTGGGTGACTCTTGTGCAATCTGTTGGCCATTGGTCTGTAATTGGTTTTGTTCAGTTTGTTCTGGCTTGGTTCTTTTCCCCATGCTTTTTAACATATACACGGAACTGCTGAAAGAGGTCATTCAGGAGTTTGGTGCCATCAGTATGCAGATGACTCCCAATTCTATTACTACTTTGAAGCTTAATCTAAGAAGTTACTTTGGCCTTAAACTGGAGCCTGGATAAGGATGAACAAATTGAACACTAATCCAGACAAGAGAGTGATGTTCCTGGTCAAGTGTAAATCAGATCCAAGCGTATGAACTCAGCCTGCTACTTGAGTGTACGGTAGTCCTGGACTCAATCTGAGCCTGGAAGCCAAGGTTTTGGCAATGGCCACTTAAGTACCTAGTTGCATAGTTAAAGCTGGTGTAGCAGCTGTACCCATCCCTTGAGACATCTGATCTGACCACATGACACATGCTTTAGTTACGTCCCATTTGGATTACTTTAACATGCTATATGCGAAGTTACCTTTGAAGTGTACTCAAAATTTTCATCTGGTCCAAAGAGCTGCAGCCAGGTGGCTAACTGGGGCTGGTTACAAGGAGTGCACAGTTTCCTTGTTGCAACAGCTTCACTGGCTTCTGGTCCATTGCTCAGCACAATTCAAAGTGCTGGAGATGACCTATAAAGTCCTATATGGTTCAGCTCCTTATCTGAAGGACTGTTCTTCCATATGAACTTGTCCATGTTTTAAGGTCTTCTGAGGAGACCCTTCTCTTTGTTGCACCACACAAGTAGATCTGGTGGGAACATGGGAGAGGACCTTCTCCCTTCCCAGAGAGGTTAAACTAGAAACTCCTTGCTATCTCTCTGTAAGCAAGTGAAGACTTTTTTGTTTTGTCAGGCCTTTGAGGATCAATTGCTTAGGGGAAACAAGCATAGCATAGAGTGGTGGATTTTCTGTTTGATGTTTTCCTTTTAATGGTTTAGGTTTTTAACAGATTTTAATTCTTTGAAAGTTTCATTACATGTTTAACGTTTATATGCTGCACATTTTTAGCTATGTTTAACTGTTGTAAGCTATCTTGAGACCCCAACTTGGGGAGAAACTGTGCATCCACCTAACTGACATTTTTGTTTATGACTGAAGGTGGTCAGTGTGATAAAGCATGAGAACTACTGCTATATGTATTGGTTCTGCATAGAAATTAAATGTGTTTCTCAAAAATTAATTCTTAACAAATGCAAGAACTTGATACAGTTTTTACACTTGGCTAACTGAGGGACAAAGCAGACTGGTCAAAAGGAGTGGCCAGAGGCCACTTTGGCCCCTATCGCTCCAGAATTGTGGCAACTGGATGCCATAGTCCCAAAGCAGGCCACTGGCAGGAGCGACTTTTTGCTGCTCCTTTTTTTGGCAGCTTCAGGCTGCCTTAGACAGTCTCAGAATGGCTTCCAGCTGCTTTGGGGGGTACGCCATATAAATGCCACACACCCAAAATAGCCAGAAGCTGCTTTATTTGGCCTGTCTGCTTCAGGCCTAACTGTTAACAATTAAGCTATAGCAACATAAAGGAGAGTTTGTTAACCAACATTCAGAGAGATCAGCCTTACAAATGTAATATTTCTTCTCTGCATCCTCAGACAGACAAGACTGGTTGTGCTACTTTTACTATTAATGCTACAGATCTTAATCTGTCTGGGAAAGGATACAGAAATTATGTTCAGCTTTCTGCAGACCTGGAAGAGGATGGAACAGGTATGAAGAAATTCAACTCATTAATTACTCTTATAGATGAAAGCTTTGGTCATCTTAATATAGCCTTGATATGCTTGTTAATTTTTCTCTTTTTTTTTTCTTTCTACTTTGGCAACAGCCATGGTTCTCAGATCTGAAACTGCTTCTGTACTGATGTCTTTTTATGTCTTTGTGTATGTTTGGTGGTGGGGAAAGATTTGCCAAATGATATTCTACTTTCTCAGGTGTAGTCACCTAATTTGCATATTGTATATTTTTACTCATTCTGGTAGCATTATTAGAGCAGTGTTTAAAATATTGGACTTAGATCAGGGAGATCATCTGAACAGGACAATGCATCATCCAAACAGGACAACGCCAGAATGGGGAGGAGTGGAAACAAGACTTTTGGCCCATGGAGACATGGCCTAAGCAGAGCTTTGGACATGAATCTCCCTGATCCATGGACCAAACCTTGGTTCTGGTATGGGCAATCTGGACGGCATCTGGCATGTGTCAGAACTAGTGGCAACCCTCCCCGTATTTCATTAAGACTTCTGAGGGTTAGCAGAAAAAGCCCTTATTGAAAGGTCAGGAAAAGGTCCATCTAGTAAGACTTCTTTAGCCAGAACTGAGAATCGAACACACATACATCAAATAAGAACAGCAGCAGATTCCAACTCTTCCCAACAAGAAATATATGGTGGGCATACAGTTTTCAAAACAGTATTCCAAATACAAACTGTTCTCAAAACAATTATCTCTTGTTGATGGTTCCTTTTGGTTGTCTCAAAACATGTGAGCCTGGTACCTCACATAACAAACCTTCAGGCACTTCAAAACCATACAGATAAGGATTTCAGTACATTCCTTTCCCAGGCTGTTAACAATCCAATTAACGCATCATCTCTCTCTGCTGCTGTTTTCGCTCATACAGTTAACGTGTTTTGAAATTATTCAAACACATTAAAATATTAAAAATCACACATTTCATATGTATTCATAAATGCCACATAGCACTATTAAAACATCTCTGTTATAGTTCTTCTATTAACTCTATTCTTAACTCAAAACTTATAAAACTTATAAAATCTTACCACGTTTCTGATGTCTTTAGTTCTCTGAATAGGCATTGATGGCCTGGTTCACTTTAATACATTATGGCATACACCTTCATTATCAGTCAATCAAATATAAAACAACCAACTATAATATATTCTTATACAACTTAACATTATACCAAATATAACAACCAAATAACCAAATCCAAAAACATATTAATTTCCCCTTACATAACTGTTCAACAACTGTCCCCACTAACAATCCATATAAAACCCAGCATCCACTGTCACTTAATATCTAACACACCCCATAACTACAAATCCCATTCTGTAAAACTTTAGTTTCTATCTCTAGATTAACTAGCATATAGCATAACTCTTGAAAACATCAAATTTTATCATACCAGTCAAAAGAAAATCTTGGCAGGATTAACCTAATCCTGGCAGCACGTCGTACGCCAGAACAGAAGTATAGTGTCTAGATCAAGAGAAGTAATAGTGCCACTCTATTTCACTTTGGTCAGGCCTCTCCTGGAATACTGCATCCAATTTTGGGCACCACAGTTCAAGATGGATGTTGAAAAGCTGGAGCATGTCCAGAGGAGGGCAACCAAAATGGTGAAGGGTCTGGAAACCATGAAGCCCTATGAGGAGAGACTTAGGTAGCTGGATATGTTTAGCCTGGAGAAGAGAAGGTTATGAGGTGACATTGTAGTAGATAAACAGGAACAGAGACCCTCAGACATTCAGGAAAGTAGAGTTTATTTTACATTGACGGACTCTTAGATAGGTTTGTCCTGTGACTGGAGAGCCGCTCCCTCGTCTAATCAACATCCTTATATACCATCTTACACAGCTAGTTTATAATTATAATAACACATGCATAATTCAACATTTTCATTGGTTACAAGATATAATTCCAAACCCCTCCTTTTCTGATTACATTACACTTCTACTTGTCATGCATGAACTATCCATTTAAATATTAGGAGGAACTTCCTCACAGTAAGAGCTGTTCAATAGTGGAACACACTCACTCAAAGAGTGATGGAATTTCAGTTTTTGTTCTTTTATTCCCAGTTCATACCATCAATGTTATCTCTTTCGGCTCTGAAACAGTCTGCCTGTCTTCAAGGTCAAAAAACAACATTCCTTGCTATCTTTTCCAGTGAAGCCAAACTGAAAGCCTTTTACAATTGCTTTGCAAATGCACAGTTTTAAACAAAGAAAATGAGATCCCCAAGGGTCATCCAATCCAGCCCCAGATTAGCCATGGGCTTTGTGATTTCTTTTATATTATTTCATCCCCTAAAAAACGATAGCCCTGTTTAAAT
>CM034703.1:137289677-137307210 GCA_020142125.1 Phrynosoma platyrhinos | reverse complement strand
CCTGCAAGGTTTGTGGACTCTTTCCAGCTGCATAGCTAATTACCTTGTGGAGCCATCCTTATCGGCGTAGGTTTGTGTGTGCTGGCTGCAGTCCAGGACACTTCTCATCTGTCCTTAACTGCCTGAAAAGTTTCATCACTCATCTGTTGAGGCTTCTCTTACTTTTTGGCCACAGATAGTTTTGCATTCCTCCCTGGCAATGCCCCTGGCTTTAGTCCATAGTTCTTCAGGCTCCTGGTCAATTAGGCTTAATAGTGCAAATCTGTTTTTCACATTATCTGTAAATCCTATGAAGATGTTCTTCAGGTTGTACATCATGGTTTAGTGTTCTTTAGCTTTACTCTAACTTTTGCTATTAGTAGTTCATAGTCTGTTCCACAATCTGTTCCTGGTCTTGTTTTTGCAGAGAGAATGGAGTTTCTCAATTTTTTGCTTCCAATTATGTAATCTATTTGATTTCTATATTGGCCATCTGATGATGTCCATGTATACAGTTGTTCATGGGTTGTTTGAAGAATGTGTTTGTGATTGACAAATTGTTGGCCACTCAAAATTCCATCAGTTGGTTTTCTGCTTCATTTCTTAATCTTTGGCCAAGTGTTTCTACAATCTTTGATTCAGCTTCTTTCCCAATTTTTTGTATTCTAATAGTTTATCAATAAGAAGAAGTCCCATTTTAGTTTGTGATCAATTTCTTCCAGGATTCCAGAACAGAATCTTTCTTCTTCTTCTTCTTCTTCTTCTTTTTCTTCTTCTGTAGTTCATCCTGGCACTATCACTTGTTTCATGCTGGACGGTCTGATTATAGGATTTCCATGGTCTAAGATTTTCAAAGGATGGGTTACCAGGGCTTCCTCTACACTGTACTAACAAGCATTAGCTATGGCATCACTGCTGTTGAAAAGTAACTTCTCTTGAGATGCCATGACTTCCATGCCATGAAGCTAACTTCCTCTTTCCTAGGCAGAGAACACTGAATTTCTCCATACTGGAAAAACATTTAGGTGCTCTACAGATAAAACATGTCAATTGTAGTCCAAATGAAAGAGTTCTGTCTTTCTCAGAGGTAAAATCCTCAAAGAATTAAGTCCTGATCCATTGCTCCTGTTCTTAAAGTTTCCCCTGTGGGGCAAAATTCAGTATCTTCAAATCTAGAAAGCATATTGAGGAGTAGCAGTTTTGATCATGCAGCAAAATACTGCAGAATCCAACATTTTTTGTGAATCCTTTATCCCTGCCAACCAAAACATTGTGGTGCTTTGACCATATGAGACCCAGATTTGCAATGCACTCAGCTTTGTACTTCTAAAGTTCAAGATGGCCCCAAGAAAAAAAATGGATGTGAGACCCTCTGTTGCTAAATTGATGATTCTGAATTTCCCCTTTCCTATAATCTTCCTACATGTGTATGGTATTATTTTGCTTGACAATGCTGATGTGCTAATGTGTATGTTCCCTGTTTTTCTGTCCTAACATACTGTCTCCCTGCAGGTTGTGTCAAGAGGCAGGATTATCTATAGTGGACAGAAGCAAGTGCCAGTTGGCAAAGATGAGAGTAAGTGGGTGGAACCATGTTGCTGCATTAGCTACACTTTCGATTCAGCCATGTGGGATGGCACACACCCCATGAAACCAAGCTAATCAAGTTGGGTGGGCTTGTCTTCCATTATATATATTTAATTTTTAAATTTTATAATGAATAATAATTAATGAATTCATTAATTAATAATATATTTTATTTCTTACGCACCTCTCCCCAAGGCTCAAGGCAGGGTACAAAATAGATTAAAACACATAAAACCATTTAAACACGTTAAGGCAAAACACATAAACACAGGACACATTAAAATCATCCAGCATAAAATTAAAATATCCCAATTTAAAATTCAAAGTTTAAAATTGACTGGGTGTACCTGCCAAAAGACATAAGTCTTTAATACTGTTTTAAATTCAGACAGCACATTTAGCTGTTGAATCTCTCCTGGCAGGTCATTCCACAGTCTATGGGCGGCCGATGTAAAGGTCCTCTGGGTGACACTTGCCAGTCTAGTCCTGGCCAGTTGAGGCAAATGTTCCCCAGAGGACCTGAGGGCACAGGGCAGATTATATGGAAGGAAATGATCCCATAGGTAAGCTGTACACAAAGCATGAGTGAGTAATAACCAAGCATGCATACATACAATTGAGTAAGACAAAGCAGTGAATTTTTCTTCCCTTTATATACACAAAACCTAGATAAATAAAATAATAGGGATAGAGATACAATTAAGGAAAGAAAATTGTTTATCTCTTAATTTAGGAGAATTAGGATTGAATAGTAACCAAAAATATATAATAAAACAAATTCTAAAAGCTGCCCATGCAGTGATTGCTTTTGGATGGAAAAAGAAATCGAATTGGAATAAGTTTTATTTGTTTAAATATATAAAAGAATATATATTATTTCATTTTCTTAGGGAAAGAAGACTTAAATATACTGGGGAAAGCAATAAAGAATCATGGAGTGATAAATGGGAAATTGTGATTAAGAAAGTGGAAGGTAAAATGGTGTACGAAGAAGTAAAAAATATAATTAATGATATTTTCCATATCTCCGAAAAAGATTGTTAAATTTTGTTAATCAAATGATTGTTAATTTAAATAGAATGTATTTTCTCCAAATGCTGTTTGTGGGAGGGGGACAGGGGAGAAAAGCATATTATGAATTATGGATTGAATAATGTGTACGAAAAATAAAAATAAAAATAAAAATAAATATGGTATATACAAAACCTACAATCATTATAACAATAGATGTGTTATAATACACTAAATAAACAGAAGAAACTCAAAAACACAAAACTAGGAAAACTGGAAGAAGAAAAGAAAGAAATCATCAGCATATAAATCAGGGGTAGGCAAGCCGCCGCCCCCCATGATGATATTGATTATTGTTGTTATTACTTGTTCTTGGGGTTTTCTTGGCAAAATCTCCACAGAGGTTTTGCCATGGCTTTTCTGGGGCTGAGAAAGTGTGCATGCATATTTTTTTTATATTTATTTATTTTTGGTGCTTCGGCCCCCCAATTGAATGAGAGACAGCAACCCGGCCCCTAGCTCAAAAAGGTTGCCTATCCCTGATATAAATTAATTATAAAGGATATAATGCCATTCTGATTTGTTCCTTTTATTCTGGATGATTTCTGACCATATCAGCCAATGATTTTAATGCTAGTGTGAATAATAACGGAGGAGAATCTTTGTTTGGTTGCATGTGATAATACAAGCTTTTGAGGATTATGCCCATTTTTTTTTTTGCATGTTTTCATATAATTTTTGATATTAATAAATGCTTTGGACAGTAACATTTCTTCATGAATGCATTGAATATGTTCTCAAAAACTGCAGTTTCTGATTTTCTAATTTTGATTTCAAAAATTAATAAGTCTATGGGCTGATATAGAAAATGTATCACACCTGTTTTTAGGAAGAGTAATTGTTTTTGCTGCTTTCCATGAGTTTGAAATTGTTCTTCCCTCAGGGAACTGACTTATTTTCAAATGTTTCATAAAAGTCAGCAGAATATTCCTCTAATCCAGGGGATTTTCCTTTTTAAGTTATTGATTTAATTTCTAACTGGAGCATTAAATAATTTTTATTATTATGTTGTAAAACACTGATTGGGAAGGAATTGCTAAAATTATCTCAGTTGATGATGACATTCAGATGCAAAAGCATAAAGCGCAGGAATATAGGGACATAGGGGTAGAATGGGGACTAAATTCATAGACCTTTCCCAATCCACATATATAAGTAGAGTCCGCCTAAATCAATATGGGAGAGGGGAGGAAGTGAAGAAGAAAAGCTCAGGAATTCAGTGATTTGGCAATGACATTCTCTGTTGTTGTTGTTGTTGTTGTTGTGGGCCTTCAAGTCATTTCCGACTTCTGGCGACCATAAGATGAAACTATCACAGGGTTTTCTTGGGCGTTTGCCATTGCCATCCTCTGAGGCTGGGAAAGTGTGACTTCACCAAGGCCATCCAGTGGGTTTACACTTCTAGTCAGGATCTGAACCCTAGTCTCCAGAATCATAGTCCAACACTCAAACCAATGCATCACAAACATGCATTCTCGGTGGACTTTTTGAATCATAGAGTTGGAAGAGACCACAAGGGCCATGCAGTCCAACCCCATTCTGCCATGCAGGAATTCACAATCAAAGCACCCCCAACAGATGGCCATCCAACCTCTGTCTAAAAACCTCCAAAGAAGGAGACTTCATCACTCTCCAAGGGAGTATCTTCCACTGTTAAACAACTCTTACTGTCAGGAGGTTCTTTGTAATGTTGAGCTGGAATCTCTTTTCTTCTAGCTTGAATCCATTGCTCCGCATCCTATTCTCTGGAGCAGCAGAAAACAAGCTTGCTCCATTCTCAATATGACACCCCATCAAATATTTAAACAGGGCTATCATATTTATGGAATCAAATATTTGGTTTTGGAATATAAGAATTCAGAGAAGAGGGGTGGATACAAACTCTCTTCATTCACCAGCAGTGAAATCCACCAGCTCCCATATTATGCCAGCTTTTTCTCCATATAACAGATTTTAAAAATCTTATGATGATCATATTGATGCTTTCCTTAACTACTATATATATTTTTTTCTTTCTCTTATTGCAGCCCTGAAAGGCACTTTCTCTCTCACCCTGTCCACAAGCTCTGACCTGGCACCCATGGCCAGGCTCCTGCTTTATTCTGTCTTTGCAGATGGTGAAGTGGCGGCTGACGTTGAAATCTTCACAATAGACACTTGCTTCAAGCACAAGGTTAGCATGTAATTCTTTGGGGAGTAAGTGGGTGCAAACAGATGGATGACAGAGCCATTGCTACTCATATGTACACTTGTTCGTTTCTCACTGTCATCTGTGGTCAAACAAGTTTTGCTGTTTATTTTAAAGCAGCAACATCTCCCCTGTAAGGCTGCTTAAAGATAAGTGAAAGTGGTACCAAAGTACAGTGGCCCCTTGGTATCCTCTGGGATTTGGTCCCAGGACCCCTGAGGATACCAAAATCCATGGATATTCAAGTCCCATTAAATACAATGGGATAGTAAAATGGTGTCACTTATATAAAATGACAAAATCAAGGTTTGCTTTTCGGAATTTATAAATTTTTGAGATATTTTCAATCTGTGTATACTTGAATCTGTGGATAAAGGATCCGTGGATACAGAGGGCTGAATGTATGGACGTTATCACAGTGATAATAAAGTGGAAATGAGCCTGTAAATGTACTAGAAATGAGCTTCTTGCACATGCACAGATAGAGGAATGCTCACTGGAACAATGGGAAAAGCAGGGAAATGCTCCCAAATGCACATTTGCTTTTCACATTACGGTAAATGCGAAATTCGCATTTGCATTTCCTCCAAACAACCAAATCTCAAAAGATCTCGGTTAACACCAGTTTCTGTCTACTTTCTGTCCAGTTTCTGTGCGACGTCGTGTGAAAACACGGAGCACAAATCCAGTTTCTGTTTGGGATTTGTGTGGATTAACCAGCAGATTTGCCCCTGTGTGATAACGTCCCATGTGCTTTGGGGGTGGAGATGGGTAAGAAGTCAACCACTGTACACTAGTCTTTCTAGTACTGGTAGATGCTTATCATGAACTATGCATTCCCCATCCTCATGGTTGCACAGGGCAGCATGAAGTGAAGGGAGAAGGGAAAGCAAGTCACAGGATCCAACAATCCTCCCTTCTTTCTGGTTCCTTTCATTTCTGCCCTTGTTGCTTTTGTCCATTCAGTGAGAGACTATTTGCCTCCATGGCTTTACCAATGCCTTCATGGCTGACCTAGCCTGCACCCACACTGCAGAAATAATCCGGTTTGGCACCACTCCGGTGCCACAACAAACTATAGTTCCCAGAATCCCATAGCAGTTGAAGCGGTGTCAAACCAGATTATTTCTACAGTGCAGATGCAGCTTTCCTTTCCAAACAGCCATGTGTAGGAAAAGCACACAAAGAGTTGTTATTTGCAACAACAACAACAACAACAACAGAAGTCTCCTCCCTCGCCCCCATCTAAGATTTATATGCCAAAAAGAAAATGTACCTGGCAAGGATTTTTTTTTAAATGAGGTTGGGAACATGTAGAGATTTCTGGGCCACACGGAAGGGATTTCAAATGACAAGGATCATTCGTCATTTCTGTTGCAAGTCACAGATAACTGCCTTGAGCTCCAATGTTGGGGGGAAAGCAGGTAGAAGAAAATATGAAGAGCCAACATGGTTAGTGGTTTGAGTGTTGGACTCTAGGGAGATGGTGGTCCATGGAAATCCACTATGTAACCCTTGGCAAGTCACATTTTCTACTCCTCAAAGAAAGCAAGGGCTTTCTGCATAATAAATCTGAATAAATCTGAACCTCTGAGTAAATCTTGCCAAAAAAAACACATTATAGGGTCAGATTAGGGTTGTCAGAATTCAGAAACAACTTGAAGGTGCAGAACAAATAAAGATAATGGCAATGGCAACAACAAGAATAATAATTCATTAAACTGACAAGCTGGATAAATTTCATCAAGTTTGACAGGACTACTGCCAAAGGGAGCAGGGATTGGAAAAATTACTTTTGGGGGGGCTATAGTTCCCAGAATCCCACAGCTGGAATGGCCACTGGGATCATGAAAGATGTAGTGTAAAAAAGTAATTTTCCCAAGTTCTGGCCAAATTCCATGTGAATTTTAGCATGTGCTGGGTCTCATTGGGGAGGTGAAGTTACACACCATCACCTGCCATCTTGCAGACCATTCCTCTACACCAGATAGAGTAGTGCTGTTGATCTTCCATTTGATCTTGAACATTTGTGCTGCAGTTGTGGGTGAAGTAAAAGAAATCACAACAAATCAAACAAAATGACAACAGGGAGAATGCAGTTACGCAAAGAGAATTCACTGTTTCAATGGATTTCATGGTTTTCAGAAAACCTAATCTGGACATGTGTGGTATGGTTTGAGCATAGGACTCTGGAGATCAGTGTTCAAATCTGCAGTTTGCCCATGGAAACCCACTGGTGACCTGTGGCAAGTCACACACTCTCAGCCCTGGAAAACCTAGCAATAAGTTTTCCTTTGAGTCACCATAAATTAGAAGTTTATCACACGGGGAAAATCCAGTGCGGAAACGGGGTTTTAAATTGGGAAAAAATGCAAAAGTGGTTAGATTTTCAGATGACGTCGCTGTTAAAATGGGGTTAACCTGAACGGAAAGTAGTCAGAAACTGCTTCTTTTTACTTTCGGAAAATTCCATTCCATAACCCCATTTAAATTGAAATTGTTTAATGCTGTTTTAAGGGTGGGAGGGATGTGTTTTTGTACTGTTTTTATGCTGTTAACCACCCTGATTGGGAAACCATTGGGCGGTATACAAATAAATTTTATATTATTATTATTATTATTATTATTATTATTATTATTATTATTATTATTTTAACAGCAATGTGTGTAAAAATCTGCCCACTTTTGCGGGTTTCCCCGTGTGATAAACTCCTAAGAATCAGTCTGAAGGCATACAGCAACAACAATGTGGATGCACCCCTTCTTCCTCCTGTCTCTTTTGTGTTCTCAATTATTTAATGTCAGTGCAAGTTTCTCATCTGAAAATCTCTCTCCCTCCTTCTCCATCCATAGGTGAAAGTGGACTTCTCAGAAAAGGAGGAGCTTCCAGGATCTAAGGTCAATCTGGAAATAGAAGCTGCCCCAGGTGCACTGTGCTCACTCCGTGCTATTGACAAGAGTGTTGCTCTGAAGAAGAACGCAACTCTGACACCAAAAGAAGTGAGGGGGTCCATGTTTCCTAGCAAGGATCTAGCAGTGATGTAGACTCGAGTCAGTTGACTCGAGCTTAAGTTGGACTCAAGTTGCTTCAGCAACTTGGCCTTGACTTGGCAAAAATGATACACTGACTTGACATGACTTGAGATTTGTATATTCTTATTGACTGACTTGATGGTGCCATTCACTTTGAGAACCAAGCAAGACCATGCACCCTCAAAGTGGGGGATGCATTTCTTGGAAAGGAATGGCAAATGCATTAGGCAATGGGCTTGAGGCAGAAGGATCTGTCTAAAGCTTTTGAAAAGCTTTAGAAGGCTCCTCTGGTGTACAGTGTGGACAGGCTGCCAAGCAGACCTCAACCCCCATCTCATACTCATTGCTTAATGCACTTGCTGTTCCCTCCAAGAAATGCATCCCACCTCCTTTTTTTCCTGTTAAAAGTTGAATCCCAGACTTGAGACTCAAGACTTGATATGAAAGTATCTTGCAAGGATTTGAAACTCAACTTGAGATTTGAAGGTAGAGACTTAAGACTTGACTTGAGACTTGGACTGAAAGATTTGAATACAGAGCTTATCTCAAAGTTAAATAATATGGTTTACCTGATCAGGCTTAAACTTTAAATCGGGCGGCATCCTGACATTATCACAAGGATTTCGCTGCTGACTCTATCACCTGGGTCCATCCCCTCTCCCAGGGCCACTCCAGTGGCCACTTTCTCAAGCCGGAAAACTCCCAGCTTCGAAAAGAGCTGTGCTGAGCCCCCCTGGGAGCAGGGATAGATCTGGGTTGCATTTGGGCAACAAATTTGATGGCAAAATCCTTGTGATAATATCAGGATGCCACCTGATTTAAATTTTAAGCCGAATCAAGTAAGTCGTATTATTTAACTTTGCAATAAGCTCATACATCACTGAGATGTAGCAGTTCCTCCCCTATAGCTCATTGGCCTGGAAAAAAAGAACTTTATTGTTTTGTATTGGGGAGGAATAGGTGTTGAATCAAATATCAGTTTGAGATCATGTCCCTTGGTAGTCACAAAAAGCTGGCACTTCTTTCGATACCACCACAAAAAAAGCCTTTTCAGTTGCTTTTACAATTCCCAGTTTCTCTCTCCTCCTCCCACTTTACCCCTTTGTCCTTGGCTTGCTTCCTTTGGTGTGAACTGAGTTCATAGTTCAAAAGCAGTTTGCAGTGGTTTGCTCAGAAGAAGGGAGAGGAGAGTAGGAGGCAGAGCCTTGTCCTTCCCAACATACTCAGGCAAAAGCAAACTGCTGTACATCTCCTAGCTTAGCTGTTTTTCCCCATTAATAACTTTTGCTTTCTTGAACACACTCTGATGTTGTGTGACCACGTGTGTCCTGTTTCCAAAGCCATGCATACCTTCCAACTATCCTGATATTCCAAGGACAGTCCCAGTAAATCCTCTGTCATCCTACTTTTCAGCTGCTATTAAAATGTCCCACTTCTCTCCTCCTCTCACTTTCCCTCTTTGTCATCAGCTTACTTCACTTTCTATAGATTGAGTTCAAAGTACAAAAGTAGTTTGGACCCAGATAACTCAGCATGGGAGAGAGAAGAAGAGGGCTGGAATCTTGTCCTTTCCAGGAGGCTCAGGCAAAAGCAAACTGCTGCAGCCTCTCCTAGCTTGGGTATTCTTCCTCACTAGTAACTTTTTCTTTTGAACACTCTCTGATGTTGCTTAGCCACATGCCTGGTGTTCTGGTTTTCCTCTGTGAAATGTCGGAAGGTATGTTATTCTAGTGATCTCTGTTTTCAGGTGTATAATATATATAGTGACCAAAGTCTGATTGGCGCAAGAGGATTTATGTATCACTTGGAAGATTTTGAGCCATACCCTTGCCTACCATCTGAAGGGAGGACAAAGCGGTCCCTTATAGCCCCCTGGTTCCAATGGCAGCCTGATGTCTATAGTCTTTTTCAGGTGAGTGGCCTTGGTAAAGCATCCCTCTCTTGATGTCTACTCTGCTTGGGATTGGGTTGAGTTACTTTGGTTAAGTCAGCGGTGGGGAACCTCAAGCCCTGGGGCCAAACCTGGTGTCAAGAATTGTGTAAACTCCCCAACTCAGTAAATCAATCTTCTGTAGGTTAAACAACAAGGCTTTATTTCAGAAGTTGCAGAGATGTTACTGGGAAAACTTCTTGGTACATACATACAATGTTAGAATCTCTATTCCTCCTCCCCATAATTTTTGGTGGGCTAAGGCTGATTTCCCCATTCCCCTAATGTTAAAAGTGCTTTCAATTTTGCCAGTTCTTTCCCCCACTTTTACTCACTGCTAGCTAAAAGATAAAAGCTCACAGTAGAAAAATTCCTCCCACACTCAGCTGGCATTCCAACCTTCTTGGTCCTCTTCAGTGATAACCTGCAGTAGCTTTCTTACCACCTAGTTCATCATCTTTAAAGCATATAATCAAACCGTATGTATAACATATGAAGAAAAATACATAACTACCTGTACCCCAGGGATACAATATATAATATTAGCAGCTAAAGCATAACCTCTTGGCAATTAAGTTCACTCATCACAGCCTGTAATATTACTTCCAGATAGCATGAATAACTGTAGACATATATAATCAAACAACACAACATTTATGCTAGTAGCCTTCTTATTCATTTAAACAATCAGACTCATGACACCCATTAAAAATGTGACAAATGATTCTATAACTCACCCTCTTCATTTTCTTGCTCTCTCTGCATCGCACAACTGCAAAGGCATTGTGGGTGAGGCTGTAATCTATTTCTGAAAAAGTGTTGTAACTTTAAAATGTTGTAAATGGGAGTAAAGTAAATTGAGATTTGTCTGTAATATTACTTCCAAATAGCATGAATAACCATAGATATATATAATCAAACAACATAACACTTATGCTAGTACCCATCTTATTCATTTAAACAAGTAGACTCATGACACCCATTAAAACCATGACAAAGTTGTCATTTGCCCCTGTGGAGCTCCCTAGACAGTCATGTCCTGCATCCTCCACATGGTTTCTCCACTTTTGAATGGTCCCGCACTCACCCCCAGTTCTAAAGGTTGAAATCCTGGCAGTATGAGCTTTAGGTTAAAATATGCTGGATCGTTTGAACCCAGCGTCTTTGCCTTTGTGCATGAGTGTGCACCCTTACTGTCTTCCTGACATTAAGAGCTGTTCAACAGTGGAAGACACTCCCTCAGAATGGACCTTATCCCACGGGGCCAAAAGCAGCAAGAATCGGCTAAGAATCAGGCGCTATAGCGCTATAGTTTTCCGGGTGATCCCACGACGTCGCTCAGAATACAACAAGAAACCGCTCGGAATGCAGCATCATTCGGGTTCTTTTGTATTCCTGTTTTCATCGGGCATTGCAATAGCGCTAGCTTATCCATAGCGCTATTATAGCGCTAGCGCCATATTATACTAGCGCTATAGTACTGCAATGATGCTCATACGGTTTCTTGCCACTTTTGAGAGCAGCGTGGGATAAGGTCCAGAGTGGTGGAGTCTCCTTCTTTGGAGGTCTTTAAACAGAGGCTGGATGGCCATCTCTCAAGTGTGCTTGGATTATGAGTTCCTGCTTGACAGAAGGGGGTTGGACTGGATGGTCCTTGTGGTCTCTTCCAAGTCTAGGATTCTATGATTCTATAACTCACCCTCTTCATTTTCTTGCTTTCTCTGCATCACACAACTATTTTTGAAAAAGTGTTGTAACTTTAAAATTTGTAAATGGGAGTAAAGTAGATTGAGATTTGCCTGTATTTTGTTTTGTTTCCATCCCTCACTTTTCTACTCCCTTTGATTTTATAGCATCTCAACATAAAATTGTTCACCAACACCAAAGTTAAGAAACCAGTCTCCTGTGAGATGCCAACACTTGAAAGAAGGGTTTTGAAATTTCAAGCAGGTCAGTGTGATTTCAAGGGTTTTGAAATTTCGAGCAGGTCAAAGGGAGCTGGGAATGTGATAGAAGGGAGGAGGATTGATTAGTCTCAGCTAAGGTTGCACAAATTCCATTGAATCTGCTACACATGTATTTTATCAGGGCAAGTGATCCTGTTTGCTCTATCCGCCGCAGAACAATCTTTCCAGATTCTTTTCCCCTGCAAGCATATTTGGTTCACAAATAATAAACAAAATAGTACCCTTTTTCTTTGTTGTTGTTTGCCTTGAAGTAGCTTATGACTTATATGGCAATCCTAAGGCAAACCTATCATGGGATTTATTGAGGCTGAGAGGATGTGATTTGCCCAAGGTCAGCCAGTGGGTTTCCATGGCCAAGCAGGGAATCGAACCTGATCTTCAGAGTCGTAGTCCTACAGTAAAACCACTATACCATGCTGGCTCTCTACTTATAGGCAATTATATATGCAGAAATGTTCTTGTTAATGTTACCCTCTTTTTATTTGCATCTCTTTATATATCATCCTTTTCCACATTCCCCTTTTCTGAAAGGGCAGAATCTAGCAGATCTCTTCTGATGATGGAGTGACTGGTCCTAAGTTGCAACTGAGCGGGAAGAATCAGCACACCTCCAAAGTTGTTGGAGATAGTTACATATATTTATGGAGGAAATACTGTGTTACTTTTGCAAATCCCTGTATATGGGCATGGGGAGCAGGAACAGTGTTCACCATATCTTCCCAAGAACTATCCTCATTTTTTTCTCACAGGCAGTGATGAGGATGGTTGAGAATGAAAGAGGTACAAATAAAAGGGGAGAACACTAAGGAGAACATTTCTGCACATTTGATTGTATATAAATGTTAAAATGTGTGTGATTTTGCTTATTATTTCTGAATCAAATGTGCTGCTGGTGGTGGGAAATCCAGAAAGATGAGTCTGCAGATAAGAGAGCAGACATGACCACTTGGCCTGCCAAAACACATGTGAGGTGAATTATATGGAATTCTTGCATCCGTAGTGGTGAAAGGCATCTGCTTGTTATAATATTTGCTCATGGCATTAAAATGCTGTTGATTTTTCTGGTAGTCCTTGGAAGGTAAATATGGACTTTACTTGGAACTTGGAGGTATACATCGCTGAGGAAATCTCATTGTGGGACATGAAACTGGTTATTCAGAGGGGATCCACATTGCTTTTAACCACTGATGTAACCACCATACCATGCAAAATGATGTTTATGTCATATAATCTTCAAAATTTACAGTGGGCGCTGTTTTACGTTTTCAGCTTTCTTCCTACTACTTTGATTCCCACTGATACTCTCTTACTGTTGCTAACTTGAAAAAGTAAATCCTTTGGGCACAAGGGGTGCTTTCAGACAAAGTTCCCACTGCTATCAAAAGTCATGTTATAGTTATTCTATCTTTTTTCCTTAAGAGAGTTTATTAGTTAAAAACAATAGAAACAAACAATAGGAAAATGCAGGAGAGCTGGACTCAATGAGAACAATGAATCTCCAGTCTACTTCCATGAGTATGGCAGGATGTGATTATACATTAAAAGCCTTGTCTGGAAGCACCCAAAAAGAGCATACAACAGTCTTAAAACAATACTAAAATATTAGTATTCAGTCATTTAGTAAAAGCAACATAACTAAGCAGCAATAATTCAGTTATTTAGTAAGAGCAACATAACTAAGCACTAATAATAGACCAGAGGAGGTTTTAATAGGTACAGTTAGAAGAAATTAATCAGAATTTTAACCTGCAAAGAGATCTTGTAGCACCTTTGAGACTAACTGAAAGAAAGAAGTTGGCAGCATGAACTTTCAAAGACAAGTCTACTTCCTCAGACGCATTTGGACCTGAGAAAGTAGACTTAAGACTCATGCTGCAAAGTTCTCTTGGAAGTAGACTGGAGATTCATTGTTCTCATTGAGTCCAGCTCTCCTGCATTTTCCCATTGTTTATTCTTATTGTTTTTAACTAATACACTCTATTAAGAAATAAAAGACATATGACAACCCTATACATACTGGGCTCATTCACACTTGCAAAAAACCATTTGAGTCACATTGATCCATGAATCAATGTGATCATTGATTCGCAGAATCGATTTGAAATGGAATGAAATTCACACTACATTTTCCATTACCAAATGCCTCCATGTCCATTTAACATGGCTCAAGTTCACACTTACCAGTACTTTTGCAAAATGGATTTTCAATTTTGGAAATGTTCAATCCATCCTGGGTCTTTTTTTAAAAAAAATCTCAGTCATACGATGTGCATGGGCATATTTCCAGTGACGTGAGTACTCAAAGGTGTGGCTGTACACATCAGCTGTCACTATGTCCATGGGCTTCTCTGTGTATATGTGTTCATGAATGTGTGTGTGTAAGATGCTCCTCCTCCTCCTCCTCCATGCTTGGGAATGGGCTGGTAGAAGCAGGATTTTTGTTTCAATGGGAGGAACAGCTGATCCAGTCAGAAACACACACACACCTTCCTCCCCACTTTCCCTAGTCCAGCACTCATGTGCGTGCACACACACACACACACACTTTCCCTCCTTCCCTACCCTAACTCCCTTTAAGTTTGGCACACACACACCCCAACTGATTCCTCAACCCCCTTCAACCCCCAATACCAGCCATGCATCCCAGGGGAGAATCCCCTATGACATCCACCGATCCATGCATCCCAGGTGAGAATCCCCTACATCACCCACGGATCCATGCATCCCAGAGGAGAATCCCCTATGACACCCACGGATCCATGCATGCCAGGGGAGAACTCCTGCCATGGCACCCATGACTATCTCCCGTGAACCCACACAAATGCAAGAGTTCACAGAAACTGTAAAAAATAAATGTAAAACCACACCGCACCATGCCCCCCCCCAACAGTCTCATGACAGCGCTGAGACTGGAAAAAAAATAGCTGTTTGCCAAGACATGTGGTGGGATGGGTACTACCCCTCTGCCCACCCTCTGCCCATTGTCACTCCCTCCTGAGTGGGACTGAATGGGATTGGAAACTCATTCACATTTGTTCACAGCTGTTGCAAACTGTTCTTTACAAAAGAACCTCTAAATTTTCCATTTCCAAAAGAACCTATTCTTTGGACATGCATCAATTTACCCCCAATTCAGACTGCACACTGTCAAGTCTGAAATCAATTCAAGCATGAACGAGGCACATGTAAACTGGTTTAAGCCGATCTAAAAACCGGTCTAAATCATAGTGTGAAGTCTGGCAAGCAGAAAGTATCATTCTTCGAAAAGTACGCCAGGAGTCTGGATTGGGTTCACGATAAGGCTGAGTTGGGCACAGAGGTGTGCGATAAGATCTGTATTCAACAGTTTAAGCCCATGCCCAGCCTGTGCCCAGATTGAATGTGTGATAGGGGGGATGCAGACCAGGACGTCCAGGACGCCCTGGGATGGTGCGCCGCGGGAGCAAGGCAGCCGCACCACGGTGCACCAGCGGCGTCCCTGAAAGGAGCGCAAAAATAGCGCTCCTTTCAGAAGTCAGGTAAAGTGCGCCCTAAACGCGTAGGGCGCACTTTCCCTGACTTTTCCGCCCCAGCGTGTGAGGACGCTGCGGCGGGAGGTTGCCCTGGGAGCACTGGCTGTGCGGAGGGCCGGCAGCTCCGAGGGCAACCTCGGGAGGAGGAAGGGGCGCCACACGTGCGGCTGCCCCTCCTCTTCCCTGCCTCCAATACGGCTCAATAAGCCGTCTGCCGAGGCAGATAATCTCCTATATCTTTGAATTTTATCTGGAAACTTCACCTTCTTCCCAAATCTTGGAAGAATAGAAAGAACTTGAATAGATATATAGAGCAATGGCTGTAGCCATCTCTAGTCAAGCTCAGCTATATAAACAACTATGTAAAGCACTGACGGTCCGGAAGTTTTATAGGTCTGACTCATACTATGATCAGGCCAATGGGCTACAATGGTTGTTGGAGAAGCTCCACAGACCCATGTTGACTGTGCCATTTATGGCATTTCTTCAACCGGTTGGCTAGCCACATTCTAAAATACTGGCAGGGGTGATGGTTGTTGTTGTTGTTGTGGTGGTGGTGGTGGTGGTGTGCTTTCAAAGTGGTGGGATTAGTAGTCAGACTACACACTTGAACAGCACCAGGTTGTGATCCAAAGCTATATGAGGACCTTGCTCCGTGTTACTCACACAGAAAAGGGCCTGAAACAGAGGCCTGGTTCAGACATAATGTTAAACCACAATTTAGTATTGTAGGAATGAGTCTGTAGAGGCTTCAGACTTGCACACACCTCCTTCCTTGTCCCTTCTGTGGCACACAGATGTGAGGAGGAGATTTGGGGCATCCAGTTCCTGTTTTAAACTAAGCACTCTTTTTGTTTGTTTGTTTTTTTACTATATCTGAACCAAGCCAAACCATGGTTAGTTTAAACTGTTTATTAAAACATGGAAGGATCAAACCACAGTGTCTGACCAGTTTAAATAATTATAGTTCCTGATTTGGATTTAATGTCAAGTTGAAGTTAGTTTAGACCATTCATGGTGGAAAGGAGAGAGGCATGTATTCCAGCAGGCCTCTATACATAACACTAAAATGTTGCTTTAACAGCTGGAGTCTGGGATGCTCCATCCACTCCATCCTTTCCCCAATTGAGATAGTTGCGGGGTGGGGCAGGTGAAACCAACTCAAAGACCCTAGATTAGGCTTCAGGAACATTCCTGAAACTCATGCTGTGGAGCCTATGATGCCAAGGGCATGGCTGTGCCCCCTCTCTTGTCACCTAGCCCACATAGAGTCAGAAGAGATTTGTAGGGCCAATTCAGCAATAATCAGCAATAATTGATGTAATTAAAACAAAAAGCAACAGTAGCACTATAACACTCAATATTTTCACACAGTCAAGCAGTCTCACATTAACACCCAGAGAAAAATGTGATTGGTTTTCACACGTACCCATGAATGAATCGGTAGTAAATTGGAATTGTTCATTTTGTTCCTGTACCGTTGCTTCCCTCAGTCCCTTTAAACCCATGGTCCCTTTAAATCTTAAAGAGCCTGGGTTGCTTTGCTGCAGTCCCTTTAAACTTTGAAGGGGTTTTAATGGAGAGTAGAATGGAGATCCATGCATGGAAGGGGACTTGGGAGCAATTCATCACTTTGCAGGGAAATTGAGAAAAACCAGTCCTGGCAATGGAATGAATTCCCTGTCCCTTTACATTTTAAAGATCCTGGAGAGTTGCTTCACCAATAGCGCAATTGAAGCACAATTAGTTTTCACATCCTGGCAATCGCACTTCAATCTCACTATTGAGAATCCATTCACGGGACTTCCCCATGAATGGTTTGCTCCTGGATCATTGCTGGTTCTTCTTGGGATAAGTCCTGATTGGGCGCAATGTCGTATGAAAATCTTCTGCTCGATCGCGAGATCATCCCAGGAGTATGCCTTTTTCTTCCCTGATTTTTCCCCATGTGAAAATCTCCAGAAAGGGGAAGAGCCAGCTCCACAACCTCAACTGCTTCCTTACCTCTGATTGAGCCTTACATCCCACTCATGCTGCTTCCCACCCAATCTGTGGCTGCTGGGCATCCAAAAGTTCCTTCATCAGTTGGCAAGCCCTTTAGTCACCATCACCCCATACTTCCCTAAACCCACTGATATGATGATGATGATGATGATAATGATAATGACAACCTATCTTTATTGACAGGCTTACATAGGATTTATCACACAGGGGAAATCTATAGGTTATCCCATACAAATCCCAAAAAGAAGCATAATTATGTGCA
>CM034703.1:137233801-137244198 GCA_020142125.1 Phrynosoma platyrhinos | reverse complement strand
CCAAGTAAAGGACCCTGGGCATGTCACACACTCTCAGCCTCAGAGGATGCTAAGGGCAACCCCAGTTTGAAGAAACATGCCAAGAAAACCCCATGATAAGGTTAAAAGTCACTATTTTGACCATTAAAACATCCTCCATTTTGAGCATGGCTAAGAAGTATGGATTTACATTTATATTAGTGTCTTTAGCTTTCTCTACATTTTTTTTCTTGTTTGTTCTACATTTTTTGTAGTGACTTGTCTTCCTTTGCATTGAAGACATTTGGTCACCCTGTCTGAATATTGGAGTATGACTCTGGAAACCAGGGTTCGAATCCTGGCTCAGCCATGGAATACCCCTGGGTGACCTTGGGCAAGTCACACACTCTCAGCCTCAGGAGAAGGCAATGGCAAACTCCCCTCTGAAGAAACCTTGCCAAGCAAACAACATGAAAGGGCTACCTTAGGGTTGCTGTAATTTGGAAACGACTCAAAGGCATACAACAGCAACAACAATCTTAGAAATCACATTCTCTCAGCCTCAGAGGGTAGCAAAGGCAAACCCTGTCTGAAAAAACACATAGACAAGAAATGATAGGTTCACGATAGGTTTGCCTTAGGGTCATCATCAGTTGGAAACATCTTGAAGGTACACAACAACAAGAACAACAGTCTTGGAAGTCACACTCTCTCAGCCTCAGGGAAAGCAATGGCAAACCCTTTCTGAACAAACCTTGCCAAGGAAACCCTCCTTCTCTCCCTGGCTTTTTTCCCCACCTCACACATGTCTTCCTGGACCAGGAGGAAAAGGAGGATGAGGAGGAAAGGGGGGAGGGGGGAAAGCGGGGGAGAGAAGGAGGAGGACCTCCTAGTCCTCCTCCTTCTCTCCCCTGCTCCTTCCTGCCTCGCACCTCTATCTTCCTCCTCCTCCTCCTCCTCCTCATACCCAGCATATAAGACAACCCCCAACTTTAACCCCAAATTTTTCTGGCTAAAAAGTCATCTTATATGCCGGAAAATACAGTATCAGGTAATTTTTTTTATGCTTATTAGCTCTTTTGTTTCTTTCTTTTTCCCCCTTTTTTTAAACTTTTAGTTACGTAAGTACTATATTGCCTTCTCATATCTTTATTTTCCCTCCTATTTAATTATCATTTATATCCTTTCTAACTTGGATATTTATTTATTTTTTCTCCTCTTCTCTGTATGCTTGATGTTTCTTATAATTTAAATCTTATATTTCATTATATCTTCACTCCAATTCTCTTCCCATAATTTATTTACAATCTTCCACTCTTCCTTACATTTATTAACTGCTTTACCTTTCATTTTATGAGTTAGCATATCCATCTGATACATCTCCAATAGGTTGTATAACCAGTCTTTTATCTGAGGAGTCTCTTTTGATTTCCAATTTTTAGCTATCAGCAATCTAGTTGCTGTCACCATGTATAATATAATTCTCCAATATTTCTGTTCTAAATGTTTATCTAAAACTTGTACCATATTAAGCAGATATAATTTCAGGTTTGTGGGGAATCTGATCTCTAAACAGTATTCTAATTTTCTATGTATCTCTTTCCAAAAGTTCTTTATTGCAGGGCAATGCCACCATATATGATATAATGTACCCTTAGTTTTCTCACATTTCCAGCAGACATTGCTCTTGTTTTTAGATATTTTTGCAATCTGTTCGGGAGTTAAATACCACCTGAAGAACAATTTATAGAAATTTTCTTTCAATGTGCAACTATTTGTAAAGGTTAGATATTTGTTCCAAACTTTTTCCCAAACTTGATTACCTCTCTAAAATTTTGTGTCCATTTATTCATGTTATTTTTTACTACTTCTTGTTCTTGGTCTAAATTTAGTAAGGTTTTATAAATTTTATTTATAATTTTTTTTACAGCCTAGTTTTAATACTTCGTCAAAATCTGATTTGCCTTCTTCAAAACCTTCCAACTTCTGATCGATTTTAAATCTTTCTTTTAATTGATGGTGTGGGAACCAATAACATGTTATCCCCTCTTCTGTTAACTCTTCCCTTGACTTTATTTGTAACTGTCCCTTTTCCTTTTTTAACAACTCTTTATATGTTATCCATCTATCTGTAGCCAAGCTTCTTTTATTTTAAAAAGCCTCTTGGCTTGATACCCACAAAGGGGTTTTAGAGTACAATTTGTTCTTATATCTTGCCCAGATCATTAACAGTGGTTTTCTTATATAATGATGCAAAAATTCTTTGTGTACTTTTTCTTTCCTATACCATAAATATGCATGGAAGCCAAACCAAGCATTAAATCCTTCAAGTGCTAATAGCTTTCTATCTTCTAATAAAATCCAATCTCTAATCCACAGTAAACAACGGGCTTGATAATAAAGTTGAAAATTTGTCAATCAAATTTCCTTTAAGTCTTGCATGTCCTTCCATTTTATTCTCAGTTTCCTTCCTGCCCATATGAAATTTGCCAGTTCTTTTATTCCAATTTTTAAAAACAATCCCATTGGTTATTATTGGAAGATTTTGGAAAAGAAATATCATCTTAGGTAAAATATTCATTTTGATTGTTGCTATTCTACCTAAGAGTGAAAGGTCTAGTTTATTCCATTTCCTCAGATTCTCCTTTATTTTGTTCCAAGTCTTTTGATAGTTGTTTTCAAACAAATCAGTATTTTTATATCAATATTCCTAGATATTTTACTTTCCTCTGTATCTTAAAATTTGATTTTCCCTCCAATTCTTTTTCTTCTTTCTTATCCAGATTTTTTGTAATTATGGCTGTTTTCCCTTTATTTAATTAAATTATCTTTCATATATCTGTTTGGTAAGAATCCAGCCTTACCCTCCTGAATCCAGTCTTTTAATACATTTTAACCTATCTGCCAAAATTGATATGAAAATCTTGTAATCTAAATTTAACAATGATATCAGCCTATAATTTTTAGCTTCCAATAAATCCTTTTCTTCTTTTGGTATTAAAACAATTGATGCTTCTTCCCATGATTTCAGTTTTTTCCCTTTGGTTGTTTCAGTTATTGTCCTTAAGAGAGGTAATGCTAATTCTTGTTCAAGTTGTTTGTAGTATAGGGCCAAGAAGCCATCCGGGCCAGGTGCCTTCCCTATTTCGAGTCTTCTGATTTCTTCGATAACTTCCATCATAGAAATTGATGCATTTAGAGCATGTTTTTGAACTTGCCCTAAATTATTTGTGGAATTTCTTCTTCACATAGGTACTTTATCATTTGTGATTTTTTTTCTCTTCCGTTATCTTTTCCCCCATGAATAATTGTGAATAATACTCATAAAATATCTGTTTAATTTTGTCTGGGTTAGTATGTATTTCCTCTTTGTCTTTTATCTTCAGGATAAGGTTTGTTTTTTTCTTGTTCTTTCCTTAACCTTAGGGCTAACCATTTGCCTGGCTTATTTGAATGTTCAAAATGCTTCTGTTTTATTATTTTTAATTTTCTCTCTAATTCATGAGTAAGCTCAATATCTAGTTGTTTTCTTAGAACTTTAATTTCTTCCTTTACTTTTATTCTAGATGGATTTTCTTTGAGCTCCTACTCTTTTTTATGGATTTCCCACATTATTTTTTATTCTTTCTCATTTCTTGCCTTCCTTAATTCATTTTCTTTCTGAATGAAGAAACCCCTCATTACAACCTTAGACGCTTCCTATACTGTTTCAATTGGAGTTCCCCTATCTACATTTTCGTTAAAATAATTTTTAATTGTTCTTTAGCCTTCGCTAGAATCTTCTCATCCAATAGTCAGTTATCCTTCAGTTTCCAATTAAATTCCCATTTTCTACCATTTAGATTTAGTGTTATCGGGTTATGATCTGAAGTGATCTTGGGTAAGATTTCTGTCTTTCCAATTCTTTTGCATAAAGTTTTAGAAATCAAAAACATATCTAATCTAGACCAGGAGTGATGTCTTTCTGAATAGAAAGTAAAATCTTTTTCTTTAGGATGTTTTAATCTCCATATATATGTTAATACCAGCTCGTCCATCATTTCAAAAAATATTTTTGGTAATTTACCCTGCTTTTTCTTACTCTGAGTAGTTCTATCCAGCTCTGGTTCTAGAACCCCATTCCAATCTCCAACAAGTACCAAGTATTCAAAATCTGTTTTCTTTATCTGTTCTCTAAGCCTTCTGAAAAAAATTTGTTGATTGTCCAAAGGGGCATATACTCCTACCATCGTTACATTAATTTCTTGCATCTGAATTTGTACACCTATATAGTGTCCCTCTTTGTCTTTAAATAGTTCCTTTGATTGGTATTTTTTATCCACATAAATTGCCACTCCTTTTTTCTTTTTTTATTTCCTGTGGTATAAAGGCTCCCTAATTTTGGATTTTTAAGTACTCTGTTATCTTTTTCTCTAATGTGGGTTTCCTGCAGACGTACGATATTTGGCTTCTGTTTTCTATATAGTGGAATACTTTCCTTCTTTTAAAGTGTGAATTGAGGCCTTTGACATTCCAAGAAATGCATTTCTCTTGCATATTTGAGCTGTATCTATATATATATTTATTTGTTTTACAGAGAGGAGGTAAAGTTTCTCTTTTGGCTTTTAGTTTCCCACTCTCCCTTTTTTCTTTTCTTTTTTTTTCTTGCCCCCCCTTCCTCCTATCCTTCCCTCTCCCTTCACCCTTTCCTTTCTGTCTTCCTACCCTTTCCTTCTTCTCTTATTATATTTTCCTTTCTTTCCCCTTCCCTTCTTATTTCCCCCTTTTGCCCTGCCCTACTATCCCTTTTCTTTCTCTTCTCAATATGTGAACTGTTTTGCTATCTTGGTTTTCTATTTTTGTTTATTATTATTATTATTATTATTATTATTTATTAGTTTTAGTCTTCTTCATGATTTTCTTGCTCTGATATTTCCCCTTCACTCTCTTCTTCTTTATCTCTTTCTCTTCTGGTTTTCCCTACTGTTCTTTCTCTTGTATCTGTCATTCTTACTAGGTTTAATCCTTCTTCTTCTTCTTCTTCTTCTTCTTCTTCTTCTTCTTCTTCTTTCTTTTCCTTCTTTTTTTCTGTCCCTCTGTCTGTTTTTCCATTTTTTCTTCTCAGCGATGTACTTTCTAACTCTCTTTTGCATCTCAGTAGAAAATCATTTGTGTATATACCTCTGTTGGTTATATCTTACTGACAATCCTTCCAATTTCTCCAATTTATATGGGATTCCTTTTCTTCTTAGAATTTGTGTTAGGAAATTATATTCCTTTTATTTAATACCTCTTGTGGAACATCATGGAATGTTCTAACCTCTTCCTTATCAATTATTAATTTCTTCTTGTAGCTTTGTTGTAGGAACAGTTCTTTTACCCTATCACTTACAAAATACACTACCACATCTCTAGGAAGTTTCCTTTCTCTCACTGTCCTTGAATTGATTCAATATATTTTATCTATTTCCAAGTCTAATTGGTCTGGATTCCAATCTATAAATTCAGCTAGGGCTGGCTATTTATTATACAATTCTTCCTCTCTATTTTCCGTTAAACCTCGAATTTTGATGCATTTTGTTCTGTTCCTAATTTCTGCTATTGTGGCCTCTTTTTCCATCGCATGTTCTAATTTAGTTGTTCTTTTTGCCAAGGAGCTTGTTTTCTTTTGGAGTTCTTGAACATTTATTTTAATGTGGTGAATGTCTTCTGTAACATGATCCAATTTCCAGTTGATTACATCCAATTCTTTCCTTAATTCCACTTTTATTTCATCCTTAATTTCCTTCATCTCTCTGCTTATATCCTTCCTCATCTTTCTTATCTCCTCCATAAACCCCGTGTAGGGCTCAACATTTTTATTTTGTTGGTCCACCGATTTTCTTTGTACTTGTAATTGCATTGTCTGTGCAGTTTGTGCCATTGGCTTCCTTGTTATCATTTGGCTCTCTTTCGTTATATCTATATGTATATTTAGGTGTTGTTGTTATTTTTTGGGGTTTTTTTAATATTTTTCTTATTTTCTACTTTCTTCCCTTAAATGTTAATATTCCCTATCTGTTTCCTGCTTCTTTTCCCCTCTTCTTCTTCTTCTTTTTTTGTTTGTTAATGTATTTTTATTTATTTATTTATTTATTTATTTATTGTTTTTGTTTTTGTTTTTGTTTTTATTTTTGTTTATATTATTTTCCCTCCCTCTTCTTATTAGTTAGTTATTATTCTTGTTGTTTTGTTATTTTTCCCCTCTTCTTTTCTTATCTTCATGTTAACTTTGTTTTGCTACTTCTATTTTCCTTAATTCTCTCTTAATTCTCCAGTCTTATTTCTCTCTATTATTTTTTTCTCTCTTTCCTTTGTATCCCCCCTTTTTTATTTACTTTATTTTCTTTTTTTCCCTTCCTTTTCTATTATTCTTTTATTCTTCCCTCCTGTTTTAATGGGTCTCCTGTCCCTTTGATGATTGTTCAGAAGGCATTTCCCTCCTATTTTAAATTCAAATGAGTTCCTCTTTGTTTTTGCTTCCTTTATTTGTTTGTTTTATTTTTATTTTATATTACTTACTTTTATTTGTTTGTTTGTTTGTTTATATTTTGTCCTTTGTTTCTCACCCCCTTCTTAAAGTCCTATATTTCCTTCTTGTTAAATGCCTGTCAATTTATTTCAAACACTCCACCAGTTGTTTGTTTTGGTTTTTTCCTTAATATCTGGTTAACCCTTCCTCTGACTTTGTGGTAATATTAATTCTAAAAAACTTGTTTCTATTTTAGGTTTATCTTATATCATATACTACTATTTTCTCTCTATTTGTCTATTTGTCTATTAGTGTACCTTCCTTTATGTCTTATTTATGTTTTTGTTGTTTTTTGTTATATTATATTATTTGTGTTTTGTTGTTTTTATTATATTTTTATTATTGTTTTATTAATATTTTGTTGTGATTCAACTGATTTATAGACTTCTAGTATTTTCCTTCTACTTTCTTTCTTATTCTTGCATTCCTAGTACAGCTATACGTTTTTATCTAGATTTTTTTTAGTTTATTTTTTACACTCTCTCTCTCTTCAAGGACAGTTTGTATTTTCCCTTACAAGGACAGCTGATCTGTAACACCACCTGTTATGCACAATTGACCTTGATTGAGAGCGATAAGAGAAATAGGAAGGCTTATAGAACAAAGAGAAAATTCACAATATTAATGAAGTAATATCCCAGTAATCCTTACTTCAATATAGGATTGCAGTACTTAATAAAATAAATTGCTCTTGTCAGTATACCCCCACACCTTCCCTTTTCCCCTCTCCTTCTATTTTCTTAAATTTCCTTTTTAAGTTATCATGTAAGATTAATCTAAGAAAACAGAACAATGTGTCCAACTAGGCAAAAGGAACAATATATCAAAATGCCTATTACTTTCTTTCAAACACCTCCCACCTTGTTCCTTTATTTCTTTATTTCTCTATGCTCTACCTTCTTTGTTAAATTCTACTATCCTGTCTTCTCTCTCTATTCCAAACTTTAAGGTTTCCTTTTTTACATCATCCACTTTTTGTAAACACCCACATTCACAACCTTACATATATCTTCTGCTTCTCAACTCTTGTTATACAGTTACCCTTCACCCTTCCATATCAATTCCCATGTATTCTGTCTTTTTAAGTTTCTATTATTCTCTTTTACATACAATAATATTTTGTTTGTAGTATTATTTCTCTCTCTTTATCCTTCTATTTCCTTTCTATCCCCTCTTCCAGTTGCAGTTTTGTTATTATAAGTTATTTTATTGTTCTGCCAGTCCAGTACTCCTTTTTCTTTTCTTTATATGTGTGTGTGTGTGTGTGTGTGTGTGTGTGTTTGGGTTTGACTTGTGTTTTCCAAGTAGTCCAACATTCCCCAACAGTTAATTATTTTTCCCCCAAATCACAAGGTCCGATCTTCTTTCCTTGATCCTTTAGATTTTGTATAGTCTATAGTCTTTTTTTTAATTCTTCAAAACTCCTTCTCTGAAAGTGAAAAATAATAAGTCTGAAAGTGAAAATGAAAAGTAACAGCCTTGTGTATCAGAGCTTAATTAAACATGTCCAGAGTCTGTCTCTGCTCTGCATTTATCCTGTCTCTACCAAGGCAATATCCCCTTATCAAGATGGGAAGGCTTTGTTCTTTACCCTTTCTCTTAGAATTTTTTTTTTAGTCCTTAATTTGATCTGTAAGTTTAATTAATTATTTTTAAAAAGTGGTGGCGGCACTTCTACCCTTTGGGTGCAATACGGAGACCGTGACCTGCTCCTCCAACCGCTTGGCAACCTCCCGTGTCCTCAGTTGTCACTACCATTCTTGGCTTTTCTTTCCTTTCCCTTTCTCCTCCCGGACACCCGGCGCCAGCATTCCATCCCCGATGAGCTCCTCCAGACTCCCTTTACCAAGGGGGTACTTGGCCCTTCCTCTCCAAACCTCTGGAAGAGCTCCAGGTCTCTCAAACCGCGATCGTCCCCCACCAGCTTCATGCAGGATCGATCTAGCATGCCGCCATTACCACCAGAAGTGAGAAACTGGAAAGATTCAGGGGGAAAGTGGTTTTTTTCCCCCTCTGAAATCTTGTTTTTTTCTGATTTTTTTAAAATTAAAAAGAAGAAAATCAATTTTGAAACATTTCATTTTAGCATGATGAATAAAATCTTTGAGACATCTTTATATATTCTCTAAATCATTTCTTTAAAAAACCTATTTACTGTATCAGATTATTCTAATTTCTGTGCACTGAGTGAGGAGGACAAGCGAGTCCTAGGTTGCAAACTGGACTCTCCAATGCAAGAGAAAGATGCATTTCTTCCTTTAGGGGACCCTACTATTGTCAGCAGAGAAGAGAAAGGTTTCGCTTTCATTTTTGCTTGTGGGTGGGTCTCTTTGGTTCTGTTATCTTCACATAAACTAGTAAAACCAAAGAGTTCAGGAGATTGTTACTCCGTTTGTTACCTAAATAAATAAATAAATAAATTTATAATAATTGTTTGAAGACACTGTATTTTTAATATACCAACTGTGATAAATTTTATGTCAAATCCATATTTTATGTTCCTAAAGTAACAGAGGGAAGATGCAGATGGCGAAAAGCGCCGTCTTCAAGCCCAGGAAGGGTTGCACATAGCAGGCGCTCTGATGACATCATTCCGACTCAGCGTTCAGACATGCTGAGCCGGAAGGAGCGCAGAAGAGGCGCCCTTTTGGCTCCTCTGAAAGGAGCGCTATTTTAGTGCTCCTTTTCAGAGGCACCCATAAGGGTGGATCGGGGGCAAGGCATGGGGCAGACTCGGTCCCAATCCGCAGCTTCTCGGGGTGGCCCATGGACCCCCATCTGTAGAGGCCTAGAGTGATTTTCAATCTGTAAAAAGGGCTAATGTATTTTTTAAAAAATTTTCTCAAAAAAAAATTTCTGAAATACACCAGGAAAAAAACCAGTCCCATCCATCCCATGGCTTCAAAAATTCTGGAAATATTACATCTCTAGTTGATACCAGCACCTTGAATTGAGCTTGGAAGCAAATTAATTTCTGTTTATGTTTCTGCAGGGGTTTTCGGGCTGTGAGGCTGTATGCTAGAAGAATGTATTCCTGATGTTTCACCTGCATCTTTGCATCTGTGATCTTCTCTGAAGATGCCAGCCACAGATGCAGGTGAAATGTCAGAAATACATTCTGCTAGAACAGGGGTTTTCCAAAATGGCGGCTGCAACTTGTTCGCACATGAGCTGGAGTACGGCGCATGCACAAACGAGTCGTGGCCACCATTTTGGAAAACAAAATGGCAGCCGCGACTCGCTCGTGCATGCACAATACTTCCAGCGTACTGTGCATGTGCGAGCGAGCGTGCACGCACGGCGCCATTTCCCCCCCCCCGCTCGGCCCGCAGAAGGGCTCCAGACCAGCGGACCAGCCTGGGTAGGTAAAAGTTGCCTATCCCTGTTCTAGAACATGGCCTCACAACCCAAAAAACCCACAAAAAAACCTATGGATGCTGGCCGTGAAAGCCTTCGACTTCACAATGATTTTTGTTTCCCAAGCAGTGAAAGGCAGGGAGGAGGAAAAGCAGCATCCCAGGCATTGCATTTACCAATACATTTACACATACACCTAGCTTCTGTTCTGGGCCCATTGGAGCACTTTTCGGTTCTCCCTCCACAGTGGTCCAGTGATTATGGGGAAAGATAACCCAGCCTTCAGCAGCCGAAAGTCAGAAAGTGGCCATAAAGCCTAAATGAAGTAGACCCATGTTAAAGAAAACAGCTTTTGCATATTCACAGAAAAGGTCAATGTTCCTAGTGATTTCCAGTCAAATTAAACATTTGCAAAACAACCTGAGCCATGTTCCAAGACCTCTTCACATGTTCTGCTGAAATGATAACACCTAGAAGAGGGGTAGGCAACCTACGGCCCGCAGGCCATTTCCGGCCCAGGTCGCCGGACTTA
>CM034703.1:137216142-137227136 GCA_020142125.1 Phrynosoma platyrhinos | reverse complement strand
CAGGAACCAAGTGATTTTGCATGGGATGTTTGGCCGGTCGTGTATCTCTTCATCTTCCAAAAAGATGATTTCGGCATGTTCGGGATGGATGTTTCTACACCAGTTCCTCCATTTCCTGCGACTGTTCCTCCACTTGATTTCATACAGAAGATAGACAACTTCTGGATCTTCTGAGGGATTGAAGCTGTCCAAAAATTCCTCTATATCCATTTTACACCTTAAGTAGAAACGGGACAACCTTTCAGACTTGACCATTTTCATTCTATACGATCTATATCTATATATGTATATATCTCTGTCTTGTAACTATGAAGTCTAGGGAATTTTATATTTAGCTCAATTTATGGCTGCGTTACAAGCAGCCTTGGAATAATGTCTCTATGTTTATGGAGATGGGGAAGAACTGCAGAGACAGATTATATATAAACTATATTTTATTAAATAAACACACTCACAGAATTCACACACTCTCACACAAGCATACAAGAATCTGGGAAAGAAAGGTGTTAGAATGGGACACAAGTAGGCCTTCTAATGGAAAGTACTTTACCTAAGGTAGGTGCTCCTCTTGAGGGATTTGGAGATGGTTTCTGGGACTCAGACACTCCCTGCCAAGCAGGTTGGTGAGTGACTGAGGAGACTAGGGCCCTGTACAGACCAGCCAAAAGGGGTGGCCTGGGGGTGGCATGGCAACTACATGCCAGCTGCCCTGACTCCGCTGTCATGATGTGCACCCCACCACATGGCAGGCTGTGTCAGGGTGCTCCCTTGGTGCAGCGCTCAGACATGCTGCACCAAAGGAGCACAGAAAAGCCGTTACTGCAGTGGCAAGGACGGCTTTTTGCCACTCTAAAAAAGAGCAGCATTTGCCAGCTCTTTTTAGAGCTGCAAAATGCCAGATTGGGGCTGCAGTGTGTGGTTGCTGCAGCCCCAATCTGACAAGGAAAAGGGCAGTGGGATGTCACCCCTTAGGTGCCATCTGTTTAGCCCCTAGCAGAGGAAAAATTGGCAGAGTTTCTCCCAGAACTAGCCCACTGAGTAGAGAAAAGGTGGGGTTTTATAGGATTTTTTGTAGCCTGGGGCAATGTCCAGGTATTACATGGCCAATAGTCCAAACTGTATGAGGTAACCCTTCTGGGTGGAGACTTCTGAGGTGAGAATTGGGATGCAAATGGGCAAATTCCTGCTTAGATAGTCTGCAGGATCTGAGAGACAAGAGCAAATATTGCACAGAAACTAGTGTATTGTCTCTTGATGAGATTCCAGACAGGAACAATACTGCATTGAAATTAGTGTATTTATCCTTGATAGGTTTTCCTCATCTCCCTTAACAGGTGTGGGTGAGTTATATCCCCTTGTGACTCCTAAAAGCTGGTCTATGTGATCTCTCATGGCTTCCATAGGGTCATGGATGTCAGGATTCTATGTTTCTCATAGGAATCTGACCACCAAGGGGTGATGAATGGGGGAGGGGGAATCAAAGGGAATGGCAGATGGACTTTGTAAATAGTAGTGGGGCATTGAGGCAGGTTTAGGACTGAGATGAGAGTTTGCCTTTTGATCCCAGAAGATGAAAGGAGACGGACCTGGAAGAACTAAACTTTCAAAGATCCTTTTGATATGGACAACTAGGGAGGGGGTAAAGGGGTTTGGTCAGAGGGCTTTAAAGTACTGGTTTGGTGGGAGATACTCAAAGGATTGCTTTTAAAAGGATGTTTCTAAAAGGATTGCTGTGATGAAGTATCTTGATTCCAGAATAGAGCTATAGTGAATTTACACTTAAAGATATTTTCCTGGTTCTTCAAGTTTCTTGCTACCAAGCATGACAATGGAGACATGAATTTAATAGGGAGCAATATAGGGCAACAGTATCTAATCTAATCTAATCTATCTACGGTATCTATTTATCTATCACGCTTGTTTCAGCAACCACATAGAATCTTCACTTATGAAGAGACATTTTTTCTAAGTAAAAAATATGTAAAAGAAAAAAAAAAGCAAATTTGGGACCCCCTCCTTGGACAAAACACCCAAGAAATGTTGTGGGAACTCAAACATATATCCTTATGTGAATAGTCTCTGAGGATTTTAGATCTCACAATCACATTGAGATAGTTGGCAAGAAATGGATGGCAGCACTGTAGGACTGTAATAAATTTTCCCAATGAATTGTATACAGAGGTGGTATTAGCACTGAGTATATAAGTATGTTACAGGTTGAGGATGGATCAGGACCATGATGCTTGGAGAGGCAGGAAGGGGTTTTAATTGCTTTTCTCCTGTGCCACTTCTCTCTCAAAGTGTTGGCTCCAAGGGACCAAATATATCCCTCTGTGTGTCTTCTTTCAGGCCACCTAGGAGCTTCAGACATGTGCATGTGTAGTTCGTAGGTGGTAACTGTGGAGCTCTTCAGATTTTGCCAGACTGCATCTCTTGTCAGCCTCAACCAGGCTAACCCTTGGGGAGGAATGCTGGAAGTTGCAGTTCAACAGAATCTGGAGGACTGCATGATTCCCACCTGAGGTCCAGGGAATGCAAATTAGGAAAAAGGCTCTGTGGAAAAGATTATTCCTTCCTTTTGAACTGGGCCCCTTTATTTTAAATACTCCTGTGCATGAATGTTTTTTGTCATGTCTCATTGTGCCATAAGACAAAATTGCAAAGTAATTTTGATGTTGATTGTTGACTTAACTTGTTGTTGAGTTGATTGTTGACTCATGGTGACCCTGTGAATAACACCTCCAAGACCCCCTGTCTTCAACAGCCCTGCTCAGGTTCTGCAGGATCAGGCCTGTGGTCTCCTTAATAGAGTCCATCGATCTAGCATGTGGCCTTCCTCTCTTTCTACTTCCCTCCACCTTTCCCAGAATCACTGTCTTTTCTAATGAGTCCTGCCTTCTCATATTGTGGCTAAAGTACAAGTGTCAATTCTGTCATCTTGGCTTCCAGGGAGAGTTCAGGCTTGATCTGTTCCGGGATCCATTTGTTTGTCTATTTGGCCACCCATGCAATCTTCAGTACTCTTCTCCAGCACCACAAGTCAAATGAATTCATTTTTTCCCTATTAGCTTTCTTCATTGTCCAGCTCTCACATTCAGATGTGATGATGGGAAATACAATATCTTGGATGATTCTTGGAGATGAGTTCTCATTTTGCTTTCATCACTGATTCCTTGTTACTGTTTTATCATTTTATTGTTTTATTGTATTGTAATTTTTTTAACCTTTTCTTAGTTTAATCCTGTTTTAAGGGGATGGGAGGGTTGCATTGTGGGATGAGGGGAAGTTTTAACTCTGTCTGTTTTTAAATGCTGTAACCCACCCCGATTGCCGCACAGAGGGGTGGGCTATAAATAAAAAATTATTATTATTATTATTATAACTTTAATGTCCAGTTGTCTATCTTTGCACTTTAAGATCTTGTCTAGTTCCTTTATAGCTGCCCTTCCCAGTCATACTGTTCTTCTGTTTTCTTGACTGCATTCTCCATTCTCATTAATGATCAATCAAAGGTATGAGAAAACTTTAACTATTTCAATTTCCTTATCATCCTCATTGATTTTATGCAAATCCCTCACGGTTGTTATATTTGTTTTCTTAATGTTCAACAGCCTGTCCTAGTACTTGGATTTGATATTGAAAAGTAATAGAAGGCATTTTCTCATTCTCTTCTTAAATGATCAGAGTGGTAGTTACTGGAACGGACTCTTTTTTAAACATTTGGACTGAGGCAGCAGTGTTAATCTAAGACAAGGCTATTCAAAAGCGTGATCTGTGGATAAGTCCATAAGCCATCAGCTGCCAGTCCACAGCAAGTTTCCAGGAAAGTGAAAAGTGCCATTGTAGCCAATGGGCACAAGCATGACATTGGTCCAAGGCACATCATGCACACAAAAGTCCTCACTGATCCCCCACATCTATTATTATTATTATTATTATTATTATTATTACTATCACTATCTTCTTCATTAGAGAAAGAAGCACTGGGTGGGGAAAGTTTAAAATTTTCTCCCATTAGCCATTTATTTTCCTTAAACAGAAAACAAACCAGAAATAGGGGAAAAACACTTGGACTACAAAGGAAGGGGGTTGGGGCCTCCATGAACATATAACTCATTCTTTATTATTTCTTTACCAGTATCTATGAACCACCTGCTTTAAAAATGCTTAAATGAAAGACAGTATAATAAAAAGCTGTATAAAACTTGAAAAGTGATAACAGGAAGCCAAAAAAATGGGACAGTGGGGAGAAATTAGTAGTCTGTTCTAATCTATTAATAAATTAATACAACAAGTAAGTTTTCCATAGATGTTTGAAAAATACAGAAGGGCCAATCCCATTTAATTTGTCCTGATAAAGATAGCAGGTGCTCTTGCCACTGAAAATGAGACCCTTATTTAAACTGAGGGGATACCTCAGCCCCGAGGCGCAGCTTCCTGGGGCGGCCCATGGCCGCCCGTCTGCTTAGCCCCTCAGTTTTAAATGGGAGATGTATAAGAAATGAAAAAGGGGGCAAAATCACCAAAGAGGAATTCAAACAAATAGCTAGCACATGTAGGGGTATAGTCAGGAAAGCCAAAGCATAGAATGAGCTCAGACTTGCTAGAGGGGGTAAACACAATAAAAAGGGCTTCTTTGGTTATGTCCGTAGCAAAAGAAAGAAGGAAATGGTAGGGCTACTGTGCAGAGAAGATGGAGAAATTCTAACAGGGGACAGAGAAAAGGCAGAACTATTCAATACCTTCTTTGCTTCAGTCTTCTCAGAAAAGGAAAAGGGTGTTCAACCTGAAGAAAATGGAGCAGAGGACACAATAGGGGAAATGCAGCACAAAATATGTAAAGAGGAAGTTCAGGAATACCTGGTTAACCTGAATGAATTTAAGTCTCCAGGACCAGATGAACTACATCCAAGGATACTAAAAGAACTAGCAAATGTAATCTCAGAGCCACTGGCAATAATCTTAGAAAACTCCTGGAGAACAGGAGAAGTCCCAGCAGACTGGAGGAGGAAAAACATTGTTCCTATCTTCAAAAAGGGGAAAAAAGAGGATCCCAACAATTATCGCCCAGTTAATTGGGATCAATACTGGGAAAGATTCAACACTAATAGAAAAAAATACAACGCGAGGAAGACAACCAGAAAACTTTATTAGAACTAAAACTTAAAGGGAAGGCAATAAAAATAAGAGGTTTATCAGAAAGATATAATGAAGATCTAGAAGCTCGTATAATACCAGCATTGGCTCAATTTATCAACGGGCCTATAGAACAGCTAGATGGAGAGATAGATAAACTATACAGAGTAAACTCATGGATAGCAATGACTACCAGACGACTGGTAGACGACTACCACAAGATATAAATATTTACTTCGTTCGAGAGAGGGTAAGAGATTTAATCCTTGAAAGAAACTATGAAAAAAAGTGCTTCATAGAAGACCAGGAAGTACAAATATTTAAAGACATTCGACCTCAGATATTAAGAAAAAGGAAAGAATATCAGAAATTAACAGATTATCTGTAACAGAATAATATAAAATATAGGTGGGGAAGAATAGAAGGCGTAAGATTCACAATAGGAACAAAGAGATGGATAATAGACACAAGGTGGAAAGCTGAAGAATTTCTAGTAGGTATTAAACAGAAAGAAAAAAAACTAAAGAAAAAAATTACGAAAAAGAATGGAGACAAGAAATCAGGAAGAGGAAACAAATAGAGTAGAAAAAGAAACTGGTTTAAGCAAAGATAGGAGACAAAAGAAACATGATGAGGAAGATTTGGAAGACAAGGGAAATATTCCAATAGATTTAGAAGAGTCAAAGAAGAAGAAGAAAAAGAAGAAATGAATCAACCTAACAATTTAAAGGAAAAAAATCAAGAAGAGAATCAGGAACAAGAAGGAACAAATATAAAAATGTTAGAAGACATAACAGACGAAGAACAAGGGAAAAGATTAAAAGAAAAAAAATGTTACATTCAGACTAACCTTAGGATCAGAAAGGGTAAGAAATTAAGCTATAGATATTAATTACCAGAGAATTAGATAATCTAAAGGAAAAATGTCCTATGAAATAATTTCATAGAATGTTAATGGTTTAAATTCAAAAAGCAAATGAAACAGAATTATATATTATCTAATTAAACAAAAGAAGGATATAATATGCATTCAAGAAACGCATATCAAAAATAAAGACCTGCATTTGCTAGAGAATACAAAACTAGGCAAATTATTTGCAGCATCTAATACCTCTTCCAAAAAAAGGGGTAGCAATATATGTAAGAGAGAACATCAAAACTAAAGAGATTTTTAAAAACAAGAAAGGGCATTATATTGCTATTGAAGTAAACACAGAACAAGGAAAAATATTATTAATTAATATCTATGCACCACAAGAAGGAAAAGATAATTTCTTTATAGAATTAAATAACAACATAAGACAATATGATTATGACAAAATTATAATAGTAGGCAACTGGAATGCAGTGGTGAGCCCAATAGAAGACAGATTCGCACCAAAAAAACACACACACACACAAAACAAAAACAAACAAAAAAAGCAAACAAACAACCCCCCCCCAAAAAAAACACCACCCAGAGAAAAATATCAGGGGAAATTACCAAGATTGGCATTTAAACCTCTCAGTGAACACAATTTAATAGATATATGGAGGTTACATAATAAAAGCAACAGATATTATACCTATTATTCAAACAGATTCAATACTTGGTCAAGGATAAATATGTTTTTTATATCTTCTTCAATAAGTAAAGAAATATGAAATAGCAAGATATTACCCATGAATATGTTGGACCATTCACTAATATCAATATCAATAACTATAAAGAAAAAGGAATATAGTTGGCGTCTAAAGGAAACATTATTAGCAGATGAAGAGATTGTAAAAAAACTCAAAAAAGATCTTTCAATGTACTTCCTAGAAAATACTAACAAAGAAACACCAACAAACATTATATGGGATGCAAGCAAAGCAGTGGCAAGAGGCCTTCTAATACAACAAGAAAAAAGAAAAAGAAAAAGAAAAAAAGAGGAAAAAGAAAAAGAATTATTGAATCAATTAATGGAAATAGGAAAAAAACCCATAAAATAACCCAAAAAATACAGCATTAAATACAGAAAGACAAAGAATAAAGAATCAATTAACCCAGATATCAGCAAATGAAATAGCAAACAAAATTAAATTTCTGAAATTCTACCATTTTGAAAACACAAATAAAGTGGGCAAATGTCTAGCAAGAAGACTTAAAGAGAAAAGGAAAAAAATGTAATCTTGAAACTAAAAAATAAAGATCAAGAATTTACACGACAAAAGGACTTGAAGAAAGTTATCTTAGAATACTACGAAAAACTATTCTCACCAAATGAAATTCCACATGAAAATAAAGTAAAAATGAAGGAGTATTTAAAAAAAGAAAATTTAATTAGATTAACAGAACAAGATATTTGCGATTTGAATGCACCGATATAAATGGCAGAAGTAGGTCAGGCTATTGTAAATTTACAGGATAACAAAGCCCCAGGACCAGATGGGTTAACAACAAAGTATTATAAAACATTTAAAGATGAGTTAAAAGGAACCCTACATAAAACAATACAAAAAATAGACAGTAGACAATACCCTGATACATGGAGATATTCCTTAACTACATTAATTTATAAAGAGAATAAAGATTCGGAAAATGTTAATAATTATAGACCTATAGCACTACTAAACACCGATTACAAAATATACACTACGATTCTAGCAGCGAGGTTAAAAAAGGTGTTGTCAAGGCTAATCCATGAAGACCAAGCAGGATTTCTGCCCAAAAGACATTTAAAAGATATTATCAGAACAATGTTAGACATCTTGGAATCATACGACATTAACAAATCGAAGAAGTTAGGAATCTTATTCCTAGACTTCGATAATGTGAATTGGGGCTTCCTGGATTTACTATTGCAAGAGATAGGAATAACAGGAAAATTTCTTAATGGAATCTGTCAAATATACAACATACAAAAAAACCCAAATTATAGTAAATGGAGAGAAAACAGAGACTTGTAACATAAGGAAAGGTACACATCAAGTTTGTCCTTTGTCCCCTCTTCTCTTTATTATTGTAATGGAAGTACTAAACATAAAAATAAGAAATGATAAAAAGATTCACTCACCAGAGATTAATAAGTATCAATAAAGCTTAGGTCATTTGCAGATGATATTGTAATATTTCTAAATGATCCTTCTAAAAGCATAAAACGATTAGAAGAAATACTAGAAGAATTCAACGCAATGTCAGGACTAAAAGTTAACAAACTTAAAAGTGGAATCATAACAAAAAACTTAACAAAAGAAGAAGAAGAAACACTTAAAAGACAATCAGGTTATCAAATATTCAATAAGGTAAGATACCTGGGGATAGCAATCACAAAAAAGAACACGGATTTGTATAAAAATAATTATGTATCAGTATGGAAGAAAATTAAAAAAGATTTAGAAACATGGAATAAAAAACAACTTTCCCTACTAGGAAGAATCGCCACAATACAGATGAATGTATTGCCTAAGATGCTATTTTTGTTTCAAACAATTCCTGTTCACCTAACCAAGCAAAATTTCCACACTTGGAACAGAATTAGAATTAGAAGGTGTCAACATGAAATCAGGATGGCATTCGTACCTTTGTTACGAAGAAACATCTTTGGATAAAAGCTTTAATATGCATTATATCTGGAAAAAATTATATAAGATATGGAAAGAATATAAAAAACATCTCTATAAGAAGCTACTACAATAGACTTCTCCACAGGAAGCCTATCATAGTAAAGAAATAATGGGACAAGATAAATGGATTACCTATGAAAAAATCTTAGTAAAATCTGTACACAGATATAGATTAAAAACTAGAGAAGAATTACACCATGATAAGATCAATATCAACTGGTTTAAGTATTTGCAATTAAAAGAAGACTTTAAAAGAGATATAAAAAATATGGAGTTGAAGAAGAAGCAAAAATATTCGATAAAATATTGAAAGAAGGAGAGAAACAGTGGATAAAAAAGACATACAAATGGTTACTAGAAATCAAAACAGGAGAAGAAGTGATAAAGCAAAATATGATTACATGGATGCAAGAGATCGGGCATACAATTCCTTTACAAAGTTGGGAAAACACATGGAAATACTGTAACAAATTCACTAAATGCAACACTTTAAAAGAAAACTACCATAAAATTTTTCATCGATGGTACATCACTCCTGCAATGTTAGCTAAAATAAAAATAAATAATGAAAACAAATGTTGGAATTGTAAAAAAGAAACAGGCACCATGTATCACATGTGGTGGAAGTGTAACAAAAGTAAAGCATTTTGGGAAGAAATTAGAGAGAAAATGTCAGAAATATTGCAGAAAAATATCCCCTTTAAACTGGAATTGTTTCTGTTAAACATAATTGATGTGATAGACTGTAAACTAAATAATGGTGAAAAAAGTGTAATACTTTATATGGTGACAGCTGCATGACTTGTCTTAGCAAAATATTGGAAATCAGAAACAACACCTAATGAAAGCGAATGGCAGAATAAACTATATGAATTTATAATAATGGACAAGTTATCAATGTACACTGCAGAAAAGACAGTTCAACAATATGAAAAAAGTGGGAAACAGTGCAGGAAAAACTATTCCCACAAAATGTTAAGGATTAATACTTTGTAAATTACAATAATAATAAGAACAATGAAGATAAAATAAATTTGATAGTGAAGAAACAATGTTATTGATACCCCATGTATAATATGAAATGTATTGTAATATGAAAAATGAAATAATAATAATAAAAAATACTGAGAAAGATTCTAGAACAGTTTAATTAAACAAGAGAGTCTGTGAACATTTAGAAGGGAATGTCATAATCACTAAAAGTCAACATGGGTTTATCAAAAACAAGTCATTCCAGACTAATCTGATCTCTCTTTTTTGATAAAATTACCAGCTTGCTAGATGAAGGGAACATGGTAGACATAGCATATCTTGATTTCAGTAAGGCTTTTGACAAGGTCCCCCATGATATTCTTGCAAACAAGATAATAAAATGCAGGCTAGACAATACAACTGTTAGGTGGATTAGTAACTGGTTGAGTGACTGAACCCAAAGGGTGCTCAGCAATAGCTCCTCTTCATCCTGGAGAGAAGTGACCAGTGGGGTGCCACAGGGTTCTGTCTTAGCCCAGGGCTATTCAACATTTTTAGCAATGATTTGGATGAAGGAATAGGGGGTATACTTCTCAAATTTGCAGATGACACCAAATTAGGAGGAATACCTAATACCCCAGAGGACAGGATGAAAATTCAAAATGATCTTAATAAATTAGAAAGCTGGGCCAAAGCTAACAAAATGAATTTCAACACAGAGAAATGTAAGGCACTTAGGGCAAAAAAGTGAAATGCATAGATATAAGATAGGGGACACCTGGCTTAACAAGACAATGTGTGAAAGGGATCTAGGAGTCCTAGTGGACCACAAGTTGAACATGAGTCAACAGTGTGATGCCGCAGCTAAAAAGGCCAATGCAATTTTAGGCTGCATTAGAAGTATAGTATCTAGATCAGGGGTTGGCAACCTTCACTTACCTGGGGCTGGTCCCTTGTGGTGGTCCCTTCTGGTGGGCCGGGGGGGGGGAATGGCGGCATGTGCACTCATGTGCGTGTGGGCCGCTGCTGCTACCTCCGTGCATGTTGCGGCTGCCATTTTGTTTGCCAACATGGCTGCCGTGACTTGTTTGTGCATGCGCAGTACTCCTGCACATACACAAACGAGTTGCGGCCACCATTTTGGCCAAAATGCGCGGTGGCGGGGGTCGGCAGGGGCTGCTATGTGGCCTGCGGGCTGTAGGTTGCCAACCCCTGATCTAGATCAAGGGAAGTAATAGTGTCACTCTATCCTGCTTTGGTCAGGCCCCACCTGGAATAATACTATGTCCAGTTCTGGG
>CM034703.1:137201611-137211638 GCA_020142125.1 Phrynosoma platyrhinos | reverse complement strand
GTCGCAACGCGTTTGCGCATGCGCAGTAATCCTGCACATGCGCAAACATATTGTGGCCACCATTTTGGAGACCAAAATGGCAGTCGCGTTGCGCGCGGCCGGGCGGCGGCCGAACCGGGCTGCGGCGGCGGTGACAGCGACAGGGGTCCGGCTGGGCCCGTAAGTCCGGCGACCTGGGCTGGAAACAGCCCACGGGCCGTAGGTTGCCAACCCCTGGCTTACAACATGGGTCTCATTATAAATGGTATTGGCCCTTCTGTATTTGTTTTGACATCTATGGAAAACTTACTTGCTCCAACAAAATTGCCCAAAGTATTAATTATTTAGGGTAACGCAATGGTAATATAGTAAATCTTGTCTGTGAGATGTGTGAAGGAGGCAACTAGGCACAGGCAGGGCTAAGAAAACACACACATTAAAAAGGATGTAAAGGTAAAGTCAAGAAAATGGCAACTACGTTAGCAGTGATCATAGCTTGCAGTGTGATAACTTTGCCTGATTTTAACCCAGAAAAGCTGACAAACATACTCAAATGTCTTATTCAAATTCTTCAAAGCCTGATTCCTATCAGTGCTCCATTGAGGGGAAGCACCAGAGAGATACCACCACCACCATTTTCCCACACAGGCATTCAAAAGGTCTGAAGCAGTGCCATAGCAGGAGAGTAGAAGGGGTCACTGCTTCTTTTAGGTGCTCCAGGGATGGTCATAATTTCTTGCCTTTCACCACCTTACTCAGAGAAGGGGAGGGGTGATTCCTTTTTATATATATACCGTAAGTGTTAAAGTACAGTACTTACATTTGACCCATGGAGAATTTGAGCCTGGTTTTGGGGGTCAGTTTTTTAAAATAAAACGTCTAGACTTATGAGTATGTACAGCGAGTCTGAAAGGTTGTCCCATTTCTGCTTCAGATGGGAAATGGAAGCAGAGGAATTTCTGAGGAACTTCATTCCCTCGGGACTTCCAAAAGTTACCTATCTCCTGTACGAAATCCACTGGGGAAGAGGTCACAGGAGATGGAGGTACTGGTGTAGAAACATCCACCCCAAACATGCTGAAATCATCTTTTTGAAAGATGAGGAGATACACGACCGGCCAAACATCCCATGCAAAATCACTTGGTTCCTGCCTTGGACACCTTGTGGTGCATGTGCCCATGAAATAATTGAGTTCTTGGAGGAACATCCAAATGTGACCCTGGACATACGAGCTGCACAGGTGTACCGGCCTCATGACAGGCGCAATCGGAGAGGCCTCAGAGCCCTAGCTGAGAAAGGAGTCCAGATATCTATCATGAATATCTCTGGTGAGTTACAAACTCTGGGTTTTAATAAATAAATGGAACTAGGCAGTGGATATGATAATGTTTCTTGTTTTTAATAAAAGACCTCCAACATCTTGATGCTGTACAAATGTAAGGCAAAATCTACCTCTAATCATGCAGTCTAATGCAGGGGTAGGAATTGTGTGGCCCTCCACATTTTGCTGGCCTACATCTCCAGCACTTCTTGCCAGTACAGCCCATGGTGAAGAATGCTATGAGTAGCAGTCCAGCAACATCTGGAGGGTCATACAATTCCTACCCCTGGTCTAAAAAAATGAGAAGCAAGGAGGAAATATTAGATATAGAGGGGTAATAAGATTACTTGTTCATCTATTGTATGCTGTTACACTTAGCCAACCATATCCACAGGCTCCAGATCCACAGATTCAACCAACTGCAGATCTGGCTGAAGGAGCTGTATTGCTGATGGACAGCCAGAAGCACAATGGTATAGTCCATGTTGCTTCTTTGTTGTCTTTGCAGTGTCCAAAGTTGTTGGAGCAATCATCAGGGGTAGTTCACTGCTCACTGATATGCATTCTGGCTCATGCCTGGTTTGTCAGCCATTTTGTATAAATGCTTTATATGGTATGTGCATCCACATTTGATATCTGCATGGAGCCCTGGAACTAATCCCCCACAGATATGGAAGGCCAATTGTTTGCCATTGCCTTCTTCTGAGTATGTCACTTGCCCAAGGTTGCCTTTGGTTTCCATGGCTGAGAGGGGAGCTGAACCTTGGACTCCCCAACTCCTACTAGAACACTCAAACCACTACAACATACTAGCTGTCTGTTTCTTTCTTAACTACATTTATATCCTGCTTTTCTTCCAGTGAGCACAAGGCAATGTGCCTGGCTCTCTATCTCCCTTTTTATCTTTACAACTCTGTAAAATAGGTCAGGCTGAGAGAATGTGACTATCTCAAGGTTACCCAGGATTTCAGGGCTTAGTAGGGATTTGAACCTGGATCTCCCAACTCCCAGTTCGGCACTGTAACCACTACACTGGTTCTTGCAGGACTGGTTTAGGTAGTAGCACTCATTGCACAAAATAGCTACACATATTTGTGATGCTGTCCTTCTATACTTTCTTCCTTAATCTTGATTTTTGGCAGCATGCAGGTCCTGTCACCTGAAAAAGCTGCAGATCTTCCTCTACAATCTGCAGGATCCCTTGGGGGCATGATCTCTGTTTGCATTCACAGTATGATTTTGGCTTCTCAGAAATTATATGCATTTTTTAAAAAGCCAAAGGCAGACACATTGCTTCATAAGAATAATGTCAGGATCCATTGACCATTGTTAGGCAACACCAACCAAAATATCACAAAACAGTGAACAATCATTCAAGCATTCTCTGTAACCTTAACTGGGTTGAATTTTAAGACATCCCCTCCAAAAAACAAAACAAAACCCTACAGCCATTTTTGTACTTCAGCAAGGTTCATTTGTGCTCTTATAGATCACAATCAGGTTTTCTGTTGAGACAGAAGCTACTCATACAAGAGTCTGAGCCCCGTGACCTAAGCACGCACTCACACTGTTGGGATATTTGTTTTCTTCAGATTATCAATATTGTTGGAACATGTTTGTGGATCACCAGGGGATAAACTACATGCTACCACGGTATTTTTTATATTCGATATGGCTTAATTCCCTGCAACTTCATTCAGTCCTTAAGTAAGTACAGTAAGTAGTGATTTTGAAAGGAGAGCGAAATCCAAAATGACCGGGGTGGTGGATGTAGGGATAACTATTGGCATTTTATTGATGGAGCTTGTTTGACCTTTCCTAGTAGCCAAATGCAGAGGCTAGTAGGGAAGCTTAGACAAGATCCACCACTAATTTTACTCTTTTTCGATGATATCAGAGAGGGTTGAATATTTTCCAGGTCTTGTGGAGGGGACACAGAGCATTTCTGTTTGTGCTTCACATCAACACATATGTGTGCATCTCTGTGAGATCATTACAAGCAGAGAGCAGATCCGCCATCTTCGGGATGGAAAGGCTTATTTCAGTGAAATGCTGCTCTAACTCTTTTTCATAAGAGTAAAGGGTCATGTCTGGGGCAACAAACAGGTTCTGCTGCTACCAGAATATGGAAAGTTACCTTCTAAATGGAATTTATTCCAGTGCTGAAAAATAACTCATTATTGTTATTAATTAAAGTGTTGAAAAAGTTACCTGTTACCTTGTTTGATACATATCTTGCTACTTTTTATTACTTTCTCTAAATTTTTTAAAAGGGAAACCCCTAAAGACAGATAAAGAAAGCGGTGTAAAACTTGAAGAATTCTATCAAACGGCTTCTAAAAATGCCCTTGAAAGTAACTGTTCAACTGTTCAAAGTTAAATTAAATTGCAATTGCAAATCACCCAGAAGGAAGAGAATAAATATTGTGTGTGTGTCCCTCTACCATAATATCCTTATTGGGGATGCCTGGACCACACTCACTTTGGGAATATCTAATGTATATTAATGAAATATAGTAGTAACCAAATGTTGTAACAATTACAAAGTATGCATTGAAGATACAAATATATACATATGTAAATCTCTCTTTACTTTACAATGTCATATTACCAAAAAGAAATGGAAAATGATGTTTTATAATAAGTATAACCATAAACATTATTTATTTTTTTAAAAGTAACAATTGCTCCTTATACTAGTAAAATAATTTTGCTGTGATACCTTGCATTGTTTTGAGGATGTGACTTTGCTAGACCCCCATAACCAATAAGATAACTAGCTGCAGGTAACATACTCCTTGCAAGCTGTGACCACTATTCTATTGTCTCCCAGTTCTCTCTTCCACTGAGAACTTGGCCTATCTATAGTCCTGCCCAGAGTTCAAGTGAAAACCGCATGCGGATGCTGGTAACCTTTATTCTGAAGAGAAAGAGGTCTTGCAAGAATCTGAACCACCTCATGCTCTTCAGAGAATCATCTCCCAGTGCATTCCTGCAGGGACTGTTCAGTGTTCACTACAAACTTGAAGAGTAGGAGGACATTCTTCTCATACTCACAACAATTTTAGCCTAAGTAAAGCTGAGGAGTAGTCCATCTTTTGTGCAGCAAGAGCATTGAAAATCATCCAGGAGGAAGAGAAAGAATATTATGTGTGTGTCCCACATGCCATGATATCCCTATGTTGCAGTTTCCCTGTCTTTTGGCTCAACAGTCTGCCATTCTGACTACTGTTATCCCATGGCATTTGTTGCTTCGTTCCCCCATAATGCTGCTCTAACAAATCTCTTATGCCATCCTCATCTCTCTCTTTCCACAGCCCATTCTGAATTGTCAAAGGCTACCATGGACAACCACACTCCCAGCAACCCAATCTGATTTCCTTCTACCAGCAGAATCTTCTGATAACTGTCTTGACTCAATGGACAAATCCCTACACGGAGATATACCTTGTGTATTTGCAAATGTGACTGCTTTATAAAAATGGTACCAAATTGTTTTGTATTAAATCTGTGTGTGTGTGTGTGTGTGTGTGTGTGTGTGTGTGTGTGTGTGTGTGTGTGTTGTGTGTTTTCAAATGGTTCCCAATTTATGGTGACCCCAAGACAAAACTATTGTAGAGTTTTCTTGGCAAGATTTGTTCAGAGGAGATTTGCTCTTGCCTTCTCCTGAGGCTGAGAGGGTATGATTTGCCCAAGGCCACCCAGTAGGTTTCATAGCCAAGTGGGAATTGAACCCTGGGCTCCACAGTTGTAGTCCAAAACTAAAACCACTATGCCATGCTGGCTCTTGCATTAAATCAACATAACTATTCACATTACTTTTTGGAAGGTTTTCTTTATTCCTGTGGTATGTGGCTTCTAATCTTTCATACACACCTTCAATTGTTTTTGTTCTCTCAAAGTGGGAGTGGTAAGTGATGTGAATAATCCTGTGTGATGGCCCTGTGGTTGTGACACCATCAGTGTTGCCCACCCCTCTCCCTTCAAATTGTCATGATGCTGTGTAGCTTTTTGACACAAAGAGGAGTTCCATGTTGCATGATGCCTTCCTGACCTAACGTAATTTAGAATAAAAACGTAATTCATCTCCTTCTTTGTTAAACCTCATTGACAGCTCAAGCATACAAGTTACATAACCCAAAGGAAACAAAACAACAGGAGGAGGCAAGGGCAAAGGGTGCAAGGGCAAAGGGAGAATGTGGGTAGGAACTGTTGCTTTTATCTTTTTTATCACATGCTATTTTTAAACAAATGATCTGTTTTAATATTGTAGTAATTTAATTCCTTTTTAACTGTCAATTTTGTAAGTTTTAATTGTACTGTGTTTTTAGACTGTAAGCCCATTTGATTCCCAATTTGGGGGGGAAATTAGGATACAAATAAATATAATCAAAACAACAACTGGGAACTTATGGTTGGCTAGAACTCTTCCCTTTGTTCCTCCAAGATGAGAAATAAAAGGGGGGTCTAAAAGTCCAAGCTTGATGTTAACCGGGTGACCAGATGTCCTCCTGTTCCAGGACATGTAGGACATTTCAACCTTTGGTCCAGGAGGAATTCCAAAATGTTCCCCATTCTGAACATGTTTGACAACTGATGCTAATAATTTGTAACACCCATCTCCCAACAAAAGAGACTACCTATCTCTTTGGTGCTCCTCTAGCATATCCTCTGACCATAAAACTTGTCCTTATGGCAGCTGGTGCCTCAATGGCTTGTGATGAGAACCGACTGGGTGGGTGACAGGACAAGAGGAACATGTGCACAAAATGCACAGTATAGGAGACAGTCAGGGTCACAGTTTACTTTGGAGATTACCACACAAGAATGCTTTTGCACTAAAATTGCACAATTTCTTTAACACGATTACAACGGTAGCAATAACTCTATTAAAGTACTTATATCTGCATTACCTTTCAATTGCACAGCAGTCCTTGTTTTCTTACACATGTATTGGGGCTCTGTTTTCTGCACGACGGACATGATGCCAGCCTCCGCTCCCTTTTTCTTCCTGGTTTGTGCATGTGGTATTATTATTATTATTATTATTATTATTATTATTATTATTATTATTATTATTATTATTTCTTCTGATATGTCGCAATGATGACATGAGACCTATAATCATGAGATTCTTTGGGCAACTCATTTTTCATGATTCATGATTCTTAGTTTTCAATCCACTTATTGCAACCTAAACTCTATTATCTGGACTCTGATAATTACCCAGAATATAAACATAAATGAGTAAATTCACAATTCACCAAATTCAGCAAAACCAGCCTTCTTCTTCACTAAACTAGAAGGTTTGTGATGAAACAAAATCAAGAAGAAGGGTTCATGACACAGCAACTTGTACCATGTTGAGCTTGCAATAACAGTACTGTAGCGCTAGAAAAATCCGCACATGCACAATCACATGAATGCAGCAATATTGGCAGTTTTTGACAGGGGCTCTCATTAATGCAAAATTATGCAACAACAGTATGACAACAGATCAGGAATAGATGAGTGCTGACGTCATGTGAAGAGGAATCAATGCTGGAATCAATGCTGTTTCAGTTCCATCACTAGTGCCTTCTGTGGTTATCTCCTCTGTTTCGGTAGCTCAAGTGAAGAGGAAAGGAAGAAGGAGCCTGGGAAGATCAGAAAGTACAGGAGGGGCTAAAACTAGGGATGGAGAGGGATGGTTTTAACAAAAGATAACCTCATAAGAAAAAGTATGGTTGAGTGCACAATGAAATAAATAATATAGCTATAAATAAACCATATAAAATAACATTATATTTATGTTAGCATTTTAGCTTTTATTTTGTAATGTCCTACATTTTCTTCAGTGTCTACATTTTGAGATGCCTTGTCCACCTTTCAGTTATGACCTCTGCTCAACCTGGCTGTTGAGGAACTCACAGTCCCTGTTGTCAGTCCCAGCCAACAGCCTGGCCACAGCATTTTGGACCTCCCAAAGTTTCCAAATATTTTCCAAATGTAGAGCACATTTTTTATTTTTATTTTTTGTTTGTTAACCACCTTCGCATTGATGTTGACCCACGGTGACCTATGGATAAGACATCTCCAAGCCTCCCTGTCCCCTGCTGCTCTGCCCAGCTGCTGCAAAATCACATTCATGGTCTCTTTAATAAAGTCCATCCATCTGGCATGTGGCCTTCCTCTCTTTCTATTTCTCTCCACCTTTCCTAACCTTATTGTCTTCTCCAGCAACTTATGCCTTCTCATGATGTGTCCAAAGTACGACAATCTACATCTTGTCATCTTGGATTCTAGGGATATCTCTGGTTTGATCTGCTCTAGGACCCATTTGATTTCCCAATCAAAATGCACATTATACATGTTGTAAACTTTCAAAGTTCCACTGGCTTCTTCATCAGGAAAAGGTTAAAAATTCATCCAAAATCCAAAACATTTTTCACACCTTTGCCTGCTGAAGAAGCCAGTGGAGCTTCAAAAGCTTACAACATGAATAATGTACATTTTGAGCCCTGGTGGTGCAGTGATTAAATGCCAGTACTGCAGCCACAATTGTCATGAACTGAGGTTCTCTGTTGTTCTTTTATTCCAAAGAGAAATTTAGCCACCCTAGACTATAGGATTTTCAATATAGACATGTGGGAAACCAGATCTGGGTTTAAACACTATGCATGTAACATTTATTAACATATAACAAATAAGACAATGAGAAATAAGACAATAAGAAATAACAAATAACAAATAAGACAACCATTTTAAGTATCAAGAGCTCTTGCACACACACATTCATACCCACAAAACATGACCCTTTGCTGGATGATGGATCAGTTCATCCTGGAAGGGGATGGGATGACACCTTGCCCAGGTAGGTGCCAACAAAGGAGAGGCTGAAAATCTCCTTTGTTTATACTCATGTTTTGCCAATTCTTGGGAAGAGCATGTTTCCCATAGTTCCCAAACATACCAAGGTCTCATGTCCATTGCTATCTTGTTGACGTCATATGCAGCTTGGAGCAGTGTTTGTACAAGTTCCTTCTTGTTTTGTAAGTTCTTTCTCTGGCCAAGTCATCATTTCCTGCTATCTCTCGCTTTCACTGTCCTTCAGTAATGCCTTGCTGTGAAGCCATTTTACCTTTGGTTCAGGGCCATGCTTCCATGCTTCCAACCAGAACCCATTCATCACACAATGTTGTAAGTTCAATCCCAGGCAGGGCTCTAAGGTCCACTCAGCCTTTCATCCTTTCATAGGTCGGTAAAATGAGTGCCCAGCTAGTAAGGGACAACTGGCTTACACATTGTAGACCACTTAAGGAATGCTAGTTCACTAATAAGCAGTATAGAAATGTACTTGTTATTGCTATGGCTATTCTGGTGGCTCAATAAGGGCATCTCTGTTTTTGGATTTTGGATGATACTGTACTTTGCTATATGGCCAACACAGCTACCCTTGGATATTTTTTCCTAGGTAGGGATCTGTCCATGATGATGGAACTAAAGAAAACTAGGCCCATAGTGTGCCTTGTGGCATGTAGCAGCAGATACTACTCAGGACTGAACCACAGTTGTAATTGAGGATATGAAACCCTGAGTTGCTCCTGACATCAAGTGTGCTTTTCCATTTACCAACCTGACTATTATCACACGGGGGAAATCCCGTGCAGAAAGAGGGTTTAAAATTTTAAAAAACCCACAAAGGCAGGCAGATTTTCAGACGACGTCGCTGTTAAAATGGGTTTAACCCAAACGGAAAATAGTCAGAAACTGCTTCTTTTTACTTTTGGAAAATCCCAAAAGTAAAACGAAAGCAGTTTTTGACTACTTTCTGTTCAGGTTAACTCCATTTTAACAGCAACGTGTGTGAAAATCTGCCTGCTTTTGCGGGTTTCCCCCACCTTTTAAATCCTGTTTCTGCATGGGATTTCCCCTGTGTGATAAACTCCAGGGAGCCTGTTGCCAAGGCTAACCAGACTATTTGAAGTGCTCTTGCTGGAGTATGATCTCAGATTTGATCAGACAGGATCAATTTAATCACATCTCTTTTACAAATAAATTACAGTAAGGATGGAACAGCCTTTGCTATCATCAGAATAGATTTTAAACAGAACTCTTCCCTGTTTCAGGCTGGTCTCCACCCTTGTATTCTACCCATCTTTCCAGTTGTGTCACCATTGCCCCACAGCAAAAAGGAACCAACTGGGCTGCTGTCAGCAAAAGAAACCACTCGTGACTGAGTGACGTGTCTACTTCCTGATTCATCTCATAAGAATGTAACAAAAGCCCTGGTTGATCTGATCAAGGGTCTACCCAGCCCAAGATTGAGCTTATATTGTGGTTCAGATTCAGTGTGTATTTAGGAAGGCCACCAGCAGGACTTGAGTATCATTGCATCCTTCATCTTCCATTCCCCAGCATGCAGCTTCTAATGCTGGAGGTGATGTGTAGCTATCCTGAGTAGAAGTCATTGATGACTAACATCCATTAATTTATCCCCTTTTAAAGACATCCAGGCTGGCAGCCATCCTTGCATATTGTAGCCTCTCCTTATCCCATGGGTTGATGGAGATTTCAACCATGAGCCACGCCAGCAAGAAACTCCAGTAACATTCAGTAGTAGGTATGAAGCTAATGGGATGCAGTGGTTAAGATGCTGACTCTGTTGATTGCAAAATCACGAGATTGGCAGTTCAAGGCCCGAGTGCTGCATGATGGGGTGAGCTTCCATCACTAGCCCCAGCTTC
>CM034703.1:137062146-137073669 GCA_020142125.1 Phrynosoma platyrhinos | reverse complement strand
TGCATCCCAGGGGAAAGTCCTCCATATGACACCCATGGCTGAGGCATCACAGGAGACTTGGAAGACATGGGATGTTGAGGTGCTCACCTCCCAGCCTTGCAGGACTTGGAGGACATGCTTCCTGGTCAAGCTCAGAATGGAGGGTGTTTTGGAATTCCTCCTGAACAGAAGGTTGGAATGTAGGACGGGTCCTGGGAAAGGAGGGGGAAAATGGTGGATTTCCCCAAAAACTAGTGAGGGATGGGATACTAGTGAAGGATGGGACTCTGGCCATGGCACACTCCCTCCTGTGTTTTCTTGAATGTGTTGCTGGTTGCATCACCAATGAAGTGTAGATTACTGACAGGTATTTTGAAGGGGCACAAACTAGTGGGAATGACAATTGCCCCAAAAAAGAAGTGAATAAAGAAAAGACCTGCTTCCATAGTGGGAATGAAGCATGGACTGGAATCGATTCACCAACCCAGAGCGAAAGCGAATCGCAAACCAGGTTAAATCTAAGTGGCAATGAGCTCTAAATGCATCTGAGGAAGTAGACTGAAGCCTATGAAAGTTAAATGTAAGTGGGAATGAGCCCTAAATGCATCTAAGGAAGTAGATTGAAGTCTATGAAAGTTCACCTTGTCAGCTTCTTTCTTTCATTAGTCTCAAAGATGCCACATTATCATTTTGCTCACTGAACAAAACTAACACAGCTATATCTTGAATTCTATTGTCACTGTCAATTACCATCAATGACAATGACTTGTAGGTACTTTTCTGGATATTATTTATCCTAGCTCAGAAGTTTATTAGCTTTTGTAAATGGGAATATAGCCTCTTTAAATGCCCTGTTCCATATCTTTCCTGGGGCTATTTTAAGGGCTTTGTACCTTAGCCTGTAAGTGCTGCCTTGCAAAATACTATAAGACTGTGAGGTGGGCTCATGTAGTAAATTGAATAGTAGCTATGTTTTTTGTTGTTAGAACAGAATATGGAGAAACAGAGTGGTCAGGCAATTCTGCATTCTATCATCCTGTTTGTTCAACTTGTATACAGAAAATATCATAAGAGCAGGTTTAGACTCAGAAGAAGAAGGAATGAAGATAGGAAGCAAGAACAAGAACAGTCTAAGCTTTATGGATGACACCATACTACTAGCAGAAAACATCACAGACATGGAACAATTACTAAGGAAAGTTAAAGGAGAAAGTGTAAAGCAAAGCTTACTGCTGAATATAAAGAAAACAAAAATAATGACCACAGAGGATTTACATCAATGCAACATAGATAATGAAGAAATCAATATAGTTAAAGATTTCTCATACCTTGGATCAAACACTGATCTGAATGGAGATTGCCCTCAAGAAATCAGAAGAAGACTAGGATTAGAAAGGGCAGCTATGAAAGAACTAGACAAGATTCTAAAGAGTAAAGGTATACAACTGAGCACTAAAGTTAGGATCTTCCAATCCATTGTATTCCCCATCACCATGTATGGATGTGAGAGCTGGACAGTGAAGAAAGTGGAGCAAATAAACTCCTTTGAGACGTGGTCCTGGAGAAGAGCACTGGGGATACCATGGACAGCCAAGAAGACAAACAAATGGGTCCTATAACAGATCAAGCCTAAATTTTCCCTGGAAGCCAAGATGATCAAAACTGAGGCTGTCGTACTTTGGCCACATCATGACAACTCATTAGAAAAGACAATAATTCTAGGAGAGATGGAAGGCAGTAGAAAGAGAGGAAAACTGCACACTAGATGGATGGACTCAATGAGAGAAATCACGGGCTTGAATCTGCAGGACCTGGGCAGAGCAGTGGAGGAGAAGAGGGCTTGGAGATGTCTTACCCACAGGGTCACCATGAGTTGAGGACAGCTGGAGCACTGTTAACAACAAAGCTTTTTATTAGATTTTTTGTTTTATTATTATTGCAGGTATTATCTGTATTATAAGTAATTTTTTTGTAATTGCAGCCACTGAGAACTAGCATGTTCATCACTGATAATTATTCTACTGAAGACCATCAAAATGGCTCAAATATCTTTTGAAAGTTCACCAGCATAAACATCTTTTGGAATATTTGCCAACAATCGTAGACTGCATTTATGTGGACCTGAATTCATTATATGTTTCTTAAGGTCACATTATGAGGAGACAGAATTGTTTTTCATGTGTGTTTGCTATTTATGTTATGATAAGGTGGAAATCTATTTAAGCTGGTATCTCTGTAATTGTTGACCATTGTTTATCTGTTATCCTCATGGCATGTCTCAATTTCTTCTGAAATTTTGCTATCTGTGAGAACACCTGGTAGCTCAATTCTGCCTCAGTACAGTCTGAATGTTAGCAAAATTTCAGAAGATAATAATAATAATAATAATAATAATAATAATATATTTACTTATTTATTACTCCCATGGATCGTGGGGTGAGAGACAACAACAAATAACAGACACCAGCAACAGTTAAAACACAATGGTTAAAACACACATCAGTTTAAAAAGGCAAACAAGGTGTGCTCATATTAAAACAATCCACATCCAAAATTCGCCATTTAAAATTCACAATTAAAACAATTCAAAAATCATCTGGGTAAGCCTACCAGAAGAGACTGGTCTTCAATGCTACTTTGAATTCAGACAGAGTATTCAGCTATTGAATCTCTTCTGGCAGGTCATTCCACAGACTAAGGACGGCTGAAGGAAAACATCCTCTGGTTGACAGTTGCCAACTTAGTCCTGACTGACCAGACTAAATGTCCTCAAGAGGTCCTGAGTGTACAGGGCAGATTATATGGGAGAAGGTGATCCTGTAGGAAACCTGGATCCAAACCATGTAGGGCTTTAAAGGTAATAACCAACACTTTGTGTCTTGCCTGGAAACTAACTGGCAACCAGTCTTTATTATGACTGGGTCGTAATCTATTATATGACTGTAGGAACAAGGTCTAGAGATTTGGGTTTGTTTTTTTTTAAATAAATGAAAGTTTAGAATTGAGGCCAAATGATGCCTTGACACCAAATGGAGCCTGGCCAAAAAGGTGGCATGGCAAGCCTATCTTGGGGTCTTTCCATAGTCATTTATATGGAATCCTTGGAATTTAGCCCTAGTTTGGAAGTTTCCAGAATGTATTATAATGTTAAATAACTTTATAATTACATGTTATATTTACATAACTATATATAACTCTCTCTCTCTCTCTCTCTCTCTCTCTCTATATATATATATATATATATATATATATACACACACACACACACACACACACTTTATTATTGTGTTTGAAGTGCTTTGAACACAGTGGACCTTAATCCTATTGTTAGTCATAGCTTGAATAGACCCACTGAATCAATGAGATTTATCTATGTGTTGACTCATTATTCAACCATTGAGTCAATTGATCTGCTGCAACTTACTCATGCTTTAACTGAATTATAATTGAGTCATTAATGTTATATTGTAATGTGGGAATGGGGAGGCTCCATGTCAATTAAACTCTCAGGAGGGGTATTTCCCCCTCCAAAACATACCTGAGCATCATCTGCTTTTATCACTCATCAGTGATCAGAGATAACATCTTTAATGGAAGGTGGAAATCATGCAGCTTTCCAGATATTGTTGGATTGCTATACTGACTAAAGATGCTGGGATTTGCAGTCCAACAGCTGCAAGGAAGCATGATTCTCAGCCTGACCTAAAGCCTGGAAGCTGTAACATAATATCACGCAGGGGAAATCCTGTGCAGAAACTGTTTTAAATAGAAAAAAACCCTGCAAATGCCGGTAGATTTTCAGATGACATCACTGTTAAAGTGATAAAGATTGGCTTTTGACTACTTTCCATTCGGATTAAACACACTTTAACAGCGATGTGTGTGAAAATCACCCCATTTTTGTGGGTTTTCCCCAGCTTTTAAATCTTGCTTCTGCACAGGATTTCCCCTGTGTGGTAAGATCCATAGAACAAATTCAAAGGCAGGTCCAACTTGTTTTTTGCAAAACAACTGGACAGAACAGTAACTGCACTTTTTGCCTCATCGCTCCACTCCTAAAAGGGGTAGAAACTTGCTTTTTTAAATAAATGAAAGGATGGAATCAGGGCCAGATGATAGTCAAAACAGACACAGGCCTGCCCAGAAACCAGAATGAACCCAGCTAACCAGGTAGTATGGCAACCCTAACTCTGGAAGTATATTCATCCTGCAATTTTGTTTTACTTCATTGTATCATCCTTGCCTGCAACTTAGTACAATCTTTGACTTCTAACACATTTGTGTGTGCTTAGTAATTTCAAATACTCTAAAGAACCTTGGAAGATATCATCCACTGCTAAAATGTGCTGCTCACCAATATGATACAACAGAAAAAAATATATATAATTACAATGTTAGTCACAGGTTTGCATTTTCTCAAGGTGTTGTTTGGATATTTATGCAAATGGGTCACAACACCTTGAGAAAATGCAAGCCTATGACTAACAATTGTCATTTTATATATACATTCTTTCTCCTGTATGATTCTTAACACAGTGATGACAAAGCAAGTGGAGTTTTGAAAGCTTGCATTGTGTATTTTGTGCATTTTGGTTGGCCAATTAAAGATATCACTGTTTTGTGGATTGCGGATGTTATTGTATAGTTGATAAAGTGGATTGTAATAAACACCCGCCTAGCCAGCCAGATCAGCTGAATCAACCCTGGTGATCAATGGGGTGACACATATCGCAGCCAGATCACCCTCACATCCCAAACCACTATGCCATGCTGGCTGTCATGGATTTACCTGGGTTTATTTCCACTGCATTATCTACTGGTAATTGGGGAACCAAAACAAAATTAATAAGATTTCTTCCAAGTGTGGACGCATTTTGGTAGAAAAACACTACTAGTCTCAGTTGAAGTAGTTCAGTGTTGACTTCCCTCACACTAGTGCTGGTTTTTTTCCTAATATTTATGGGTTGCCACACCCATAAATAGTGTAGTGTAGTAGTTTGAGCATTTGACTATGACTCTGGACACCAAGGTTAAATCCCTGCTGAACCATACAAACTCACTGGGTGGCCTTGGGCAAGTGACACACTCTCAGCCTCAGGGGAAGGCAAAGCCAAAACCCCATCTGAATGAATCTTGCCCAGAAAGCCCCATGATAAGATCACCATAAGTCAGAAATCACTCAACAACAGTAGCAGCAGTAAGCCACCCTCACTAGTTCACATATCTATACCACTCTATTTGGGTCAGTCAGTTGATTCAGGGTTACTTTTACCAGGAGGCATTTACCTCATACATCAGATTTTGTGTGTCATGAAAAGAGAGGAAATTCCTAATTGTTTAACTGATTGGGATTGCATTTTTGGTACCAGGAAGGAGGAAAGGAACTTGCAATTTTATTTTTATGTCTGAGATGTCAGAAAATAAAGACCAGCAAAGCATATACACTTCACCTGGACTGCTCTCAGGGGGGAGAAATGTGTTGTGTTGACAATGAGTAGGTTGAGATTAAGTCCACTGACTTCCATTACATCCACACCCAAATTTAATTTAATAGTCTAAAGTCCCTCAGAAGGTGCTATTAGGAGGTTGCAATTCTGGAAGCCAGCACTGAAACTTTCTCTCTTGTCCCTTATCTTTTGCAGTATTGTTTTCCACCCAGGGCTCAATGTATACTCACCAACAGATGTATTCGAAACAGAACTGGGTTGCAAAAAGTTTGAATGAGAAATGGCCAGTCAACAATTCATGCAAATCATCAATATCAGGAGGGTCCTGAATATCATCAATCATTGCTCCAATTAAAAAAAAAAAACAACGCTTCTCTCGCCCATGATTGAATGTCCTCATGGCATCTGGTAATCTTAACTGGCCTTATGTATTTAGCCTATTTCAAAGATTATAGTTGGAAATCATTGTGTGGGAATGACACCAAAGGGATTCCAAAGTGAAGGAGGGATGGAGAAACACAGGCTTTTGGTATTTGGGATGCACCGGTGTGTCTGCCCTAAAACAATGCAATAAAGCTTGAGCTGGGAAAGAATGGAGTCTTTTCTAGCCGATCCTAGTATACCTACATCTGCCTGACTACTACAGGCAAGGTAAACAGTAATTGAACTCAGAATCTCTAACTGAGCATGTGTGTGAATAGGAAAACATGGCGGGGGGAGCAAATATGCCTGTCACATCAGCTCTTCCACACATGTTTTTAAAAGGTGCTACAAGATACCTTTGCAGATTGATTTTCCAGATTTTCCAGTCTTCGGATTCTACCACCTGTAATGTGGTCTTCCTCTTTTCCCACTGCCTTCCACCTTGCATTGTTTTAAAAATCAAACAGGATAAAGAGCTCTCTTGTAATCCACCCTACAGCAGTAAATAATGGATCTACCTGAAATTACATCAGGTTTTGTACTTCACTTTTTACAACACACACACACACACACACACACACACACTAGAGGACAAATATAATTGTTTTTGAACTTGTTTAGGAATGTTCCCCTTCTTGCCTCTCTGAACAAAAGATTCTGCTGTGTATTGTATTTTTGCACAACCATCTCTACACACACACACACACACACACACATTCCTCAAAACAAACCCATGACAAAGGCAAACAAAGAGATATGTTCCTGACAATATCCATTCTTTTATTTTAGAGGGGATTGCTTCAGAGCACATGCTTAGGCCATTATCATGTTAAGCCTGGTTTAGAATCATCTTCACGCATAGCCACAATAAGGACATACTACCTCAAGCAAATGCCCTTTAATTCAATTCAGTGTGTCTTCCAAATTCTGCAGCATATTGACTTTGGACCAGCTGTCCTGACATTTGCAGTTTAGGCAGGGTCATCTACAATGTCTCTTCACCTTGTAGATCCCTCCACTGGCTTCCAGTTTGGGCCAGGTCTTATTATACGCTTTTGGTCCTGTATTTAAGGCCTCGAGGAATTGAAGCACCTAGACCGGGCCCTATAGGCAAATGGTTACTCCAGCTCAGACATCAGAAGGGCTGCCAGACCCAGGAAAACCCAGAGGAGTGAAGACGAGCAGCCACCCAAAGGGAAGATATTTTTACCATATATCAAAGGAGTCACAGACAGAATAGGGAAAATGGTGAGGAAACACAACCTCCAAATGGTTTACAAACCAACCAAGAAAATCCAGCAAATGCTGCACTCAGCGAAGGACAGGAGAGACCCTCTCACAGCCGCAGGAGTTTACCGCATACCATGCAGCTGCGGACAAGTCTACATAGGGACCACAAAACACAATGTCCAAACACAAGTCAAAGAACATGAGATACACTGCAGACTGGGCCAGCCAGAAAAATCAGCAGTAGCAAAACACATTATAAAGCATCCTGGGCATAAAATGCTGTTTAAAAACACTGAAATTCTGGACCATGCCAACAACTATCAGGTCAGAATGCACAGGGAAGCCATCGAAATCCACAAACACTTGGACAACTTCAACAGGAAAGAAGAAACCCTTAACAAGGTTTGGCTACCAGTCCTACAAAATAAGAAAATCAGCACTCAACAAATGCAAATGGGAAACCAACCAAGGTCAGGGGCTTTCCCAGCAGACAATAGCAGACAATATCCTTGTTTGCATATCCTCCTACCCTGAAGCCATGCCATCAACAACAGAACAATACCTATTCAACACAGAACAATACACAGTTTACATAGGAATTACTCCTCCCTACCCAGGGTCTCACATATAGACCCATTCTTTTCCATTTTAGTTTTCTCTGAAGATGCCAGCCACAGACGCTGGCGAAACGTCAGAAAGAAACTCTTTCAGAACATGGCCACACAGCCCGAAAAACCCACAAAAAACTATGGATGCCAGCCATGAAAGCCTATGACTTCACCTCGTGCATTAACGTCCCCCAATAACTGGCAGCTCCTCTAGCATGGCATGTACCATCTAGAAATTTAAGATCTGCACCATCAAGACTGCAAGACTTCAGCATCTGGCTCTGCATTTATGGAACAGACTTCCTCTGCACCTCCAGCTGGCGGAGGATCTGATCTGCTTCCATAAAGGGTTCAAGACCTTCTGCTTCGATTTGCTGGATGCCTAAGGTGGCTGAGATGGATAGTGACTGATAAGGATTTTGTTTGTTTTTGTTTTTAGCATATTAGTATAATATTTTAGCATTTTATAGTGTGGTGTTGTAACGTTCATTTTAGATTGTATATGTTCTGATGTACCGCCCTTTGGTGAAAAGGGTGTTATAAAGAAATGGTATTGTTGTTGTTGTTGTTGTTATTGTTATTATTAATAATTCAAAGCCAGATATTTTTGTGGGTCTTTCAGTCTATGTGGCCATGTTTTAGAAGAACACTAGATCTCTTCTAGAACATGGCCACACAGCCTGAAAAACCCACAAAAAACTATGGATTCTGGCCATGAAAGCCTTTGACTTCACAAAGCCAGACAGTTCTAATGCCACATACCACTAAGGATTCCATAGGATGGAGCCATGGAAATTAAAGTGCTAAACATCTTAGGCTGTTCTAAAGCCAATTTTAAGGTGTTTTTATCTTTTTAAAATTGTATTGTGTTTTTAAACAAATGATCTTTTTTAATATTGTAATAACCTAAAGTGGGAACTGGAATAAGAGAAACAGCAAAAAACAAATCGCCAGGAACAGATGATATTCCAATTGAGCTGCTGCAATCCACATTGACAGAGTCAACTCTAGTGCTAACCAACATATGTCAACAGATATGGAAAACAAAATGATGGCCCACAGATTGGAAGCAATCAATATACATCCCCATCCACAAAAAGGGAGACACAAGTGACTGCAGCAACTATAGAACCTTAGCACTGATCTCCCACATGAGCAAAATCATGCTCAAAGTAATGCAACACAGGCTCCAACCATACATGGAAAGAGAAATCCCAGAGGTCCAAGCAGGGTTCAGGAAAGGAAGAGGCACTAGGAACCACATTGCAAACATATGATGGCTAATGGAACGTACCAGGGAATTCCAAAAGAAAATCAGCATGTGCTTTATAGACTATAGCAAAGCCTTTGACTGCATAGATCATGAAAGGCAATGGAATGCCCTTAAAGACATGGGAGTGCCAACATATCTGTCAGTCCTCATGAGGAATCTGTGTGCAGGATAAGAGGCTACTGTCAGAGCAGAACATGGAGAAACAGAATCATACAAGCCAATGTATTCCCTATTACCATGTATGGATGTGAGAGCTGGACAGTTAAGAAAGATGATTGGGAAAAAATCAATGTATTTGAGATGTGGTGCATTAATTTCACTAAATTGAGACATCGTACTTCGGACACATCATGAGAAAAGAGGACTCTTTGGAAAAAAACAATAATGCTGGGGAAGGTGAAGGGAAGTAGGAAGAGAGGAAGGCCACATGCCAGATGGACTCTATGAAGGAGGTCACTTTGGGTATTAAGGGTTTGCAGGAATTAAGCAGAAGAGTGGAGGACAGAGGGACTTGGAGATGTTTCATCCATAGAGTTGACTCAGGGGCAGTTAACAACAACAAATATTGTAACAGTTTTATTCCATGTTGATGGTCACTTTTGTAGGTTTTTAATTGTACAGGGTTTTTGGACTGTAAGCCACTCTGAATCCCAACTTTGGGGGGGAAGCAGAGTAGAAATAAATACAACAACAACAACAATTCCCATACATCTTCTTAGTAATTCTTAAAATAGCCCTGTTTCAAAACATGTTGACCTTCTTTCATTGGGTTGGGGTCAATGACAGCAGGTCTGAGACAGAGTTCAGCCTTTCTCAAACCTCTGCATCAACCATCTGTTCCATATGCAGAAACACAAAGGGAGTGGCATTTGTGCTTGTTGTATTGTTAATTGCCATCATGTCAACTTCATCTTATGGTGATTATAGGAATGAGAGACCTATGAAATGACAGGGTTGGAAGGGGCTTCGTGGATATACGGCTGGAAAGAGCATCCCCAGCAGGTAGCTGTCCAGCCTTCTTGAAGACATCCAAAGAAGAAGACCTTACCATCTCTCTAGGAAATTCATACACATATTAGTTGGGAGGGAGTTCAACAGGTAGGGGTGAGGCCGCCACAGGAAATGCCCTGCCTGATGTGATCAAGGGATCTTAAGAGTTGGAAGGGATCACCTCCTGCCACGCAAAATATACAATTAAAGCACTCTAAAGAGATCACTATCCAACATCTTCATTCATTCAACAACAAAATGTTTAGATTTTCTCTTTTCATGTAAATTGTCTCCATTTCATTGTGTTCTAGTCTCTGGAGGAGCAGAAAACAAGCTTGCTCCAACTTCTACATGACATCCCATCAAATATTTAAAGACAGCTATCACATCACCTCTCAAGTCTTCTCCAAGCTAAACATGCCCAGCTACCAACCTGATTGCTCCCACTGGTGGGTTTGTAAGCTCTGAAGTGGATCTTAAGGCTCCGGTAAATTAATACATGAGAGCCAACATGGCCTAGTTGTTTAAGCACTGGGCTATGACTCTGGAGACCAGAGTTCAAAACCCTCCTTGGCCATGGAAACCCACTGGGTGACTGTGGGCAAGTCATATTCTCTCAGCCTCAAAGGAAAGCAAGGGCAAACCTCCTCTGAACAAATCTTGCCAAGAAAACCCCATGAAAGGTTCGCCTTAAGGTTGCCATAAGTCAGAAACAACTTGAAATCACACACAACAACAACAACAACAATAGCAACAAGATTAATACAGATTGACTACATGTTTTAATTTGTTCTAGAAAAACAACAACCTGCTTTATGTTCCTTTGATTCACATGCCTAAGAAGTAGTTTCCATCTCAAAGATTGGAAACCGTCACTGGGAGAGAACAACACATGCAAAAGGATAATTTCATGGGATCACTGTCAAGGCTTGAACTTCATCCAGAGCTTTGAAAAGTTGCTTTTTTAGACTACAGCTCCCACAAACCCCCAGCTAGTTGTTGTTGTTTTTTTTCAGGAGCTGTGACCTTTTAAAAGGGCAACTTTCCTAAACTCTTCATCCTGTCCACAGTTTAAAATGTGGAATTTACTACCATAAGATGCTAATGACTGAATGCTAGACAAGGCAGGCCTTTGATATGACCCAGAATGGCTCTCCTTATGTTCCCTTGTTGTTGTGTGCCTTCATGTCATTTCTGACTTATAGCGACCCTGAAGCGAACCTATCATAGGGTTTTTCTTAGCAAGTTTCTTCAGAGGAGGTTTGTCATTGCCATCCTCTGAGTCTGAGAGAGTGTGACTTGCCCAGGGTTTGAGTCCAGCACTCAAACCTCTACACCACATGGGCACTTATGCTCCTTAAGCTCCTGTAAGTCCTGTTTTAAAGCTGTAAAGTAGAGGTTTCTTCTGAGTAAATGTTCACAGATTCACCATATGCATCCTTAACATTTCACTAAATCCCTTTTGTTATTTTAACATCATGCCTGCTAATTATATTGATCCAGTAATTAGGGGGCAGTAATATCTTTCAGTTGACACCATAATACTAGCAGAAAACCTCACAGACCTGGAACA
>CM034703.1:137005836-137017588 GCA_020142125.1 Phrynosoma platyrhinos | reverse complement strand
GATTATTTCTGCAGTTAAAGTGGTCCCAAACAGGACTATTTCTGCAGTTAAAGTGGACTCAAATAGGATTATTTCCGCAGTGTGTCTTTTGGACCTACATTAGGAAAGATGAGCAGAAACGCCAGGACACTTTGGGCCTGTTTTTAGGTCGTATTTATTTGCCCATACCTAAGCATGTCCACAAAGAGAATGAGCACCAGGTTCCTAGAAGAAAACCCAGGCAACCCACAGCAGTTCTTGACAGAGAGAGCGAGAGGCAGCCGAGGCTCTCTTGCTCGCTCTCTAGGGAAGCTCCCTCTCTGCTTGCTGGAGCTGCTCCTCGGTCAGAATCACGGGCCTGTACTTCTCCTCGAAGAGCCTCTCGTTGGCCTCCGAGTGCAAGTGGTGGAAGGAGAGGGTCCTGAGGCGCTCGGGGAGATGCCGGAACTCCTCCTCGTTGATGTCGGCGTCCCTCATCCTGGCCCGGAGGACCCACCACCGTCCCCAGAAGCCGACGTCGAGGAGGCGCCCGGGGAGCTCGGCCCAGCGGGGCTGGAGGTGGGGGCAGTGGGCCAGGTAGAGGTCGGCGCCGGCGTCGAAGGGGGCCTCGTAGACCACGGAGAGGAGCAGCAGGCTCTGGAAGCGGAGCCGGCCCCGGTCGCGCAGCTCCAGCAGCCGGCGGAGGTGGGCCTCGGCGGCGGCGCTGCGGGTCCCCGGGGAGAGGAGCAGGAGGGCGGCCGAGGCCTCCAGCAGGCCCGCCTCGAAGGAGGACTCGCAGGGGCTCCGCAGGCCGCAGCCCAAAGCCCCCGACAGCAGCGCGGCCCACAGCCCGGCCCGCCCCGGACGCCGACGGACGCCCCGCGCCACCTCAGCGAAGGCCTCGGCGTAGTCCTGGAGGAGGCTGCGCCACCACGACGCTGGAGAAGGGAGGAGAGGGGGATTATGGACGGAGGACTGCAGCTCCCACAATCCCCAGCATGGGTTACAAACCTCCCCCCTCCCGCCTCAGCGCCCCTCAGGTCGACTCGGGCCTTGCCGCTCACCCAGGCGCCCGCTGCCTAGCCTCCGTTGCCATGGAGACCGCTTCTCGGCCGCCGCTGGGGCCTCCTCGCTCGGGGGAGCCGCCATAGCCGGTGCGCGCGGCCCCGGAAGGGTTTCTGGCCGGACAGGAAAGCGCGGCGGACCACCGCCGGAAGGAAGGAAGGAAGGAAGGAAGCCGCCCCCTGCGCCGAGGTAGAGATAGGAAATAAAAGAGTGATAAACAAGGCTGTGATTGCGGCGGTATTGTGAGCCTTCAGGTCGTTTCTGAGTTTTATGGAGAGCTTGAGGCGAGGCTGTAAGATTTGTTCAGAGGAGGATGGCCTTTGTCGCCCTCTAGGGCTGAGAGTGTGTGACGTGCCCAAGTTCACCCAGTGGGTTTGTGATTACCATCCTCTGAGGCTGAGAGAGTGTGACTTACCCAAGGTCACATGTACATTATACATACACACACTTGTGGCAACCCTAAAATGAACCCATCCTATTAGCAAGGATTACTCAAAGGAGGCTTGCCATTGCCCTCTCCTGAGGCTGAGAGAGTGTGGCTTGCTGAAGGTCACATATACATTATACACATACACACACATGTTGTTGTTGTTGTGTGCCTTCAGGTTGTTGCCGACTTATGGCGAACCTCAGGCGAAACCCCATCATGGGGGTTTCTTGGCATGTTTCTTCAGTGTGGGTTTGTCCTTGCTACATGCATGTACATGTGTGTGTGTGTGTGTGTGTTATATACACACAGAGAGAACTACACACATACTGGTTGACCTTGAGCAAGTCACACTCTCTCAGCCTCAAAGGAAGGCAATAGCAAACTTCCCCTGAACAAATATTGGCAACAAAACCCATGCTGGGCTTGCCTTAGGGTCACTATAAGTCAGAAAGGACTTGAAGGCACACAACAACAACAATTACATGTGTGTACACACACACAAACACACAATATAGAATCATGGAATCATAGAGTTGGAAGAGACCCCAAGGGCCACCCAGTCCAACTCCATTGTGCCATGCAGGAACTCACAGTCCAAGCACCTGCTGTGACAGATGGCCATCCAGCCTCTGTTTAAGAACCTCAAAACTTTTTTTAAAACATATATATATATATATATATATATCTCCACACACACCCTACACATATATACTGGGTAACCTTGGGCAAGAAGTCACACTCTCTCAGCCTCCTCAGGGAAAGGCCATGGCAAAGAAACCTTGCCAAGAATACTCCATGATAGGCTGGCCCTGGGGGCCCCATAAATCGGAAGAGACCTGAAGGCACCCAGCCACCCCCCGAACGGGGTCTTTTTCCTTCCCATTCAGGGGCGTCTTTGGCAGCCTCCGAAGCTCCTGCCCTCAGAAGCCACCATCCGTCCCTGTCTAACACAGTGGTTCCTAGGCTAGGCTCTTTAAGGGCCCTTGGACTTCAGCTCCCAGGAGCCCACGCTATTGGCCAACATGGCTGAGGCTTCTGGGAGCTGAAGTCCACAAGCTCTTAAAGGGCCCGCTGCGAGCTGCCTTTGTAAATGTTTAAGTCTATGGTCGATTTTTGGGCAGGAGGCGGGTGCTTCGTGGCAGCCGGAGCTCCTTCTTCCCTCCGCGGACGGCGGCCGCCATTATCCTTCTCTCCCTCCGTCGGTTCTGGCTTTCTTTCTTCCTTTTTGCCGCTGCCTGAGAGAGGCCTTCCCCCGGAGGCCCCAGCGCCTTGGAGGGCGGGGAGGCTGCCTTGGGCGAGGCCGGCCCTCCGAGGCAGCCTCTGAGCATACGCAGAGTGTTTTTCCTCAGCCGCTGTGGGAGGTGAGGCCGAGAGGGCGGTAATGGGCCTGGCTTGCCTTGGCTTGGGACGGGAAACACACAGGCACACGGTCTCTTTGTTTAGGCGTTTGTTGTGGTGGTGGTGTGCCTTCAAGTCCTTTCCGACTTATGGCGACCCTATCATGGGTTTTTGTTTTTTTTTATGGTTTGTTCAGAGCGGGTTTGCCATTACCATCCTCTGAGGCTGCAGAGAGTGTCACTTGCCCTCCTCTGAGGCTGAGAGAGTGTCACTTGTCCTCTGAGGCTGAGAAAGTGTCATTCATCCTCCTCTGAAGCTGAGAGTGTCACTTGCCCTCCTCTCAGGCTGAAAGATTGTCACTTGCCCTCCTCTGAGACAGAGTGTCACTTGTGCTCCTTTGAGGCTGAGAGAGTGTCACTTGCCCTCTTAAGGCTGAGAGTGTCACCTGCCCTCCTCTGAGGCTGAGAGTGTGTCACTTCCTCTCTAAGGTTGGGAGAGTGTCATTCACCCTCCTCTGAGGCCGAGAGATTGTCACTTGCCCTCTGAGGCTGAGAGTGTCATCTGCTCACCTCTGAAGTTGAGAGAGTGTCACTCGCCCTCCTCTGAGGCTCAGAGTGTGTGACTTGGCCAAGGTCACCCAGTGGGTTTCATGGCCATACACAGCAGGATGTGGTGTGTGTGTGTGTGTGTGTTGTGGACCTTCAAATCGTTTCTGACTCATCGTAACCCTATCATGGGGTTTCCTTAGCAAGGATTATTCAAAGGAGGCTTACCATTGCCCTCTCCTGAGGCTGAGAGAGTGTGACTTTCCTAAGCTCACACGTACATTGTACACATACACACACTTGTGGTTGTGTGCCTTCAAGTCGTTTCGGACTTATGGCGACCCTATCTTGGGGTTTTCTTGGCAAAATTTGTTCAGAGAGGATCTGCCATTGCCATGTTCTGAGGCTGAGAGAGTGTGACTTGCTCAAGGTCACATATACATTGTGTATACACACACACACACACACACACACACACACACTGTTCTTGTTTGCCTTCAAGTCATTTCCGACTTAGGGCAACTCTAAGACTATATCCTGAGGTTTTCTTTGCAAGATTTGTTTAAAGGAGATTTGCCCTTGCCTTCCCTTGAGGCTGAGAAAGTGTGACTTGCTCAAGGTCACCCAGTGGGTTTCATGGCTGAGCTGGGAATCGAACCCTGGTCTCCAGAGTCATAGTCCATCACTCAAATCACTACAACACACTGACTCTCATCTCTCTTTATTTTAGGTGTAGCTCTTGTTAAAACCAGCACTGTCTCTCCTTCCAGAGGAATCCAGCTGCAAAATGGCTGCTTCTGAGGAACTCAAGTTTCATGGTGAGTTTTTCTTTTAAATCCCTTTGGATTCTGGTTTTAAAACCTGCTTTTAGCTGGGCTGCAGCTACAGAGAAGGGCGTGTGTGACAAAAGACGGGTTGTTGTTGTTGTTTGTCTTCAGGATGACCACATGTCATAAACCGCAAAGGAGGACAAGGCATCGGATGTATGTAGGGCAGGGATAGGCAACCTTTCCCCTTTATGGGCCGAGGGACTTCAGCTCCCAGAATCCCTGGAGCTATTGGCCAACATGGGACTATTGGCCAACATGGCTGAGGCTTCTGGGAGCTGAAGTCCCTCGGCCCTTAAAGGGGAAAGGTTGCCTACCCTTGATGTAGGGCATTACAAACTAAAAGCTAAAAACTCTTAATACAAATATAAGCGTATGCTTCTTAGTCATGCTCAAAAGGGAGGACATGTTGGAATTTCTCCTGGATGGAAGGTTGAAATGTAGGACATGTCCTGGAAAAGGAGGACCTCTGGTCACCCTGTGTGTCTTCATGTAATTTCCGACTTGAGGCAAACGTATCATGGGGTTTTCTTGGCAAGGTTTGTTCAGAAGGGTTTTTGCCTTTGCCTTCCTCTGAGGCTGAGAAAGTGTGACTTGACTGAGGTCACCCAGGAGATTTCCATGGCTGAGCTGGAAATCCAACCCTGGTCTCCAGAGTTGTAGTCCAGCAGTGAAACCACTGTTGCCCTCAAATAAGTATCTTTCCCCCACAAAATGAAATTAAACATTAGCCCCCAAATTTATAGCATCACAGTATCTTAAAAACTTCATTTGAGGAATACATTGAAGGCAATAAATCCAACGAAGCACAGGTAAAGTTGCCACAGGAATATGAAGACAGCAAATATGAGAGTTTTTTGGTGTGACTGGTTATCAGTGCCTCACTCTCTGCGATGCTAGAAATTTGTGAGCTGTAGAAACCCTGCTGGAGTATAAAAACCCACTGGGTGACCTTGGGCAAGTCACACTCTCTCAGCCTCAGGGGATGGCACTGGCAAGTTCCCTCACCGAGAAAAGCCTATGATAGATTCGCCTTTGTTATTGTTCTGAGCTCTCGTGTCGTTTTGACTTATGGGGAGGACCCATCATGGGGTTTTCTTGGCAAGATTTGTTCAGAGGAGGCTTGCCCTTGCTTTCCTCTGAGGCTGAGAGAGTGTGACATGCCCAAGGTCACCCAGTGGGTTTCATGGCTAAGCTGGGAATTGAACCCTGGTCTCCAGAGTCATAGTCCAACACTTATTCCTCAACGCTATACTAGGTTGCCATAAGTCAAAAAATGACTCAGAGGCACACAACAACAACAACAACAACAACAACAACAACAACAAAATATCTCATATTGCAGGTTAGGATTTTTAGGATGCCCTCATTTTACTCTCACCTTGTAGCTAAAGCCTTGTGTTACTCCCCAGAAAGAGGGCACTTTCCCAAGCAAAAATTCCATTTTTGTGGAAACAGGTCAAAAACACACTGCAGAAATAATCCAGTTTGAGACTGCTTTAACTGCCCTGGCTTAATGCTAGGGAATTCTGGGAACTGCAGTTTTGTGAGACATTTAGCCTCCTCTGTCAGAGAGCTCTGGGGCCACAATAAAGTACAATTCCCAAGATTCCCTAGCACTGGGCCAGGGCAGTTAAAGCGGTCTCAAACTGGATTATTTCTGCAGTGTGTTTTGGACCCTTGGCTTTGTTTTCCTGTTTTCCTCAGTGCTCCATACCAATAATTCCAGCTCAATGTGTGTTGCATCTAGCCCAAAACATGGCTATTATCTGTTTCCTAAGCATTTGCTAAAGGACAGAGGATTGGAAAACCAAGGGATCTGGATTGGGGAAACAATATTAGTTGAAGTCCATGGGATTTACAGTTTTATGCCTCACTGCTTCGAAGTAAGGCAGCAAATCTGAATCTGCTTACCAAAGAGGAAGCATAAGTTGTGTGCTGTTGTGATGAGATTTGAATTGGGAGTTTTGCTGTGGTTGAAATACTGTACCTGCTTGTCTGGAAGTAAATTCTATTGAATTCATTGGGGCTTATGTTCAAGTACGTTGCATCCGCACTGCAGAAATAATCCAGTTTGACACCGCTTTAACTGCCATGGCTCAATGCTATGGAATTCTGGGAATTGTAGTTTTGTGAGACATGGATCCTTTTCTGTCAGAGAGCTCTGGTGCCACAACAAACTACAATTCCCAGAATTCCATAACATTCAGCCATGGCAGTTAAAATGGTGTCAAACTGGGTCACTTCTGCAATGCAGATGCAGCCGCAGGGATATGTGGAATTACTGGTATTAGGCAGCATGATATAATCTCTCTCCTTTTGTAGTATAGTGTTGTTCCTAGAACTACAAATGGCTATTAGGCAGTGATTCCATGTTATCCTTAACATATTTTTACTTCCTTTTTCTATTTCCCAACTAAAAATGGGAGAAGCAGTGGGAAAACAACTGGAAACATCTCATGTGGAAGCCCCATAGGAGAGAGAAATACATTATCTCTGTTGACAAAACAGTGTGGCCCTGTAAAATTAGCCTGCGGTCTTGGTAAAATGGGATTTAGAACTCCAAATTTTGCCTCAAGTAAAAGATGACTCATGGAGTTCTACACAAACTGCTTAGTCTAAGAACTAAATGCATGCACCGAGAAAGTAATTCAGGATTTTACAAATTCTTCTCATGAGATCTTAAGCACAAGGCAAGAGTAATATTACTCAGTGGCATTTAAATCTTCCAGACTTCCAAAAGAGGACTGTTTCAGTTGTGCCTTCTACTTAGCAAATCATGTATATTTGGCTTAACAGTTTTTTTCCAGACAAGTAACTTGCCTAGTGTTTAGTAGGCAGAAGGGCTCTTTGTTTATTTTGGTCTTGCTTTTGCCTAACTGCTAGACTGTTTTTATTTGGTGTCCTACTAGCAGAGGTCCCTTTGGGACTGATGACCTGATGTTTTTCATGCAGAATTCAATGAGGCCATGGATTTGCTGGCAGTGAATGCCAGTGCCACCACCACTCCTAGTGTTAGTGAGCAGCAAGGCCACACAACCCTAAATATGTCCTCTGGCTATAATGAAGAACCTGAGCCAGAGGAAGAGGATGATAAAACTGAGGTGAGTCTCTGCCACATACTATCCTGGCTGTTGATGAATAGCTAGTGGCTGTTTCTGTGATATGGAATTAAAAAAAAATCCCACCTAATTTCCTGGGTGCGAAAGATAGTGAGTGGGATATGATGTGAAATTTGATATTAAGAGTGGGGAGCTGTACAAAAAACCCAGTCAATGAGACTGATTTTGGAAGGTACTCTTTCCTAACAACCCGGAGGAATTCAGAAAATGTCATATTTGATGCCTAATATGGGCAAATGAGAGCTAGTGTGGTGTAATGGTTTGAGTGTTGGACTAGGTCTCTGGGAGACCACGCTTCAAATCCCCACTTAGCCATGGAAATCCACAGGGTGACTTTGACAAGTCACACTGTCTCAGCTTTAGAGGATGGCAATGGTGAACTTCCTCTAATAAAGTTGGACAAGAAAATCCTTTAGTGATAGAGTTGCCATACACTGGAGTCATACAACAAATGGAAGAAGAGCTAGCTTTCATGAAAAATGGAATTGAATGTTTTGCCTACTACTGCTGGGATCTATAGACCTCGGGCCCAGTTCACATAGGATAGGTGTGAGCCCAAATCTAATTTATACCACACAACACAGTGTTCCTACTTATAAGCATTTCTCCTTAGATTACTGTACAATGACTGGGAGAAAAGATTCTAGCTGAACTTTCTTCTTGCTATGCACAATGCATTTGAATTGTAAGTAACAGAAGCCTTCCATTTGGAAGCATCCTTCCTCTTTCCTGTGTGCAAAATACAGGAATTGCCATAAAAACAACTTGCTTCCTTAGGAACTGCAGTCCTTCCTGATTAAAGTCGTCCTTTAACATACAAATATAGCCCAAAGGGGATGGGGAATGGATGAATTTGCCACTCCAGCAAAGCAAAAGAACTTTCCCACTTTGCTGATAGTTTGATGTGAACCTACATTGCCCTCTTATGCCTAGTGACAATTACCAGGATTACTATTTTCAGAAGTGGTCCAAGTCTTGCTTGTGCTCACTACACTCTTTTCTCCTCCTTTTCTCTCTACTCTTTTCTCAGTAACCTCCACTCTTATCTTTGCAGCTGCTGAGTTTCCAGAAGAAGCAGTCCAGTTTTTGGACCTTTGAATATTACCAAGCATTCTTTGATGTGGACACATATCAGGTAACAGAAGTTCTGTAGCTCTGATTTCATAGGGATAGTGTAGTAATGGAGCCTGCAAATACACACTTGGATATTTAGCAGGGTTTTGAGCAGACATTTGAGAGAGGTTCTAAGGTTACCTGCCATATGGTTTGAGATTCCAGTAGATCAGAGTGGGCAAAGTGAAGTTCATGAGACACTCCCTGCTGTTTTTGCAGTCTTCAGGGTCCCACAAAGCCCCCAGAAGGAAAAGGAGATGGTACTGTGAGGGAGGGGATCAAGTCCAGCAAATGTTGGTGGCCATTCTCTCCCCTAGAGGTCACAGCAATGGCAGTTGGGATGAAAGGAGGGCATTTCCTCAGCTGCTGGAATCCAGGCACAATGACGCTGTGCCCGGCTGCTGTTCTTTCCCTCATAGGCTGGAGCAATGTCAGTTGGAATAAAGGAAGAGCCTTTCTTCAACCACTCACTCAAATCTGTTTCAATTCTGCTGTTAACATTTCATGAGGACCGTGATGACAGACTCACCACTTTAGTGGTGATACCTTTGTTGTACAGTGTGCCTATGCCGTTCGTGGACTTGAGCTCACATGGACGGCAAGCCCTTGGGCATTTCAGTGGCACACGCGGCCATAGGGAAGAATGGGACTTGAGGTCCCACGTTTTTTGCCTTACACACAGGGGTCCAGAACAGATCCCCAGCATATATCAAGGGCCCACTGTATATGGATGGTGCACATTTTAATCAGATTTCTCACTCTGAGCTTAAAATAGTACACTACAACTGAACAGCTTGAACTTATCCTGTGTCTTGATAGCGTCAGTGCAGCATACTGAACTGAAACCATCACTGATTCTCCTTTACTGTGAATTGGCTGGGTGGCATTATAGAAGCCATGCAGTTGATGTCATTTCCATGCCTGAACAACTTTGTATAGTGCAAGGCATAGAAGATGGGTTCATCTCCCATTAGTCTTTCTGTCCATTGAAATGGAAAGCAGGGGGCTCTGGATCCATGATTGTCAGTCACACTGTCCTTGGGAGCTGTTTTGCTGAGGCACACTTTTCCAATTTATCAGGTGCTGGACAGGATAAAGGGGTCACTTTTTCCAGTACCAGGGAAGAACTTTATATGGCATCGCTTGCGGAACAACCCTGACCTGTATGGTGAGTACATAGAAGTTCTTTCTTCAGCAGAGCATTCTCCCCCAAGTAAAGGCAGAGTTGACATATAGGGCAGCATGAGGACCCAAGACAGGAGGTTATCCCTTACTCAAACAGTACAGCATGTCAGCATCCTGAGCTGTTAGAAAGGAAGAAAGCAACCAAAACTTGCAGAACCACTTAATGAAGTTCTTTCCCTTTCATTTGCTTCAAGGCTAGCCTAGATCAGTTTCAGTTCTCAAAATCTCATCAGAGGATCACTGCAAGCAGGGATAGGAAAGGCCATAGATATCTGCTGCTATTAAGGGCAAACAGTCCAGGGCGGATGAGCTAATGATCTGATATTATGGAATGGCTTCATCTCTCAAAGTCCAATGCTTGGAGAAGGGATTTCCCTCCAGGATGACACCCTCAAGTGCTACGCTGAAATTTCTCTCCTTGTTGTTTAGCAGCTTTCTTTTTGTCTGGACTTGGTGAATTAATTAAGGGCCTTTACAGACTGCCAGAAATAATGCAGCTTGAGACCACTTTAACTGTCCTGGCTCAGTACTAGGGAATCATGGGAATTGTATTTTTTTCTGAGACATTGAGCCTTCTCTGTCAGAGAGCTCTGGTTCCACAATAAACTACAGTTCCCATGATTCCTTAGCACTGAGCCATGGCAGTTAAAGTACACTCAAGCTGCATTATTTCTGGCAGTCTGTAAAGGCCTTGTGTCATCAAATAATGGTAAATGTTTATGTGCTACAGTCTGTATCCCATGCTGACACAGGAAGCCTTTTTCTGTGGGGAAAACTTTCCCCCCCTCTTTTTGATCTTCTGAGGTTGCAATTCTGTCCCTTACAGGACCCTTCTGGATTTGTGCCACCTTGGTCTTCACACTGGCAATCAGTGGCAATTTATCTAACTTCCTGGAGAAAATGGGCAGCCCTTCCTTCCACTACAGCCCCCAATTCCACAAAGGTAAGTATTTGAGAAGAAAATATATCTTGCAACTTACACTTGGTGAATAATCTTAGCTTAATGCCAATTTTAGCCTTTATAATATTGGGTATTTCTGACACATCAGGCACAGATATAACTGAGATGTGAAAAATGAGCAAGCTCCATGTTGTTGGTCAAACCTTTTAAGAAAGCTGATGAGCACATCCCATACAAAACAGAAAATAATAATAGCAATTGCACTTTCTTTTTTCTCTGGGATGTGTGAGAGAGGAATATCAGATAGCATTCCAGTTGCAGAAGTCCTGGCTTCCAATGCCTATATTTCATTTCCACAGAGCTAGAACATTCTTCTGTTCTGAGGACTACTTTAAAAGTTACTGCATACTCTGTGGAGGTAGTTTTGGGGAACACCTAGTCATGTCTCCATGTAGGGGCTGTGGAAGGTTGTAATAAAGTATTCTTGCTGGTAGTACATAGCTTACTTTTTACCCATTAGTGCTATCGTTGTAGTAAATGCTGACTTCAATAGTGACAGCTTCCCTTTTCTGCAGTGACGATTGCTGCAATAGTTATCTACTGCTATGCCTGGCTGGTTCCTCTTGGCCTGTGGGGCTGTCTGCAGTGGCGGAGGGGAACTCACATCCACACAGACTCATACACCTTCTTGGAGATGGTGTGCATCTATGGCTACTCCCTGTTTGTGTACATTCCTACTGCGGTAAGTATGTAAATTGTGTGTGGTCGAGGAGCATGGTACATATATATACTGTTCAGTACTAAAAACTCTATTTTGACATACTTTCTCCCAAACTTCCACTTTTCTGTAGATTGTATGAATAACTGAGAGGTACCATTTCCTCTTAAAATGTATTATGGCAGAGGGTTTCTCCATTCAAATTAACTGTATCCCCACAGGTCCTATGGTTGATCCCAGTCCCATGGTTGCAGTGGCTCCTCATCGTATTTGCAATGGGGTTATCTGGCTCAGTTCTGGTCCTCACCTTCTGGCCAGTAATCCGCTCAGACACCAAACCTGCCGCCTGTGCCATACTGGCTATCATAATTTCGCTCCATGTCCTCCTGGCCATTGGCTGCAAGGTAGGCTCTCTTTTATTACATCTGTGTTGGGGTTGGCAACTGTCAGGGTTAAGGGGCAACACTGGATCTCCAGGGGCTGCACTCCCACTGGAAAAAAAATACTGAAACAGATGTCCCCTAGAGGGAATGGGAAGAGGGTTTTTTTA
>CM034703.1:136969600-137005736 GCA_020142125.1 Phrynosoma platyrhinos | reverse complement strand
CCACAGGGCTCTGTCTTGGGCCCAGTGCTATTCAATATCTTTATTAATTTTTTTAAATTTTTTATTACACTGTGTATAATACACATTATACAATCATGTTTCATATATTAATTTTTCCCCTCACCCCCCCCCCCCATAAGAAGACAGCATAGAGAAATTTACAATCAAATCTAATTAACAATCGATTTCGGAGATATGGAAAATATTATTGATTATCTTAGTAACTTCCTCATACCCCATTTTATCTTTCACATTCTTAATTACTGTTCCCCATTTGTCTTCCCATGGTTCTTTAATGTTTTCTCCAATATATTTGAATCTTTCCCTAAGGAAGTCGAATAATATATATTCTTTTATATATTTAAATAAGTAATCCTTATTCCAATTTGATTTTTCCCTCCATCCATAAGCAATCACTGCATGAGCAGCTTCTAGAAATTGTTTTATTACATATTTTTGATTATTATTCAATCCTAATTCCCCTAAATTGAGAGTCAAGCAATTTTCTTTACTTAATTGTACTTCTATCCCTACAATTGTATTTATCTGTTGCTTAACCTCTATCCAAAATTTTTGTACAAATTGACATTCCCACCACATATGAATTTATATTCCTTTAACTCAGTGGTTCTCAAATAGTGGGGCAGGCCCCCCGGGGGGGTGCGAGGCTCCGTAAAGGGGGGCCCGTTACGGCTGGAGAGAGGGAGATTGTCCCAGCGCAACCCCAGTAGCAGCCCAACGTGCTCTATCCTGATTGGTCAAACCCGCCCATGTGACTATTTACAGGCGCGCGGGGGGGCGTGAAATGTTTTCTTCTTTCCTAGGGGGGCGTGACAGAAAATAATGGAGAAGCACTGCTCTAGGGGAACATCTGGGGGCAAAAATTTCAATTCTCTGAAGATGCCAGCCACAGATGCTGCAAAACGTCAGTAATAAACTCTTCTAGAACATGGCCACATAGCCCAAAAAACCCACAAAAAACCATGGATGCCGGCTGTGAAAGCTTTCGATCTCACAAAAAAATCAGTTTCTTTTTTCAGCAGGAGTATAGCCCCTAGAGGCCCAAATTTCTCTTCTTGGCCTAAAACAGTCCAGTGGAGGATCAAAAAGTGGCAGAATATATCTTGGGGATGTTTGGAGTGAATAGAATGTTTTTTCAGACATACCGTATTTTCCGGCGTATAAGACGACCCGGCGTATAAGACGACCCCCCATTTTCCAGTCAAAATATAGAGTTTCAGCACCTCTATCCTCCTTATCCTTATACCCGGCGTATAAGACGAACCCCCCACTTTAACTACAGATTTTGCAGGTTAAAAAGTAGTCTTATACGCTGGAAAATAAGGTAAATTTGACCCTGGGAGCTATATGCAGCCTCTTCTTTCCTCACCCGTAGTCTAGGGTAAAATTAGAGAGTGAAATGCTGCTTACACTAACTGCTCACTTTGCTCCATTTGGTGGTGCTGAGAAAGGAGTGTGTCCCAGAGGAATATAAAGGCAGCTGCCTGTGCAGTTTTCAGGGTCAGCTGAGGAGGAGAGTGGTTGTTTAAATACAAGTTTACAGGGATGCTTTTACACCAGAGTGATGGCAAAAATGCTCCCATTTTAGAAGCAATGTGGCATTTCTAAAGACGCACACCATTTTTAATATAAATTAGCGTGTAAATTAGGATGTAAAATAAGGCTCAGAATTTCAGAGACCTAGGGGTCATTTAGAATTATGAATGACTTTACACTTAAAATAATTATTCATTTAAAAGATTTAAATTAATTTAAATTTAAACTAATTTAAAGGATGCAGTGGCCCAAGTGGTTAAGATGCTGACTCTGTTGATTGCAAGATCAGCAGGTTGGCAGTTCAAGGCTCGGATGCTGCATGATGGGGTGAGTTCCTGTCAGAAGTCCCAGCTTCTGTTAGCCTAGCAGTTTAAAAGCATGCAAATGCAAGTAGATAAACAGGTACCACTTTGGTGGGAAGGTAAACAGCATTCTGTGCATTCATGTTGGCCACATGATCACAGAATAGTCTCTGACAGCGCTGGCTCTTAGGCTTTGTAACAGAGATGAGCAACATCCCCTGTGGTTGGACACGACTTGACAACCTTGTCAATGGGGAATACCTTTACTTTTTAATTTAAAAGATATTTATAGTTTTATATATGACCTCTTATAAATTGAGTAAGGTATCATATAAATGTTGAATGGTCAAAATGTGGACAAAGCAATACTAAATAGATAAATAGGCAGGGAACTGTCTAATTGACCATTTGTAAGTCGCTCTGAGAGCCTTTGTAGCTGAAGAGCAAGATATAAATACTCCAAATAAATACATATAAGTGTAAAATGAGGCAAAATTAGTATGAATAAATTAGAAATGTAATACACTTGAGTTATCATTGAACTTTATAGTAAAAGTATCTAGCACACTAGACTAACTGAAAATCACAGTAATAGTGAACAAGATTTTGAGTTCTTCTCCAGGCTGGGGGCAGGAAGTACAGTTACTTCTTCAAAGTCTCTGTGCTTCACACAAATGGGTTTCGTGTCTGTGCAGAGACCACATTCAGAGCTGAGTAATTTGGCCAATATTTTGGGCAAGCTGTCCTTTCTTCTATTCTACAGTGACCTGACCTGCTATCCTCTGGTAAGCTTTACAGTTACCCACATGTGTGAGGCACAGAGACCACAAAGAAGAACAGGTTGCTTACCTGTAACTGTGGTTCTTCAATTGGTTATCTGTGCCCTCACACAAACCCACCCTACCTTCTCCATTTTCAGGTCCCTGCTTCTAAGTGGCAGACTATGAAACTGAGGTAACAGTAACTTGGTGGGCTGGGGCATGCACAGTATGGGTGGGGATAGGGAACAACGGCCAGGCTGCTCAGTTCTAGAAGTTTCCAAATGTGGTCTCTGTGCAGGTGCAAAACCCAGTTGTGCAAAGGCACAGATGAGCATTTGAAGAACCACAGTAAACTGTTCCTAATACAACAGAAAGTTTCAGCTCTGATTCAAAGTTTCTCAGGTTGCAGTATCCCTGGTAAAAGGAGCTTGGCTTCTCTTCCTCTTGTGTAACTAACAAGAGTTCAGTCTCTTCCTGGTTTGTGCTAAATTTCACTTTGCATATCTTGGTGCTGGTGGGAATTCAAAATTGCAACAAGATAGATCTGGTTCATAAGAGTGTGGCTGGAATGGTGAAATTAATGAACACAGAAAAATTCCACTCAGACAGCATTGACTGGACATTACATTAGTGATTAATTATTCCCTTGAGCAATGTTCTGAAATTAATATGTACATATGTATATAAGTTTCTAATTCCTTAAAAATTAGGTTAATAGAAACCCATTCTATTTCCATTTTATAATACATATACCTCTATATGTCTGTACGCAGCTTTAAAAAGAAAATAAATTCATCGTTTCCCAACTAGAGCCAAGTATTCCCCTTTCCCTTTGTCTTATAGTTTTTAGACTTTTGGATTCCAGACAGACACTTGTGTCTTACTACTTGTACGGCAGCTAGTATATATTAGGCATGATATAAAAATGATGAAAATCCATGATTTCTGTTGCTGCATATTGGAATGCATAATCACCTACTATGTATGCATTTGCTCTTGCTGTGTGCTCACTGAGAGAAGTATCAATTGTGGCAGCAAATGGGATGGAGAAATTGCTAGGGTCTAGACCAGGGGTAGGTAGGCAACCTTTCCCTTTTAAGGGCCAAGGGACTTCAGCTCCCAGAAGCCTCAGCCATGTTGGCCAATAGCTCCTGGGATTCTGGGAGCTGAAGTCCCTCGGCCCTTAAAGGGGAAAGGTTGCCTACCCCTCCAAAGCCTGGCTTGGTGTAGGGGAGGATGACCTTGGAGGGCAGGTGGCCTGGATGAATTGCCTGTCCTACAGACCAGACAGTTGTCTAGGGAATTTTCTGAGTCATTGAGCCTTCTCTGTCAAAGAGCTCTGGTGCCACAATAAACTACAGTTCCCATCATTTCTTAGCACTGAGTCAGGTCAGTTAAAGTGGCCTCAAGCTGCACTATTTCTGGCAGTCTGTAAAGGCCCTTACTGAAGATTTTGGTTGACATAAAAGTGAGGCACCCAGATTGTGGTTCTCCACAATGGCTATCAAATACATTCTTGGAGAGGGAAAATCCCGAAGTTGTAGAGACCTTGGATAAAAGAGGTACAAAATCTTCTGAATGAAATAATCTGTCAGACCATTCCTCCTGTGGGACCCGAGTCTGACCACTCACCCTCCACATCAGACCATCAGTGTTAACCAAGGTGTCCCTGCAGTCACCCTGTAAGAAGACCATAGATGTGAGACCTTACTCAAAGGCAGAAGCCTTTGAAGAGTGTGGGGAAGGAGGGGCCTTCCTATTATTAGAGGGGGCTTGAGGAAGTAGAGATCTGTCTGATAATGATTTAGAATTCGGGGCCTTGGATAAGATCCCGAAGCTTGTGGCTGCACATATTTAAGAATTGTGGTCTTAGAAATCAGACTCTTAATACAGCCTGATGCAGCCCTCTTGTGGCCAGCCCTGCTTTGGTCTCCCTCTCAATCATTACCTTTTGCTGTTGTTGTTAACCTCCCTCTGAGACATCTCCAAGACCCTTTTCTCCACTGTTCTGCCCAGCTCCTGCAAACTCATACTTGTGCCCCTTAGCTACAGTAAAAGGGCTTGAGCACCGTCTTTGTTACCCTGTCCCTATGGGTAATGCTGCTTGGGCAGGGTACGTTTTAAACTAAAAACTTTAGAAGTGACTGGAACCACTGCAGTTGTGGATTAGACAGCAATGGTAAGGAAGGAAGCAAAAGTTTGGCAGTGCTGGCAGCTGTGCCGAGCATTACCATCCTGACTAAAATTGGTAGAAGTAGCAGAATCATTAGCCATAAATGAGTAAAAGCTGAAAAGGCTGCCAGTAAAGCTTCATTTATTTTTTTTTTCTGGCTGTATGCTAGTCATGACACAGAAGCAATCCACTGGCCTGCAGACTCAAACTAGCAGCTGCAACCATCATGCTCAAAATGGTGGGCACTGTACTCACAACTGTAATGGCAGAGGAGAGTGGTGTGGGACATATGGAGGTGAGGTGATGGGACAGGAACCCCTGCCCAGGGGCTAACTCTCAGGAAACTGCAAAAACCAAAACAAAACTCGTACGGACATCTCCTCAAGGATCAGATCTGTTGGCTCCTCCAGTGAGGACATGGTTGCCAGCACCATTTCATCTATAGGCGCCACTGCAGCTATTGGAGGAATGGCTTTAGACATGGTGTCCAATATAGTCTACTGAAGTTGCTTCAAGTGGCAGAGGTGCATTTTCAGAAGCTGAACTCACTTGCAGCATCAGAACACAGAACTGGCATGACCCAGCTTCACACAATCAGAAGCTGAGCGATCTGAGGAATATTTTTTCTTAAAGATTACCATTGCCCTTTTTGCCAACTGGTGCCATAGTGAGGGTGGGTGAGTAACAAGGAAAGGAAGAAAAAACAAAGAGTAAAGGAAAGAAAATCTCGTCCCCCCCCCCCTTAAATTAAATACAAGCAGGCGAGACAATAACTAAATAGAGAAGAAATCTGAAAAGGCGAAGAAACACAAAAAGCAATGGGGGTGGGGGAATGGGGACTGAAGAAAAAAAGTTTTGTTCTGGGTACAGGCAGGTGAAAGAACTGAATGCTAAGATGGCTGAGGTGAGAGTTCAGTTTTTTATTCAAATATCCCAAGACTTTGTGCCATTACCCGCCTGATTCTGGGAGGTGATGGGAGAAATTTGGGATGTGTAGATTCCTCCTTTCACCAAGCCAAAGAAAGCTTGAGCACCAATATAGGATACTGTATTGCTTCCACTCTGGCCTGTTCCCACTCTGCCCAAAGATGAACGTTTAAACTTGAATTCAAGCTTTTCAAGCTTGTCGGTTCCACAGACAAAATCCACAGAAACCTACTTAATCCCTAGTGAATTCATACTCTTATATGGCTTACTTAAGACATCCTGGATAAGATCACCAGTGAACAGGAAAACTGAGTAGCCTGTTGCGAAGTAGCATAAATGACTAAACTAGAATACAGTACCTGTACTTAAAATTTCAATGTTTTTCTTTTTTGCACTTCATTTCTCTTGGAAGTACATATTATAAAATGTGATTTATTACCTAGATTCATTATACTGTCCTAACAGAAAAGTTTGGTTCCTTTAAAAAAGTATTTATAACAGATGGGATTCTCGATAAGCTACTTAGGGCCTTTACAGACTGCCAGAAATAGTGCACATTAAATTGAGGCACTGCCCTGGCTCAGTGCTAGGGAATCATGGGAACTGTATTTTTTTCTGGGACATTGAGCCTTCTCTGTCAGAGAGCTCTGGTGCCACAATACACTACAGTTCCCATGATTCCTTAGCACTGAGCCAGGACAGTTGGCCTCAAACTGCATTATTTCTGGCAGTCTGTAAAGGCCCTTAGTTACATAACTACATTATTTAACTAAACAGAATCTTGCCAGAAGTTGACCATAGAGTTGTGCTGGAGAACTTAAGACGCTCCTAGAGAAAACACTTCTCTAAGGATTTGTAGATCCTCCAGCATGATTCTGTTATCAACCTCTGGCAGATGTTGACCATAGAGTTGCACTAGAGGAGATTCCTAGCGAGGTGTTCTCTTAGGTAAAAAGTAGTGGTTTTCTATTTGTGGTTTCCCCACATTCATGGGGACCCTTCATCCCTAACCCGTGAATGTGGAGGGACCACTGTACTTGCTTTGTTCATTGTATCAATTTGGAATAGGACGGTAACAAGTTATTTAGCTACGCAAGCGTTTTTGAAACACCATACCACCTTTACTTGCAGTGCATGTGTCAAAAACCTTCTGGTAACAGGGGCTGGAATATTTCTCCATAAAATGGTAATGTTTGATCATCCTTTCAGAACTGAAGCAAGTTGCAGGATTCAGAATGTTGGCACTGAACTACCTCTTCCTTTCCTAATGGCTTATCGGAAGAGAAAACATTTATTGAAATCAAGGAGTAAAATCCCACAGCCTGTTCCTGACTCTAAATATGGGAATTGTATTTATTTTAGAATGCATGAAAGGCAGACATTTTCCAAAGGCCTGTCTCACATATTCATTGTTAGAAGTGCATTTTGTTTTGTATATATTTGAGTTTTGTCTTAAATCTGATTTTTTAACATCTGACTTCTCAATTGTGCTGGGCTGAGTGTCATTCTGATACTTGCTTCAACTCTAGCTAATCTAATACTGTTTTCTTCCAGCTATATTTCTTCCAGAAACCAAACACCACCACTTCTCTCCCTGTCCTCCACACAACAGCAGCCCAGCATAGAAGCACGCACCCTCACCAGACCAACAGCTCAGTCAACCTGTCGATGTGAAGAAGGATGTTGGCAATGGTCTCAAATGGCATACAGTAGGTTCTGAAAATGCTATGGCTTTCAAGCACTGTCTTCTCTGAAGACACCACCATCCTACTGATGAAAATAGTGGAACCAGGGTAGTGGGGTTACATCCGCCCCTAAGCATCTGTCCAATGTTGAGGCAAGGCTTCCACCCACCCAATGCTCTCTTTCTATTCCAGGTTTGATTATGTATGTCCCGCCTGAAGGGAAACCCCATGGGCAGAGGAGAGTGCACAAATGCAAAAGTAATCCAGCTCAAGAGGCATGAAACACCTGGCCTGGGGCAAGGAGGATGTAGTGGGCCAAGCTATATCCCACCACCATTTCAATATTTGCCAGTCAGCGCAAGATGGCCAATTCAGAAATCAGTGAAGAGGTCTGGCAGTTCAGATCATGAAGTACTGCCTTTTGCTCCCTCGTAACAGGATAGGACTGCAGCAGTGACATGAGACTGAAGAAGGGAGCTGTGTGGAGCATTGGCTGTTATGTCCCTTCTCACTAAACCTAAGATTTTTATATGTTTTTTCTGTAACATTAGGGACAGATGTAAATCAGATAAATTTGTGCACATCCTGCTGTTAAGTGAGGAATGACAGATTATCTATCGATAGTAGAAGTATCAGTATGTCTCTGTTTTTCTCCCCAACTGATGGGAAGGAGGGTTAAGGACTACTTTAATCCAATGTGTTGATTTTGTTTTCTATGCAAATCTAATTTAAATTAAACTGTCTTCTGAAAGTAGAAGGTCTTTCCCCCTAACTTCTTCAATCAGCACATAACAGAAGTTAGGACTCAGCAGCAGTTGTACCCATTTAAAACCTTGCCTATGGAAAAAGGTGACTTAAAATCTAGTTGAAAATTCTTACACCCTGCTGGGTTTTCTCTATAATCTTTGAAAGGCAATAGGAAACCGTTTAGAGGACAGGACAGGACTCAGTAACCAATTCCCAGGGCTGGAGGGAGTCTTTCCACAGAATGCAAGCCTCTCAGGTGCACCTCCAGAACACACATTGGTCCTGTGCAGTGAGTGGAATGCAAAGGAGCTTTTTGCTTTTCTGTCCAGTCTTGGGAGTGGGGGAAACCAGCCACCGCAAACGAGTCTTCAAAACCCTCCCAGTTTTATTCAATAGTCACAAATTCAATGATCAGTCAGACCTAACAATTGGCTCTGTGTAGGCTCCATAAGTGAGCCACCATGGAACTTTTCCACCATATCCCTCCCACCTCCCCCCAGATTCAGCCCAGCAACCCCATGTTGGGAGCCAAAGGAAATTGCCTAAGTAAAACACACTTTTTTTTATATCCATAAAATGGGTCCCTGCCAAGTCCTTTCAAAAATGCCAGCTCATGGCGCTTCAAAAGGGAGGGGGGGGGAGAGAAGAAATACCATAAATGGTTACAGGTTACACATACAAATACAAAGGGGCTTCCATAACAGATGCCAGAACCATCTACACTAGAGTCCCTGGTGGCTACTGCAGGGAGCAGGCAAGTCTACATACTAAGCCACCTGGCACCCAGTACCCACTGCCTACCCAGGTGAGGAAGGGTACTAGAGACAGCAGCAACAGCCTAGAGAACACAGAGCAGAGGACTGGGCACAGCCATCAAGATGAACAACAGGAAACCAATACACAAACTGTTCACTTTTAGCCAGCAACCTTTTTTTTTCTTTTTCTTTTTTGGTACATTCATGTTTCAAATTTTTCAACCCTTTGATGCTACATCAAGATTTCCCAAAAGACAGGCAGCCATCAGACCTGCTGATAAGATGCTTGTGGCACAACAGTCTTTCCTGTCTCAGATGTTCTTCCAAAGGCTCCAAACTTAAAGATGCTGGAGCTCTCCAAACAGCCAGGAGGGATTAGGCTTTCCTTTTTTTTCCTCACAATAAGAACAGCACCTCCTAAGTCTTGGAAAAGACACAATCACATGCCTAGAAGCTGGCATGGGTGAGAAATCAACACGGGCATGAAGGATTTGCTGCTGGACTTAATTTTTTCCCTCACCTGTGCCCACTCTACAGCCAGCTGCAGTGCCTTCTTTTAAAACACTGGGAGCAGGGATGACGGCTCCAGTTGCTGCTGCTGGTCTGCCCAGAGCATGCTAGCGGCCCTGCGGCAGTTCTGCTCTACAGCCTGTGCCTAATGCCGATCAGTCATGGAAGATTGGAGAGCGATACCATTAGCGACATGATTGGTTGTAAGACACAGTGAGCGCAGGAACTCAGTCATGGTTGCGCAAGTTTGAAAGTCCCAACGTTTCATAAAAAAAAGTGTACAAGTCTGCTATCAAAGAACCAATGGGGGTGGTCTTCTATGGTACAAGGGCTGGAACATCTCTGGCAAGCCTGATTGGGGCAGGTAGGTTGAAGAGATCCAGAGAAGCAGTTGCCAGACTGTTGAGGTGCAGCAGGCAGATGGGCAAGGAGGAACTTTTCTTCATTTGGTTTCCTGGTGCTGTCAGTTCAGGCCTGGGAGTCTCTTAGCTCCCATAATGCATTGTGTTGGTGGTGATGGACATGGGGGATGCCATGGAAATGGCTGGCCCTCCCATAGTGAACTGACTGTTGACAGGGTAGTGAGTGCTTGATGTTCCTCCACTCTGACCACTAGATGAGCCTGCAAAGGAGAGAAAAGGTAGTTAACCTCATTTTCCTATCGGCAGAAGGAATCGGCCCAGTCAGTCCTCCAAAGGAGCACAAAGAGAGGCTTGAGTAATAACAGAAACACATTTTAAAGTGTCACCCGGAAACAAGATATTCAATACCATTTTTATTTACAGGGAACCCCAATTAAATTGGTAGGAAGTAAAACAACAACAAACAGACAGTGCCGTGGCACCATAGAAGCCAATCATGGCCTAAAGCTGCATGTAAGCAAGAGCCACAGTCTGATGCCTGAAGGGGACTACAAAGCTTCTTAGAGAATTGAAACTGCCTTGATCAATAGCATGAGCTTCTTTTCTTTGTCCACTTTGTGCATCAGTAAGGCCCCTGAGTATGGAAAACTCATACTACAGTAAGCCCGTCCATCACCCTTCACACACTTGTTAGAAGGAAAACAAGAATCTAGACCAGGGGTAGAGGGCCGAAGGACTTCATCTCCCAGAATCCCAGGAGCTATTGGCCAACATGGGACTATTGGCCAATATGGCTGAGGCTTCTGGGAGCTGAAGGCCCTTAAAGGGGAAAGGTTGCCTACCCCTGATCTAGACCATCAGAACACAAACTAGGCTGTGTGATGTTGCAGATACTTAATGTAAGTAAGGGATGCCTTACCATACAACACCCAGCAGAGACACTGAGGACCACAGAAACCATCAGGGCTGTACGAAGGAAGAGGCTGCTGTGTTTGCTACTGCCTTGGACCTCTTGTTTCCCTCAGTGGTCTAGCTCTTTGCAGGACTGAAGCCCAGATTCAACAAGCACTGCTCTTTACACTTGCACTGGGTATAGAGGACAAAGGTTTGCCCTTTTGCTGGACATAGACAAGGGTCTGTTACCTGCATTACCTGCTCAGTCTCAGAGGGAGAGAGGCAGGGCCAGCTCCATTGGTCCTAGCCTAGATTAAGAAGCAGAGCCCTCCCTCCAGTCCATCTGCCCTGGTCCAGGCCTCAGAGGGAGAGAAGAACTGATGGACCTAATCCCTTTCCCCATTGCCATTCCCTTCTCCTTTTGGGTCATGTCTTTTCAGATTGTGAGCCTGAGGGCAGGGAACCATCTAATTAACCATTTATAAGCCGCTTGGACAGCCTTTGTAGCTGAAGAGCAGAGTATAAATACTCCAAATAAATAATAAATAAATAATAAATAAATGCTCACACAGAATCATAGAATCCTAGAGTAGGAAAGGCCTCCCAAGGGCATTCACTCCAACCCCCTTCTGCCATACAAGATGACACAATGAAAGCACCCCTGACAGATGACCATCCAGCCTCTGTTTAAAAACCTCCAAAGGAGGAGATGTACATCATCCAAAGTACATCATCTGTACTTTCGGGGTTTCAAATTTAACTTTCGTTTGAACCACAAAACCAGAATTGCATGTGAACCCAAACCAGCACAAAAATTAAGCAGCTCAACATAAAGGAATAATACAAGATTCAAAAGATTAAATTAGCAGCTTTGCGCCCTTTCCTCAGTTAAAAGTTGGTGCCTGCCTGCTGCTGCCACAGCAAAACGGCGCAAAACCCAAAGGTGAAGAAAAGCACACAGACTCAACTCCCACAGAGGCTGGAGTAAATTTACCTTGGACAATTCCTGTGCTCATGATGGATCCCATCCGGGAATGAGTGTGATTGACAATCCCAGTGTTGGCTGCTTGGGAAGGAAAAAAATAACAACTCAGATAGGCCTAATCTCCCCCAAAGGCTACTCATCTTCAAAATCTGTCAAAGTGCTTACTGTACTTTAACTCCTCTACTGCCTAAGGATGTACTTCTGATAACACTGTTCCCAACAGCAACTCAAAAATGCACCACATACAAGGAAAATAACTCCCTTTGCATCCAGTTGGTAGCAATTTTCTAGAGGTAAAGGACATGATCCACCAATCAAGTCTTAGTCAGTTCAACTCAAGAACCAGTTCAGAGGTGCTTTGAAAAGAAAATCAGAATTACACATGAACCCAATCACCACAAATGGTAACTAATTCAAAATAATGTTGGAGTAAGCAGGTTATCCAGAGACTCTACCGAAGGTATATACAGAGAGATTTTGTAGCACCCTTGACACTAACTGAAAAATGAAGATGTTTGTAGCATTAGTGTTCGTAGACTTTAGTCTATTTCTTCAGATGCTTATGAAGGAGTGGAAGCCAGGGACAGACAGGAGTGCAAGAGTTTCACTGAAGAAAACTAAAAAGGAATGTTGGCTACTGCAGAACCAGCCAGCATGAGTAGAACCCATGAGCTCTACAAGATACGTAGTTTTGCAAAGGGCTCCCCACAAGTAGGTCCCCAGGAGCGACATCCCATTGCTTGCACTTGCTGAAAAAGAAGATATCTGTCTGTATCTGGGCAAATTTCTTGAAGAGGTTGATGGATTTTCCACTTCATTTGGCTAAATTTGGTGCTTTCCGTAGTGGTAGAATTTAAAGATATAGCTGTGTTAGTCTGTAGAATGAATATAGAGAAAGATTTTGTAGCACCTTTGAGACTAACGGGGGAAAAAGTTTGTAGCATTAGCTTTCGTAGACTTTAGTCTACTTCTTCAGATGCTTATGGTGGAGTGGAAGCCAGAGAGAGAGACACTCCCTACGTGTGGGGAGCTCTTTGCAAAACTACGTATCACGTAGAGCTCATGGGTTCTACTCATGCTGACTGGTTCTGCAGTAGCCAGCATTCCTTTTTAGTTTTCTTCAGTGAAACTCTTGCACTCCTGTCTGTCCCTGGCTTCCACTCCACCATAAGCATCTGAAGAAGTAGACTAAAGTCTACGAAAGCTAATGCTACAAACTTTTTTTTTTCAGTTATTGTCAAAGGTACCACAAAATCTCTCTATATATTAATTCTACAAACTAACACAGCTATATCTTTAAATTCTACTGAAGGTGGTGAGAAAAGAGCTCTAGCCACACACAGAGGTAGGCCAAGAACGGCCATACTTCCCAGGAGACCCTCAATCACATCTGCCACTGAATAGGGAAATTTCATATAGCTATTTTAAGGGGGGGAAATGCTTGCAATATACTTTTGTAAAATGTGTCTTCTCTTTTTAAAAAAATGCTTTCTAAGTGATTCATTACCACATGATAAGGTAATGGGTATGAGTTTAGACTCAATTGTGTATCTGGTTCTTTAGGAAGTATTCTTTTCACCTGTTCTGAACCAATAATTGTCACTGAGTGATATACAAGTCCATAAATGTGTCTACCAGATAGTCAGCAAACTTAAACCTTACTGGCAATTGTGTATCCCTGGATGTCTATGAGGGAATTCCACACATGGTGTGTGAGTGACTGTCCCCATTCCAGATGAAAGGGACCCATCCTTCCCCAGGACACACAAAGAACTTGCAGGAGGCTCAAGTCAGGGTCAGAAATTCTGCATGAAGACACTTGGAAGCCACTCTTCTGTATTCCCCCCCCCCCCCTTTGGCATCTGTACATATAGACTCTGTGCCAAACAGACCTGGCTCATTCCCATCAGGAGTTTTTTTTTTTTTTTATCTGACTGCACATACCTCAAAGATCTTTCAGTTTAGCTTTTTCTTCTCTACTAACTGAGCAGTTCAGGGAACTTGCTCTTTTTGCAGGTAAACATCTGCAGGCTCTGCAAAAGGACCTCTTCACTTGCCAACTACAGACTCACTCTCAGGCTATAGAATCATAGCGTTGGAAGAAACCTCAAGGGCCATCCAGTCCAACCTCCTGCCATGTAGGAACTCACAATCAAAACACTGCCAAGGGGTGGCCATCCAGCCTCTGTTTAAAAACCTCCAAAGGAGGAGACTCCACTACTCTCTGAGGTACCATAGCTGCCTCTAGTGCTGGGCAGTTAGGATAACGTTTATCAATATATTCTCTGAGCAAAAATGGACTTTATTCCCTTTCCAAGAAGTCTGCAGTTAAAGTAACAGGAATGAGAAATGAAATCTTAGCTTCAAGTCCATTTAGAATTTGCTCACCCACAGCTTCCTAACACTCAACAGGACCTGATGAAGCTTGCAGCTTCATTTATATACCGCTTCATACCGCACTATGGGGTGTCTAAGCAGTTTACAACTGTAAGCTTATTGCCCCCCAACAGCTGGGTACTCATTTTAGCGACCTCGGAAGGATGCAGGCCTGAGTCTAGCCTGAGCCCAGCTAGTACTGAACTCGCAACCTTGTGGTCTATGAGTGAGTGGCTGCAGTACAGGCATTTAATCACTACGCCACCAGGGCTTCTTGCACAGGAAGTTAGTGTATGTTCAGGTTTCACTACACCTTCACAGCAAATTCAGACTGCTGCAATGTCCACAGATCAACTGCTTGTTGAGAGTTACCCTTTTCATCTGGATCAGAAAATTCATTAAGAGTTTAGGAAAATTAATATGTTGAAACTGTACTCAAATTTTGAACTGTTGAACTCCCCGCTTATGAAGTGGGACACCCTTCTCTCACGATTGGGCTGAACAAGGCTAATAGACTCAAGGAAAAGGAACAAGGAAGAGGATTCATTCACCAAGGGCAAAACAACTGCACCAAGCACTCAGCAGTAGCCACTTGGATCAAGCAAGAGACTCTTTTAAAGGCCACCATTTAAGCCCTAACCTGGTGGAAGGTACATCTCAAAATACTGGATGCTCAGGAGAACGGGGCCTTCATCTCAGCAGAGAAGACTATGCTTCCCAGGATTTCTCCACTGTGATATGAATGCTCCATGCTGCAGATAAACTCACCTAGAGGAATAAGGTTGTTGTGGCCAACATTGGTGCCACCAGCAATCACACTGCTGAGATCATAGGCTGTGGGCATTCCTGAAAGATAAAGTAGAAAGGAAGGTGAGAAACAAGGAAGGCACTGTCTAAAGCACACATCCCTACTAGACTCTGCCCAGTCCCTCTGTGGCAAGAGGAGTTTCTCTAATGGAACAGTTTGTTTCCATGTTATTTATATCCAGCATAGGAAGACGAAGATGGCCTGGTTCACAAAAATGCTCCCCTACCAGCTGATGCTATGAACCTTGGCCTCAATATGGTTCTTATGCAAGAGTAGAGGAGGTGCTTCTTCAGTTTACCCCACATCAAACAGCAGTTTCCCTCTTCCTTTCTATATTATGTCTATATGTCCCCAGGCATGAGAGAGAAGGATGGAGAAGAAGAATTTTCCTCCACTGAGGCCTGGCAAGATTTTAAGTTAGAGATCACAAGACATTTAGATTGATTGGAACAGAAGATGGGCAGATCCCAGCACAGGATCATCTCTAAGCTACTCCCTGTCCAGAGTCCTAGAGATCTGATGCAGGAGTGCAGCATTAATTTTACTACACTTCTGCGCCACATTTCCTCCAAAAAGCCCAGGGCACCTTAGTCAAGGCTCCTGATTATCAGACCCCATGTTATTAATGTCTTAAATTTCACCAGTGTGTTTGGATCAGATGCGCCCTGGTACTATTTGCTGGAGTGTGGCAAAATAAGAAGACAGCTGCTGAGAAACTACACACAATGGTCTCTTTTGGCTCAAGCCACAAGCAGCAGCCTTCAGAATGTGGGCAAGGCAGGGAGCAATGGCTCTCAGTCCTATGTCCTAATAAAAGGGAGCAAGTGGCCCAGATCATATCCTAGTGTGGAGAACCACAGCAAAGCGGTTACAGTAAGAAGATATACAGTGGAAAGAATACATAAGAAAAGTACTGGTAGTCCCAATGTAACAGGCACTCCTTGGTCTCAGTGTCCAATCAACACAATGTGAGCAGAAGTCATTGTCAACTGGAGGAGGGAGGCTTACTCCACTGATGCATGAGTGTTGTTTGGATAAGGAATCCCGTTTTCTGCTTTGGCTTGTAATCTTGATCAGAAGGGAAGTGAACATGCTCCATGACATGACACACAGCCATTGCCAAAGAAAGGAACACCCCAAGGCTCTTTCAAAGGTGACAGTTATGTAAAAATGTGATGTTCTACTTCACATCTGCATCCACTCTGCAGAGAAAATTATGCTGCCATGTTTGAAGCAAAACTAGTGTTACTGAAAGGGATTGGCTGAGACCACAGAGTTCCTTGAAGGGGGAATATCTTGGGTTCCTTGGAGAGGGAATATGGGGAGGGGAATATGGATCCTGAGACAAGTCAGCCGCCAAGTCCACACTCTCATAGCAAGATGATCACGCAGCTGCCCACTATGGCTATCCCTGGAAATTGCTTAATTCAGTTCTCAAGCCACCCTGCAGTAAGGAATTCAAATTTGCTTGCCACAGGCCACCACTTCATCTACAAGGAAAACTCCAGTCAAAGCACTTGGTAAACTTTGAAGCAGAGTGAAAAATCTCTGGGCCTTTGAGGGTCCTAGTAGACATCCTAACTGTTCATTTTCCAACCCCCAAAGAGACTAAGAAAGGGGTAAAGGCTATGAGCTTAAACCAGGAGTGACAGACAAAAAGATAAAATACCAGCAACGGCCATCCCTGTATTCATGTTATAGGTGCCACCTGCATTCCACATATTCTCTGAAGGAGAGGTGTAGTGTGAGCCTGGCGGAGGTGATGGCGTTGTACCTGTGTACCTAGAAAGCAGACACACATATAAACACAAATTAAACACCAATGCCCAAAACAATATAATGGCAAATATAGCCCCAAGTGCATCACATGACAAATAGCCTGTCATCATCTAAATAAGCTGCCACAAAAGAGTCTGGTGGCACCTTGGCCATTAGGAGAACACTATGGCATCACCTTTTGTATTTCGGATCCATGAAGGCGACCACACACAGATAGAGAGAAAACTAACTACATGGAGCTCAAAGGCCATGAATACAATTAATTCTGTCACTGACATTTCTGCACAACGTTCTGAGTTCTAGGGTCAAAATCTCTCCAGTCTGAAAGTACGAATTTATACACCCAAAAGCACAGAAATTATACATTAGAGTAGGGAAGGGGCAAAGCACAGCTCATGGGTGAAGAACTCTGTGTGCTTATATTGCGAGACTTTTGGGGCAATACTTGATAAAAGTTCATGAATCATGCTGTCATATTCAGTGTGCTAGTCATCTACTCAGTAGTTACTCGGCTTCAGAGGCTTACTTCTACCTTTTACAGGGTAAAGTACTATGGGTATCTGAATACATGCACAAGCAGCATGATAAGAGACCCTGGATAGGATGGGGGGGGGGGAATTCACCCAAATTCTGCAATATTACTGTCAACATAAAGCCGGTGACAGAAGCCCTGTATAATACTCCAAATCTCTAACCAAGCTGAGCGCTCACTGTGGAGAGAAGAAAGAGTATGTACATATCTTAGGTGTGTTTTACACACAGAGACCTCACCAACACAACTGGAACTTAGCTCAGCACCATTTTAAAGGCTGCTCTGACCTCAACACACAATCCAGAGAGCCAACAACCATGGTACTGCCTCCCCAAGGCACCACCTGCCACTAGATAGTGGCCATTTGTGTGCCTTCAAGTTGTTTCTCACTTATGGCACCCTTATCATGGGGTTTTCTTGGCAAATTTTATTCAGGAGAGCATTGTTCTTTTTCTTTTCTTCTTTGAGGCTGAAAGACAGTGGGTTTCCATGGCTGAGTGGGAATTCAAATCTTGGTCTTCCAAAATTCTAGTCCAACACTCAAACCACTACAAAGCACTGGTTCTGACCTCAACAATACACAATCCAGAGAGGAAACAACCACACTACCACATGCTACTACCATGCTTAAGAGTATACAGATGAGAGAATCTTATAGCAGTAAATAAAATTGTGCTGCAACAAACCAAGACCAAGATGACACACTTCTCCTGATCTATCCAAAGCCCCTTCCCCCAACCCACCCACCCACCCCAAAAAAAGGGGGGGTGGGGAAAAAGAAAAGATTGCCACTAGCTGCTACTAGCATTTAAATATTTGTACCCTGCCCTTCCCCACCCACTCATGGTAGCTCGTGACATAAATAAAAATTATGTCTAACTGCAACAAAACAAGAACTAAAGAGTATACAGAGCAAAGAATCTTACAGCAGTAAATCCTGTGCTGCAACAAACCAAGAGCAAGATGACACACCTCTCCTGATCTGGCTAAAGGCCCTTCCAAAGAGAGAAGGTGTGTGTGTGTTAAATAAATAAATAAATAAATAAAGCAGATAAAAGCAGGAGAGAGCAACTAAGAAGAACTTCTTGGGAGGAGACTGGATTGGATTCTGGATTCAGTTTGTATTTGCATCGGCAGTTATTTCTTGCAACTATCTACAGGCTATCCAGGAGAGACAGCTCAGTCAAGCACAAGGAGTGCTCTGAAAAGCTGCCTGTTGGGTTTCTAAAAACCTTGGATAGTCGCCAACATTCACTACTCCACAGAAGTCAGAAAACCAGGGTCCCTTTTGGAAGCTATGGTGTAAGAACCATAAGAAGATTCTCTAGGAAAAATATCATTTTTACCTCCAGGCATCCTACAGAGAACTCCTGCACACTTTTTCACCTCATTAACTCTTTACAATCTGGACCTTGTAGTTCCTACTAATAGTTCCCACAGTCACCAAATTCAAATGCATGAAAAGTACAATTCTGGTACTTCAACTGAGCCAATATGGTGGAGTGGCTTGAGCATTGGACTATGACTCTGGAGATCAGGGTTAGAATACCTATTCAGCCATGGAAATCCACTGAGTAACCTTGGGCAAGTCACACTCTCTCAGCTTCAAAGGCTTATTCAGCCTCTGAACCCTGTGATATGGTCACTTTAGAGTCACTATAAGTCAGAAACAACTTAAAGGCACACAACAACAAACAGTTGCTTGTTTTACACTGAAGTCCTGCTGTTTTACACTGAAGTGCTAGAGCCTCTCCTCACACCTCCTGCATCCCTCATACACTCCAATTTCTCGCTGCAGGCCAGGGGAAAGGCTTACAATGACATACCTGAAAAATGGGTTCTTCAGGTCAAGGAGGTTGCTAGACTTGGAGCCTGTCTGATCCACTTGAGCAACAATACTGATGTCATAACTCTGCCTGAAAGAGAAGGACAAGAGATACCAGTAAATAGTAATCCATTCTTTTTGACAGCTCAGTATGCCCTTTCCGAACCAGGTGCAGCAGACATTTAGTAATTCCAGTAATATTACTCTTCCCACCTACACACAGCACAGTGTTGCAGCCAGTTCAGCTTTTGCTGTGCCAGCAACATCTGAATGAGGAAAGCATATTTCAAATGTATGAGAATGTTATTTATTTAGCAAATGTCTTTCAAAGCAGCTTCATTTATATACAGCTTCATACTGCGCAATGGAGTGTCTAAGCATTGTACATTGCCCCCCAACAGCTGGGTACTCATTTTAGCAACCTCGGAAGGATGCAGGCCTGAGTCTAGCCTGAGCCCTGGCTAGTACTGAACTCGCAGCCTTGTGGTCTATGAGTGAGTGACTGTAGTACAGGTATTTAACCACTGCACCACCAGGGCTACTTCAAACAGTTTTCAAGATGGATTACAATTTTTTAAAAAATATATCACTATGTTACAGCCATGGTAATAAAAGAGAGCAGGCAATAAAATAGTTGAAAAGGTCTACCCTAGGAGAACGGCCTGAAAAAATTGTTTTCAAGAGCGATTTTCCTTGATCTGTCACATTGATTTTGATTCTGGTCCATTTGGTGGTAGCCATCAGTGTGACTGGAATCTGCAGTTAGACAACCTGAATATTAACTCTAGCCTTTGCATAGTTCCATCTCTTCAGCAATAGTCAAGGCAAGCAGGGAAGTGAGCCCTAGTAAGGGTTACAGGTCACAACTCAAAGGAAGATGATCCCAGGAGATAACCCCTAAATGTTGTCTGTGTATGGATTCTGAAAAGTTGCGCCAAATATTAGAGGCACCTGTGACCAAAGTGAGCTGGGCAAAAGGAATAGGCCAGTACTGTTCATAATGCTGTCTGAAGTGATAAAGAACAGATAGTGTATTTTGGAGTTGAAAGGGCTGGGCCTGGATTCTAATTACATATGCCTTGAACCAAGTTACATCCTCTTGTCAGTTAGGTTAACTATTGCTCCCACTTTACAAATGAACACAGGCTGAGATAACAGCTTGACTAGGGAGCCCACGACTACCATATTACTCGGATGTAAGTCAATCTCATTTCTAAGTTGAGGACAGATTTTGGAGCCCAAAATTACAGATTTTGATATGACCCATGGATAGGTCAAGTGTAAAATTTATGGACATGTAACAAAAGGATGTAAAGGAGAAAGCAATGGAAAATGATGCCAAAGAACTTACAAAATTCCAGCAGGCATAACTGCTTGTACTCACTCTATGGGCTGGAGGATGAACGAGGAGGGAACTATGGTAAACCGTGGTTGTGCAATGTGTGTGTGTGGGAGGGGGGATGATCAAGCACAGGTGAGGCTAAGAAAATGCACACGTCAAAAAGGGTGAAAAGCAAATGGCAGTGATTATATACTTTAACTTTAATGTGATAACTTTGCCTAATTTTAACCCAGAAAATTATGTCTTACTCAAATGTCTTATTCAAATACTTCAAAGCCCAATCCACTCCTTGGAGGAGAAGTGTGAAAGAGCTGCCACTGCTGCCATTTTCCTGTCCAGGCATTCAAAAGTTCAGAAGCAGCACCATAGTGGATAGAGTAGAGAGGGTTCATGCTTTTTTTAAGAGTCTCAGTATGGACTAAGTTCTCACTTTTCATAACTCTTCTCAGAGAAGGAGATGGTTTCTTTTTTTGATAAAAGTATAATACTTACATTGGCCCATAGAAAAGTTGGCCAAGGTTTTTGGAGTCAATTTTTTGACTAAAATTTCTAGACTGATACATGAGTATATATAGGAATATATCCCAACCCATCATTTTCTGGCTGAAGCATGATCTGCTGGATGATCCAGGTCCCAGAAGCATTTGGTCTGGCTGCTTTGAGAGAAACTTGTTCCATGTAGCCAAGAATGAAACAATCTCTCTGTTCTTACCTCTTGTTGGCAATGAGCAGGCATGTCCCTGAGAGGGTGTCACCAGCCTTAGCAAAAAGTGGAGACTGAAAGAGGCACCGAACTTGGTACCAGTGAGTAAGAGGTTCTGTGGGAGCAGTCGAAAGCCAAACGGTCATTCTAAAAAGGGAAGAGAGGCAAAGAGGTTATGTTCAGCAAGAGGAAGAGATCTAGCTTCACAAATCTACAGCCCATCCCTCTAGTGTGGTCCTGTCTCTATGCATCTTCAGCTACAAATCCTGGCACCAGGGCCTCAAACTGCCAACCTGTCAATCTTGTAATCAACAGAGTCAGAGTCTTGACCACATGAGACATTGCATCCCACAAGGATTAAATATTGAAGGATTAAATATATACCTTATTTTCTGGCGTATAAGACTACTTTTTAACCTGCAAAATCTGGGGTTAAAGTGGGGGGGTCGTCTTATACGCCGGGTATAAGGTTCATGATAGGTTTGCCTTAGTGTCATCATCAGTTGGAAATGACTTGAAGGTGCACAGCAACAACAACAACAGTTTTGGAAGTCATATTCTTCCCAAACTCTATATTTTAACTGGAAAAGTGCAGGGTCATCTTATACGCCCAGTCGTCTTATACGCCGGAAAATGCGGTACTTGTTATTCTTTGATATGAGATGTTACAGCAGGGGTAGGCAACCTTTTCCCTTCAGCTCCCAGAAGCCTCAGCCATGTTGGCCAATAGTCCCATGTTGGCCAATAGCTCCTGGGATTCTGGGAGCTGAAGTCCCTCGGCCCTTAAAGGGGAAAGGTTGCCTACCCCTGTGTTACAGAAACAGGATTTTTTAAAAAGAATTCATCCTGCCTACCATTACATAATTCTTTTATAATACTATGTATCAAAAAGTCTTGAAAATTATCACTCGCAGATAGTCATACATTATCAAATTTAAATTAAATCAGAAATACACAGAATTTAAGTTAGAACAGCTGATTACTATAGAAATATCTCCTCCAAAATGTCCAGAGGAACAGAGTAGTCTACAAAGTGATGACTACGAAAAACAAACAAATATCTCAAGCAAGTTCCCAATCTCAGATTCAGCTGTAACTTGGTCCCTGGAACAGGATCTATTTAAATGATCAAAGGTCCAAAACACACTGCAGAAATAATCCACTTTGAGACCGCTTTAACTGCCCTGGCTCAATACTAGGGAATTCTGGGAACTGTAGTTTTGTGAGGCATTTAGCCTTCTCTGTGAGAGAGATCTGATGCCACAATAAACTACAATTCCCAGGATTCGCTAGCACTGAGCCGGGGCAGTTGAAGTGGTCTCAAACTGAATTATTTCTGCAGTGTGTTTTGGACCAAAGTCTCATATAGGAGGGAGCGGTATTCAAGTTATCCAGGATCAGACAACGTTGAAATTTAAACCAACCATAAACTTAACTGGACCAGAAAACAAAGGGGAAAGAATGGAAACTTTGCAAGCCAGATTCCTCTTTCAAGCTGTGCAGCCAATAATAATCCTGGTTTAGGGAAGAGCCACAGAATGCCACTTCCTAGCAGATTTTCCCCATATCTTTCACTGTCACTGGCTTAGGAAGATCTTTATATATTACTCTATATAAAGATTGAAGTCAGAAGAGAACTAGTTATGTAGAATCAGCGTGATAAATGAGTTATTTTACACAATCCAAGCACTGATGGGAAGAAAGAGCATTTACACCACCACTTACATTGAACCAATGAAGGCTACATCAAACCAGAAAGCCAATCCATGGACTAGACCTGAATGCAGCATGTGGAATTTGAACGGGATTTCTATCCTAAAAAACATGAGAAAATATAAATCACAAAATCGTGTTCTTCCTTAGTCATACGGCTGCCCCATTATAACTGAAAATCTAAACAGCCCCATCAGACAAAATGTGACTAATACAAGTAAAGTATGCCATCTAGAATCTTCCTTTGGTGGCATCATATTAGCTGCACCCAACACTTTGGACTCACTTTTCTGCAAGTGCCATTGACTTAGGTCTACTGACAGGGACAGGTTGGTTCTGGCTTTAGGTTCTTTTACAGGAAGTGACAAACACTAGTCTCAGCAGATGAGCAATGAAAACATAATGAGCACAATGATGTGTTGTGGTAGACCCTGCTGCCAACAGTCTTCAGCTACTCTGGCAACACTATTAAGGACGTAATAAGATCATCTACAACAGCAGGGAATCATGCAATTGCTCATTTTTCAGTAAGATATATACTGGAGGGGGAGGGATTGCACAGTACCAAGAAAATGGCCATATTAATATGAGAGCTCCTTGAAATTTCCACTTTTAAAGGTGGATTTCTTTTAATTTGCTAAGAAAACAAATTTAAAGTGCACCCCTGTTCTGGGGAATGAAATATGTTATATACTATCATATGACAGTAATAACCCCCTTTATTCTACATAGGACAAAAGGTCCAGTTTCTACGTGAAAGAAAAGAATGAGCACAAATTGAAAATTGAAAATGGAAATATTATGAAAATTTATGGATGAGTCCTTCGATTTCCCAGGAGACTATAAGCTCATGGTGGCCACCCTTGGGAGGAAGGACAGATTCCAATGGGGAAATAATTCCCTAAGAATTCATCCAAAAATACAATTTGATCTCCTGTTTGTGACATATGCATTTCAATTCCCCCTCTATTGAGGACATCCCTCGACAGTTCACCAAAGCATGTGGTATCTAATCTGCAAAATGAGGCAACACTCCATGCACTTGATGAACAAGGCTACAGTCCACAAAATACAAAATAAAATAAATAAATAAAATACAAAATCACTGTTTTGTGGGAAATAAAACTTGCTACTTGCTAGTCTTCAAGGTGTCATGAGACTCTTCATAGCCTTTAATGCAGACACAATTACACTAGTACACCAACGAAAGGAAACAAAGCTTCTGGATCCTCCTGACATAAAGGCTGGGAACTGAAATGTGATGTTTCTCCCCTCACCTACCAATTTAGCCAACAAAGAAAGGTGTTACCTGTGCAAATCCGCTTCTTTGGCGTCTAAGAAGTTCACTGTGTATTTAACAGATTTGGCCATTAGAATCCTAATATCAAAAGTATCCTAGGACAAAAAAAAAAAGGCAGATCATTGAAGACCTTTGCTTGGTGCAGGATACCTAAAACTGGAAGCTGAGCTACTACCAACTTTATCTCCAGACAAATGTAAGGGAAGAAGCAATACATTGTTGACATCTACTACATGCAGTTGAAGAAAGCAACATTATGCCTTTCTTCCTTGCTCCTAGATACACACAGCTGGAAGCAGAGAGAGACATCATGTTCCACACAAAACACACTCACTGCTGTGTCTCCAGCTACCTACCGCCCCCTGCAAGTGGCAGTTAACACCAAGGAACAGATATCTTATGGACAGGTGTTTTATGGCTCTCTCCATATTGAGAAGCTAGACCACAGAAATGTTTTGAGACAAGCCACCCATGTCTTAATGTCTAGAAGTAAGATGCAGTCTGAACATGCCAAATCTAATTTTCAAACTTAATTTCATCTGGACACAAGAGGGATTTGACAATGAAGTTATAAAAGTGGTTAAGAGGAAATGTCCTCAATATCCTAATTCCTTTATAGAAATCTATGGTGCTACTACTTAATTTCAGGCTGTTTGGCTTAATAAAATGCTAAATAAAATCTTGCCAAGAAGATCCCATGACTTGTATAAAATTATGCATGCTATGAAGAAACTGGCAAGAGAAAAGTTTTTCTCCATTTTTCCTAATACTATAAAACCTGGGGTCATGCAATGAGGCTGAAGGGTGGGAGATTTCAGACAGAAGGCCACCCACTTGGTTGCTTTTAAGGGAGGATTAGACAAGTTCATAGCTTTATTCTCAGACAACAGCTACTAGTTAGGGTGGCTTTTATTACTTCCAGTATCAGAGGCAGCATGTGTCTCCTTTTCATTTGGGAAACACAAACAGGAGACCGCTGGGGCACTCATTTTCTGCTATGGGTTTGCTATGAGGTTAGCCATGATGAAGGTGGGAGGTTGAATTTTCTGTTCAGCCATGAATCATTTGTTGTTGTGTGCCTTCAAGTCATTTCCCATTTATAACAACCCTAAGGCAACACTCTCATGGGATCTTCCTGGCAAGATTTGTTCAGAGGGGATTTACCTTTGCCTTCCTCTGAGAGCGAGAGAATGTGGTTTGTACCAGTGAGTTATCATGGCAGAGCAGGGATTTGAATCTCCAGAGCCATAGTCCAATGCTCAAACCACCACACTACACTGGTTCTCTGTTAATCAGGTCTCAATTAATCCTAAAAAGGATTAATCAATTAATCAAAGAAGGACAACCAGCCACTGGCATTTTAGGATAAGAAGAATACATGGAAAGTCATACCATTACCAAAGAAACAAAGCTAGGACCAAATGCTGCAAATCAAGTTCAGCTGCTCAGTGTTGGGGAGGGTGAAATAATGTATTCAATACCAGATTAAAAGGGCTGTACACTAATCAGTGCACTGGCTAATGCCAGAACAAAAATATCCACACTCATTCCACCAAAAATGGCATAGAGCTAATTCTAGCCCACATGGACTTGCCAGAGTGCAAAACTAGATAGGCAGAGTTTCTATCCAGCCTCTGTACAGCTGTCCAGACATTCCTTTCATATTGTTCAATCACATTTCACCCCTTCCTGTCACTGTACCCTTGTCACCAAATCAAATAATATCAATTTCTGCCAAAAGTTATGTGAGTTCTATGGAAAAACTTACCACAACAGGCTGCCTGAAATATTCATCTACTGCTGCTCCTCGAAGTGCTGACAAATCTACTCCATGGAAGGATGGTTGATACCTACAAGACAAGACAGAGGAAGCTGGATGATCTGAGGTGGCATGAAGAGGAGATGTCTCAGAAGGCACTGGTGCAGCATTTAACAAGGGACATCCTGGCTTCAGGTAAATCAGTTGTGTCTCAAACAAAAATTTCAAAAACAACAATGGCACTACAGATGATGATGATGTATGTTCTTAATGCTTCCTAACTGGAAAAGATGCACAAAGAACCACGGCTGCTGAGATTTAACCAAGCCTGAGCCTTTTTTGCAGAGACCAACAATGGAATTTGCTTTCCCTGGGATAAATTGCAACTGTTAAACATCTGATCTCAGTGTCTTGAGTTAATGGATGAAGAGACTCACCAGAAGTTAGCTTTTGTGAACTGTTCCATGTAGAGTTGTTCATCTGTGAATGGTGCTAGGTGGACATCCCCAATTGTTGGAAACATATTTCCTGGTATAGAAAGGAAGGTGGAGATAGTATTTTTATTAATAGAAAGAAGCTTAGCCCACCTTTTCATTTAAATAAAAAACCCAAGAAGGATATTTTTTAAAACAAACAGAAAAATTAAACTGAACTCACTGAAAACCAGACAGAATGGCAAGCAAGCAACAGGTTCAGACATTTTAAGGACCATAAATTAAAAACAAGTGAAACCAGACAAGATAAAATTTAACTGATAAAATCACAGTTAAATTTACACACAACCCCCATCCCAGATAATAAGCTATCTCTTGAATTACCATTAAAGGATTTCATTGTGTATTGTCGAGTGTTATCAAATCTTTAATTTCCTTCAAGTTCTGTACTTTGACTCACTGAAGCAAAATCACTCTCATAGTGGAGGACTTATATGCTGACTCACCAAACATCCTGTAGAAATTTTGTATTCTAAATTATGTTCCCCATTATACATTTTTTCATCTTCCTTGTGTCACCTCCTCATTATCAACAATTCTTAATTTGCTTGACTATTTATGAAAAGGTGCAATTTGGTGATGGAATGTTACACAAGAGATAAACACCATATTTTGGTCTATAAAACTACTGATGAGTATAAGCACTCACATAATGCACAAGGATGGTTTTATAGTTAGGTGTGACTATTTTTAAATCAAGAAAACCTGGCTTGGGCAGTGGCACACATTCACAAGCCCAAATTCCTCAAATTTGCATCACCATACTAAAGGAAAGCAAGCAGCAGACTCTTTCTTTCCCAAATGGGCTTTGGCAGCACAATGGATCAAATGCAAGTTCTTCCCTCATGGACATCTAAGACAATGTAGGCAAGTCGGGAGAGAACAAATGGACTTATCCTTCTGTGCTACCCAAGGTCATCTGCTTACAAAGTTCCCAACAATATCTTGGCTTTGGATGCCAGAAGAAGTCTTGACCACAGTCATAAGCAAATGTCACTTACCACTAGGCTTTAAATACTTCTTGGCATGCAAGTAACTCTCCAGCATACGTTCATTGAAAAGCATGTAACCCATTGGCTCAGAAATAATGATGTCCACCTGTTCTGGAAGTGAGACTTCCTCTACCTTCCCAGGAATGACCACAATCCGGTCAGTGAGGTTGTTACTCTTCACTAAAACCTGGCCAAGAAGTGGAAAAGGCCAAAAACAGATTATCAGCCCCAAACATTCCTTCTCAATTCTTCAGATATCTGCTTAATATGAAAGGGATGGCGGTTTTCAACTAAAGGGTTCATAGTAGTTCAACCAGCAGCTGAAGTAGTTTATATTCTGAATATAGCCAGCAAATTGCCAGTGCAGCATCAGAGGCTTTATTGGTTTCTGTTACCTGATCCCTGCTGTGCTGGTAGCTGCAGTACACTACCGCCTTCTAGATATTGGTAGCAGTTGTGCAGCCATGTCAGCAAGCTGCCTCACAGGGAGTATGATAGCTGGACCATAGGGTACAAGTCCCTAGTTCAAGAAACCTGAGAGCTTTGTTTGATATTGGACAGCAATATCCCAAGTACAAATATATACACAGTGTGGCAGTTTAAGGATGCTGTGTATAGAATTTGACACCTTGTTGTTGTTATTTATTCATTTATATCCTCTTCCCCCCCCCCCCAATACTGGGACCCCACATTTTCCTTTAAAATAAAGGCAGCAACATGTGTTAAATACAAGAAATATTAGGTGATAAAACAGTTCAATAAACCATCCCAAAAGGATTTATATATCTTCTATGTCACAGAATGAGCTACTACAAACTTGTATCATAAACCAAGCTGCTCAGGAGGGTTGTGAGGCACAGAGGTTTTAACATGTGCAGATTAAAGCTGCAGTACAATGCAACTATAAGATAGTTATAGCATCTTGTCTTCATAGGGTGGCTTGCAGGAAAGTTAGGAGATATTATTCATTGTCTTGCCTCCAAATCATTTACACACACTGAAGCCTTCCAACAGAATCTTCACAATCACTCTGAGAGTGAACAATTGGTTCAAGGAAAGCTCCAGAACTGCAGAAAAATTCTAAGACTCAATGCACTTTCAGTGTACCAGATTACTCCCCATCCTGAACATTACGAATAATCTGACCTAGAGTAGTATATGCTGAACACACAAACACAGTGACTGGTTGGATCAATGGATACTAATTCTAGCCTTGAAACAAAGCCAGTTTCTTTTTCATACCTAAACTGATAGTACCTTTCTTTTATGGCTAGAAAAGCCTAAGTCAGAGAAGAAAAAGAATCCTATTGACTATTAAAAAATCTGAACATTTGTGTCCCAGTGAAGGCTGGACCCTTACAGATTATGCCATCAGCCCTGGAACCTCACTAACCTCTGCGTGTTGAGCCATCGTGCTGGCTTCCACTGCATAGATTTTTCTTGCTCCAGCCTGGGCAGCAAAGAATGACAGGATGCCAGAACCACAGCCAACATCTAATACAATCTGGAGGGAAAGCAAAGAGACAAAAAATTCAGCTAAGTTTGTCACAAACATCATAAGCGAATAAACTAAATCTCACACTCAGCACTTATATATTAAATAATTAATGATTTGTAATATGAAACTATAATCAAGTCATCTTTATAGGCAAACTGCAATATCCTGAAGAGTTGAACTCTTCCATCCTTGAAATCTGCTGTTCCAGCACTCATACATTCTTATTTAGGTAAGTACAGGTACTTATATAATCCAGTTCCAGACAACTAGTCTGCTCAAACCAGTTTACGAAATTAAAAGAAAAAGCAATGGCTGATATCCTGTTCAGTATTTATGATCTCGTAAGCAAGACTTACAACACTGTAAATTTTAGAATTCATGCTTATAGTCACTGCAACTCTGCAGTGGCCAAGAGTGCCCCCCAAAACCAACTTTAGAAGCCAGGCAGTGCTACCAACATAGGGATTTCCAAGGCACTGAGCAGTGGGGCCATGTGTGAAGAAGTGACCATCCATTTCGCAACAGCAAAGTGCTTTTGCAGCAGCAAAGTTGTGACAGGACTCCACAAGGGTCCCTGCGACTGCCTGTCAGCAAATGCCTTGCTGCCAGGAAAGGAGTGGATATGTCTCACTGTTTCATTCTCACTGGCTTCAGAAATCCCTATGCCTCACTTTTAAGATGAGTTTTGGGAGTTGCATCAGGAAATGTAGCTACAGAGCTTGCATATTTTGATTGTCCTGCTTGCATCTTTTGATGCAGGATCTTGGGCAATGGAAATAAAGTTATCAGGAATAAGAACAAAATATTCAATAACAAAAACAGCAGCAATCATTCAAATTCTTCACCTACAAATTCAATTAAACATAGATTCTATCAGTCAGGTCTTAGGATCCTGTTTAAAAGCATTTGTGGGACTCCAGACACAATTCCAAGTTCCACAATGAGTCCACAACAGCGGAGGTCCCATCTCCTTTGCTCATTAATGTAACAGACCTCATTGGTGGATAAGTAACAGCTTCATAGCCAATCATAAAGCCCATGTAGGTTCATACAAGATCTTCAAATAAACAATCCCTGATGATTTGGGCTTTAAAGGGAAAAAGCAGAACTTCAAATTGAGTTCAGAAATGCACCAACAGCCTGGGTAGATGGTATACAATCAGCGTTAAATACACTGAATACTTGGTTCCCAGAAGCAATTGGACAGCTGAATTCTTTATCTCCGAAAGCTTACAAACTGCCTTCAAAAACTGCCCTACAAAGAAGGCACTATAATTGCCCAGTTTTGATGTAATGAGGTCATGAATAAGTGTGGAAGGGTCTATCCTTTCTACATAGGAAATGTAGTGGTAAAAGAGCTGAAACACAGTCTCCAGCCACTTGTATCACTTGCGCTTCCACAGACAGGACCAGGACCAGGAGAATCCACAAACATTGCAGCTGGCCTTACATGGAAGTACACTTTCATGCAAGATTAGCTGCACAGCTACTTCTAAACCAGGTTACACTACCACAGAATCTCCACTTTATCTGGATTAAGCTTTAGTTTCTCCATATCCATCCCTAAACTGGCTCCTAAGTGACACTGAACTCTTGTTCCTCAGATCAGAGAACACAATGCCCTGGAGACTTTTACACGGATAAGACATCACCCTATAATGAACTCTGATCTACTGCCATTCAAAATTTCTTTGCTGGTAATCCTAAATTTCTTCTTTGGTCGGAACACGACAGCATTACAGAGGCAACATTTCTTAGTATCCAGATTTAGAATCCCTGCTGGGTCCAGAATAGCTTATGTACATTCCACCAACATAAAGAACTTTAAGTTTAGCAATATTTTTTCTTGTTGGTTTCTACTAGATTTTACTGATTGTATTGATCTTTTCACATCCATATTTATTATTGCAAATTATTTTTCAAACTGTAAGCTCTATTCCTTTTCACATATTCTAAATATATTTCTTTTGATCATACAGGAATGGCCTGCGTATGAAGCTTACACACACAATTTCAGCAAGTAAGCTCAGCCTTGGCTTTTGCAAACTATGGGTCTTTCGGAAGAGCCTCTATCATTTGCACTCACTTACTTCACAAACACAGTAAACACTCAAAAAGATCATTAGATTCCACTCCCTTACCTTATCTTTAAAGTCACTATGGTTCTGCAGGATCGCTCTCTGGTATGTGCCTGTTCTGACATAATCCTGCATCATATTTTGCTGCTGGGACAAGTATCCATAAAACTGAAAGGTAAAACAAAAAACCTCTGCTAAAGCCCAAGCTACTTCAAAGAAAGTAGCAGCATAAACCAACATTCTTAAGTATCACTGATACTAACAAAGTATGTGAGTATTCTGCTCTTACTAATGCACATTCTTTCCACGGCATGGTGGGATTCATTTGGAAATATTAAATTATAATGTGGCACTTTGCCTCAGAGCTTCTGGAAATGATAAAAGCATGCATCTAAAAGCCTCTTGGTTGCACAGAAAGCCTTGCATACACACTGAAAATTTCTTCAGAGGTTTAATGTACAGCTCACCAAGGCTCTACTTGGGATTTCAACAGACACAGTTCTAGTCATCCAGTCCCAAAAATAGTATTACTACCCTCTGTTTCCAGAATTTAAATTCTCCTCCATCTAATGTTCTAACATCTAATGGTAGGGAACAGCATTATATAGTGATATATTATTTCTGTAGAAGGAAGTGCAGACAACAAGCCTTTACAGGCCTGCATCCTGTAAGTGGTATGCTCAGGCATAAATTAATTTCATTCCTGCATATGTCTTTTTTTTGGTTGCTGCAGATTGGTATTCCTTCCTCTTTCTAAAATAAACCCAACTCCTCTGGACCTACCATAGACCCATTGAAGTTCCCACCTTTATGGCCATTCTGTACCCCGGGAGATCAAAGTAGCAATCTGGCTACTTCTCCATAACCGAAGCAATTACACCATCTGCTATGATCACTGGAGGGCCCCGTGGATGATGTAATCACTTAAGTGTCAGGCTACAGATACTATCCAGACACTCCACATCAAGCACAGAATGGCCATGGACAGGCAGGGGCTTCAGTGGATTTACAGGAGGTCCCAGGAAGGTAAATGGCTCAGGACAGCAGTAATTCAAAAGAATTAGGCTGAGCTATGCAGAATTGCAACCACAATCTTCAGAACACAAATGTAACAATCTGGAACTTTTCAAATTCTCAGAAATAATATAGTGAGCATAAGGGGGGGGGGGCGTTATACAGTAACTCCATTCCCCATCACCCACCTCCAGGGGACAACCCTAAACTGTGAGCTCACCTACCTGGAAGTACTGCACAGCAGAGGATTCTTCTGTGCGCTCACTGAACACTGACTGCTCCACGCTGTGGCCTCGGCAGTTTTTCAAGATATTATAAAATGAGCAGAAGTCTAAAAGTAAAGCCAAGCATTGCCCCTTTAGCATTCAAATGTCTTTGTTCAGAGCCAACCCCAAAGGAACAGAAAACTCAGTGAATCTGTGTGTAGCAAGCAATACCCTTTAGGGCTGAGAGAGACTGGAGCAGACGAAAGAGAAGAATGAAACAATTCCACTCCAACCAGGGCTGTCTATATTTCATGTCCTGGACAGGAAAAGGATTACTTTCTTATACTCCCACCTTCTAGCCCATGAGAACCATTAACAGAGTATCAAGCCCTCAGGAATGCACAATTTTCCACAGACTCAGCAACAACTGTGTCAGAAAGACCCAGTGGCCAAGGCACTGTTTCATTTATTCATTTTATTTCTATCCCTACTCCCAGCAGGATTTTTGGGGCCGAGTGGGGATTCAAACCCTGTTCTCCAGACTGCTGATCCAACATTCAAACTAATAAACAATGAAACTAACAATTCTATTCAAAGCATATCAAATTATTTAAACATAATTTTAAAAGACAGAAGTGCAGCTCACCACATTAGAACACCCTTTTACCATATGAGTTAAGAGCTACCAGGATGCCTAAATAAAAAGGTCATTGTCTGCCCATGTGAATACAACAGATTGGGGGCTGAGTGAATCTCATATGGAAAGGAATCCCACAGTCTGGAAGCAGCCACTAAGAAGACTCTCATCCATGTCTTCATTATCATTTAAGTCAGAAGTTTGTCTTCATCAGACCAGCAAGCTTCTTTGCTTCCAAGTTCTTTCTAGGCTAAAATAAGCTGGAAATCGACAGCATCTTATTTCCAGACTGAAGTTTGTTTAGTTCACTGATGCTAGCTAGCATTTAGTACTCAGACACTTTTAATCAAATGAATTATCCCCCAGACTTCTTCATCCAATGTATGTAGAATGCTGTGATATGCCCCTCAACATCCTCAATTTTATAATTTTTGCTCATCAGTCTAACTCCACTGTTGAATCCATCTATCTGTTCTTTTCACCCTTTCCTATACTATTCCACTAATTCACCTCAAATAGTTACCCAAGCAAGAAAGCTGAGAAAGAGAACAAATGGCAAATATATGAAGTTTCTTAAGAAGTCCTATGTTATTTTACTAGTTTTGTATGCAGAGGGGAATTTTATTTTATTTTTTCCTTTTAATATGGGAGTGCTTCCAATCCTCCAGCTATAGTGGGGATGGGAATCTTGTGGCTCTCCAGATGTTGTTGGACTGTAGTACTCATCATCCTTTACCATTAGCAATTCTAGCTAGGGCTGCAAGGACTTGAAGTCCAACAACAGCTTGAAATCTCATTATTCCAACTCCAATCTATGGCCTAAAGCAGGGGTAGGCAACCTAAGGCCCGGGGGCCGGATGCGGCCCACCGAAGCCTTTGGACCGGCCCCAGGCTGGTCCTGCCGCCGCCGCCGCCGCCGCCACCCACCATGATGATATTGATTATTGTTGTTATTACTTGTGCTTGGGGTTTTCTTGGCAAAATCTCCACAGGGGTTTTGCCATGGCTTTTCTGGAGCTGAGAGAGTGTGCATGCATATTTTTTAATTTTTTTTAACTTTTTAATTTTTTTATTTTTATTTATTTAATTATTTATTTTTGGTGCTTCGGCCCCCCAATTGTCTGAGGGACAGCAACCCGGCCCCCGGCTCAAAAAGGTTGCCTACCCCTGGCCTAAAGGGACAGACCAACACAAACATTATGTGGAGTGAGCAGAGCTTTCTCTCTCAACATCAGTACAAAGAAGACATGTGTGCCTCTGTTCTTAAAGCTTATCTCATAGTGTTAGTAAGGATCTTTCCTCTGGAATCTTACAAGTTGACACAAATCTGTTTCTTGGTCCCACAGCGGGTATGCAGTACTAAGACAAGTTCATAACTATTTTACATAACTGTTGGGTTAAGTAAATAAATACAGAATCTGAACACTGGAACAGAATTTGCACCACTGAAACCTGTTTTCAGTTTTAAAATATCTAGTCCTCAATATAGCACAGAAGCTAAAGGATGGAATGGCTGGTATCTTCAGTGCTCTGAATAGGTTCAATTTTTTTAGCAAAACTGCCATCTCTTTCACTTCCCAAAACATCAAATGTGCCAGATTAAGGAGATGGGGAAAGGTACCTAAATAACCCAGTTAGGTTTTCTCCACATTATACATGTTCTTCTACAACTTCTGTCAGAAAAAGCAAAGCCCAAGGGTGAGAGTAATTTTTTAACCAACCTCATAAAATATTAGTTTCATAATGTCCAACTAATTGCATTATTATAGGGACTGTTCCTCTGAGATTTTTCTCTAGAAAAGTTTCACAAGTTGCTCTGAGATAATTACTTTTAAGCCCAAATAATATGATTTTGCTGTGTATCAAGATGCTTACTTTTTCAACTCATCACCAGTAGCATCAATACTAATTAGCTGGCAAAGCAGTTTGCAGCACCACACTGAAAACATATATATATATCCATTTGAATTAGTATTTACATCACAAACATAACAGGACAAAGATGCACTGCTAGTGTGAGTGTGTGTATCACAGAAGTTAGGGTGCATACTCTTAAGAATGCAGAGTAAAGTATTACATAAAATATTTCATATTTTTGAAAGTAAAGAAAATTTTACTTAAATTATTTTTTCAACAGTAACTTAAGCTGAACATTATATAACTCTACTAATTTCAACAGCTGTTTAAATGACACATGACACTGCAAAATCTCTGAGCAGAACTGCCAGGGATGTATTAGGCACAGGTGGTGATCTGACCTGTGAACTGGATTATTTAAGCAGAAGGTTCTCCAACTTGAAAATGCTATGTACTGGCAGGGCAGTTATCTCTATCTGCCCAAGCAATGCAATTGGTTCCCAGCACTTTCAGAAGTGTACCAGTGCAAACCAAACACAAATCTTCTGGTACTTACCACTTGGTGTTGCAAACTGTATAAGGACACTATTACATCCCAGCGTGATAATGAAGGACTGTTTGCCCACTCGACTGCATTCTGTTTCCTTTGATACAGAACACTTGAACACACAAACATCATCTTCTGTGGAAGGAAAAGGAAGAAAGAGAAGAGCATCAATGACTCAGACAAGGCTTGTGATTCTGAGGTATTTACAGATATGACAGTATTTTTTATCCCGCAGGCAGGCAAGTCTATGGAGGCACAATACACAAAAAGACAATGAATTGCAAACAAATCCAACATCAGAGTGCTGAAAAGGGAATCAATACTCATGCTCAAGAGGGAGCCAGCAGAGGGAAAGTCTCTATCTAGTCAGTATCCTCCTCCTCATGACTGTATCCCTCTAGGAAGTTAGTTCATAAGCAAGACCTCCTGCTGGCTTATCTGCAACTGGAATTCAGATGCATATTACCTCAGCTCTAGGAAAAAATATAAAGCCATTATGACTTAAGCAGAGGCTTATATACTGCTCCGGGGTACCTACCATTAATCAGGTTGAGTTGGTTACACTTATCTGGCAGTGAAGTGAGTGACTTCTGCAAGATCACAAGCATAAATTTTCAACTATTTCCTAATCCTCATGAATGCTCATGTACTTACTGACATTATTAATATTTCCTTTCATTCTTATTTTTAGACAGTTAAGTAGGCATATGGCTTTCCTCTTCTAGACCCTCCTGCAATACCAGTCTACAACTTAGTGTCCCCATTTCCCTCCCCTTTCTAAGAGGTTCCCAGACTGCTTTTTTCTTAAATTCAAGGAGATGTTGGAGGGATGCCCTCCCCATCTCTCAATGGTTACCTTTGACATGCTGCACCAGAACCAGAGGTCTGAAGTGTATCTGAAGCTCTTAGACTGTGTGCCTACAGTACTCAGTGCAATGTTGGAAGTGTGAGAAAGAAAGAAAGTGTGAGAAAGCTGCTTGGAAGTGTGAGAAAGACGACCTGCCCCCTCAATCCCTGT
>CM034703.1:136930955-136965875 GCA_020142125.1 Phrynosoma platyrhinos | reverse complement strand
GCGCATTACAGAAGTCGAGGCGTGAGGTTACCAACGCGTGCACAACAACAACTATTGATGCAGCCTAATGCTTTGGTCTATTAGGACTCCTAGATCCCTTTAACATCTAGTTTTGTTAAGTCAGGTGTCCCCCATTCTATATCCATGCATTTGATTTTTATTTATTTATTTGTTTGTTTGTTTGTTTGTTTAGCCTAAATACAATACCTTACATTTCTTCCTGTTGAAATTCATTTTGTTAGTTTTGGCCCAACTTTCTAATCTATTTACTTTCATCAGTATGTAACACTTTGTTGAAGGTTCTGCATTAACTATTTCCTACCAAACCAGTTTCAAGGTTTTGATATAGCCTACAAACCTCTAAGCAACCTAGGACTAAGACATCTTAGTGTACTAATGCTGTACGCCGCCCCGATTGCCTAGCAGAGGGGCGAGATATAAATACAAATTATTATTATTATTAGTAGTAGTAGTAGTAGTAGTAGTAGTACTAGTATTATCTGAGAACAAGGCTTCTCCTTTATCATTCTGCCTAACTGGTTCTCAGTAAGAAACCCTGATGGTTCCACAGAGGACTGAGATGAACCCAGAGTCCACCAAGAGAAGGGTCTTTTGTTTATATTGGTTCCCATTCTGTGGAAAACCCTCCCAATCGAGGTTAGGGACACATCTGCACTTTTTTGATTTCAGATTTCATTTTTCCAGCCCAGCATCCCCAAATAATAAATGTGATTCACTTTTTAAATTAACACATCCAGCATTTATTGTACCTTATCTACTCACTTATTTTAATCTATTGGTCACCCCTCTGAAATCTCCAACCCAGAGAAGCCCATGAATCTAAAGGAGGAAAGTCTTTTCAGATTTACAGGGAAATAATCACACTGAGAAAACTACAGAAGGATGTAAGCTTTTAACTCACAGAATCATAGAAACATAGAGTTGGAAAGAACCCTATCACCATCAGGCAAAATCTCCAACTAAAGCATCCCTATCAGGTAGCTGTCTGGCCTCTTTTTGAAGATGTCCAAAAAATGAGACCCCACCACTGATCTAGGCAATCACTTCCATTGCCAAACTATGCTTACTGTCAAGACGTTCCTTCTGTTCAGTCAAAATCCTCTCACCTGTAACTTCAAACCATTAGACCTGGCCCTACTCTTTAGAGAAGCGGAGGACAGACCTGCCCCATTCTCTCTATGACAGTCCTTGAGGTATTTAATAAAGAGTGCTATCATGATGAACCTCAGTCTTCTCTTCAACAATCTGAACATTTTCAGTTCCTTCCTCATGTTTGTTCTCCATACCTCTTATCATCCTTGTTGCCCTTCTCTGAACCAACATCTCTTTAAACAGAGGCTGGATGTCCATCTGTCGGGGATGCTTTGATTTTGAGTTCCTGCATGGCAGAATGGGGTTGGACTGGATGGTCCTTGGGGTCTCTTCCAACTCTAGGATTCTATGATTCTATGTCTATATCGTTCTTAAAATGAGGCATCCAGAAATGAACACACTCCAGACGAGGCCTCACAGAACAGAATATTGCCTTCTTTGCTGCATGATCACACTGTTGATTCATATTCAACTTATGATCAACGATAACCCCAAGGTCCTTTTCTCATGTAATACTGCAGAGCCAAGTATCCCACATCCTATATTGTGCATTTAATTTTTGTGTCCTAAATGTAGAATTTTGCATTTGTCTCCGTTGAATTCCATTTTATTGATTTCAGTCCAGTTTTCTAGCCTTTTTCTAGACATTTTCAAGGTCCTTTTGAATTCTGTCCCTTTCTTCCAATGTGTTAGCTATCCCTCTCATTTTCGTATCACCTGAAAATTTAATAAGGATTCCCTCCACCTGTTGGCCCCAGAACAGAACCCTACTCCACTTTAGACTTGCTTCTAATTTGAAGCACAGTCACTCATGACAACTTTTTGAAAAGTTTTCCAACCAATTATGGATCCATCTGATGTTGTTTCCATCTAGTCCATATTTAGTACTCTCTGGAAATAAAGATTAAACTCCCTGAGGGTGAGGCTTGCATAAACGTGTGTGTGTGTGTGTGTGTGTGTGTGTGTGTGTGTGTGTTAAAGCGGTTACTGTATATACTCATGTATAAGTCAAGAAATTTGAGTCAAAAAATTGACCCCATAAAACGAGGTCGACTTATCCACGGATCAACATAAGTACTATATTTTAACTCTTCCCCTTCTCTGAGCAGAGTGGTGAAATATAAGAGTTTAGTTCATCCTGGTAGCACCCAAAAGAAGCAACAAATTCCTCTATTATTTCCACCATGATGCCTTTTTGATTGCTTGGGTGGGGAAAAGGCAATGGTGGCACCTCTTTGGTGCTTCTCCTCAAAGGAGTACCAAGAGGATTTGGGCTTAGAAGGATCTGAATAAGATATTTTTGTATGAAGACAGTAAAGTTCATCCTTTACACCCTTTGTTACATGTCCCTAAGTGTTATCCTTGACTTATCCACAAGTCATATCAAAATCCTTAAACCTGGCCCCCAAACTTGCCCTTGACTTATACATGAAGTAGAGTATATATATGGTAGATAAAAATCAGAGGAAATCACAGAAGTTTCTCGCCAAGTATTCTCTTCCTGGTATCAAGTATGCTATCCAAACAATGCCTTTATCTTCGCTCATCCCCCTCACAAGCAGCCAAAGCAGATCTTAAAGATTATATACCATTCTTCTCCCTGTTCCTCGTCTCACCCAACACAGATTTGGCTGTTGGCTGGAATATTCTAGACAGGAATCTGCTGGACCTCTATTGTCTTGCTTTACCCAATGATCAAATGATTCCAATATTGCAGAAGTATAAAAGTCTATGCAAATTCCCACACAAAGACCTTGTTCCTAGAACTTTTGTATTTTCTTGCCTCCGGCAGCTTTGTACACCCTTATAACCTTCCCAGCTCCCATTTACCCATTCTTCTCCCCCACGTAGCATGCAGGAACTCTAATAACAAAGCATGTAAAAACCTGTACCTAAACAAGCAAGATAAATTGTACTAGCAAAACAGATTGTTCCAAGAGGCCTTCTTTAAGTATTTCAGTGCACAGATCATGCTAAGGCTCTTATTTTGAATGCTGAATGGTGCTCTGAACATTAAAAGACTGGAGTGTGTTTTACTCTTCTGTGTTGCCTCTCTCCCATCCCCTTACTCCTGAAAAGAGAGGGAGAGGTTCCTCCTCTAAACACAAAATATGTCCTGAACATGTATACTAATTTTCATTCCAAGATTTCAATGCTCACCCTGAATTCAAGAACCCGACTTGTACATCCTAAAAGGTCCAGAAACCCACCCTGAGACGTATGGAAGAAAGAACATACTGAAAATTTACACAAATAGTAAAAACACAAACAGTGTCTGTCATCTTCCTTATAAAGCAAGGTTTCAACTGTCTGGACTCCAAAGATACAAAAAGGTTATCACGAAAAAACAGGGTGCAGGGAGCCTTATTTCCCCCTGTTATTTTGGAGGAAGTAGGGAGAGAGATATTTTCCCCAGATCATCATATCTTTAGGACTTAATAATTAAATTTTGGGTGTTGCTGAACTTTTGTCTTTTCCTTTGGAGTTTAGATGGGAAAAGAGCATATTATATAATAATGACGATGGAGAAAAATCTAGTCACAGAATATGTAGAGCTTCAATATCATAAACCATAAATCAATAACAGGATAGACTATGTAATAAAAGGTTGCAATAGCCAAGACTGTTGGCAGTTGAAGGAAGTAACAAATGGGTTGGTAGACATTTGTGTGATTGTGTTTGTTATGAAAGAGATGTTAAATTTCAAGTTGTTCTTTGGCTGTTATTTTTTACTGAAACAATGAAAGAAACAGATAAATACATAAATAATAATTTAATTCTCTGAACCCAGAGATCTGTCATTCTGTAATACAAAAGAAGGCTGCCACCTGGAAACATGCACTCACCATCTTCTCTTCTGGTATGGAAGAAATTCTATGGGCATCCCAGCTAGATACAAAATCCCAGATGGTCTCCCCACTAAGCAAGAATTCAGAATGTAAGCACTATATACATAATATAATTGAAGACATCTTACAAACACAAATATCTATGGACCCTAAATTATATTTATTAAGCATGTGTGAGAACCAAGATACAGAACGAAAATATGGTAAGCTTATCTTTTACATGACAACCAGCGCGAGAATAGTGCTAGCTAGAAAATGGAAAACAAATGAAATCCCCCTTACAGAAGATTGGGTATATAAATTAATAGACCTGGAACAATTGGATGAATTAACTTGCCTTGTGAGATGGCAAGACTGGGAGAAAAATAAAAGGATCTGGAAACCATTACATGATTATATAGTGGGGGGGGGGGGGGAAGAAGAAATAGGATGATGTTTTAGATAATTAAGGGGAAATAAGAGTTAAGAAGCTATAATGATTAAAGATGTCAAAGAAAGCTGAGGTAAGTGATTTATTTGATGTATTAAAAAATGACTATATAAGATTTTTTTTGATAGACTAATCTTTATTTTAGAATTAAATGGATTAGGTTTATAGCTTAGATGATAAATATAAAGGAGAGCAAGATATAAGTTAAGATAAAGGACTTAGCCTAAGTTCAGGAAGTAAAATTTAATTTATGTGTTTAGATTAGACTGTATGTGTATGTATTAAGAATGTATGTCTATTGTATGTATGTATATATGTTAAACGTATCTTTATTTGTATGTATATTTGTTAGGATTTTAATTCCATTCAATAAAAATTTATTTAAAAAAAAAAGAATGTAAGCACTATATAGTAATGTGAAGTCGAAGGCATTTAGTAATGCTTCCAGGTTCATCAGCAAACATACTATGAGGGCAAAGTATAAAGCTACCTCTTTTACATAAAAATGTGAATACAAGAGCTACTTCAAACTGTTTGCAGTTGAACTGCAAAAGCACAATATAACTTTGTGCAACAAAAGTTGTAAGATAGGCCCAGCAATTTTGATCTTTAGCTTTTAAAAACATCTCTAGCTCCACTCCACTTTTCTCTTGGGCAGGACATGAATCACTGTACAAGGTACAGAGATCCAGAGGATATGATGGAGAAGATCAAGAGTTTCATCCAGCAATTTTCCTGCTCACCAAGAGCTGGCAATTCAATGATGGGTCAGAGACAAGGCCATGAGCCCAGCGGGAGTCATTTTTCTACAGAAAATTAACACAATGGGTCTTTGTCTCCTGAAGACACAAGCAGCTGGACAGGAGGTGAACAATGTCTGAGAGTGAATTTGATTGGAAAGGCAAGGGCTAGCCTAAGACCAGGAGGGGATAAAAAATTCCAAAGCATTTGTGTGCCTTGCAAATAACACAATTCAGAACCTAGAAAAGAGAGCCCTGCCTTTTCAAGATACTGCTTTTGAAAGCTATTCAATGCAAATGTCTCCCATGCACATTAATTAGGCTGTCAAGCTGGGCCTCTGAGTCCTTTGTAAGCAATAAAAGGGACAGCAGATGTGCCCTGGCCTCCCATACACACAGCACAAAAGGGCTGAACGCCTGGTGAATTCAAGGGATTCAAAAAAGCCTCCAGAGGAGCGTTGTCACATCAGAGCTGGTTTCATGAGCTGAGAGCGCCTGATCTTCATTCCCCAGAGTTCAGCTATTTCAAACGTGGACCAAAGAATACGAGTATTCTTACCTTCCTAGACTGGCAAGTAAGATTCACCATTAATGGTATAAAACCAAAAGACACTGCAGAATGGGAACATCCTCTTCTTTGTGATATTTTCTTTATGCATTTAATTGCCACTCACAGGATTTCAGAGGAAACTTAACCCTCATGCACTACATTGGGACAGAGTAGTTCCACCAGATCACAAGTTGTTGCACAATCCACAGAACTAGATCCACGACACTGCCATCTACACAAGTGTAAGCATTATCACCAAATCACAGTTTTGTGATATATAGTTTTTCCCACACACAAATGAAAAACGTATGAGATAAAAATATGTCCCAACAAACCGATTTTTCTCTCTACTGGTAAACTTTTTGACCCAGTCAATAAAGCATAAATGCATCAAATGCCTTTTTCCAGCAAACCATGATGCAAGGAAGAAGACATGAGGTGCTCTGGTGATCAGCAAAATGTCTTTATTTAAGGGAAATTGTAAATTATTGGTGGAAAGGAGGACTGGAAATTCAGTGGAGTAAGGAAATACCCAGCCATACAAGAAGTATTGATATTCTTTTATGTAAATTTCTTTTTATTCTACCTTGTGCTTTCTGATTCTGGGTACTGGGATGGAACAATTGATTCTGTTCCTGCAAACACTCCTTTGAACAGGGAGCATTTTTATACCTTGAAATACACTAGAATTCTTACTGGAGGGATTAGAAACCACTCCACAAAAGTAACACAATGCATTTTTTAATCCTAGAAGATTAAACAGTCTCACTGACTCCTGTAATCTAAATCTAAACATTATAGATTTCACATTCTCATTACACACCACCCAGAACAAGAATTTCTTGAAGTCACCACATAAAAATGTATGTTTTGGAGCTTGGTGTTATCCAGCCATAGTACTGTAGGGCAAGAAACCAGAATTTCTACTCACTAACAACACCAATAGGATTTTTCTAGTATTCAAAGAGACGGCTGTGTTAATTTTAATAGGCTTTAGCATGGAAAGACATCCAGTAGTTCCCCGAAGACTAATTAGAAAAAAGGAATTTCTAGCATAGGTTTCTGTGGACTACAGCCTTCCTACATCTGATGAAGTGGACTATAGTTCACAAAAACTCAAGATAGGATTTTTCTGGTCCCTTGAGACTGCAAAATATTTTTTTTTTCATGCAGCCCGTAAAAGGTCTGCAAATAAACCTACTTGCAGCCCATAAAACCAAAGCTTGGTTCCTCCCAAGTGGAAGAAAACTTCCTTCTCTGTCTACATCCCAATAAATCTTGCTCTATGAAAACTCAGTAACTAGTTGTCTCATCCATCATTACCCTCCAGCAACCAAAAATGTCATCAGTTCATCAGAGAGCCAGTGTAGAAGCAGCTGAGAAGTCTGAAAGAACTAAATCAGTGGCTGAACAGAGACCCAAGTGGCTGAAGGCAAACTGCCCACGTCCTAGTTTCACCCTCTACAAAAGAAAATATTAAGAATATCATGTCAGTAGACAAATTTATATTTTATTTTTCATATTATCATTGATAGAGGTTTACATAGAGAATATGCATTTGTACAGAATTTGATCATGATACACAGAGAAGGAGACAGCAATAAGCAGTAAACCTTTCTTTCAACATGGTCACACAACAGCCAACAACTTACTCTTGACCCTGGGAATTTTTTTTTTAAAATCATTCATTGGGTGACCCACAGTTGAAAGAAAAATTTATCTTAAGTCCTGTACAGGTATCAGTTTTAAAGAATGTCTTGTTTCTTTATTATCTTTCTACTAGACAAAGGGGGAGCCTTATGCTCTCTAGTCACCCTCAAATCTATGTACCTACTTACCTCCAAATGTCATTGTCATACATATAAACACTTTGCAGTACTCTGCAAAAAAAAGGGAAACATTACACAAAATCCTCAAGATGCATGCATACTAACAATAGGTTATGCATGTAGAGTCTACATTGTAGACTAACAAACACACAGACTTCAATCAGCATGACTTATATATAGTTATTTTTAGATGCTTTGTTTGAAATACACATCATTCTATACAAGCATTCAGAAGTATGATTTCATAGCACAGAATCATGGGGTTTTCACAACAAAGACTACTAAGCTAATGATATAAAGCAGGAATTCAGATATTAGTCAACTGACTGTCTCTGGGGAAGTGATCAACTACTGAATGAAAGTAAAATGTGCTTCCTTGGGTGGCAGATTGCCCATTCAATAGCATCATAGCATCATCTAAATTTAAATAGGCAGAAGAAAGCATTCCTTGATTCTCACCCATATAGAATTATGGCTACCCAGCTGACCTCACAAAACTGCCAAAATAAGATAATTAATGAATGCTAACATACTTTATAGAGCTGGTGGGAGACTATAAAATGGAGGAAAATCAAATGTCAGTTGCTCCACAAGAGTGAGATACAGATATACCACTTAATTATCTATTTCATCTGTCTGGTCCAGCTCTCTTAGCCTTCCTGGTCTCTGCATATTGCTCCATTTATTAGGCTAACTAATTTAAATGTTGCTGACTTTTTTTTTTTTTTTGCTTTATTAGATAATAATTTAAAAAGAATTACATTCATAGCATCAACACATGTTCTGCCCTAACAAACATGCATCTACACGAATCAACACTAAACTGTTCAGTGGTTTGGGAGCTATGTATATTCTGGCTAGATACAGTTCCCCATCTCTTCACAGGTCATCCTGCCAGGACTTCTCTCCAGAACTTTCTTGATAGAAGTTGGATTCCATGAAGACCTCCAACTCTGTTCATGTAGTCAATAAAACAATGTGAAGTTTTGGAAAAGTTGCTAGCTTTCTTCACCTCTAATGAAACTCACATTTGCAATTAGTTGTTCAGGGAGGGCTAATATATTAACTCTTTATAAGACGCATGATACAGTGTTTGAGAACACTCAGGAAGACATAGGGCAGGGACCATTAATGACTTCCAAAATGGCAGTGCGCATGTGCCGTGGTGGCTGCGGCCGTACGCGCTACGACAGCGGTCGCGATAGTGGCCGCAGCGGCAGCGTGCGCGGGGGGGTCGTGCATGGAGGAGGAGGGCGCGTGCGCTCCGCCATTCCCCCCCCTTGGCCCAGCCGAGCGGCAACCTTTTTGAGACCAGCCCAGGTCTCAAAAAGGTTGCCTGTCCCCGACATAGGGCTTTAAAGCTTTTCTCCAGTTCCCTAAGACATAATACCCTTGCTCTTGAGCACAATCAACAGCAACACTCAGCACTTAGTGCTTTGAAGTATCCAAAGAATATTTTGTTGTGCGCCTTCAAGTCATTCCTGACTTATGGCAACCATAGTGTGAGCCTATCTTGGCAAGATTTGTTCAGAGGGGGTTTGGCACTGCCTTCCTCTGAGACCAAAAAAATGCAACAAGCACATTAAATATGTTTTATTTTGTAACCTTACAGCTAGGTCAGTACCAATGCTATAGTGCAAGTGGACAGGCAAATAAATGGACAGCTGAGAAAGCATAGCTTGTCTAAGACTACCTAGTGAATTCAAACATTCAATGGAATATACCATTATGATTCGGGGAAGAGGCAAGACTCACACCAAGATTTACCACTTCACCACAGTCTAGGCTCAGCTCTCTCAAACATAAATGAGCAAGGCATGGGTCCAGAACACACTGTAGAAATAATCCAGTTTGAGACCAATTTAACTGCCCTGGCTCAGTGCTAGGGCATTCTGGGAGCTGTAGTTTTGTGAGGCATTGAGCCTTCTCTGTCAGAGAGCTCTGATGCCACAATAAACTACAATTCCCAGGATTCTCTAGCATTGAGCCAGGGTAGTTAAAGCAGTCTCAAACTGGATTATTTCTGCAGCGAGTTTTGGACCACAAACAGATTACTCTACACTCAGCACCATTCGATTACATAGATCATATATACCAAGGGTAGGCAACCTAAGGCCTGGGGGCCGGATGCAGCCCCCCGAGGCCTTTGGACCGGCCCCAAGCTGGTCCTGCCGCTGCCGCCGCCCGCCATAATGATATTGATTATTGTTGTTATTACTTGTTCTTGGGGTTTTCTTGGCAAAATCTCCACAGAGGTTTTGCCATGGCTTTTCTGGGGCTGAGAGAGTGTGCATGCATATTTTTTATTTTTTTTTAATTGATTTAATTTTTTTTATTTAGTTAGTGATTTATGGTGCTTCGGCCCCCCAATTGTCTGAGGGACAGCAACCCGGCCCCTGGCTCAAAAAGGTTGCCTACCCCTGATATATACCAATTCAACCCAATATTTACATCATCTTTTTAAAAAGAGTGTTAAGAGTGTAATGGAAAAAAAATCCACATTTGTCAAGTCTTCCTTCTTCCACCTTTCTATATCATAGTGGACAAACTGCATTAGATCTGGCACCTAAGTCAACACTTCTGTTAAGTTTAACTGATTTAATAGGTCTACTCTAGTTTGGACAAACAAGTGATTGGGAAAGATGCCCTTTCCTGAGTTTTTCCTTAGGCATTTATGACTTATCCAGACCAATTATTTTCACAATGAACATATGTACAACTCTTCATGCAAGCAATTCTCTGTTCTTTTTAGGTAGAACTCATTATTTATACATATAGCAAGTTATGTGGAATCCTACAACTATCAAACGTTTGCCAGCATATTTACTATTCATGCTGCTGTGTTGAATTTCTGCTGGGGGAGATATCATGTTTACATTACTCCTTCAATTAAAACAATCTGTCTTCTTGATATGAACCTGAGAAATATCAAATGAAAATGCACTTAGAAAAGTTTATATTATGATGACTGAAATCACACACAACAATTGCATAGGCAGAAAGGGAAAGTTACAACTTGTGTTTGTTTGTTGTTGTTAACTGCCTTCGACTCAATCTCAACCCATGGTGACCCTATGGATAAGACATCTCCAGGATCCTCTGTCCTCCACTGCTCTGCTTAATTCCTGTAACCCCTTAATACCCAAAGTGACCTCCTTCATAGAGTCCATCCATCTGGCATGTGGCCTTCCTCTCTTCCTACTTCCCTCCACCTTTCCCAGCATTATTGGTTTTTTCCAATAAGTCCTTATTTGTACAACAGCCTCAGTTTGGTCATCTTGACTTCCAGGAAGGTTTCTGGTTTGATCTGCTCTAGGACCCATTTGTTGTCCTTTGGGCTGTCCATGGGATCCTCAGCACTCTTCTCCAGCACCACATCTCAAATGTGTTGATTTTCCTCCTATCTTCTTTCTTAACTGTTCAGCTCTCACATCCATCTATGGTAATAGGGCTTGTATGATTCTAACTTTTGTGCTGAGTTGTATATCTTTGCATTTTAGAATCTTTTCTAGTTCCTTCATAGCCACCCTCCCCATTCTTAGTCTTCTTCTGATTTCCTGACTGCAGTCCCCATTTCTATCAACGTTTGATCCCATACATGGAAATTATTTTACTATTTCTATTTCTTCATTGTCTAGGTTGAACTTGTGAAGGTCCTCGGTGGTCATTATTTTTGTTTTCTTTATGCTCAGCATTGCCTTTGCACTTTCTTCTTTGATCTTCCTTAGTCGTTGTTCCAGGTCTGTGAGGTTTTCTGCTAGTATTATGGTGTCATCTTAGGTTGTTGATATTCCTTTCTCCTATTTTCACTCCTCCTCCTCCTGTGTCCAAGCCTGCTTTTCTTATAATATGTTCTGCACATAAGTTGAATAGATAGGGTGATAGGATGCAATCTTGTCTGACCCCTTTGCCAATTGGGAACCATTCTGTTTCTCTGTGTTCTGTTCTGACAGTAGCCTCTTGTCCTGAGTACAGATTCCTCATCAGGACTATCAGATGTGGTGGCACTCCCATGTCTTTAAGGGTGTTCCATAGCCTTTCATTATCTATACAGTCAGAGGCTGTTGATTTTCTTTTGGATTTCCCTGGTGTGTTCAATTAGCCATTGTACATTTGCAATGTGGTCCCTAGTTTAAAGTTAAAGTTTAAAGACTGTTATATGCTAGGCTTCCATAACCCAACCCATGAATGGTGGCATTCATCTCATATAGGTGCAACAGGACCTCAAATTTGTTATTTTTTCATTTTAGAAATTCCATGCTACATAAAGTAGGGAGGGTCCATTTATGAACCATTTTCACTGTCTTTATTTGTTTGTTCTGAGATTAGGATAGATTGTAACTTGACCAGGAGTTTTTGCCATACCAAATGTCATCTTGGGGGAAGTAATAATGCTTTATAAAGGTTAACACCAGCAGTAGTCACACTTAAATTATACACTTGCTCCCTCATTTGTATTGTCTGTGAATTGCTGTGTACCATTAAACTGACTGCTATTAAGACTTCAAAGCCTTTCCCCCAATATAGGCACTCAAAGCTGCTACCAAGCAATTTAAAATAGCACAAATTGAATGAATGAGTGCTTTATTAAATTAGTTAACAGATCATTTCAAATTGTTACAAATGTACCTAAAAAAACAATTAAAATAACAGCTCATATTAAAATAACAGAGGACCAGAGCAAAACTATACAAATTAGGCACACTCCCCTTTTTGAACCATACTTTTCTTTAAGTTGGCAGCCAAAAGGCCACCTTCGGAGACACAGAATGATTAGAGTCACTCAATAAGAAAGTAAGTTTTTTCAGCGCAGGCCAGTTCCTCATACTGGACAGAAAGGGGCCCAGATAATGTTCCCTACAGCTTGAATAAAGATGGCACTCAGGTAGATACTGTGCTAAGCCATCTATAATTTGGGCACCACATATACATAGCCTATCTGGAAGTGGAACACCTTTAAATCTTCCTTGGAGAGGCACTGAATCCATCATCTCAAACCAGAGACGAGTGAAAGCAATGTGTTGGCACCTTCCCATCTCAAGGAACAGATATCTCTCCCTTTTGAGTTGTGTAATACAAATTTAAAAATGGTACAAAAGCATTACAAAGTATAAAGTTTAAAAATGATTAAACAATTTAAAAACTCAAAACATTACACATTAAAAATACTAAAATTTGTTTAAAATAATATACAAACCTTGACCCAACCCTTGTCAATTTGAAAAAGCCCGAGGGCACAGAAATATTTTTTACCTGCTGTCAAAAGAAGAGCAGGGATGATTTGAACATTAGTTCGAATGTTGAAGCACAGCATCCTTACACATGGTGTCAAGACCCCAGTTATTGTTGGCAAATGAAAACTTTGTATGAATTGGAAGCATGAAGAGAAAACTTCCCAGGGCAAAAATAAGTACCATTCCTGCAAATAATTCATTTCTTTTTAAAAGCATCAGCTACAAAAGTAGTGGATTAATGGACCTCAGATGGCCAGTTTTAAAATTCCAGACTTTAAAATTCCTATTCTGGCTGACAAGAAGGCCTCAAACTGCTCAGCTGTCATCCAACCTCAACACAAAAAAGCAAAGGGAAAAGCAAAGATATCTATTATTTATAGCAGCTTACTGGATTGAGCCTGTGAACCAATTTTATCTAGCCAATGCTGACTGTCATATTTGAAAGTAAATGTGATTTTAAAGAACTCCAACAGTTTCAATTGTAAGTAAAAAAAAATGTTTTCAAAGTGTAAGAGATATTCCACACTTTAATATTACATTTCTATTAAATGTTACATGCAATTACCTTGGCTGTGACCAAGCACAGGTGGTGAAGTATTGTCAAGCAGGACTGATCAAAATGAACTCTCTTTAAAAAGTTGAAACTGAAGTGTTTATGCCACACTTAAGTATAGAAAACTGATTGCTTTTTTCATGACAGCTGTGAGACTTGAGGTGGCTAAATGTAGGAAACATGGGGATCTGTCTACTGAAGGTTGGTGGGAAAGGGTATAGAACCTGTGGTTAATGGAAAAACTTTCCACTACAATGAGACTTTGTAATGGACATTCAAAACAAGACACTTTTTATGAGGACTGGAGGCCCTTTATTGAATTTGTAAATGAACTGTCACACCACTTCCAACCTCCGGATTCTCACAGCAACTTCTGGAAGGACACTTTACAACTCAACACAAAGACTGAACTGACTCCAGACGAATCCCATTCCTGGAATCCTGCAAACTAATGATCACTGAGTAACATCACATCCTATGGTCATTGTTGTATTTGTTATTATGTTGCACTGTAATGTTTGACTTGAAAATCAATAAAATCTATAGACTTGAAAATCAATAAAAAATAATTTTAAAAAAATGAAACTGAAAATATTCTTTCAATTTAATTTAGATTACAAACTCTTAATTTGTTTTTAAAAAGGAGAGTATCTATGTTAAAAGTATTGTCATAAATGCTAAGTATACAACTTCTAATTGTCTACTATGTTTAAAAATAGTGTGTGGCAATGGAAGATAATCTGATCAGTCCTACTTCTCAGGCTTTGTACATAATGTGCATGCTTACTATCTCTCAAGATTCTGCCTTTTTAGTGCAAATATTAGGAAGGTCAATGAATAGAGAATTTGGAATTACGGGAATAGATCTGAACAATAAGTGTGGACATAAATGGAAAGGATTATATTTGTTGCTTAACTGAAAATTAATCTGAAAACAATGCAGAGTAATTGCTTAGTGGGTACCTACTTTTTAAATGAAGCCTATATCTCTGAATAGATATTAAGGTGCCATGAAACAATGGGTTTCTACCAAAAGTGATTTTTGAATGTAATCTTCCTCATTACTGGCTGAAACTATGGTTTAAACCATTAAAATTCAGCCCTGTAGGTAAGAAATTTTTTAAAAATTCCACTTTAACTCAAACCATTTTTGCTGTTATGCAATTCCAGCTTGGTGGTGCTAGACGTATTAGGGAACCTGATCAGCAGCAAAAAAATCAATCTGTATGTTAAAATATACTTGAAGTCCCTGTACAACTAATAGAAGTGAGTGACTCTTTTTTTATAGTGTTACTGTACATAGAAATTTTAAATTTAGAGATAGTTTGTCTGGCATTATTCCTGTTAAAGGAAATGTAAAAGGGAAAATAACTTGGCCCACAAGTTCATATGTTGAGAAGAAGAGCTGTCTATCTCCCGGAAACAAGTATGCCAAGACAGGGGCTTGTGATCAAATGGACATCCCACTCATATGGTCTTGGCCAAGGCCTTCCCTTGAACTTAACCTTCAGAATATCCTCTCCATAGATTAAACCTTTAAAAGCACTGCTCAAAGAACTAGGGCACTCACTACAGAAGGGAAAAGCAAACATCTTTAACAGCTTTCTGGCAAACTGCAACACAGACTAAAGGAGGGCCAGGAAAAATGTGGCTTGTGGGCTGCATGTATCCCTCCTTCAGAGCCATTTTTGTGGCTCCCAAGGCCCCCCAGGGTCCAACAAAGTTGACATCCAAGTAAATTCCTATGCTAAAAAAGACCCCTTAGCCCAAAACCACAACAAAATTACCTCCACTTCCTAAAGGGCATCTGGTAGCCAACATGTTTGAGGTTTTTTATGGGTGGTGCAGCCCTCCAAGGCCCAGGAGGCCAAAGTGGCCCACTAATTCCCAAGAATTGCCCTAATGTATGTAACTTTTTGTGTTACTGTTCACATTCCCTGCTATTTGTTTTTTTTTCTTTGTTGCTCTTGAGCTAATGATTTTTTTTAAAAATCATATAATGAATTATTGTTTATGTATTTCAATGTATTTTTCAATGAATATAAGATGTGATTAAAGATGAGATATAAATGACTAAATGAATAAGCGAAAGCAATCAACAGTGTAGTATGAGATTTGCAAGATGCAGTGGTAATTGCCTTACAGACCAACCAGTAAAGAAAGAAAAGATGGGGTAGGAAATGATACAACTTAATAATAATAATAAATAAATAAATAAATAAAACTTATTATTATTATTATTATTATTATTATTACTTGACTTTTAAAGAAAACAATCGATATTGGTTTAGGTTCTTTTATCACTATCCCTCAAGAAGGGTACTAACAAGCTAAAAGAAATCTGGAATATTACAAAGACACCAGAAAGATCTGACTACCTTATTTTCCTGCGTATAAGACTACTTTTTAACCTGCAAAATCTGTGGTTAAAGTGGGGGGTCGTCTTATATGCCGGGTATAAGGGATAAGGAGGATAGAGGTGCTAAAACTCTATATTTTGACTGAAAAATTGGGGGTCGTCTTATACGCCGGGTCGTCTTATACGCCGGAAAATACGATACATTCATTTGAAAACATCAACATACACTGCTAGTTTTCAAATATAGCAAAAAAGTGCTGTTTTTTCTGTAGATCCCCTGAATAATCAATGATTTTAAGTTATCTGTCACATAAAGTCAGAATACACAGTACTCATATTTGAGCAAACCAACCACAGTTCTTCAAAAGAATAAGCTACTCTTGGCTATTCTCAGCCATGGTTTGCACTAGCCTGTGTCTGGGGAATTTTGCAATTCCTTAAAGTGGACTGTGTACTCTATTAAAAGAGGACAGAACAGTGGACGATCAGCTTATGGAAATTTTTCAGAGACTCTGCATCACTATAGTACGTGCAGAAAGGGAGGCATTTATTCCATTAATATCCCTTTGGAAGACTGGATATTCCAAATATATATCACTGCAGCACAGACAAAAATGTATGAATGGGCATTGTGCATGTGTGTGCAGATGGACCCGCTTCACACACTACCTTAGCATCCTCTTGCTTTTTCCTGAAACTCAAAAATGCAATTTGTTAACTTAATGGAGACTTGTGTTTCGATTTCTATTCCACATTTTCTTGAACACTGAGGCGGTTAACAGACAGGCTGTCTTGACCACTGTATCTTCCATGCCACCACCAGTGTGTACATCGAAATTTCCCACAACCAGCTTTCACATCACTTTTCAAACCAGCTCAACCAGTCTGAGCAAGATGTCTGTTATTAAGCAGACTGTTCAGTTCTAAACCAATTGAACCCTTGCTATCCTATGCCTCAAACTTCAAAAAAACACTTTCTGTAGGGGATAGCTACACCCATTATGGGAAGCAAATCTAATAATAATTACAGGCCTCCAGGAATGAGTAGATGGTTAAACCAAGTCAAAACAGCAAAGAGAGTTGGTTCTCTTTTATTCCAATCTTTACTTCAAATTTCACCTAAACCAAGGACTCACTGGACCAGCAAGGCTATCTCTCAATAGCACAGGGGTAACATTGATGGGGGGGGGGGGGGTGCAGACTGCCAGAAATAGTGCAAATTGAGTCCACCTTTTGGGTTAGGGCTAGGGAATCATGGGAATTGTGTTTTTTTTTCTGAGACATTGAGCCTTCTCTGTCAGAGAACTCTGGTGCCACAATAAAATACAGTTCCCATGATTCCCTAACTCTTAAAGTGGACTCAATTTGCACTTTTTCTAGCAGTCTGCAAACCCCCTGGGTTGTTATTAAAGTTAGGAGTTTTGAGAACCTGTGTAACCCAGCAAGGCTGGCAATGGGTCCTGATACCTAAACGGATGAGTCACCATGTAAGCAGCATACAACACACTTGGTATCAAAAGACTTACACCGCAGAGTTTACATTATAAAGCCAATGGCTCCTCTCCATGTTTACCACAAAGAGCTATAAGCACAGTAAATATTAGCTAGTTTCCCCACAACTGTCTCAGTGACAGCCATCATCACCAAGCAAGGGGTCAGGCAGAGATACACATGTTAATACATGAACCAGAGTCCCTAATAATGTCAAGGCTGTCAACTACAGAATGTAAAAGTAAATGTGCATTTGATTCACTGCTACAAGCCTTCCCTCATTGATACAAGCACCTTCCTCCACTGATACCCACGCCACATGAAAGACCTTTGCAAGCAGCAGCTTTTGCTAATGCTATAGTCCTCTTTTGTGCCATGTGCCCCAGTTTCCTTTCACTTTCTCATTTTCTCTGCAGTGTTGGAAAACTTCTAGTCAGCAACCACAGACCCATAGAGCATATTGCATTAGAGAAATGTTCTGTCTCAAAAGCTAAAAGCCATTACACTGCCTCTCCCTTTATGACTAACTAACCCAAGCATCTGGTGCTGCAATAAAGTCTCTTTGAACTGGATAGTGCTCACTGAACAGGCACAGAATCAGGCTGGACAAGAAATCCTACTGGATCTACCCATGGTATAGCAGAGTGGCTTAAAGTGGGAGCTGTGAGTTAGGAAGATATATTTCAGATCTCACGGAACTGATCTCTTCTCTTCTGATTCTCAGTCTCAGGTTCTGAGTCACAGAGATAATAAGACCCTATCTTACTGTATTGCTGTGAAGATTATTGAGATAATGTATGTAAACCACTGTGTAGCTCAGTGCAGCTCCTACTACTACAGGAGTAGGAGTACTCACTTGGTAGTTCCAGCATTAACCGCTAGCATAAACACATATAAACCATTTCATAGCTAGGACAAAAGAGCCTTGGTACATATCTCGATTCTCCTGTCTAAAAATGGGTTTGCAGCATCTTCTTCCAATATTCAAGAAAATGCAGATTGGTCCAAAAATAACATTTGAGGATTTCCTCTAAATTTGTTAGCTTCACATTTTTAAAATATACCATTCCAGTTTCCATCTCATTTATTTACAGACTTCATCCTATTGTTCTATGATAATTTTTATTCTATTATTATTCTAACTTTCCTTAGAATTACCTGCCTACCCCAATCCATTTGGAATTACAACAGGCATTCCCATTCAGCTTTCACAACTATGGATGGACTTCAAATCTTTTAGTAACTAATTATTGATGTGATAATTGTGTGGGTGGGGGAAATACAGGATGGGGTCCCTAGAGATTAACACCTGGTAGTTTTCATCTATGGTACCTCAGATTTTTAGCATCAGAGAACACATGAGATCTTGAGATTTCTCCCCAAACATGCACACACCTTCTATAATAGTAGGAACTACTTGGGACAAGAACTGGTCATCAAATTAACACAGAACAGCGGCAATTAATCTGTTAGCTTGTCTAACAAACACCAATTGTAACTTAACTACATGAGAAAATAAACTTGAAATTCCACTAGCAAGACAAAAAGCTACTGCCTTTGAGATCCAGTTTGTCTCGAAACTGGATCTCACAAGCAGTAGCTTTCTGTCTAAAACTGGATCTCAAGGGCAATCACTTTTTTGTCTTGCTAAAGGAATTTAAAGTTTATTTCCCAGGCTGAATTTCCCAGTACCACCATGGCAAGAAGGCGGAGTGGCCCACCTGCATGAAGACCCTTCTGAACCCTTCTGAACTGAACTGAGGACAACAACCACAACATCTAGACCAAATGCAGGGCTAGGACTAACATTGCCAATTTTCCTTTTTTCTCCTGTATCATTTTAACCCCTTGCCTGATGAGGAAACAAGTGGAGCTTCAATAGCTTACAACATGTATTTTGTGCATTTTCATTGGTCCCATAACGGTATTCCTGTCTTGTGGATGAGACTGTACTTTGCCATATAGCCAACACGGATACCCCTGGATATGTTAACTACATATGCTGACATGCTGTCTATCTTCTTCTAGACTCCCTCAAGTAGTGAGCAATACCCCACACTTCCAGTTGACTACTTGAGCCCACTTGTGTCCTTTCCATTTGAAGCAAGCCTCATTGTTGGTAAGTATTGCCATTAGCAAGGACTCAATCTATTCACCTCTCACACATATGATTTCTTAGCTCTTATGTGTGTGTGTGAATGCATGTTTTTTTGTGTGCATGTTGTTCATTCCCTCAAATCAGGGGTCGGCAAGTTCCCCTTACCTGGGGCCGGGCCGGGGATCCCCTAGTCTTCCGCGGGCTGATGGGGAGATGGCGGCGCGCGCACTCATGCGCGTACACATGCGCAATACACCAGAAGTACTGCGCACACACTTGCTCGCACGTGCGCAGTACTTCCAGAGTACTGCACATGCGTGAGCAAGTCACGGCCACCATTTTGGAAAACAAAATGGCAGCCACAACGCGTGCAGTGGTGGCGGCAGCCGACGGGGGGCGGCAGCAGCAGCAGCCGATCCAAAGGCCTCAGGGGGTCGGACCCGGCCCACAGGCCGTAGGTTGTCGACCTCTGCCTTAAATAAACTGCAACTAATTTGGAACTACAGAAAGCCCTGGAGCACACCTTCCTGGCCATCAATGCCAAGCAGACCACTGAGGAGGTGATCAGGGAGCTGGCTGTGATGGCCAAGCGCTCCTGGGAGGACGGTGACGAGAAAGAGGACAAGGTGGTGGATGAGGACATCGGTCAGTGAAGAGGCAGCCGGGGGATGTTTGGTGTGGCGATGAGGGCCCTTGGACTGAGCCACTGGTGGGGGGCAAGGGCAAGAATCGACCCTCTGAGTCTGAACTCCAACTCCCAATGGTCCTTACTCTAGGCCTTGATGTTGGCTGGGGCTTGTGGGATTTGTAGTACAGTCACATTGGTTTAATTGTATTGTTTTTAGATGTTGTAAGCCGCCCTGAGTCCCAGTCCTGAGAGAAGGGTGGAAAATGAATAAATAAATAAATTGCCTCTGGAGTTCTGTGTGATTTGGACTTGGTATACAACTGGGTTGCTATTCCAGGCTGCCTGTTACTACAGCCATACTACAACTCTCATTTAAGCTATTATTAAAATTCCCCTATAAACATATTAATTTGTGGGCATCCTCCCCGGATCCCAGCATTTTGGATAACAAGATTGCAAGAGTGAGAGGAGAGGCCATAAAAGGAACTACCTCCACATGGAGCACCCATCCAGCCTCTCTTCTTCACAAAGGCCCTTAAGAGGAGGGGGGCACCTTCCCTTTAAGGCCAGATTCCAGCCCACAGTGGGATGCCCCAAAGATGGGAGACGCCAGGTGTAAAGGGGCCACCTGCAACCTCTCCTTCCTGGATTCAGGGTGACCAGAGGCCCCCCTTTTCCAGAACATGCTCTCCATTTCAACCTTCTGTCCAGGAGGAATTCCAAAATGTCTTCAGTTTGCAGCATGCCTAAGGAGCATGAATTTATATTTATATGAGAGTTTTTAGCTTTTTATTTTGGAACATCCTCCATTTCTCTTTGGATAGTCTACATGTTACAGTACCTTGCCCTCCTTTGTGGTTACAAAATCTGGTCAGCTTGAGTCAGAGTGACCAGACAGCCTCCTTTTTTCCAGGACCAGTCCTCCATTTCAATTTTCTGTTCAGGAGGAATCCCAAAATGTCCTCCCTTTTGGGGAGGACAAAGAAGCATGAAGTTTTTGGCGTTTTATTTTGGAATATCCTCTATTTTTGTTTGGATGGCCTACATTCTACAGTGCCTTGCTCTCCTTGGTGGTTATGACATCTGATCACCCTGGGTGAGAGTTGCCAGACGTCCTCCATTTTTTTCCAAAACCTACCCTCCATCTCAACCTTGGAATCAAGGAGAAATCCCAAAATACCCTCTTTTTTTCAACATAACTAAGAAGCACAGATTTATATGCTTCTTCGTATTCTATATAAGTGTTTTGACCTCTTTTATTATTATGGTATGTCCTCCGTCTTTTTCTTGACAGCCGTCCATTTGGCGCTGCCTGGTCCTCTTTGTGGGTGAGGAAGGCATCTGGTCACCTTGTATGAAGTGAATTTTTACTTCTAAGAATGTTCTGTGCTTTTTATTGGGCCATGTCCTCCATTTTGAGCATGGCTACGAAACAGGAATTTACATTTCTATGAGTGTTTTTAGCTTTTCTAAAAATTGGGCCACATCCTCCATTTTCCTGGAATGCCCTCCATTTGGCTTTGTCTGGTCCTCCTTGGTTAGGACATGGAGCCTCCCTACATGAAATGAATGTACAATATATTTCTCATGGGCGTGTTTAGCTTTTATTGAGCCACGTCCTCCATATTTCTTGAATGCCTTCCATTTGGTGGTGCTTTGGCGGTTTAGGAGGACATCTGGCCCTCCCTGAATAAGTGAATGTATATTTCTTATGGGTGTGTTCAGCTTTTACTGGGTCACGTCCTCCATTTTCCTGGAATGCCCTCCATTTGGCGCTGCCTGGTCCTCCTTGGTTAGGACTAGGGGCCTCCCTGCATGAAGTGGATGTGTATTTCTTATGGGTGTGTTCAGCTTTTATTGGGTCATGCCCTCCGTTTTCCTGCAATGCCCTCCATTTGGCCTGCCTAGTCCTCCTTGGCGGTTTAGGAAGTCATTTGTTGGGCTAGGAAAGGCCGCCTTTCTTTGCCTGAGGGCCCCTCACAACCCCGAGCCTTTGCCGTGTGAGCCGCACTCTGCACATGCTCAGAGGCACCCTGCCCCTCAGGGACGCCGCCGCCCAGGCAGGCGAGAGCAGAGGCGGCCCTTTGTGAGGAGGAGGAGGAGCAAGAAGAAGCCCCTGGCGGCCTGAGGCGCCCACCCGTCCTCCCCTCCGGGCCTAGGCCCCTCCGGCGCCGCTTTCCTCCCCTGCTCCCGGGCCCCACTCACGGCTGTAGAGGGCGAGGCAGGCGGCGTCGGGGCCGGTGCGGGCCTCGAGGCGGAGGGCCTGCTGCTCCTGGTGCCTCTGGATCTCGCCGTTGGCGTCGCCGATGGTCAGGAGCCGCACGCCGGGGAAGACCGACACCGCCGCCGCCGCCATCTTGGCATCCCAGGCGGCGGCAGTGGCAACACAAGCGGCACCAGCAGCGAGAGCAGAGGAGAGGCCGGAAGTGGGGGGAGGGAGAGACCGGAAGTGCCTGCTCTCCTCCTTGGTGGGTCTCGAGCGCACCCTGCCGGCCGGAGGAGCCAAGGAAAGAAGGCAGGGAAATACGTAGGAAGCCGAGAGGCTGGCCACGGAGCGCCCCCTGCCGGTGGCCGGGAGAAATGCATCGAGTTGTGTGGCTGCAGAAATAACCCAGTTTGACTCCGCTTTAACTGCCCTGGCGGGCTCCAGGCTATGGAATCCTGGGAATTGTGGCCCGCCCAAGGCTTTCCAGCAGGAGCTTTACCAGCATTGCCTTCCTCATGGGCTGAGAGAAGGTTTCCATGGCCAAATGGGGATTTGAACCCTGGTCTCCTTTGATTCTTAGGGGTTATTCAGAAGGTCTAGGTCAGGGGTAGGCAACCTGTTCCCTTTAAGGGCCGAGGGACTTCAGTTCCCAGCATCCCAGGAGCTATTGGCCAACATGGGACTATTGGCCAACATGGCTGAGGCTTCTGGGAGCTGAAGTCTCTCGGCTCTTAAAGGGGAAAGGTTGCCTACCCCTGGTCCAGGTAGAATCTGGGTTGAACCTTAGTTGTTCACATGCATTTTGAATACATCCGATTAAATTTGGGTGGGCAGGAAGGGGGGGCTACCAAAACCCCCACTTAACCTGGGATAATGGATCAGTTTTTCTTCCAGGTTTTCTTCAAAGATCTGCATTGCTGGCTGTGTGAATGAATGAATGAATGAATGATCGGTGCAAATAGACCCAAGATGATCTGGAATAAGACTCTGCATGCCTCTTGAACATGTTTTGAATACATCTGCATCACTGGCTCCATTTTTATTTGAGTGTTGGCACATGTGAGCATCAGGATTTGCAGAGATGCGCATGACTTCTCTCTCACACATAGGGCCTTTGCAGACTGCCAGAAATAGTGCACATTAAATTGAGGCACTGCCCTGGCTCAGTGCTGGGGAATCATGGGAATTGTATTTTTTTTCTGAGACATTGAGTCTTCTCTGTCAGAGAGCTCTGGTGCCACAATAAACTACAGTTCCCATGATTCCCTAGCACTGAGCCAGGGCAGTGCCTCAATTTAAAGTGCACTATTTCTGGCAGAATGCAAAGGCCCATACACTCAGTAATCCTCTTTTTCTCACTCTCTCCCACCTTCTGGTATTTCCATTCACACAGAGGCTCACACACAAATTCTGTCTCTCTCTCTCTCTCACACACACACACACACTCGGTCATACTCTTCGTCTCTTTTTTACATACATATGCACTTGTGTATATATGTATGTAAATACATACACATATATACATATACATATATGTATATGCCAGGGTTCAATTTCCAGCTCAGCCATGGAAACCCAGCAGGTGACCTTGAGGAAGTCACATTCTCTCAGCCTCAGAAGATGGCAATGGCAAACCTTCTCTGAACCAATCTTGCCAAGAAAACCCCATGATGGGTTCTCATCTTAGGGTTGCCATGATTTGGAAACGACTTGAAGGCACACAATAATGCCTGGGCTGGATGGGGTTATGTTCCCCCTGAGACCTCAGGCTCGCAGCCTGGGGGTTTTCCCTCCTGGACTCCACTCTGAGCCTGGATTGCTCAGGTTTTAGCAATGGCCAGGAGTGCATTTGTCCAGCTAAAAGCAGTGTGCCAGCTGCACACCATAAAGTTGTGAGTTCAATACCAGCCAAGGGTCTCAGGTTTGACTCAGCCTTGAATCCTTCTGAGGTCACTAAAATGAGTACCCAGCTTGTTGGGGGCAATTGGCTAAAAACATTGTAAACCGCTTAGGGAGTGCTTAAGTGCACTGATAAGGGGTATAGAAATGTACTTGCTATTGCTATTGCGCTCATTCCTTGAGAGATCAGATTTGCCTATAGTGACACATGCCTTAATTACATCCCATTTGGACTACTGTAATGCACTTTACGTGGGGCTGCCTTTGAAAACTGTTTGGAAATTCCAGCGGGTGCAAAATGCCACAGCCAGAACACTGACCAGAGCCAGTTATAGGGAGCATATAACCCCCTGGTTGAAACAGATTCACTGGCTACTGGTTTGTTTCTGGGCACAATTGGTCATGACCTATAAAATCCCGACTATGAGAAACCGTATCTCCCCATATAAATCTACTGGAGCCCTAAGATCATCAAGGGAAGGCTTTCTCTTGGTCCCACTACCATCGCAGGGTTGCTTGGTGAGGACACAAGAGAGAGCCTTCTTGGTGGCTGCTCCCAACCTCTGGAACTCCCTTCCAAGGGAGGCTAGGCTGCCTTGAGGTATCCATAAGTCAGAAATAAACTGAAGGAACGAACACCACATTTTCACAGAGCAAACTATTTTCTGCTCGCTACCAAAATATGTTTGGAATATTTGCCTTAAGACATGGCTCTCTGCAACCAAGAGTAGACCGTAGTTAGACTAGACCAGGGGTAGGCAACCTTTCCTCTTTAAGGGCCGAGGGACTTCAGCTCCCAGAAGCCTCAGCCATGTTGGCCAATAGTCCCATGTTGGCCAATAGCTCCTGGGATTCTGGGAGCTGAAGTCCCTTGGCCCTTAAAGGGGAAAGGTTGCCTACCCCTGATATAGTCCATCCATCTAGCATGCAGTCTTCCTCTCTTTCTACTACCCTCTACTTTTCCTAGCGTTATTGCCTTTTCCAGTGAGTAACTCATGACATGCCAAAAGTAAGATAATCTCACCTTTATCAACTTGGCTTCCAGGGACTGATGTATTCTAAGATCCATTTGTTTTAAACTGTCTATGGTATCCTCAAATGAATTTATTTTCTTCCTATTTGCTTTCTTCACTGTCCAGCTTTCGCATCCATACATAGTGATGGGGAATATAATGGCTTGCATGATTCTTACTTTTGTACAGGAAAGTTAGAATACAAGAATTCATGTGAAAGTGAATGCAAACCTGATATTTTGGGTAGTACTTCATGCATCAAAGGAAACAGGCCATAAAAACCCATGCTGTAATAAATATGTTTGTTTTTAAGATATCACAAGATTCATGGTTGCTTTTTGCTGAAATCAATGTACAGGACCATCTCACCCTCCTTTGGCTGTAATTCTCTATTGAGATTTCCCGTTCTGCACTTCTGCATTGCAACTGATGTGTGGGGCAAGATCCATACGGCAATTGTTATATCTTAGTAATCTTTCCTGAGAGCCAGCATGGTAGTAGTCTGTGCACTGGATTAATATTCTGGAGACCAAGGTTCAAATCCACATTCAGCCATAGAAACTCTTTGGGTGACCTTGGGCAAGTCACACACTCTCAGCCTCAGAGGATGGCCATGGCAAACCTATTCTGAACAAGTCTTTCCAAGAAAACTCTGTGATAGGATCACCTTGGGGTCACCTTAAGTCAGAAAATGACTTGAAGGCACACAACAGCAAATCTTTCTTCATATTGTTGTTAAAGTGTTTTCTCCATTACAAAGAAAACTAAAATGTTGTGGGGAAAGAGTGGTCAGGATATGCAACAAGGCAAGTCCCAGACACAGGTTGGCAGCAGGAGTTTCCGGTGGGTCACTGCATGGTAGTCCCAAATGGTGGGAAAATGAGAATTGAGTTTGAGCCCCACCAAAGAGAAGCAGGGGAATGGAGCCACTCATATTCTTATGTGCCTGGAAGATATAAAACTACAAAACTATGCAGGTCAGAATTAAAAAAGGGGGAACTCTCAGGTCATGAACCTGCACTACAAGCTTCAAAGAGCCTTGCCCAACCACTCCATCACATGGAGTTATAAAAATCATACACAATCATACTTTTATCGCCCTTGCCCCCAAACAACACTTGAGAGGGAATGCTTTTCACCAGTAGCCTTGATCTGATGCGCCACTTTGCATTTTCCATGCTGGAAAGGTCCTGGGTTCAAAATCACCCTATATTAGGAAGGGGTGGGAGCATCTCACATGCCTCCAGGGACCTTCGATGGGAATACTTCTGAGAATATGCATGCATAAAATTGTGCCGCTATTGTCTTAATTTTTTTTTGTTTTGTCATATTCCGGTTTTGTCAACCGTCTTGTGTTACTCCACCGAAAAGGTAGGACACATAAATGAGCAATTTTATAATAATATGTGCACATCCCCTTTCCTTTTTCTGGCTGCCTAGTTAATTATATATTCTGAACATGGTGTGAAATGTTGCTTTACTTTTTCAACAATCAGATAGCAGAACTGCATTTTTAAAAGTCTTGAGGTAAGTATGACTGAAACGATTCTCCACGGAGGGAATATGAGGCCCAGAGGAGAAGGAGCCCAGCTGAAGAATGAAGGTCAATGTCTCTGTTGCCACCAGCACACTGGGATCTGTCATCATTCTCAGCCATCACCATGCCCTGTTGACATCACAAGACCATGCTCACTTCCTACCAAAGTAAACAAACATAATTTTAAACCCAGAGGCCCACCAAAACAATGGCAGTCATTAGTGAGATTCAAAATGAAGACACAAAAGATTTGATTTGGACACAAGTACCAGGGTTTAGCTTCTTCATCACCGGTTGCTGGCAAACCACAGCCTCCAAACTAGGAAAATATATATATTACAGTAGTCCCTCCACATTCTCTGGGGTTAGGGGTGCAGGACCCCCATGAAAGTGTAAAAAATCACACAAAAAACACTTTTTTTATACCTTGAGAGATCACTTCTCTAGGAATTTGTAGGTTCTCCAGAACACCTCTATGGCCAACATCTGGCAGAAGATGACCATAGAATTACACTGGAGGACACACAGGTGCCTAGAAAATTGTTTTTGCTAGGAATCTCTAGTTCCTTCAATGTGACTTTAGGTTCAACATCAGGCAGAGTTGCGCTGGAGGAACTAGAGATTCCTAAAGAGAACATATTAATCAAATCCGTGAATAATCAAATCTGCAAAAGTCAAAGCCGCAGATGTGGAAGGCCAGCTGTATATAATTCATTTCTCTAGGATATTAACATTACAATCCTATGCATGTCTGTTTGGAAGCAAGGCCTGTTGCAAATGACAGAATGTGACACTTCTCCTCCTTGCAGAATAGGAGGGTTTGTTTTGGCTGTGGAACAAGCTGGTCAACACTCTGCTTCTCAATGGCATCATTACTCTTTTGGAGACCAAATTCCTGACTAAGGTAGGATATGGAAGGCTTTGTCAGAGGCTTGAGAATACCTGTGGTAGACAATTGCCCTGTTATCATATCTATGGACTGTTGATATTCTCAAACAGGTGGCTGCTACATGCCCATGTGGTCATTGCTAAGAGTCCATTTGATGCTATTCATCAGCACTGCCTACCTGGAGACTCTCACAGCTCTACATATGGGTAGGCAGGTGTATGCACCATTTTGCTCCTATTATCTCCCAGTGCCAGCTATCACTGGCTTTCTGCATATATGTACAAGTAAAAGCGGTCTTGGAAAAGCAGGCTATTGCTATAATAACAATTATTATAATAGAATTTATCTATAATTTATCCAACAGCAATAAAAGAACAAATAAAACTGATAATCCCCTGATAAAAACAGCAATACTGCAAAAAGATCCCTTTGGGCAAATAAAAAGATACTAAAAATCTATCAGAAGGTATACAGACTAGAGAGAGAGTGACTGTGAAACCTCCAAGGCAGTCTGTTCCATAGGTCAGACAAATAGGTTTTTGGCACCTGAGGAAAAGATACACCTGGCATCTACATCTGTAGGAAGAGGAGAGAACAAGCAAGGAAGAAGGACCCAAGCATGAATGGAGACCAGAGCTCAAAAAAGAAACAGACTACAACTTTCAAAATCCCTTACCTACCATGGCCACTGACCATGCTATCTGGGTGATTTCTGGAAGTTACAATCCCAAAAAGTAACTTTCCCAAACTACTAGGCCCACCCTAGGCTGCAAGGGCAATCCCCTGAAACAAAAAATGAGGCTAAATTGTACAAAATGCTTGAGGATGTTTAGGAAACCTTATTTCCTATGTGACTTTCAGAGTCCTCAGAACATGTTAATGTTCTCTCCGGAGTGCACCAAAGATAATCTGATATTAACCTTGTCTGCACAGGTCAAAAGACCCATTTCCCTCCTTTACACCCTGGCATTGTCCTATTTGGACAATGCACAGCCCAAACCCTGGTTCTGGTGCAGACAGTCCAGACCACATCCAGCACATCCTGTACCAGAACTAGGGCATAACAAGGTTATGTGTCTGTGTTCTGTGCCTTCAAGTCATTTCTGACTTATGGCGACCCTAAGGTAAAACTATCATGAGGTTTTCTTGGCAAGATTTGTTCAGAGGAGGTCTGCCACTGCTGTCCCCTGAGGCTGAGAGCATGTAACTTGTCCAAGGTCACCTATTGGGTTTCATGGCCAAGCAGGAATCAAAACCTGGTCTCCAGAGTTGTAGTCCAACACTCAAACTACTACGCCACACTGCTTCCTTACAACAGACTTTAAAAAAGGACCTGTTGCTCTCTCTCTCCATGCCATGCCATCTGCTTGCATGGACGTTCCACTAGGCCACCCAGGGTGTCTGCTGCTGCAACAGATCACTTGCTTTGAGGTCAGAATGAGGCACATAGCATGTGACCATTGCTGGACATCTAGTTTTGATCTTAGAAGTGAGTGACTTGTAGCAGTGGCAAAAGCACTGGGCAGCCCAGCAGGACGCCCATGCAGATAGCTGCAGCAGAACAGGAATGGGAACAGGTTTGGGCAACTGCGGGGCCAGGATACACCAGGCTGTCCCAGTATCCTGGACCGTGCAGATAAGGCCTTAGCCTACTTTTTTATCTGCTAGATCCTGTGTGTGGATGGTGGTAGTATGGGACTGGTTGTTGCTCACCTTCTGTTTGTGAATACTGATTACTCTGCTTGTGCAATACACTACTGTTTTCACATTCCACAGCACAGAAGAGGACTGCATTTCCATACAATTCCATGAAGCTGGTAAGTCAGCTGCATGATAAAATGCTTCATCTAGGTGCCAGGAACACAAAACAATGTCTGAAATCATTTTCCAGTGCTTGTGTGCATGATGCCGTCTTGACAAGTCTAATGGGGGGGGGGGGGGGGGGCTAGAACTCCTATAATCCCCAGCCTAGCACAGGCACTGGTCACAGTAGAAAAAGTTAACTTTTCCAGGCTCTGGTATGATTACTCATGAATATTCACCTACGTAAATTGTGTAACCAGAAATGAAAAGAGATTAATCAAAGGAAATTAAAATAAACTAAAGGACAATATTAAATCAGTCTATTTTACAGAATATGTCAAAGGATGCCAGGGGCAGGTACAGCTAGTTTTACAAATTTATATGAGGTCTAAAGAAATTGCAGTCAGCTATCAGATTTTTCTGTCCATGGATTCAGGTATCCATGGCTTTAAAATATGTTTAAAATATATAAATTCCAAAAAGAACAACTTGATTTTGCCATTTTATATAAGGGACACATTTTACTATGACATTGTACATAATGGGACTTGGCATCCACAGATTTTGATATCCATGGAATCAAACCCCAGCAGATACCAAGGGACCAATGTATGTTCACCACTGTATGCATTAGAGGACTGTATATGTTGCTGCCTGCTGAGGCTAGGCTATGGACCAGTTTATGTATGTGCAAGCAGAGGCTCACACAGAGCACAGCAAGAGTCTTGCCTAGTAAACTATCTTGCTTCACCCATTGCAGGGGACCTGGAAAATAAATACAGCTGCAATTTTCTGTCTCTTTTCAGGAAGTGGATTTAGAGCCAGCTGCTGTCCAGAGGTCACAGAAGTTTCAGCAGAAGTATTCTGGGAAAATCTGCATTTGTTAGATATTGTGTCTTGGTCTCTTATCTCTTTTGCCAATAAAGACAGGTTGCTTACCTGTAACTGTAGTTCTTCGAGCGGTCATCTGAGAATTCACACAATTGCATTATTCTGCACCTGCTCGGTAACTTTAGAAACATCTGGAATCGCTAGGGAAATTTTTCCTTGCAATTTTTTGGCGGTAGCTTCACCCACCCTTATGAAGCCCCTAACATTCCCACTCTTTCCTCAGTTCCATAAAGTATGCCACATAGCAGCGATAAAAAGAAAATAGCATGAGTGGGACACGACTGAGGGGAGGATGGGCGGGATTTGTGTGAATTTGCAGATGACCACTTGAAGAACTACAGTTACAGGTAAACAACCTGTCCTTCTTCTTCATGGTCTCTGCGAGTCACACAAATGGGTTAGACTGACAAGCTTTGGTCAGTGGAAGAGGGAGTATCAGTTGTAAAGTTCAAACAAAGTTGTATTTATTAACAACAATAAAACACTGAAACTTTAAGAGCATTATCAGAGTCATTTATTTTGGTTTGGTTTGGTTTCAAAGCATATAAACACATGCAGCTCAATAAAACTTCAATGTAACCCAGAAAGCAACACTGCCCTCCCAAAGGCTGTGTCCCGTCTGGCCCTGGTATCCAGGTGTAATGTTTAATGAAAGTCAATGGCTGAGACCAGACAGCAGCTCTACAGACATCCTCCAAAGGCACCCCAGTAAAAAAAAAAAAAAAAAAAAAAAAAAAAAAAAAAGAGGATGTTGCTACTGCCCTGGTGGAATGGGCCCGGATTCAAACTGGAGGAGTTTTCCCTGACAGTTCATAACACAAATGGATGGTACCAGCCACCCACTTAGAGCAACCTTTGTGAGGAAACAGGCAATCCCAACTTGGCTTCTGAGTAACAGACAAACAGTCTTTCAGAGTGCCTTTTGGACATCGAGGGTGTGGAGGTGGCATTCAGCATCCATGGTCGGGTTCGGGGCCAAGGTGGGTAAAGACAACACCACCTTCAGGAAGAAGATGTCAGGGTGGAGAACCACTTTGTCCTTGTGAAAGCAAAGGTAAGGCTGGTCCACTTGCAAGGCTCAAATCTCGCTCGCCCATCAAGCAGAGATGATGGCCACCAAGAAAGCTGTTTTCCAGGTCAAAAGTCTCAAGTCTATCGTGGCCATAGGGTCAAAGGGTTTGGCAGATAGGAAAGCACAAGGTCCAAGGTCCATGCCAGCATTGGTACTGAGGATGGAGGATGGAGATTATTGAAACCCTTAAGAAATTTCTTCACAAGAGGATCTTTGAACAAAGAAGGGTGGCCATCAAACTGATAGTGAGAGCAGATGGCAACCAAACAACACTTGAGCGATGAAAGGCACAATCCAGAGTCAGCCAGAATTATTAGGAACTCCAAGACAATCAGCATCTGGACACGGGATGGAGAGGTCTTTTGGCAGTAAGAAAGTCTAAAAACTTGTTCCACTTGAGCAGATAGGATCACTGTGTGGAAGGCTTTTGAGCCTCCAAAATCACTGTCGGGACCGAGTTTGGAAGGGACACTAGGGATGGATTCTCCATGCTACCAATGGAAGGCTGTCAATGTTTGGGTGGCAGACTCAGCCGAAGTGAATGGTTAGGAAGGGAGGCGTAGAGCATCTTTCCTAACCACTCAAACAGGAAGGCGTCTCCTCGGGAGCCCAGTCTAGTCTGAGAACAGAACTGAGTACAATGATTGTTCAGGTGGGCGGCAAAGAGGTCAATTGATGGTTTGCCCCAGATGCGGAAAAGGTGGGCTACCACCTCGGGTGACACGAGTTGGAAGATTTGCTGAGCTCATCTACCAGCTCGTATTCTTCTCCTGGGAGGTGGAATGACTTGCAGTAGAATTCCCCTCAGGATGCACCAGTTCCATATGTGAAAAGTGATCTCGAGGAGCATCTAGGACTTTGTTCCTCTCTGTTTGTTGAGGTAGTACATGACTGTTGGCTGTTAGCAGGAGGACTACCTTGTCTCGAAGGGGGATCTTGAAGGCATGGAGACATCTCAAGTGCATTGATATGGAGGGACTTTTCTGATGGGGACCACTTGTCCTTGACTGTGAGGTCCAAGGTGTGGGCACCCCAGCCCTCCATGGATGCATCCGTCATCAGGGAGGTCTGCAACCGGGGAGATAAGAATGGCATCCCAGCACGGATGTTCTTGGGGTCAAGCCACCAATGAAGGGACTGGGCCATGGATCTTGGTACCGTGAGCCATTTGGTAGGAAGGTCAACCACAGGATCAAAGATGGAAAGGAACCAGGATTGAAATGGTCTGAGTCAGAGCTGTGACAGTGGGGTGACATAGGTTGTCGAGGCCATGTGCCCCAGGCTACTTGAACTGTGAGTGCCCTGATCCGTCTGTGGGAAAGGCAGTCCCAAACAGCTCTTGAGAGGTTTTGAAACCTGTCTGGGGGGAGGTAAGCCATAGACTGTTTGGAGTTGAGGATGGTCCTGATAAATCTCACTTGTTGGGATGGAATTAAATTGGACTTATCTAAGTTGACCATGAGGTCGAGAGTATCCAGGAGCGACAGAGTGAAACCGATGTCCTTGAGGAGTTGTCCTCGAGTCATCCAGGTAAAGAGCCAGTCGTCCAGGTACAGGAAGACTGTTATTCCTTGATGTAGGTAGGCAGCGATGGGCGTCATGCACTTGGTGAAGACCCTCAGAGCTGTGGAGAGGCCAAAAGGAAGCATCGCGTACCGGAACATCTCAGTACTGTCATCTGAGGGAGAGACACTAGGCCCAGCACCATCGGGCCTGGAATAAGAAGAAGAGCCCTCCCTCCATTACCATCTGATGTCATCTGGGGGAGAGACACTAGGCCAAGCACCACCCAGCCTAGAATAGGAAGGAGGGATGGGATTCGAATGTATCTGCTTTAATGTTTGTTTTGATGTTTTGAAATGCTGTACGCCACCCCGATTGCCTAGCAGAGGGGCGGGATATAAATAAAAATTATTATTATTATTATTATTATTATTATTATTATTATTACTGACAGTAAAGGTGAGGAATCTCCTGTGATCTGGTCAGATTCCGAGGTGGAAGTACAAGTCTTTGAGGCTGAGGGTCGCAAAACAGTGTCCTTCTGTAGCAATGGCAAGATAGAAGCAAGGGTTATTATGCGGAAATGGCAGTAGCAGATATAATGATTTAACTGTCTTAAGTCCAAGATGGGTCAGAGACCACCATCAGTCTTAGGCATAATAAAGTAATGAGAAAAAAAGCAGCGTCAAGCCCAAGAGGTGTGCACCGGTTCGATTGTGCCCTTTTGCAGTAAAGTGCACACTTTGTCGAGTAGAGTATCTGAGGGGGTGGTGGAGATAACAGCTCCAGTGGTCAGGAGCTCTTCCAACTTGAGGGCATAGCCCCTCCAGATGATGTCAAGGACCCACAAGTCAGATGTGATTAGGACCCAGTGTTAACAAGAGGTCTAAGCCTATCTCCAAAGGGGGTCAGTGCACAGCCCCATCTCTTGCCTTGCTCAGTGTTTTTCTTTTGGTATCCTTGGTGGTACCGAGGCCGAGTTGGCTGCCAACAGCCAGAAGAGGATGAAAAGTGAGAAGGGCATCATTGCCGGGGCTGATCTTGGGGTTGGTACTGACGCTCCTGAGAGAGATATGACTTCTGTTGGTAGGGAGGGTACCAAGAGCGCTGACCTCCATAGTGGCGATGGGAAGGCAAGTGAAAGGAAGTCGAAGACATACCATGCTTTCTTGCTGCCGTCTTCATCCATTAATAGAAGTTCAGCTTCTCGTCCATCTCCTTATTGAAGAGACCGGAGTCACTGAATGGTATGTAAGCATCCATACAGACTGAATAGTTGGCCACTTTCAGGTCCAATACTGCCGATGCACAGAACTTCTTGGTGAGGCCATCTATCTTTTTGCTTTCCTTGTTTGTTGGAGAAGCAGAGGTCTTGGGGGTAAAGGTCAATTGAGCACCCTCCACAATCGCCGAAATTGGCTTCGGATGCTCAAAAAGCCATGAGAAAGATGAAGGAGAGATCTGATATATGTTCTCTATCTTCCTGGAGGTAACTGGGGTGCTCCAGAAGCACTTGGCGATTTTTTTCGAGATAGGAGGAAACCAATAGATGGAGGTGTAGGAACTTTTCCATGGACCCAGCGCTCAACAGAGTCCAAGGCATCATCAACTGTCTGGATGACCTCGATCTTGAGCGCATTGACCATCCTGACCACTTGGTTGGCAAAGGATTTAACATCATCCGACAGAGAGGCCAAGTCATGCTCAATCAGGACGAAGCCGTCTTATCCAAGTCTGAAATCAGGGAGGTCGACTGTGAGGAAGCAGGCGAGTCGTCTGGATTCCTTGGTAAGGGTTTGTCTCCCCGTGACCCATGCCAAACAGGAACAGGTGGAGGTGTTGGAGTTGAGACCCTGATGACCTGAGCCTGCGTGGTTATGACTCGGGGAGTCCGGAGCAGAGAGGGAGATCTCTGGCACTTGAGGCAACAACGGAGCAGGTCTGAATTAACAGGCATAAATGAGCAGCCCATATTGTAGTCATAAACCAAATCGAGGTAATGTTGAAATAAATCCTCATTTAGGTTAGATATGTCAATGTTATCTTGGACAACGTCATCAGCCTCGGCCCTGAGAGTGGCTTGGTCCCGATGACAAAGAGGTCTGAAGACTTGATCTTGAGGGCATTTGGTGTCAATGCTAACACCTGCATTAGGGATAAGAATGGGCAAGTTGGGGTCCCGAATCTCACCTTCTGACTCATTATCCTCCACCTGGATTACCTGGGATGTCTC
>CM034703.1:136912800-136923286 GCA_020142125.1 Phrynosoma platyrhinos | reverse complement strand
TTAATTCTTTTTTAAGGGGTGGGAGGGTTAGGGTATGGGATTTGGGCACATTTTAACTGTTCCTTGTTTTAATATTTTGTTCGCTGCCCCGATTGCCAAGCAGAGGGGCAGCTTATAAATAAAATTATTATTATTATTATTATTATTATTATTATTATTATTATTATTATTATTATTGTAGAAGTTGAATTCCAAAATATTGAAAGAGTCAAAGGTTCCACACTCCTGCTCTACTCCAAGTAGCTACTCCCTCCACTTGACCCTTGAAGGAGACCCTTGAAAGAGACTTCTCCATGTGAAAAACGTCCTGCAGATTGAAAGCTCTCACCTTTTTTTCTGTCTTCTTTCTTTCACTGTCAAAAACAAACAAACAGACATAACTGAGGAGGGCTAACAGAAAAAGAAAAGCACTCATAGCTTCACCAAGTACATTGAAAGCCAAAGTCTGGCTTGTCCAGTGAAGGACTATAGTTTTATGTGTCAACAACAGCCAAGAGTATTCCCCTACTGATCCAGAAACTGGAAAAGGATAGCCATCCTAAATAAAGGGGACATTGAAGAAGGGCAAAAAGAGAAATAGTGACCTCTTTTCATTTTGGCCTCAAAGATGGAGGAAAATTTTCCACACCATTGCTATAATAATAATTATTAGTATTAGCATTAGTATTTAAGAGAGAAAACATGAATGGCTCAAAATATTGTTTTCTTTGGACAATTAAAAACCAAATAATTCCTTGAATTTAAATTATTTGAATTTTAAAAAACCCAAATAATTCCCTTACCAATCAAAGTTAATGTTGGTGTTGTGTGCCTTCAAGCTGTTTTCAACTTATTGAGACTCTATGGCAACCCTGTCATGGGGTTTTCTTGGCCAGATTTGTTCAGGGAGGGGGGTTTGCCTTTGCTTTGCTCTGAGATTAAGAGAGTGTGACTTGCCCAAGGTTATCCAGGGCCAAGTGGAGTTCAGGTTCTGATCTCCAGAGTCATCATCCAACACTCAAATGACTATACTACAATGGCTTTCAAGCTAATGCTGATGCTGCTGCTATTGTTGTGTGCGTTCAAGTCATTTCTGACTTATGTCACCCGTAAGGCAACCCTGTCATGGGGTTTTCTCGGCAAGATTTGTCCAGAGGAGGATTGTCATTGCCTTTCTCTGAGGTTGAAAGAATGTGATTTGCACAAGGTCACCCAGTGGGTTTCCATGCCCTAGCAAGGATCTGAATTACAGTCTAATACTCAAACCACTACACCACACTGGCTCTCTAGCTGAGCCTAACTAATATTAGTTTTTGTGGGTTTTTCAGGCTGTGTGGCCATGTTCTAGAAGAGTTTCTTTCTGACGTTTCGCCAGCATCTGTGAATTTCTCTGAAGATGCTAGCCACAGATGCTGGCGAAACGTCAGAAAGAAACTCTTCTAGAACATGGCCACACAGCCTGAAAAACCCACAAAAACTAATATGGATGCCGGCCATGAAAGCCTACGACTAACTAATATTGCTTGTCTAACAATGTTTTCTTGTAAAAACAACAGCAACACAAATTTGATTATTCCTCTGAACATAAAAGCCCCTAATATTGTACAACTGCATATCTTTCCATGGTTTTAATAATGTAGTGTCTCTAGAAATTTATCTCATTGCCTGGTAAGCCAGTGTAAGTGCTATTTAAGCCACAGACACTGGAAGATGTGAGCTCAGCTGTTCTGAGAATCATGCCTTGACACACAACACATTTAGAGTGACATATTTCTCTTTAGCTGTCGTGGCATAATTCCCTGGAATCTTGGGGTTTGTAGCTTAACTGCCATGGCAGTTAAAGTGGAATCATAGCACTATAACTGTGTAGTGTGAAACAACGATCATTACTACAATTGAGGCCATATGGTGAAATGTGTCCTAGGGAGTTTCCATCCTAGCCATTATCTGTATTCCTCTGTGTTCTTGAACATGATGATTGATAGAAACCTAATTTCTTTGTTCTACATACATCGTCCAACTGCAATCACAGCAACCACCAGGATCAAAACCAGCAGCAGTACTCCACTCACACTCAAAGCGGTGGGAAGAACCCAGGCTGGACCTGCAAACAGAGGCAAGAGGTCAGGTATAGAATCATAGAATCGGAAGAGACCTCAGTCCAACCCCATTCTGCCATGCAGGAACTCACAATCAAAGCAGCCCTGGCAGACGGCCATCCAACCTCTATTTAAAGATCTCCAAAGTAGGAAACTCCACCACCCTCCAAGGGAGCATTTTCCACTGCCAAACAGCTCTTACTGTCAGGAAGTTCTTCCTAATGTTTAAGTGGAATCTCTTTTCCTGTAGCTTGAATCCACTTCTCCGTGTCCTATTTTCTAGAGCAGCAGAAAGCAAGTTTGTGCTATCCTCAGTATGGCATCTCTTTTAATATTTAAACAGGGCAACCATGTTAACCTTCTCTTCTTTAGGCTAAACATGCCCAGCCAAGCTCTGGTGCCACAACAAACTACAATGCCCAGAATTACATAGCATTTAGGCATGGTAGTTAAAGTGCTGTCAAACAGGATTATTTCTGCAATGCAGAGGCAGCAATCTAATGGCCCTTGGAGGCTGGAGAGAAGGACTTCTGCCTTGTTTCTCTGTAATATTCAATGTCTATGGAAGTTACAGAGGTGTGTGTATGTTTTCATGGTGGGAGGCTGCCAGCTCTGGAGAGTGGCTGTAATTACTATTTAAAATTAAAAAAAGAAAAAGAGTAGACTCTGCTGTGGCAATCCTACTTCTTGCCAGTGCAGAAGATCTGTAATTTCCTTTCCTTGGGAAGCCCAGGAGAAACTGAGAAGTTTCTCTTTCTCTATTCATATCCCTTCCCGGCACAGACCCGAAAAGTGCTCACAGAGTTTGTATTTAGACTGGCCACCAGACTTTCTTTGTGTCTTTTCTCCACCCTTTCCAAGATGGCTCTGCCAACCCTCTGAATTTGCCCCCCCAACACATTTTGAGTTGATGGCCAATGCTGCTCACCTTCTGAGCCAGAGCCTGGAGGATCTGTTGGAGCAGAGGTGATCAATCTGGACCCTGAAACAAAAGGAGACATGATAACTGGGCAACTTTTTATTCTTTAGAAAAACAGACAAATGAAAAAGGGTTGAAAGGTCAGGACTATCCCAATCACAGAGTTTGTTATTGCTCCAGTTCCTAGCATTCCATAGCATTGAGCCAGGGCAGTTAAAGTGGTGTCAAACCAGGTTATCTCTGCAGTGTGAATAGGCCCTGAAATTTAGGGCCATAACTTAGGGACATCCCCTGGCAATATCACAGGGGGCAGACTCTGATGATGCTACAAGGGCAATGCTTGTTACTCTTGTTTTAACTTTTATTATCTTGGGAATTTTTAATGATTTTTTAAAAATTGTTGTAAGCCACTTTGACTCTCAAACTAAGGGAAAAGTGGGATAGAACTAATAATAGTACGGTAATAGTGATGATGATGATGATGATTAATCTGCAAACTTGGTTGCATGGAGTTATTGTTGTTGTGTGGCTTCAAGTTGTTCCTGACTCATGGGAACCCTAACACAATCCTACTATGGAGTTTTCTTGGGAAGGTTTGTTCTGAGGAGGGTTTGCCATTGCCTGCACTTGAGGCTGAAAGCATGTGGCTTGTCCAAGGACATCCAGTGGGCTTCACAGCTGAACTGGGAATCGAACCCTGGGCTCCAGAACCGTAGTCCAATACTTAAACCACTACACCATGCTGGCACATTCACATAAAAACAACCAAGTCTAATAAATGAGGAAAATAAACACACACATCGTTTTCAGGGCAGCACTTTTGCCCTGAGGTTCCTCCCCCTCCCCCTGAGGAATGGAGAAGAGCCAAGCCATGAGATCTGGCAACCCTGACCATAACAGGAGTGTCACTAGGGGGGTGCAGTGGTTCAGACCATACCTAGTGACACTTAGAATGGTCACTATCTGTCCATCCCCTCTGACTACCCCCCTTTGCCAGCCAGGGGGTCTCTGTCATCCACTGGCTGCAGCCGCTGGTGGTGGTACGGTGCTGCTACTGTCCAGAAGCCCCTTCCAGGTCTGGCAGAGTGGCTGGCTGGGCCGGGAAAGGGAGATGCTGGCAGCACCACCTTCTGAAAAAAAAGGAGAAGCAAAGGAATCTGTGGTCACCTTTTCTATCTCTCTTTCCTGCCTGGCCAGCAGCCCCACCAGACCTGAAAGGATCTCATCATCATCATCATCATCATCATCATCATCACCACCACCTGAACCAGTGGCATCCCTAGGGTTGGCATCACCCGGTGTGGTAACTTATGATGTCACCCCCTCCCATTGCCCTCCTCCCATCCCACACCATACAGAATCCTCAGCAATATTTTTTTTGTACTCATGTAACCCATAAATCGTAATTCCCATATATCAATGAATGTCATGGTAATAGTTGTGACATAAACAAAGAGCAAAATTAAAATGATAGCTTTAAATTACAATACCCTATGCACAGAATAGTTTCATGTGGTTAAAGTGAAAATCTGAGAAAATGCGATGCTTTTGAAGAATTGTTTAAAAGATTACTTTTCATTTTTTAAATTAAGAATTATTAAATTTGAAACTTTAATATTTGTTTTAAAAACTGGAGTCTTTCCTTTCTCCTCCCACTGACCTTCACCCCCCTCAGAGCATCTTTTCAGCACTTTTAAAGAGACACAGGAGAGTGCCACAGCCTGTTTCTGCCAACATGAATCTGTTTGAGGAACAGTGGTGTCACCCCCTCTTAGGGTGTCACCTGGAGCAGTCCACACTCCCCGTACCCCCCTAGTGATGCTACTGACCTGAACACACTTTTGCCAGTTGTCTGGCATACCCCTCCTGCTGCTCTGCCCTGCGCTTCCTTCTGGGGCAGGGAGGAGAGGGCAGGGCAATGGATAGGAGTGGGGGGTAAGGTGGTCTGCTGCAGCTATCAGTGTTTGGAGTACTGCTGCCACTTGACAGCTCTGTCTATGTCTTCTCCACCCTTTCCATCCGGCAATCCTCTCCTCTCTTCCCACCTGGCCAGCATCACCCACAGAGCTGCCCTGGCTGACAGAGAGGAGTGGCTGGGATACATGCCAGGCAGCCTGGGTGCAACAGCATGAGTTATGCTGCTGACCCACTGCAATGCCACTGACCCACAACATCCTAGACTCTCTCCTCTCTTCCAGTGATTCCCAAACTTTGGTCCTCCAGGTGTTTTGAACATCAGCTTCCAGAAATCCCATCCTCTGTCTGTCCAACAATCAGGTGAAGTCCAAAACATACTGGGGGCCAAAGTTTGGGAACCACTGCCCTACTTCTTTTCAAAACAGATCTTATGCAGGATCTTAAGTCTACCTCTACTCCTGTGAGACTTGTCTGGATAAGTCTTACCTTTTTATTTGTTGTTGTGTACCTTCAAGACGTTTCCAAATTATGGTGACCCTAAGGTAAACCTGTTGCAGGTTTTCTTGGCAAGTTTTTTGTTCAAAGGAGGTTTACCATGGCCTTCTCCTAAGGCTGAGAGAGTGTGACTTGCCCAAGGTAACCCAGTGGGTTTCATGGCTAAGTTGGAAATTGAACCCTGGTCTCCAGAGTTGTGGTCCAATGCTCAAACCTCTACACCATGTTGGCTCTCTAATACTTTTAGATAATTACAAGACAGGTTTGGTGTAGTGATTTGAGTGCCCAATTACGGCTCTGGGGACCAGGGTTCGAATCCCAGCTCTGAAGAAATGTGCGAAGAAAAGCCTTAGGGTTGCCATAAGTTGGAAACAATTTGAAAGCAAACAACAACAACAACTACCTAGCTATTCTCCATGATTTTTCTTTATAATCAATGGTTTATTTTAATTCCTTCGCATATTTTTATTTAAATGGAACAGGATTCATTTCATTGTGTCTGTTATTTTCCTCTGTTGATTTATGCAAACTTCCATTCATATGTAACAGTGAGAGAATGTTAACTGACATGTTTGTTTTTTTTTGTAAAGCAAAATGGAACATTTCAGCTGTTACCAAACAATTGAAAATTAAATTCCAAGTTTAAAATTGAACAAATAACTAGACCAGTGTGACCTCTGCAACAGTTAAGACACAAGCAAGGAAAAACCTGTTTGCTCCACAAGTAGCTAGACAGGCACTGCATATATTGCATGTTAAAATGATAAAAAGTGTTGTTCAGTAGGAAAAGTATGGTGTTACTTTGCTTGGACTAGTACAGTATCATCCAAAATCCACAAAACAGTGCTGCCTTTATTGGGCCAACCAAAATACACATTATACCTATTGTAAGCTTCCGAAGCTCCATTGGCTTTTATATCTGGCAAAGGGTTAAAAAATGATACAGAACAAAGAAAGAAAAGAAAAGAAAGAGACAATGCTCCAAAACACACTGCAGAAATAATCCAGTTCAAGAACTCTTTAACTGCCTGGCTCAATGCTAGGGAATCCCGGAAGTTGTAGTTTATTGTGGCACCAGAGCTCTTTGACAGAAAAGGCTAAATGTCTCACAAAACTACAGTTCCCAGAATTCCCTAGCTCTGAACCAGAGCAGTTAAAGCCACTTTGTTAGCAAAAGAATACTGAATTTCTCAGGAAGCTCTATGCTTTGCATCAGGAAGAATTTTAGGTGTTAGTTTGGACTACGGTAGTTACGGTACTTTTGTTTCCCTTCTAATACTTGTATTCCACTCCTCAGCTAAGACTATTTACCAAAGTGGCTTACAATTAAAACCACACAAACCACCTCTTCTTCAATTGATCTTCATGAGAACTTGTAGTGACATGAGAGAAGGCAGCTGTTCCCAGGTTCTGAAAGCCCCTTCCTAGGATGCATCTGCACTGTAGGAAAATAATGTAGTTTGACACCACTTTAAGGGCTGCAGCTCCATCCTATGGAATGGGATTGCATTGTAATATTGTTTAGATTTTAATATGTAAATAAAAATAGAAATAAAATAAATAAATAAATGATAGTAAAATGGTGACCCTTATTAAAATGGCAAAATCAAGGTTTGCTTTTTGGAATTTATACATTTTTCTGAATATTTTCAAGCCATGGATACTTGAATCAGTGGATATAGAGGGCCGACTGTGTCAGTATAATGATGGATTTGCTCACAGAGGGGCACTTTCTTTTGGTGCACAGCAGTTCCTATCTAATACAGGCTCCTGTATCTTCACTCCCAAGGAAAGGGATGGAAAAAGTGGCAGACAGACTCAGGGACTGACTGATGTTAAATGTGCCAATCCAGAGGAGCCACCTTCCCATTGATCTCCTTTTTCACAATGTACTAACATATTCATGGTGTATAGTGGGAAATCAGGAGAAGATGAAGAATGGGGACAGCAACTATGAAAGAACTAGAAAAGATCCTAAAATGCAAAGACATACAACTCAGCACAAAAGTCAGAATCATACAAACCATCGTATTCCCTATTACCAGGTATGGATATGAGAGCTGGATAGTCAAGAAAGATGATGGGAAGAAAATAAATGCATTTGAGAGAATGTGGTGCTGGAGAAGATTGCCAAGGATCCCATGGACAGCCTAAAGGACAAACAAGTGGGTCCTAGAACAGATCAAGCCAGAGATATCCCTAGAAGCCAAGATGACAAGCTTAGACTGTTGTACTTTAGATACATCATGAAAAGGCACGGATCACTGGAAAAGACAATAATATTGGGAAAGGTGGAGGGAAGTAGAAAGAGAGGAAGGCCACATGCTAGATGGACTTTATTAAAGAGACCATGAATATGAGTGTTCAGGAGCTGGGCAGAGCAGTAGAGGACAGGGGGGTCTGGAGATGGCTCATCCATAGGGTCACCATGGGCCAAGATCGACGCGAAGGCAGTTAACAACAAAGTGGGAAAACACTCATTCTTGCAAGCATGTGTTTGTGTTATGTGTCTTCAAGTCAGTTCTGATTTATGGAGATCCTATCATGGGATTTTCTTGGCAAGGTTTGTTCAGAGGAGATTTGCCATGGCTATCCCCTGAGGCTGAGAAAGTGTGACTTGCCCAAGGTCACCCAGTGGGTTTCATGGCTGAGCTGGGAACTGAACCCTAGTTTCCAGAGTCCTAGTCCAGCACTCAACACACTACACCACATTGGCTCAGCTGATAAAATGCAACTGTGATCTCAGATAGTGCAATCACTGCCGCCGGTGTCTATGTTGTACCATGGTGGAGCAATAAGAGTCTGGAGATTATCACACAAGGGCCAATTCCATTATTAACCCATTACAATCGCTGTGTTGGAAGATAACCATTACAATCATGCTATTGGAGGATAACAGAACACCTCAAAACAAGAGAAAAACCACTCCAAAAATAATCTTAGCAATGAGAACAAATTGCTTGCACTGAAATGAACTCTGGGAAAAGGTCCCAGATTGTTCCATGATAGCACGAATTAAACATTATTGACTTCTGCACCTTCACGATAGTGCTTCATTTGCGCTATTGGCAAGCTATTAACAGGAGTTTAGCATTAATAAGATATTCCAGGAATATTCCATTTTATTCACGAGAGAAGTATGGGATAGCACGACACTGTGTGAAAATCTTCACGCAATTGTACAATCATTTCTCTTCCATTTCTTATCCCTATGTGATAATCTCCTCTCTATTAGAACAGCGCCCGAACTATCTGCATAAGAAACTTGCCCTGCACAGGTGCTCACAGTTTCCTTGTATTTCAGGGTATATTTAGAGAGTCAGCATGGCATAGGGTTTTGAGTGTTAGTTAGACTATGGGCCTAAGCAGACTGCCAGAAATAGTGCACATTAAATTGAGGCACTGCCCTGGCTCGGTGCTAGGGAATCATGGGAACTGTAATTTATTGTGGCACCAGAGCTCTCTGACAGAGAAGGCTCAATGTCTCAGAAAAAAATACAATTCCCATGACTCCCTAGCACTGAGCCAGGGCAGTGCCTCAATTTAAAGTCCACTATTTCTGGCAGTCTGCTTAGGCCCTATGACTCTGGAGACCAGGGTTCGATTCCTGCTCAGCCATGAAACAGAGAAATCTAAATATCTCACAAAACTATAAATCCCAGAATTACATAACATTGAGCCATGGCAGTTAAAGTGGTGTCAAATTGCATTATTTCTGCAGTGCAGATGCAGCCTGTGTTTGATTAGAGCCAACCACAGTGTCCAGAATCTAGATGAAATGCAGGATTGCAGTTTGTTCTAAACAGAAACTCTTACTTTGTTCTTCCTGTTCATTAAGGAGGAAGAACTGAGCCAGTGTGGTGTAGTATTTTGAGTGCTGGACTACAACTCTGGAGACCATGATTCGATTCGCAGTTTGGCCATGAAACCCACTGGGTGACCTTGGGCAAGTCATATGCTCCCAGGGGAAGACAATGGCAAACATCCTCTGAACAAATATTGCCAAGAAAACCCCATGACAGCTTCGCTTTATGGTTCCTGTAAGTCAGAAATGACTTGAAGGCACACATCACACACACATTGAAAAGGAAGAAGAGTACATGAACCCAGGACTCAAGATAAAATAGCAGCAAGGGAAAAAATGTTTTCCTCCACTGGCTAAAATCCTGAAAAAATACACAAAAATATAATTAAAATAAGAAAGCTTTGCTTGTTTCCAAAAAGACAATGAAGTAGGCACCAGATGAGCAATCCTGTGGTGAGCCATACATTGATTGCCATAATCAGGAAGGGACTTTTTCTTATATGTGAGACTGTGTTGACACATTTTACCATTTCTCCATTAACATGCTGCAAGGCCACCAGGGGCCAGATAAAATTCAGGGACTGAATCATCATTTGGCCATACTTATGCATGACTCTTCTTTTCTGCCACTCACAATCAACATAGTATGATGAATCATGATCATTTCTAAACAGTTCCCTGTTCTCCTGATAATGAACTTGGGAAATACTTACCCTCCACTGTAACCTCCAGGATGAAGCTGAGTTCAGATAGCTGCAACTGGCTTCCATTGTACTGGCCATATTGGCACCTATACTGGCCCCCATCTCTGGTAGTGATGTTCTCCAGATGGAAGTCAACCTGATGTTGGGTCTCTGCAGCAGGCAAAACCTGAAATGGCTGAGCTTGGTCCACCTTGTACAAATAAAACCAGGCATCCATGTAGGCCATGGGAGCAAGGCATGCTATCTTGATGGAGTCTCCTTCTCTGAGGCCATCAGACAATACATTCAGGAAAATAAGTGGATGAGGAAATAGGCTAGAAGCCCCCAAAGAACCTGAAAAAGCACAACATAAGGAGGGAGGTATCAAGAAATTAATGTAAAGGACACTGGGCTATAACATCAATTTGCTAACAATTTCTACAAGTACATCTTTTGCATGGCTCAACTCTAGTTTTTGCAGATTCTCAAACAACAGGAAGTGACCAGTGACCAACTTGGAAAGACCAACTTGGACAAGTGACCAACTTGGAAAGAAGTGACCAGTGGGGTGCCACAGGGCTCTGTCCTG
>CM034703.1:136891487-136908165 GCA_020142125.1 Phrynosoma platyrhinos | reverse complement strand
TTTCGGTTGACAAACTCATTCCTCTATGGTACCCACTACTTGCACTCCTTGCATGATCTGTGGGTATATGACACAAGTCCTGCACAGGTGTTCAGGGATGCTGAACATCAGTCACCTTTGTATAGACAAAATGACAGACTGTATATCAGCCTATGACATGTTCTATGCAAGTGCATAGGGATGTGTTCCTGCGCACGTGTGCATGTGTCTGAGAGAATTGGGGGGGGGGGGAATTAAAGCAGCTGCTGCTGGCCTATGTGGTTGCTCTGTCTCTCTTTGTGGCATCCTCGGGGCCAGTGGTGTGGTTGCTGGAGCTTCAATATGATCCCGGAAAAGCCGCATTAATTGCCCCCCCCCAATGCGGTTGCTCCATCCCCATTTAGAGCATCCTTGGGGCGGGCAGTGCGGTTGCTGCGGCTTAGGGAAAAGGCAGCTTCATGTCACCTTTTCTTGCCCATTTGTACAGCCCCTTAGTTTCCCAGTAAGTAATTGTAATCAGATCTGGAATCCCAAAGGGCAGCACTTGCTCCCTCTTTGCCAGCTGTGCAATGGCAGCTGAATGATGCCCAGGTACAGGTAAGCATCAGCAACAGCAGCCTTCACCTTGCCAGGCCTGCTTGAAGTCCAGAAAGGTGACAGATATTCCTTCTTGGCTGTGTGATCCTAGTCAGATCATGGCTCATAGTATTATAGAGCTGGAAGAGACCACAAGGGTCATCCAGTCCAACCCCCTGCCATGCAGGAACTCAAAATCAAACCATCCCCGACAGATGGCCATCCAGCCTCTGTTAAAGACCTCCAAAGAAGGAGACTTCATCAATCTCCAAGGGAGTGTGCTCCACTGTCAAACAGCTCTCACTGTCAGGAAGTTCCTCCTAATGTTGAGGTGGAATCTCTTTTCCTGTAGTTTGCATCCATTGTTCCGGGTCCTGTTCCCTCTCGCCCAGGAAGGGCAGTTCTCTAAAATGCACAACCCAGGGCTATCAGCCAGATTCTCAATGGGAGTCATCACTCTGAAGCTCTTACTGTTTACCTGGAGATGCATCTATTTGTGCACATTACATTACAATAAATAAATTTAAGATTCGGGGGAGGTAGATCAACCCTGGGAGAGAAATAAACTTCCCATAGTTCTGAATTTTCCTTTTTGCCACTGTGCAGGTGCTAGCTATGACCACTGCAATAGCAAGACCTTACTATCAGCTATATTTGTTGACTGTATATGTAAAATACCAGCTGTAATTGATGTTTTATGACTTCTGTTCTTATCTGATGTCAATTTCTCATTTAGTCTAAAGTTATTCTGTTATCTACAGGGGTCCTGGAACCAAACTCCAGTAGATACTGTAGTGGCCAAAACAGAAATGGAGACTCTTGGAATATCCATGAGAGTTTATTTTTACGTCATGGACTCTCAGACAGGTTAGCCCTGTGACTTGAGAGCCCCTCCCTCTGGTAATCAACATCCTTATATACCATCTTACAGAGCTGGTATATAATTACATTAACATATGCATAATTCAACATTTTAATTGGTTACAAGATATAGTTTCAATCTCCACCTCTGTTGATTACATATTAAACTTCTACTTGCGATTCATGAACTATTTTGGCATTACTCATCGACACCTGGATTAACTAATTGGGTTCTATCTCCCTAGCATCCTAACTTGGCTTCCAGTCCAAACTATCACTCTTACTATTTGACATCAACAAACATTCCTTTTTCTATCTCTTCGGCTCTGAAACAGTCTTCCTGTCTTCATGGTCAATTTGACAAAAAACAAAAACAAACAAAAACCTACATTCCTTGCTATCTTTTCCAGTGAAGCCAAAGTAAAAGCCTTTTACAATGGATTAACAAATGCACCATTTTAAACAAAGAATATGAGACCCCAAGCATCATCCAATCCAGCCCCTCATTAGCCATGAGCTTTGTAGTTTCTTTTACATTATTTCATCCCCTACAATACCAAGGGTCCACTGTATAATAATTTGGCATTCATCTTTTCACCTGTGAACAATTAAAACTGTTACTGCAGTAATCTTTTAATCCAGTCACATCTAAAGTAGCATTTAGTAGTTCAGACAAATGATCTCTAACATTCCACTTCCTCTGCTTTCGCTCCCCTCTTGCCGAAGTAAATCTGCTTGGGAACACAGCCTATGATCCAAAAAGACAGAACCCTTTCCTTTACTGTACCGGCCCAGAAAGTTGAACTTAACAATAAACATAATAGCAGACTTCTTGTCATAAGCATTATGTAAATAACATCCATTCACCCAAATCCTTCTCCTTGTTTTGTCCAGAAATATCTTGCAGGTGATATAGAAAAAAACAGCAAACATACCAACTAGAAGAAAGATAATTTTCAGATTTGTGTTACTGTGGAACATCTTGCATCTTTAGAAGACAGTGGGGAAAAGCCAACTTCTCATTACCAATTATTTACAAGATCTGAACAACAAAAAGGAGAAGGTGCTTGCTTAATATTGTAAGGAGGAAATTGCAATTTGTTCCACAAAGGGGAAACAGAAAATTTCCATTTCCTCTTGCACACTGAACTTTATATAGTGGGCCCTTGGCATCCACCAGGGTTTGGTTCCAGAGGCCCCTCCCCAACGGATACCAAAATCTGTCCCATTAAATGCAATGGCACAGTAAAATGCTGTCCCTTATATAAAATGGCAAAATCAAGGCTTGCTTTTTGCATTTTATATATTTTAAAAATATTTTAAGCCATGGATGCTTGAATCCGTGGATAAAGAATCCAGGGATGCAGAGAGCCAACTGCAGTTTTCTTCTGAGAGGCGTTGTTTCAGCTATTGCAGAATTTGTGGGAGGGAGGTTTAACTATTACAATCACTACCCTCACCCAACATTTGCTAACCCAGAGGAATAATGGAAGCATGCTGACATACCATCTATCTCCGTCTGTCTGTCCATCCATCTTGCTCCTTGATCTGAAGCCATCGAGAAACCTAGAACTGGCTTGGTTGCCAAGGTTTGTAAACAGGTGGGTGGACTTTTTGTGGACTGCCTCATTTGGACCCAATTCTGGTGCTTAAATTAATTCTCTTAGCACTGAACTCTCCACATATCAGGTCAGAAAGAAGAGAAGGCAATAGACTTACTTATTTATGGCAACTCGCACTATCAGGGCTGTCACTGGGTTATGTGAATGATTATTTCATGATGTAGTGCCTCACAGACCAAAGAGAGCCATTGGGAGGCATTAGGATTGTTGCCCAAGAGGAAAGAGGGATGTAACCTGAAAAAGTTAAGGGAGCATTTATCTAGAGTATATTACAACAGATGCTTGGTTTTACAGCTTTCAAAACTGTGAATTTGTGTCTGCAGAAATCACAGTCCCATTGTTCTTTTGCAAATTTATACATACAGAATCATCCCCTTACCTCTTAAGTGCTATGTTTTAAAACATTCAATGAATAAAGACTGGGAGGTTATACAGATGGAGAAAGTAATCCGGGATGAATCTGTCTGTCTGGGTTGAATCTCTATTATTCACTTACATCAGAAATGCACCCAATTAAGTTTTTTGGAGGGGCTGCCCAAAATAATCGATATCAGGGTATTTTCCAAGTTTTTTTAAAAAAAGGATTCGCATCGTCGGCAGTGTAAATAACCGATGTGAATAGACCCAAATAGACTTGGAATAAAACTGAATGCCTTGAACACATTTTGAATACATACAAGCAAGCTTGTAAAACGTGGGTTAGACAATGCAGCTGTTAAATTGATTTGTAATTGGCTGACTGGCTGAACTGAAAGAGTGCTCAGCAATGGCTCCTCTTCATCCTGGAGAGGAGTGACCATTGGGGTGCCACAGGGTTCTGTCCTGGGCCCAGGGCTATTCAACATCTTTATCAACAATCTGGATGAAGGAATAGGGGGCATGCTTCTCAAATTTGCATATGATATCAATTAGGAGGAATAGCTAATACCCCAGAGAACAGGATCAAAATTCAAAATGACCTTAATAGATTAAAAAGCTGGGCCAAAACTACCAAAATGAACTTCAACAAGAAGAAATGTAAGGTCCTGCATGTAGGGCACAAAAATGAAATGCACAGATATAGGATGGAAGACATCTGGCTTAACAAGACTACATGTGAAAGGGATCTAAGAGTCCACATCAGTCAACGGTGTGATGCAGCAGCTAAAAAAGGCCAATGAGATTCTAGACTGTATCAATGGAAGTATAGTGTCAGGATTGAGGGAAGTAATAGTGCCACTCTATTCTGCTTTGGTCAGTCCTCACCTGGAATACTGTGTCGTTCTGGGCACTCCAAGTCAAAAAAAATATTGAGAAGCTGGAGTGTGTCCAGAGGATGGTGACCAAAATGGTGAAGGGTCTGGAAACCATAAAGCCCTATGAGGTGATACTTAGGGATCTGGGTCTCTTTAGCCTGGAGAAGAGAAGGTTAAGAGGTGATAGGATAGTCCTGTTTAAATATTTGAAGGGGTGTCATAGTGAGGATGGAGCAAGCATGTTTTCTTCTGTTCCAGAGAATAGGACCCAGGACAATGGATTCAAACTACAGGGAAAGAGATTCCACTCAATATTAGGAGGAACTTCCTGACAGTAAGAGCTGTTTGATAGCGGAGCACAGCCCCTCGGAGAGTGGTGGAGTCTCCTTCTTTAGAGGTATTTAAACAGGGACTGGATGGCCATCTGTTGGGGGTGCTTTGATTGTGAATTCCTGATGGCAGAAAAGGGTTGGACTGGAATGCCCCTTGGGGTCTCTTCCAACTCTAGGATCCTATGAGTCTATGACATTTTCATTGCAACAAACCTGCAGTCAAGAAAGTGCCGCCCCTTACGCAGTGGAACAGCCACTGATGGGGAGAAGAGAGGAAAAGAAGGGAGAGAAAAAGAGATGCTGATCCCCTGAAGTGGTGGCAGGAAGCTGAGGGTGCAGGGACAAGGGAAGGGTGCCTGCACATGTGAGCAACCAAACTGGCAGAGATGTGGTTCCATAGTGTGAATAACAAACCCAGGATGTATGAGTGAGGTTATTTGCATCCTTCAGGTGAGAAAAAAATATCTGAATGACCCCTGGAAGTGGAAAAGAAGCTGAGTGTGAGGAAGGAGGAGCAAGCAGTGAAAATGAAAGCGAAGTCTTTTGAGCAGAATATTCCACATGCCTTTGGATTGTTGTTTTAGTTAAATTAAGCTATTTAAATTGTTATTATTAAGGTAATCACTATGCAAGCAATAATTAACCTGTTAAACGGAGATAGTTCACATCACAATAATTTCATAATTATCTACCTCTGATGTGATTTGAACAGTATAACCAATTCAGGGTTTTTTTAGATATAACTATAAAACTAGTATGAAAAGTTTTTTGTGGGTTTTTCAGGCTGTGTGGCCATGTTCTAGAAGTTTATTTCTGATGTTTTGCCAGCATCTGTGGCTGGCATCTTCAGAGAAATGAAGATGCCAGACACAGATGCTGGCAAAATGTCAGAAAGAAACTCTTCTAGAACATGGCCACATAGCCTGAAAAACCCACAAAAAAATATGGATGCTGGCCATGAAAGCCTACGACTTCACAGTCTGAAAAGTTGTTATTGTAAAAATGAAACCTGTGAGGAAAAGTGTTGGGGGGGGGGAGATTAAATCAAGTCTTTTTGAGTAGTGATTTAAATCATGATCAATGTGATCTAAATCAGTGATTTAAATAACTATTCAGAAAGACTCAATTTAATCATGTGAACCCCCCCCCAAAAAAAGACACTCTTCCTCACTATAAGCTTAATATATATTTAACAGAAATGTTACCGAAAACTCATTCTTGCTGGTATAACCTTAATATTTACAACTAAATGAAGGTTTCATTTTTAGAATAACAACTTTTCAGACTAGTTTTATAGCTTAATAAAACCCAGATTTGGTTATACTATTAGAATCACATCACAGTCAGATAATTATGAAATTATTGTGAACTATCTTCAGTTTAACAGGTTAATCAGTCCTTTGGAAGGAGAAAAATAATCATAACCTTAATCAGTGATTTAAATCCTGATTTTAAATCAAACTGATTTTAATCAAATCCGTCCTATCTATAACTACATGGAAGTTCATTAGGAAAATGCAGTTGACTACATCATATAATACAGTTGTGCTGAAATGGATTTATATGAATGGGTGTTTTTAGCTATTATTTCATATCCTCCATTTTCCTTGGATGCCCTACATTTACTATGCCTTGTCCTCCATCTGCCCCAGGACTCCCAGATGTCCTCCTTTTTCAAGGCACTTCCTACATTTTACCATGCCTTGTCCTCCATCTGGCCCAGGACTCCCAGACGTACTCCTTTCTTTACATTTCAACCTTCTGCCCAAGAATTCCAAAACGTCCTCCATTTTGAGCACAACTAAGAACCACGCATTTATAGTAATATGAGGGGTTTTTTTTACTTTTGGTTTGGGAATGTCTTCCATTTTTCTTGAATTGCCTACATCTGGTGGTGCCTTATCCTCCTCTGTGGTTAGGAGGACATCTGGTCACCCTCGACACGTCCTCCATTCCAACCTTCTTCCCAGGAGGAATTCCAAAACGTCCTCCATTTTGATCACGACTAAGAACCATGCATTTATAGTAAGTAATATGAGGGTTTTGTGGTTTTATGTACTAAACCAGGGGTAGGCAACCTTTCCCCTTTAAGGGCTGAGGGACTTCAGCTCCCAGAAGCCTCAGCCATGTTGGCCAATAGCCCCATGTTGGCCAATAGCTCCTGGGATTCTGGGAGCTGAAGTCCCTCGGCCCTTAAAGGGGAAAGGTTGCCTACCCCTGTGCTAAACTCTTCCATTTCCCTTGGATATCCTACACGTAACCATGCTTCGCCCTCCTTGGAGGCGAAGAGGAGGAGGAAATTTGCTCCCTCTTCCCCTCAGGAGGAGAGCGCCTGAAGGAGGCGGTCCGCCATTTCCCTCCCCTCAGTGGGCGTCCCACTTCCGGAAGAAGGCAGGGCCGACAAAATGGCGGCCGGCGGGCTTCCGGTGCTGCTGCTGCTGCTTCTGTGTGAGGCGGCGTCGGTGTCGCGGGGCTCCCTCCTCCCTCAGGCGGGCCTTCTCCCTCAGGACGCCGAGTTCACCTTCCTCTTGCCGGCCGGGCGCCGGGAGTGCTTCTACCAATTCGCCCCGGCCAACAGCTCCATGGAGGTCGAGTACCAGGTGCGGAGGCCCCACCCCGCCATCCTCACCGCCCAGGCGTCCTCTTTCCCCCGGACACGTCCTCCAGTCCAGCCTTCTGCCCAGGAGGAGTTCCAGAATATCCTCCCTTTGGAGCAGCATGACTGTGAAGCATGAATTAATATTTCTAGGAGTGTGTGTTAGGCTTTTGTTTGGGAAGGCCTCTACATTTGACAGGGTCTTGTTCTCCATGGCGTTTTGGAGGACGCCTGGTGAGGCTGACCAGGCCTCCTCCTTGTCCAGGGGGCGTCCTCCATTTCTGCCTAGGTGTCCAGGAGGGATTCCCAAATGTCCTCCTTTTGGAGCAGCAGGACTAAGAAGCATTAATTTACATTTCTAGGTGTGTGTTAGGCTTTTGTTTGGGAAGGTCCTACATTTGACAGTGTCTTGTCCTCCATTGCGGTTTGGAGGACGCTTGGTAAGGCTGACCAGGCCTTCTCCTTGTCCAGGGGGCGTCCTCCATTTCTGCCTTCTGTCCAGGAGGGATTCCAAAGTGTCCTCCCTTTGGAGCAGCAGGATTAAGAAGCATGGATTTATATTTCCACGAATATGTTTTGGCTTTTGTTTGGGAAGGTCCTACATATGACAATGCCTTGTCCTCCATGGCGGTTAGGAGGACATGTGGTCCAAGGTGACCAGGCCTTTCCTTTTCCAGGACTTGTCCTCTATCCCAGCCTTCTCTCCAGGAGGAATTGCTTGGATGTCCCACATTTTATGGCGCCTTGTCCTCCATGGCGATTAGGAGGACATATGGGCCAGGCTGGCCAGGCGTCCTCCTTGTCCAGGACACGTCCTCCGTTTCTGCCTCCTGCCCAGCTGGAATTCAAAAATGTCTTCCATTCTGAGCAGGACGAAGAAGCATGAATTGATTTATATAAGTGTTTTGAGCTTTTTATTTTGTTATATCCTGCTTTTGTCTTGAAGGTCCTATATTTGTTACATCTTGTCCTCCATGCCTGGGCCAGGGTGACCAGTCATCCTCCTTTTCCAGGGCACATCCTCCATTTTAGCCTTCTGCCCAGGAGGAATTCCAAAATGTCTTCCCTTTTGAATAGGACTAAGAAGCATAAATTTATATTTGTGTTTTGAGCTTTTATTTGGTCATGGCCTCCATTTTCCTTGGATGTCCTACATTTCACAGTATCTGCTCCTCTTTTGAGGTGAGGACATTTGGTTCAGGGTTCTCAGAGGTCCTTCTTTTCCAGGACATGTCTGTCAGTCATCCAACCTTCTGCCCTGGATTGGAAATCCAAAATTCCCTCCCTTTTGAGCAGGACTAAAGCCTGAATTTATCTTTCTAGGGGTGTTTCAAACTTTTATTTGGGCATGTCCTACATTTTTCATGAAGGTCTGACCATTTTGTGGTGCCTTGTCCTCTTTTGCAGTGAAGACATAGTCACCGCCTCTTCTTACACACACTTCTGTTTTATTTCTAAGATTTTTCTGTTTTGGGACTCTGCAGATTTTAGGATGGGTTTTTCAACTAAGGTTTTAACTACGTACCTACTGTTTTGAGCTTAACTTTTGATATGGGTGTCCCCACACACACACACTATTTGTGGTTTAATGTTGTTGTGTGCCTTCATTTCCAACTTGGAATTTTCTTGGCAAGATTTCTTCAGAGGGAGTTTTTCCCTTGCCATCCTCTGAGGCTGAGAGAGAGTGACTTACCCAAGGTCACCCAGTGGGCTTACATGACTGAGCTGGGATTTGAACTCATGTTTCCAGAGTCATTGAATCCAACACTCAAAGCACTACAGTGTGCTGGCTCTGTAGTTGCTGTTGTTGTGTGCTTTCAAGTTGTTTTCCGACTTATCATTACCCTATCGCTGGGTTTTCTAGACACATTTCTTCAGAAGGGGTTTGCCATTGCCTTTCCCTGGAGCTGAATAAGTGTGACTTGACCCAACATCACCCAGTGGGTTTACATGGCTGAGCTGGGATTCGAACCCTGATCTCCAGAGTCGTAGTCCAAAACTCAAACTACTACACCACACTTTATTCTGTAAGTACATTGGTCCCTTGGTATCTGTTGGGGTTTGGTTCCAGGAACCCCAGTGGATACCAAATTCTGTGGATAAACAAGTCCCGTTAAATACAGTGGCACAGGAAGATGGTGTCCCTTATATAAAATGGCAAAATCATGGGTTGCTTTTTGGAATTTATGTATTTTTAAAATATTTTCAAGCGTAGATGGTTAAATCCATGGATGCAGAATTTGTGGATACGGAGGGCTGACTGTAATTCCTTGAGTGACAGCCAGTGTGGTGCAGTGGTTTGAGTGCTAGACTACAACTCTGAAGACCAAGGTTCAAATTCCACTTTGGCCATGGAAACCCATTGGGTGACCTTGGGTAAGTCACGGTTTCTTAGCCTTGGAGGAGGCAATGGCAAACCCCATCTGAACAAGTTATTTTGCCAAGAAAACCCCATTGGGTCACCTAAGTCTGAAGCAACTTGAAGGTATACTACAACAACAATTCCTTGACTCACTTCTGGGAGAAAGGGGAGATATAAATAAAATGATTATCAGAGGGAACCCTTCTTATAGCAGGACAAATACATTTCTCTACATGTACGTAGTTCTCTTCTGGAAAGTTTGGGTAGCCCATGAATTTGATTTTGCCCAAACTAGTCACCATTACTCCTTCACAGATGTAGCTTTTGCTTGTTACAGAAAGAATAGATAGGGAGAAACTGACAAAATAATGAACTATATTACAGCAGTGTCCCAAAGTCTGTTTACTACTTACAGTTTCCACAACCGGTATTGCCACAACCACCAATGTGTTGAATGTTTTTTAAGACCTTGTGGAAATCATATTTCTGGAACAGAGGTTCCAGAGGATTTGAGAAAGCACATTCTACCATTGTTTGCTATCTCTGCCATTTTTGGAAATCATTATACTGAAACAGAAGTTGTTAAGACCAGAGGAAGCACAGTGGACACAGTTTGGGATATGTAGTTCTCTATAGCATTTTGTATTGTGTATCCTGTGTTTTGTAATATTACTGCAACGTAGTTACTTACACATAAATATATAGTCATTGCAAATATAGTGAAGTTGTGGTTTCCTTCTTTTGGGACATTGTTCTAATACAGTTCATTATTTTGTCAGTTGCTCCCTAGCTATTCTTTCTGTGTTTTCTGTGAACCCCTCCTGTTGTGTGTTTTCCACTTTTGCTTGTTACGTTTGTTTTCACAGAGGACCTGCTCCATAGCACAACAGTCCTGTAAAGCAGACTAGTTCAGAAAAGAGGAACTCTTTCCCCAGAGTGTTTCCTAATGCAAGCTCAGATTTGCACTCTTTGCTGGCTTTCCTCCCTCATAAATCACTTTTTGTCTCCTTCAGGTTATTGGTGGGGCCGGGCTGGACGTGGATTTCTCCTTGGAAAGCCCTTCAGGCTCATTGCTGATTGATGAGTATCGGACATCAGATGGGGTGCACACGTAAGTGGCGTGGTTTATCACCCAGGCCTGCAGGCAGGGGCAGGTAATTTCATGTAAATGGTTGTACTTACAACACATCCAGAAAGAATCCGGTTCTCTCTCTGGCTTGGGGCAATTAGCTATTGATTGTCTTTTAAATCTTATTGCAATAACATAATGAAGGAGATGTTCAAGACAGATAAATGGGCATAGTCAGCCATCCACCTTTGCAACTTTTAGTTTTGTGGATTTGATTATTCACAGATTTGATTAATATGCTCTTTCTAGGAATTACTAGGTCCTCCAATATGATACTATAGTCAACATCTACAGAAGTCACACTAGAGAATAATAGAGATTCCTAGATAGAACACTTCTTTAGGCATTTGTAGGTCCTCCAGCATGATTATGTTGACTATAGAGTTGCCTTAGAGGACCTAGAGAGGTGTTATCGCAGATTTTTTTTTAAAAAAAGTGGGTTTTTTATTTGCAGTTTTTCCACTTTCATGAGGGTCCAGCCCCACTAATCCAGTGAATGAGGAGAGTCCCCTTTAGTTCTTCAGACAGTGGCTAGCTTAACTATGGGATTTCCTACCACAGGATGTGGTGATAGCCACCAATTTGGATGTCTTGGAGAAAAGATTAGATAAGTTCATGAATGAGAACTCCGTTTATCAATGACCACCAGTCATGATGGTTCTAAATTAACCTCCAGTTTCAGAAGCAGTATGCCTCTCAGCATATGAGGTTTAAGTGCTGGTGTAGGACTCTGCAAGAATAGGATTTGAATTGTTACTCGGCCATGGAGACACTGGGTGACCTTGGGCAGTTCATACTCTCTCAGCCTCAGAGGAAGGAAATTGCAAATCACTTCCTGTCTAAATCTTGCCCTGAAATCTAGCAACTATGAGGGAGTTGCTATAAGATGAAGTCAACTTGAAGGCATATAGCAGCAGAAGCTTCTCAATACTGGATGCTGAGGAACATGTGTAGGAAGGTGCATTTGTCCCTGTGTTCTCCTTTCATGTCTGATAGGCCACAGTGGGAAAGAATACTGGGCTGGATGAGGTTTTGGCCTAATCAGGTAGGACTCTTACATTTCACTGTTTGTGTGTGTGTACCTTTAAGTGGCCTGTTGACCTATGGCAACCCTGTGAATTTCTTAAGTCATGGAATACTCAGGGGTGATTTTGCCAGTTCCTTCCTCTGAAATAGAGCCTGCAGCACCTGGTATTCATTGGCAGTCTCCCATCCATTAACATTTGTTGATACACATAGAGCTAAGTAATGCATTAAAAGTCCTGGAAATGAGCCACATTAATTGGGATGAACAAAAATGTGTCTAAATGTAAAAAGAATTGCCATTAAATGAGCTAGAATCAGGACCTAAAGTAAGTGTGATCTTTAGGGGAGTTAAGGAGAATAGACAAATTATTTGCCCATACTCTGTGAAGCAAAAGAAATTGGAATGAGACTTGTATGTCTTGTGCACATGTACTGTTTTAGTATATATGAACTTTGGCTTGCCCAGCTGAAATGGAAACATGTTCTTGTTATGAAGTCTTCGCTCAGGCTCTGCTGCTTTCTTTTCTTTGTCTGCAGAGTTGAACCAATAGAGGGTGGAGATTACAAGTTGTGCTTTGACAACTCCTTCAGTACCATCTCAGAGAAGTTGGTGTTCTTTGAACTAATCTTCGATAGTCCCCAGGATGATGAAGATTTGAATCAGTGGGCGGAAGTGGCTGAACCAGAAGAAATGCTTGACATTAAGATAGAAGACATTAAGGTGTGCAGAGAGGCAAGGGGAAGATGATCAATGGAAAGTGAAAGAACCAGATATTTTAGACCCCAGCAGAAGCTTTGCACTGGGTAGCATCATGAGACAAAAAAGCCAAAAATTTTCAGGGTTGGGACTGGTCCCTGACTTCAGGCTGTTCCTCTGAAACACAGCACAAGTTCAGGGTCTGGCTGTTGCTCTTCTCTGTGGCTCCATGATGAGCTGAGAAAAGAAGAATGGGGAAGGCTGCAGTACCAACACAAGAACAAAACCACACACACACTAAGTTCAGAGCAGCAGAGTTTTGCTTTAATTCTACACATTTTGCTTGGCTGAGATAGCCAAGCTAAAGTCAGAATTGGCCCCACCCTTCTTTTGCCTTTCCCACTTCAGCTCAGAGCCTCCATGCCCCACCATGGGTTCTGCTTCCATGTCTTCATAGAGCTGTCACCACCACACTGAAGAATTTCTCCAGGACAAGGCTATAAGACAAAATCTGCTATTAATTTTATTAATTTATTTAGTTTGATGGCCAAGTAGCTGCTTGGTCCTCATTTAATATACTACTGGTCTTTCAAAAGATAGGAACTCCCTAGTAAGACCCAAGGTTTGTGCTGCACTCTAAGCAATGTAACAAGTGCCTTGAAGAGGGTAAGAGTTGATTGCTGCTTTCTGCCGATTTATTTACTTCAGTTATATCATGCCTTTATCCCAAAAATGGGACTCAAGGAGGCTCACAGTAAGACTGATTTTTTAAAAAACAAAGTTAAAACATGAAGCGTTCAAATGCAAAGCCCAACGAAGTTAAAAATGTTAAAAACATCAATAAAGAAAATACAGTGCCTACCTGGTAAGAAAAATCCTGGCTACATAAAAGGGTTCCTTTTGCTTCTCAGAGCCTCTCCCCTCCCTTCCCCCCCCTCCATATTTTTGCAGAGGGTTTTGACTATCAAAGTCCAGGATGGGCTGATAGCCAAGATCCTTTGGACAAGCAAGATGTTTTAGTTTTGAAAACAGCTTTTGAAGTTTGTTAATTGGGGGAACAATAATGTAGATGGTTTCAGACACTAAAGGATTTTCATGAAGGAGGAGTTGAGAGAGGCAAGAAATTTGGACAGTGAAAAGAGGTGGTGCCAGGAGGTTGTGGTTCAAATTAACCCCAGTACAGTGAAGATGGAGAGAAGCAAATAATGCCTACAGAGGAGACTTTGACAAATGAGTATCTCCTGGATACAAAGACTTGCCATCTTATGGTATGAGATAAAGTAGTGTTAATAAGCCAAGATAGTGTTCCTTTCTCTTCTGAGCTGATTTCCCAGTGAAAATGGAACTGATTTTTCTTCCTTTTTGGCCAGCAATAGTTACCATCAAGCCCCTATTCTGTTTATAACTAGGAAAGAAAACTGGTATCTCTTTCCTATAGTCCCTTGATTCCTCTGGGTTTGACCATCATTAGCATGAGTCCTACATTGAATCCAATAATCTCTGTATTGCCTTTTTATCTTGTCACTGTAGGAATCTATTGAAACCATGAAGAGCCATCTTGAGCGAAGTATTCAAATGCAGGCACTGCTACGTGCCTTTGAAGCACGAGACCGCAATTTGCAGGAGAACAACCTGAGCCGGGTCAACTTCTGGTCAGCTGTCAATCTCAGTGTGCTGGTGGTGGTGTCCTTCCTCCAGGTGTATATGTTGAAAAGCCTCTTTGAAGACAAGAGGAGAGTCTGGACGTAGCACAAAAAGAAACTGACTCCCCCACCCCATTGGCAGCTGTGGGATCCAGGACCAGTGCCAGCACCCATATTGCTAAAGCTTAATACGGCCAGAAGTCACCACCAATTCGATCTTGAGCTCTTTGCAGAAGGGGTTCAAGGAATCAGTCAGGATAAAGGCAGGTATTAGAATGGGGGCATGGAACATCAGCATTTCTATGATGGCATTTGAAGCAGTGCTGGTGGTATAGGGCAAAACAGGAGCATGTGGAAATTGTAAAAGGACAAGTAGGAGTTGAGGAGACAGAACTGTTGGGTGAGAGCAGACCTGAATAAGAATACAAGGTAACTTCAGTGCCTCTTCTGCTTCAGTAGCTCCTCCATTGATAGTGAAGGGTGGAAGGTTTCCTGAAAGACTATAGCTTGGAAAAGAGCTTGTCCCTTGGCCTTAATCTTGGATATCCTGCGTCAGACTGGATCCATGTGTGCCTTAGCCAGAGGTGCTAGCCTGAATGGAAGTAGGTGTTCCCCTATCCTCCCACAGTTAAAAGGTTTTTAGCCTTTCCTCTTTGTTTTGAATATTCTTGCCCAAAAAGGCACCACTATTTCAGAACATTAACAATCTCCCTGACTAGCTTTGATGATCTCTCCCTCCACGATTCTCTACCATTTTTTTCTAGGCATGGATGCATGAGGAATATGTGCAATTGCTGGAGAGATTGTTGAAAAAGCTTTAGTTCCAGCAGTCTGGTAAGGATGAGGTGGAAAGGGCTGCTGGTAGTCTCATTTGGGTTATCCGCTTCCCCAGTCCAGAATTCTTACATATGAATTCTTACATACATTCTTCACATATGAAATGTGAATCATTTGTTCCCCTGAAAGGAGGGGGAAAACCCATTGCATTTCAAAATTACCTCCTTAAATGTCTTTAAATATTGGGATTCAGTAGCAAATAGCCTCTTTTGGGTTTATTTGAAGCTGACATTCATAGCTCATGAATGCAGTCTGAGTCCACTGTTTTTTGTCCTTGGGTTGATACTACAGTACCTGCAATTTTTTAACTGGTCCTAGGATATGAGGTTCCTTTCACATGAAAATTGTAGTGCTATGGTTCTAGTTTAATTGCCATGGCAACATCCTATGGAATGATGGGATTTGCAGTTTTACTGCATTTCCCAGGATTCCATTGAGCAAAACCATGACCATGTAATCATAGTGCTATAACTATACTGTGAAAGGGACCAGAGACATTTCAGTTGTGTGATGTGATGTTTCTATGATGGTAGCAGATACCTGTCTTTATAATAATCAGGAGAGATATGTGTTTATAGTAGGTAAGGAGCCAATCCTTCCAATCTCCTGCCTGTGTTACTTTCTAGACCAGGGACCGGCAACCTACGGCCCCCAGGCTGGTTCCGGCCCAGGTCGCCGGACTTACCGGCCCAGGCAGACCCCTGTTGCCGCGGCGGCGCATTTTCCCCTCCGTCAGGCCGCAACGCATTTGCGCATGCGCAGGAGTACTGCACATGCACAAATGAGTCGCGGCCGCCATTTTGGAGAACAAAATGCCGCCCCCCCCCCCCGGCCCAGTGGAAAGAGGAACTTTGGGGGACCGGCCCAGAGCAAAAAAAGGTTGCCTACCCCTGTTCTAGACCCTCCATGATCCTTTACCTACTAGTTGGGATCCAATTCAAGAAATAAACTGGTGTAGAAGAGTATGTGGGAGAGGGGTGGTGGTAAGGGTGAAGAGGATTATGAGCAAAGGAAGGATTTAGCAGCCCTTTCACAGTTGGCACTGGATCCCTGCCCTGACTTTTCACAATGTTAGGGTCGGATTCCTTGTAGCTTTAGCTTTGGTTCTTTCCTCATTGCAGTGAGTTGAATGATCAAGAGCAATTGATTTCTTGCCCCGACAGCCATTTTCTAATGTGGAGTTATATTTCACTTTTTTCCTATGTATGATAAGTGTATGAAAAAATTACTTGAAAGTTCCAATATGTGAGGCCCAAGCTGGTTTTTCATGGTACTATGCCTTCAGCAGGACAAGCTTCTATTAGTTTTGCAAGCTGCATCCAAAGTCAGCTGATGGCATGAAAATACTACATGCTGAAATACTTTAGGCTTTCTTGGGCTTCCTCACCTTACAGAACATGAGAGACACTGCCAACTTTGACCCTTTTGAATGTCAGTGTTTCTGGTTCAATAAATTGTCTTTTGAATTAGATCTGGTTCTGGTCTTGGATAGTATAAAATAGTGGTAACATGCCCCTCCCTTCTGTAGGAGTTCTCTGGTGTACTGGGGTCAGAAAGGACCAGCCTATGCAGTGACTAATACCCTCCTTTTCTAGGATGTCCTACATTTCAACCTTCTGTCCAGGAGGAATTTCAAACTGTCCTCCATTTTGAGTGTGACTAAGAAGCCTACAGACAGATGCAACTTTAGTGCTAACTGAAATATGCCAACAAATATGGAAAACAAAGATGTGGACAACAGACTGGAAGTGCTCGATATACATACCAATCCACAAGAAAGGAG
>CM034703.1:136840124-136887951 GCA_020142125.1 Phrynosoma platyrhinos | reverse complement strand
CTATGATTCTATGATTCTAAGAATATTAATTGATTGTGTCTTCCTGCCTGGTAGTGGGTTGGATTGGATGACCCTTTTTGGTCTCTCCCAACTCTATGGCTGCATCCGCACTGCAGAGGTAATCCAGTTTGACACCACTTTAACTGCCACAGCTCAATGCTATGGAATTCTGGGAACTGTAGTTTGTTGTGGCAGCAGAGCTCTAGTGCTACAACAAACTACAATTAAAGGAATTTAAAGTAAGGGCTGTTTGACAGTAGAACACACTCCCTCAGAGATTGGTAGAGTCTCCTTCCTTGGAGGTCTTTAAGCAGAGGCTGGATGTCCATCTGTCGGGGATGCTTTAATTGGGAGTTCCTGCATGGCAGAATGGGGTTGGACTGGATGGCCCTTGTGGTCTCTTCCAACTCTAGGATTCTATGAATTCCATTTCATTCAGAATTTTTTGTCCCTCAGTATGTTTATAAGGGAATAATCCAGCAGATATTACATGTGTTTATGATTACTGATAGTAACTTCCCCTTGCAGTAGTTAAAAGAATGTGATTAAAGTGAATACTCTGAATTTGTGAAGATTGTAGGCTTATCGACGGGTCTAAATTCTGGTGTAACATTTTGAGACGAGTAAAAGAAGATCTCAAATGAGAGATCAAACTAAAGATAAAGGGTTAACAGTATGAGATTCATTCTAGGAAAGAAAATCTGTTGTGCTTAGAAGCTCTGGTCCCTGCCCAGCATGATGAATAATTGTTTTATTATTAACAGCAGTTGAATTTAAATGTTTCTTGTCAACAGCATATAATAATGAAAAAAGCACATTCTGTGGCAGAAGATATTTGATCTGATCAAGCATAGCTGCTACGTTCTTAAACGAAAACATATAATGAAGGAGAACTGTAATATTAATTCACAGGGTTTCCAATCAGACTTGACTCCATTGAAGAGGATAGAGCTCATATTCATCTTCCTTGCCTCCCCACCTTTGCATGCAGCCGAATTTGCCCCTCCAATATCTGCAAGAAGCATTAGGAATGGTGTGTAGTTGCACCATTGCAACTGTTACTGAGTAGTTACACCAAGCATTCCTGCACCCCTCTCTTTTCTGATATGAAGGTGATATTAAAAGGGATGTTTAAAAGGGATGATGTGAAGGTGATATTAAAAGGGATGTAGCTGCGAGAGTGCCTTACTCTGGGAAATTGCCTTGCCACACTGAGGAGGGAGGAAGCTTGTTTCTTGCTGCTCTAGACAATAGGACACACAACAATGGATGCAAGCTCCAGGAAAAGAGATTCCAGCTCAACATTAGGAGGAACGTCCTGAGAGTAAGGGCAGTTCGACAGTGGAAGACACTCCCTCAGAGAGTAGTGGAGCCTCCTTCTTTGGAGGTCTTTAAGCAGAGGCTGGATGGCCATCTGTCAGGGATGCTTTGATTGGGAGTTCCTGCATGGCAGGGGGCTGGACTGGATGGCCCTTGGGGTCTCTTCCAACTCTATGATTCTATATTTGGAGATCCAGGTGGCTCAGCGTGAGGAAGCTCAAGAGCATGTAGCCAAGACATATTAATCAAGATTGGAATCTGCATAATCCCTTCACCAATAAGAGTGATGTTGGGTGATAGAGCTTATGCTTACAAGTGAACAGAAATCCAAGTACACTTCCCTCTGGGAGCAATATCCCTTTGTCCAAAGACATTTGCACTGCTTGTCTGGCCATTCACAACTGCCTTTCTCATTCTTCTCTCCTGGAAGCTACCCCCGAGTCCCACATTCTGCCCTGGGATAGGTTTTGCCTTATAAAAATGCCTGCAACAATTTGGTTTCATTTGAGGTCGGACAGACGCTCTGTCTGTATTTTGCTTTACTCCTCAGCATTGCTGGCCACACCATGATCCTCACACAGCTTGCTGAGCCACTTCTCTTCCCTTTACTCCTGATTGGAACTCTGCATCTGGAATCAGTACAATATTTCCCTCTGCAATTCCTTAAGTCACTGTCTGCTACCAATTTTCATTCCATTAGTCCCTGAACATGTGTGCGAATGTATTTCAATGGATGGTGATTATCTTTGACACATAAATAAAACTGTTTTGGAACTTGCACTCTGGAGTTCTGCCTTTCCCCACTTTGAGTTGTTTTAGCCCTCTTGTCTGCTTTTAATTAGAATCATAGAGTTGGAAGAGACCACAAAGGCCATCTAGTCCAACCCCCTGCCATGCAGGAACTCACAATCAAAGCAATGGCTATCCAGTCTCTTGTTTCAAAACGTCCAAGGAAGAAGACTCCACCCTCCGAGGAGCACCTTCACTGTTGAACAGCTTCTATCACCAGGGAGTTCCTTGTAATGTTGAACTGCAATCGCTTTTCTATAGCTTGCATCTATTGTTCCGGGTCCTAGTCTCTGGAGCAACAGAAAACATGCTTGCTCCATCCTCAGGATGACATCCCTTCACATATTTAAACAGGGCTATCATATCCCCTCTTAACCTCCACTTCTCTAGACTAAACATACCCAGCTCCTTAAGTCTCTCCTCATAGGTCTTCATAGTTTCCAAAATTGCCATTTGAGCTACTAAAATCCCCCTATTTGAGTATTAATTGTGAGTGCCCTCTTGGGATCCTGCGTTTTGGGTAACAAATCTTATTGCAGAGAGCTCTAAGTAGAGAAAATTACCATGTCCTTATGTGAAATGAGAGACAAGGAGAAATTCTCTTGGATTATTTTGGTTGAGTGGAAGATAGGCTAAGTGAAAAATACATAAGAATTGAATGAAGAGACAGCTCTAAAAGAAGAAAACCAACTTTATAGAGCAAATTAGTTTTGACAGAGCAGGAACTGAAATAAACTGTTGAGAGATATTAAAAGCATGAAAAAGAAAAACTATGGAATCACTACAGTATGTATAGGAACAGGATAACATTTTGGAAATTAAGCTGAAAATGCACGCCATTTCAAGAAGAACAGAATATAATTTAGGTTTTATTCCGTTCAGTAAGAAATATGGGGAGAGAAAACAATAATTTAAAAATTGAGACAAACACTAGCTCAGGAGACCTCTTGTCTGTTCAGAGGTTAAGTGGGATTTATTCCCAGATAACTGCCTATAGGAGGGCAGCCTAAAATGACAGCTTTACCAACTATTCCGTTCAAAAACAACAGCATCCACAACCTGTATTATAATAGCAATTGCATTTTTTCCCTCTTGAGCAACAGAAGTTCCTTTAAAGTACATGTTTTTTTAAAAATAAAATATAAAGAAAAATACAGCAGATACTCCAACTGTCCTAGAAAATAAAGGCTCATCCATATTGTTAGTTGAACTATTCTAGTTAATCCACTGCTATCCCACTGTTTCAGCTGCTTCTAAAGTGTCCCAGTTTTGTTCCTCCTCCCACTTTCCCCTGTTTGTAATAATTTGGAGCTCTCTGACAGACTGGGCTGAATACCTCACCAAACTACAAACCTCAGGATTATACAGGATAAACTCACAACAGTTAAAAGTAGTGTTAAATTGCTTTAATTCTGCAGTGTGGAAACCACCTCAGGTGCATATGCTGCCCCTGGTATCTGAACCACCATACAGGTAAAATGATTTTGAGGAGAGTGAAAAACATTTTTAAGACAAACATTGCAAAATATTAGATTACCAGCAGTCATAGGTAACTCCTAAATGACCAAAGGAAGATTTTTGTAACCCCTCAATATGACTATAATTCCAAAAAGGATCATCCTCATATTTGGGTTTTAGCCTCATCATCATGAGAGGTAGCAAGGAATGCCTCCTTGAAAGAGATTTTTGCCAAATGTGATTTTTAAAGATGTGTAAGTGTGTATATTATTATATGTGTGTGTGTGTAATATATATGTACAATATATAAAAATGTATAATAGTAATGTAGATATAAGTTGCTTTGTTTCAATCCATTTACCTGATTTATGACTTAATCTGGATGGGAACCTGGAATAGTCACTTTAAATAGCAACACATTACTCACAAAAACTAATGGCTTATATGTTACTCATTAATAGCGAGTAGGGCAATACATTAATCACATACCATTGCTATTTTTTAAAAAGTCCACTGAAAAAAGCCAATCCCTACTCACAGAGTTAACATTTCTGCAAGAACATGACAATTTTACTCATTAGGTAAAAAGCTCAGACCTTAAAATTTTCCTTTCTTTTGTTAAAACATTTGAAAGGAAGGAGTGATTTTACTTTTGATGTTTCAAGTTTTGGTCGGGATCCAAAAGAATGAGTAATTCTACAACCTCTGAAAATATTAGATTGTGGGCAGACGGAAGTTACATTTTGCTGCATAAAAATAAAATAAAAATTAGCCAACACTAAACTGGAGTAAAATATGCTATAGTTAGCTGTGGCATAGAGCTAGGTTAGCTTCAATAATCAGCTGATCCCCATGTCTAAAACCTTGAGGTTATTTCTAACCAGATCTTTCTCTCCCCATCAGTGAAAATGAATCTGCAGAAACGAAAAACCCCATCTTCACCCCGAGGCCAGTGCTGCCTGTTTCCATGCACAGCAACTTTCTGGCAGAATAGTGTGTGCTTTGTAACTGGTAAAGAATTGGTAAAGTCAGGGAAAACTCCAGTGTTTCCCTGAAACCTTAGAGTTGTTGTGTGCCTTCAAGTTGTTTCTGACTTATGACAATCCTATCATGGAGTTTTATTGGCAAGATTTGTTCAGTGGAGGTTTGCCGTTGTCATCCTCTGAGGCTGAGAGTATGTAACTTGCCCAGGGTCACCCAGAGGGTTTGATGTCTGAGCTGACAATCAAACCTTGGACTCCACAGAGTTGTAATCCAATGCGTAAACCACTGCGCCACACTGGCTCTCAACCTCAGGAAGAGCATGGGGTTTTGTGGCATGCAAACAGCTGGATAAGGCTTAAATCAGGGCAAGCCAGATGTTCATACACCAGCAGGTTGGCCAGGACATGTTCTCCATTCCAACCTTCATACCAGGAGGGGAGGAATTCCAAATGTCCTCCATTTTGAGCATGCCTAATCATGAATGTGCATTTTATGAGTGTTTTTATTTTGTAATGTCCCCCATGTTTCTTGAAATGCCCTCCATTTTGCAGTGCCTTGTTCTCCATTGCAGTGAAGACATGACATCTGGTCACTCTGGACACTGTGTCATCCTGCATCCATTCCCACAGGACCTCTGTGGACAGGCCACCTGGCACACGGCTGCTTTTCCGGAGGGGCTCATCTGTGCAACCAACAGAATGAGAGAGTAGAAGGGCTCCCTCTCTTTCTCATTGGCTGTATGGTGGGCCCGCTGTAAGGAGTAGTAGTCCATCTACGGATCTCCTGCAGGTATGGAAGCGGTGGTGGCTCTGGGAACAGGATGGGGGTCATCCTGGCTGGGCCATGCAAGCAACAGTATACTGTTGCTGCAGGTGTGGCTGGGTGCATGTTGCCGCCAGTTTAAATACTTAGATATTTAGATAAAATAGACTTCATGGCCACAAAATATCTGACCAAATTCCTCACAAACGATCCCTGGTTTTGGTAGTATTTGGGGGAAGTTTTGGAGAACTCAAAACTTTGCATGGTTTTTTATTGGCATTATTACGATATGCCAATTAGATTATTATAGTCGTAATAAAGGTTTTGCCCAAGTGTGGATTTCCATTTCTGCCTCCTTCACAGACCATCTTTTTTATGTATAAAGATAACTACAAGTGACTGATGTTGTCAAATGACAAGTAACAACTCTATTGCATAGTTGTTTTAATACAAACCATTGCACCTATTCATTGCCAGGAGATTCTAGGCCTAATAAGTGGGGTGTTATATGTTCGTTATAATGTTATTATTTTAATGTAAGCTGCCTTGATAGCCTTGGCTAAAGGTGGGGTAAAAATAATGTATTATTATTATTAATATACTATTCACAGAGATCACAGCTGGAGGTGGTGTTGTGGAGCATGCAATGGTCCCTCTAAGCCAATGGTTCCAAAACTTCAGTTCTCCAGATGTTTTGGACTCCCAGACCATTGGCCAAGATGGTTGGGGCTTCTGGGAGCTGAAGTCCAAAACACCTGGAAGACCAGAGTTTGGGAATCACAACTACTGAAAAAGCCTTTGGCCAACTCTGCTCAAGGGGACATTTTACTGCTAGGAGTAAAGGAACAATTGCAAAGAAATGGGGTCCTATTAAGGCGACTTGTGGTATCGTACTTGTTTGATCAGCTTCTTCACAACTACTTCTACTTCATTTTGAGAGGAAGAAGGGCTCTCATGCAGTGTTCTCCAACCCATGTAGATTTGACCTCAGTCGGGCAAGGACACATGTGTAGTCTTTTCCAAAACCTTTGTAATAGTTGTTGCAAAAGCATTCAATTGGTAAAGGTAATCCTTCATTGCCCAGTATCACCTTGTACGACCACTCATAGGAGACACCACTGTATAAATACTTGACTTCAATGTACACTTGTATATATGTACTTCATTTACCCTTAGAAATACAGTCAGTCCTCCTTATCCATGGATTATTTATCCATAGATTCAAGCATCCATGGCTTGAAAATACTTTTCAGCTTTCTTAACTGGGTTGCTTTAAGTTGGTGCAATTAGTAGATAATCTACCACCGCCTCGCATTAACATACAGAACTGGCAAGATGAGTCACTCTGGATGAAGGCTCAGTTGAAGTTACTGTTACCTGTGATAGATGCCACTATTCAAGGTAAACACCAACTGAGCCCTAATGTCTTCTCTTTAACCCAGCCCCTAAGGGGACACCTGAAAACCAGAAGACGAGACACAAAAAACCCAACACCACAAGCTGCCAGAGACCTTCCACCAGCAGAATTTCCCTTTATTTTAGTTTATTAATAAGATACATAATGGAGGCACTTATCTCAAACTGCTGGGAGCTTTTCTCATCTAAAGATGAGGGAAAGAAGGTCCCATAGCCCCTTCACACAATGGTAACAGGAAGAGCCAAGAGGAAGCAAATCAGAACAACTGAACTGAAATGGAAGTCCATGCTCTCAAGCAAAGGCCAGTTTTCCGAAGTGATGGGCATTAAGTGGCAGGTGGTCATGAAATGCACTGGAAGACAGGATTCAAAGTTCTTGCTAGTGGCTTTGGAGGCAGAGGGACATTTGCAGGAAGGCAACATTGGTTATGAGGGCAGATGGCGTAGAATTCAAGCGATAAAGGCACAAAGGTAGCATTGTCAGTGGAAGGTTCATATCCTCCAGGACATGAAACAAGCAACTACTGCTCCAGCTCAGAAAGGGAAGAGGCCACTGGAAGGAAACATTTAAGGCAGATGGTGTGTGTCACTGTTCCTTACATCTTGTCTCCGGAAGGGCTGAGGAATCCCTGATAGGCGTGCGCATGAGAATGAAAGGGCACCTAACTGATGATTTAAAAAAAAAATTCTAGAATTATACAAGTATTAATACAGTCTGTCTTTATGAAAAAATATATACAACCACAGCCCAGGGAGGGCAGAGTGCTTTAAGTAATCCTGCTGAGAAGGTTCCAGTGTCGCTTCATGAACCCTCGGGACAAGCAATGGCTCCACAGATAGAGCAGCCATCCGCAGAAATGTCTTCTCAGAGAAGAGGCTCCTTGAGGAGCTTCTATGAGATAGTGGGCCTTCCAGCACTGCAGCCATGAGATGCGTTTCTGGACACTGTTTGCCATGAAGAACCTTCCTCGGCCTAAAGACAGAGGCAAGCTGCACTACAGCCGATCTCCAAATGAGTTACCTGCATGGGACAAAGTCAGAATAGGGAGGGGAAAGCTTCCCACCGAAACAGGTCGTGCTGAGGAGGATCACAATCCTGATCAAATCTTTTGACACCCTGACTCATTACACCACTTCTCCACATGGGGCTAGGCAGGTTACAAGTAGCCACAGTGAATCGGGGCATGCTGGAATTACCACTCAAAATGACTGACATGCCTGCAACTGGCCATATCTGGATGTCTCTCTGGTATAAAACAGGAAGGATCGCCAATCATTTTGATCCAGGCCACAACTGGCAAGCTCAGTTCGAACGCCACTGCTTCTTTTTTAAGCCCAAGCACTGGTTGGCAGAGGGTAACTTGGCATGCACATCAGCATTAAACTCAAGGCCCAAAAGCAATCCAGTGCCTTCCTTGCTCCATTTATTTTGCTTGGTAAAGTCTGGCTCCAGTTCAGTGAAATGGATTTATCAGCAATTTGCTCTCTGTAGTCCCATCATTTCTTTTTTCTCCTTCCAAACTATAAACAGAAATTAGGTGATAAATTCTGCACTGAAATTTAAAGGGGCAAAGTTAAGGCAATCTAAAGGGGAGATGGTTTTATATATATATATATATATTTATATTTATATATCTTATAGTACAAAGAAATCCATTGCAGGATAGGTGGGGCAAAGGAGATGGGTAAATTCATTTAACATGAATGTCAAAAAGGAGATTCAATGGGCTGAATGTATAACTACTGGTGGAAACACACACTCTCCATTTGTACACATTCCCAGGTAATCCCTTGGCAGTCACTCAGCTCGGGGTTCCATTCCATATTTTCAACAAAGTGCAAAACAACTCCACAAAACAGAATCCTCTGCGTTCCCATGTGGAATGGGTCTGGTGTGGCCACCAAGAGAGGATGAAGAAACTAACTCCTCCCTAGAGAAGGGTCTGATCACCAAACCTCTCCCAAGCCAAGACCCAGGGACAGAGAGAGGGAACTACTACAAGGAATGCTTGGCCTCTCAGAGCTATTTACAAATAACTGACCCACAGCACCCATCTCATGATGATTTCTGTCGTGGTTGTGCTATGGTAGTAGGGGTAGGGGTAGGGGTAGGGATAGGAGGAGAAAGAGGAAATGGGAAAAATGGGCCTTGGCTACAGCTGATCAGTTGCAAAGAGCAGTTTTACATGAGATTAGGCATGAGTTCTGTCCACAAGATGGTTAACAAGCAATCGTCCCTGCTCAGGGTAGTGGTCATGGTTAATCTAATAAGGAGGGCTCAGCCGGTCTGATAATGGTGGGCCGGTTCGGTGCTGCTGGGGGTCTTCTGCTGCAGAGAGGAAAAAAAGAGAAACAGTGAGATGTGAAGAGTAGGAAGGGGGAGATCACAAAATATTAGTAGGTGAAGTCAGTGCTCACAACCCAAGCCAATCTGAACTAGGGAACGTCTCTGTCCTGAAAGATGAAACAGCCACACTTTGGGGAATACTTTGCCAATACGTTAAGAGTTCAGAATTTTTTATTTGCTGGAAAAAAGGAGACCTTTGTCACCTGTTAGGAGACACCAACTCTAGCTTGCTTCTACCTTGGCCAAGCAGCAGGTAGGCTATGCAAAAGACCAGCCCATTCTGATCCACTGACAGACTTTGGGCCTTTGTAGACTGCCAGAAATAATGCAGCTTGAGTCCACTTTAACTACCCTGGCTCAGTGCTAGGGAATCATGGGAACTGTAGTTTTTTCTGAGACATTGAGCCTTCTCTGTCAGAGAGCTCTGGTGCCACAATAAACTACTGTTTCCATGATTCCTTAGCACTGAGTCAGGGCAGTTAAAGTGGCCTCAAGCTGCATTATTTCTGGCATTCTGCAAAAGCCCGTTGTGATCTTGCAAAGAGACACTAGGTATTGTTCATTCACACCTGTGTTCTGCTTTCCCTCATTGTCATATGGATGGGTGACATCTTTAAAGGTCTGCTGCTATCAATGCTACTCTCAAGGATGGGGCACAAGTCACACCAATTAATTAATAAATATATAAGCTTATTTGAAAAGGCTGTGCATTCTGTGATTTAAAAGTTACCAACATTCTGTACCAGGATATCTCAGCAATAAGGAAAGTTGAATTTTGAAAATGAATGTACTACATAAATGTTCATGGGACTGTTTTAAAAAATCTGAATAGTCTATTTTGCTGACTTTGTGCAAATGGCTAAGTTGGTTGAACTGCTGAACCCAGCTGGTCGTCCCAACTATAGCAGAGCAGGACTGATAATTTAACATTTGTGCAAATCATACAGATTACTCTAATTGGGACTAGCAACTGAATTTGGATATTAAAATCCATTTCAGTCCAGTCTCTGATGACTTACTTCATTGTTACCCATTTTTTGAGAATTCAGTAGGTACTGAACTTTTAAGCACATCTTTACATCATAAAAATCAGAAACTTACAATACAACCTTCAAAGTTTCTAATTCTCAGAGAGCTATATTCCATGAACCCTATACTATATTCTGTAACTTCTTCATGCTTGTGGAGGATGGTGGTTCCATGTTCTTCCCAAACATACGCTAGAGTGTTTTCAGAACAAATGCTCTACATCACTTGCCAGCTTTTGGACAGTCGGAACTATGGCAGGCTTGCCCAACCTGCAACCTTCCAATGTACTGGAGTACAATCCTCATCCTTCTTAGCCAGGAGGATCATTTTTGGGCTAGAGGTAATGGAAGCTGCAGTCTAACATATCTGGATGGCATGAGGTTGAAGAACTAGGGAGAATAGCTTCATTGGGACCATGACAAAATATTTCCATTTTGATGCAACAACAGGACAGACACAGTAGCTAAAAAATATGTGGGAGAGCAAAAACTACAAAAAGTTTACCCAAGATTAAATTCTTCGAATTACTATTAGCATGAATGAGTCTGTAAACTGTTTGCTCATTCACATAATTTCTTTTCATCATGGAGCACACTGGGACCCTATTCTTGACCACATTCTTGCCTTCTTAAGACATTACCAGCCATTTTCCACACACTTCTTTGTACATCCACAAGAGCAACAAGTTTAAGATGAAAGCAGTAATCTCTAGACAACTAAATTCTACACCCAATGCTAAAATATGCACATTTTCTGTTTTTCTAAGGAACATCGCAACCCTAATCACAGAGAACCAGTCAATGTTTCTGGCACTGCTGTCTCAGGTTGCCTCTGAATTCAGAAATCATTCCTATGGTACACTGTACTAAATTTGAATTAGTTTGGAAATGGAGTTTTCCTCTAACTTGTGGTAGTGAAAGTGATAGCTCTCTAGGAAGAACAGCCATTTATAAGGTGGGTACTACAACAGAGATGAACAAAAATATAGAAGCAACCTCTTTGTAACTCAAGAAAAGGGGACTAGATGCTATATCTGATCCTCCTTAAACATACTCCATTTATTCTAGTGAAGCTGTACCAAATAAACGTTGTTGTAAATGCATTTTTCCAGTTTTCTGCTCTGAATTCTCTCATATTCTCCTTCATTTTTAATGGGGACACTGTTATACAGAGGAAAAAGTAAGACAGATAAGCTTGAGGGGTCTACCGAAACAATGCTTCCAGCAGCCCTGCAAAGCCAAGAGGAATGCTGTGAAAAGTGAACTGGCCTCTACCTGGGCACGCCTGGAGGAACGCCGGGTGGAACGCGTGCTGGCCGTGAAGGAATCTGAGGAGGGGCTGAAAAGGGGTCATTATTAGCAACAAAAGCACTCTGGGGTCCAGGGCGTGAAGGAATGGGTGGTGCCACAAAAGAGGAAGGGCCTGCTGCTGGTACTGGGATCAAGGGAGGGCCTGGCATGGGACCCCTCACAGCTGGGGGTCTCCCTGGTGGCAGAACAGTAGAAGGAGGCCTGCGCTGTGGTGTTGGGCTGCAAAGGAAAGAAAAGAGAACCATTAGAATAGGCACAAAGGTTAGCACAGGTTAATATAGCAGAATCTCAAGTCTGAAGTCCAATGGCAAAAAAAGCTGCATGTTTCACAATCTGCATGTGTTTCCCATTTGGGAAAACTGTTTCCAGAGCTGATCAAGGCTATCTAAAACTCTCACTGAATAATACTGACAACAGAAGAATTTAAAAATTACCAAGAAGCTCAGGGATTAGATATACATTTCAGTGCCAAAATTGTAGGGGATGTTAGTTAAATATAGTTCCCTAAGGCCTTGCTGATGTTCTGGGAAGAAGAAAGATCTGAAAACATCATTGTCACTTTGACTTGTCACTTGTGCCTTCTAGGTTTGCTGGTTCTCCCCATATCTTAGCAAAAAGCCCATCAAATTCAGATGACAGTCCACTGCAACTCACCTATGACCACTGCTGCCTGCCTGAAGCCACGTGTCATCCACAGGAGGAGGAACTGGTGTGGAAACTGTGCTGGTACTGATGTCTCCAATTATGTGCAAGGCTTCCTTCAGGGCATGGTACATTCGCAACATGTCATCCCTGCGCTGTGCCTGGTCCGCAGACTCCTCCATCAAGCTGCTTTGGTCTGCAGAGGAGTACAGATAGGCCAGCAGCTCCGAGTGGATGAAATCCTTGGTCTGTGGGGATGAAGGAACATAGACCACACTGAATAGGTAATGCTTTATTCCATCTGATGGGTTGGATGTGATGGCCTAAATCCTGTTCGAGTCTTGTGTAAATCCTACTGACTGAATGGGTCTACTCTACTTGGGATTAGTGATTGGCTTTAGGCTGGTATATACAAATAGGAGAAATGTTAGGAGTCAATCTTAATCTTGGTTAGGTGCTTAGCTTGTTTAAGCCATCAGCCAGAGCATGAGCACCTCCATCCACCTGGTGATGCAGTGGTTAAATATGTGTACTGTAGGCACTCACTCACAAACCACAATGTTGTGAGTTCAATACCAGCCACGGGCTCAGGCTTGACTCAGCATTGCATCCTTTTGAGGTCGCTAAAATGAGTTCCCAGTTTGTTGGGGGCAATTAGCTTACACATTGTAAACTGCTTAGGGAGTGCTTAAGTGCACCAATAAGTGGTAAAGAAATGTACTTGCTATTGCGATCTTGTTTTGGTGCACACACACACACACACATACAGAGACTGCCAGCAGCAACACTGGATTTTTATTACTGACAGCCATCGTGGGAGACTTTTTTTGGAGTGGGGGATATGTAACATCCATGTTGATCCAAGGCCACTGCAATGTAATGCACAATATGGCAGTTTATTTAACCATGGTCCAACCTCTTCATGCTTTATTTTTAAGCCAAAACTTTAAAATATGATGTATAGATAATGTTTAACACTGATTTATCATTCAAATATGGAGAAATATTGAGACAAACTTCCTTCACACTTTGTAGCAATTACTCTTAATTAAAATCCTGAGGAAACAGTCACCAGCTATGTAAGAATGCTATCTTAGATTTAATATTCTTAAAACATTTTTGGCCCCACTCGACTAAAACATTGTCAAGAAGCTACCTGAGGAGTGGACCAAAAATTTGTGGACTTCTGCCTTTATATTTACAAACTGAAAGATAACAGAACTATTAAGTAAAAGACTTGATACTGGGAAAATGCAAAATTTATTCATTTTCATGCAGCAAGACGCAACAAGCTGAAGAGGTTTATTTAAGTCAGCCTCCCGTTATAGCATTTTGAATGGAAACTCACCATTTTAACTTACAGCTTGAGCAATGATTTAATGTAATATATAAATAGGTGGAATACATATGATTAAGGGGAGCCAGTGTGGTGTAGTGGTTTGAGCGCTGGACCACAACTCTAGAGGCCAGGGTTCAAATCCCCACTCAGCCATGGGAACCAGCTGGGTGACTTTTGGCAAGTCACACGCTCTCAGCCTTAGAGGAAGGCAAAGGCAAACCCCCTCTGAACAAATTTTGCCAAGAAAACCATATGATAGATTCTCCAGAGGGTCATCATAAGTCAGAAACAACTTGAAGAAACACAGCAACATTGTTGAACTATAAATTTAACAAAAACATATGTATTCCATCTATTTTCCTGAAAAGGATCTCAAGGAAACGAGCAAAGTCAACAACATTTCAAACTATCTTAAAATTCCATGCAAACAAACAACACATATACAGATTCCACATCTACTGAAATGTTTAACCAAATACCATAATGAAGAGGTCTTACATATGTGCTACCTAAAAACAGTACAGTGTTAAGACTCTGACTCCACTGGAAAATTATTCCACAAGGGAGGGGTTGCAAACATCAAGAAGATTCTAGTTCAAGGTGGGCAGCTGTGGCGGTTGGGGACTCATTTTCACCACCGCACTCCTCCATTGGGCTGCACCCTCTACAAACTGGGGGATAAGTAGCCAAAAACTAAATAAAAAGAACCTTCTACTTTCTCATTTTGGTCAATTTTGTTGGGTAGACAGGGAGATTTGGGATGTTTCAAGGGTGTGGCCTCCAACATCCATCAAACTTGAGAGAGGTCAGAGGCTGGAGGGGATCTTCAAGGCCTGCAGAAAACGTCTGTGGGGGTCTGCATGTCACTTGCTAGCCTCTGTTTCAGATGCTGAGGCACCATGCTGAGTTTCATGAGGCTGGGACAATGGGCTGAAACAGTGCCACAAATGACACCTAATAAATTACCTAACTGAAACAGATATATATATATTCTGGATACCCATAGAGAAAGAACAGCTTGTTTAAATCCAGATCACAGAATTCAACTGAGGTTAGGGTTTGCTTTTGTTTTAGTCTCTGAAGTGTCTATTCTTGGGCATTCTAAATCAATGGCATCTTAGAATTAAAACAACAGCCCCAAGAGGAGAGGAGAATGCACAACTGCCTTTTGCTTCCTGCTCTCCAAGAATTTCTAACTTACTTAATATCAATCTTGTGCGTTCTGCTGGGGGCATACACAAGCTTGATTTTAGAAAAGATGCAGAAGCACAGAAATTAATGTCAGCAAGAAATGGCCTGAAATACAAAGCCAGCAGTTACAAAAGTAAGGCTGAAACTGATGGGACAATGTTGGTAGTGATGGAACACCCTGCTTCAACTCTGCAAAGAAACAAAATGCCAGCACTTACATTGTTTATCATTAGGTGCATTATTGTCTTTGGCATAAGGTCCCGGATAGATTTGTTGATGATCCCGACATACGAGTCAACAAGATTTCGGATTGTTTCCACTTGTCGCTCCAGTTGAGGATCCATGGAAAAGGTGTTTTCCTGACCGCCGTCTTCATTCTCTGCCTGCTCGGAGAAAACATCAGAGGATGTTGCAATGCCAACACAGGAAGAGTTCACACATCTTTTCAGGACATCATTAAACCTTTCCCTCCTCCATTTCCAAATGGACAAACCAAGCTGCAACAAAATTGTCAAAGAGTGCTAAAAAAGCCAAATGAAGTGATCTGTAATCTAAGAAAGTTTATTATGATATTGAGTCATTAAGATGCCACAAAACTCTGCACTGCTTTTGTTTTCCCAGTGGCCAGGTTCTGAAGCAACTTGGATCTGCTATTTTGGTTTCAAGCACGCATCTAACTTAGGGGCTGTTCCTTTTTAGAGTGGCAAAAAGTCACCCTTGCCGCGGCAGCGGCTTTTCGACACTCCTTTGACACAGTGTGTAAACACTGCGCCAAGGAAGCGCCCTGATGCTGCCCGCCGTTTGGTTGGGTGGGCAGCATGACAGTGGCATCGGGGCAGAGTCAGGGCGGTCAGCGAGCAGTTGCCATGCCCCCACTCCACCCCCAGGCTGGCTCTTTTGGCTGGTCTGTACAGTTCCTTACTGAGGATCTGGAATTTTATGGACTGTGGATCTTTCTTCACACACACCCTTTGCAAAAACTTTCAGTGTCACAGTGACTGAATGGGATGAAAATCTTTCTCCTAATACATTGATTGCTTCCATCTCTTCTCTCATTCTTCCTACAGTTCTCAAATGCTCCTGCCCATTCAACTCTAGTTTCCTTTCACCACTTGGAAGTTCTCACATTTTCCCAGGATGTTTCCAGACCTTCCTCTTCAGATTTATTCTGCTACTGAATCACCAGAGATATTCACTGCCCACCCTTTCCCCACCGGTGTTACTTCTAGTTGCAACTTTTTGCATTACCATGCCAGTTTAGAACCCTATGTAAACATATGTTTTAAAAAATCAGCAATAGCAATAGCATTTACATTTCTATATCACTTCATACTGAACTAAGCAATCTCTAAGCATTTTACAATGTATAAGCCAATTGCCTCCAACAAGTTTTACATTTTACTGATCTACGAAACGATGGAAGGCTGAGTGGACCTTGGAGCCCCTCAGGATTGAACTCGCAACGTTGTGGCTGCAGTACAGGCATTTAACCACTGTGCCACCAGGGCTCCAAAATCCAGCAAAGGAGTTTGAGAAACCAACACATTATTAGAACAGTTAAGCAATGGGACTGGTGTAATGAGGGAAGTTATAGCATTTCTAATAGAAGGATGAAACAGACCTGCCCACCCCTCTCTGGGTCTACATTAGAACAGGCCTCCTCTTCACTTCTGGCAGCCTCCTGCAAGAATCTCAATGTGTGTAGCAATATCAGTTCTCTCTTTCCTAGAATGAGCACACTAACTCCTCTCCCAAATCTTCAGAGATCTGAGAAAAGAGTGAAGACCTGCCATTTCTGAGTATGTTTGTATTACCAGTCATCTGCTTTGTCACTACTTTTGGCTCACTCTCTTGAATGCTTCACTGTACTCGTATCAAAACTACATTTTTTACATCTAAATGGTTATTACCTTGAAACATAACTGTAGGGGGAGGAGCAAACAGAGGTAGGAGTATACACCTGATGTTTCTTGCAGCTGTCTCAAGCTAAGGAAATGGCATTAAAACCTCTGGATATGGACTACCCCATTCAGGATATGGTACCCAGCATGACACAGCCTCTTCTTCTTGCCTTGGGCATTCCTCAAAAGCCAGAGTGAAGAACTGTGCCTTAGCAAGCCCACCCTTCCCCTACTGCTGAAGAGAAAGAGAATGTTTACTTGGTCTTTCTCAGGATAAACACCAGCACGAAGGAAGGAAGCCTTCCAGCTGTCCACATCTTCCTGGGAGTCACAGGCAAGTTCAATCTGACGTAGGTCTTTATACACATTCCTAAATTGGGATAAAGAAAAGAGGGTAAGAAGAACATATTTCCCCTCGCCAGTGAGAAAAAAACTCTACAACATGCTATAAATAAGTTCAGTAGCTTTGCCTTTCTTTACTAATTTCTCTTGGCGTAAGAACATTTAAGACTGCAAGAAGATTCAGCTGGGTCAGCCATGAAAGAGATGCTGCTGCACCTAGACCAAGGGTTCCAACCTCGGAGTGTAGGGCACTGGAAAAAGAGTGGCTTGTGTCCTTGAATGACGAGTCATGAGTCATCACTCAATTTTTCTGAATAAATTAGAAACTAATTGCTCAATTTAGATTGCATTTTTTTTGTATCTAGTTAAAAGCTTATTTTTTTAAGTTCCATTTATTCACCTGCAGTTTTGTATGTGGTTCAATTTGTGGTTCAAAAATTAGAAATTAGACTTCATCATATTCAAATGTGATATTAGTTTAGAAGGTGTGAACATTAATCAAACATTTCCTGGGGGGTTGGGGAAAAGGTTGGGGACCACTGACCTAGCCAATCTGTGCCAAAAATAGTTGTGCACCAGTACGAATGTACCCCCATCTCCACTGAAATTTCACTTCCTGAGAGGGCTTCAGTGTGTTGCATTTCCCTTACCTCCTTCCTGGCAGGTATTTACATTAATATTTCCAACATCTCTGTGGCCAGGCTAGTTAGGATCAAGAAATGTAGTCCAAAACATCAAGAAGCCATCAGTTTATAAGACATTCACTACATTTATTGATTTTATTGTGAGCTGCCCAGAGATCTCATAATATGGACATGAAGTAAGATGTTATCTTATTTATTTAAAATGTTTATCACTTCCAAAACTCATTCAGGTATTATCATTAGATGCTCTTGTAGGTTATCAAGATTTCCTAAGCTTGAACAGAATGTGTGGCTCACTTCTACTGCATTTTTTAAAAATAGGTGCTCTGTCCACAAGTCTTTCTGCAAAACTAGCACAGATACAAGTTTATCCACATGAACTGAGCTAAGAGAATATAATGGGTTCCTGTTTGGTCTGAAAGAAATGAAAAGTCTATCTTGTCTTCTTATGCTACGACTCCCTTACCTTTGCTCTGTGTTAAAGATAGCAAACACGTGCTTGTTGGACATGAAACCTTTCTCCACATCTCTGATTTTTAGGTTGTCCAGAGGCAGCATGTATTTCTTCTCTTTCTCCTATGAAGACAAAGTGGGGATGAGTTACGGACAAAGGTATGCATGTTGGCTTTGTCCTGAAACTGGAAGCTCAATAAATTAGTAGGAAGAAGCTTCTTAAAATGGTCTTCAGTGTTTGCTTTACAGTCAAGGGCACATTTAATTGTTAAACTAATCCCTAAGAGTTCTAAATTTGGCAAGACCATGATATTACAGTTGGTCCTTGGTTTCCGTTGCAGTTTGGTTCCAGGATCCCCTGTGAATACAACACACACACACACACACACACACACACACACACACACACAGAGTATTTTCAAGCCATTGATGGTTGAATCCATGGATAAAGAATCTGTGGACACAGAGGGCCAACTATAGTCTTGCCACCACCATATCTTTAAAAGGCCTAGGCCTTTTCAATGTTTACTCATGCCAACATTTTTCATGCTCACTATGTTCATAAATATGCTGCACTGCCATGTTTCATTTTTATCCATATGTGGCCTGAGAGAAATCTAATGTCAAAGAATTCCAAAATCCTATAGGTGCTAGTACAGGTTCCAGCATTTTATTTTCTTCAGTATAGCTTTTCCTCCATCCCTGGTCCTTAATATCAGGCAATAATCACTTTGCAATTAAACATATGGTTTTTGAAAGCACTTTGGGGACAGAGTGCTGCATTAGCAGTATGTATGCCTGGCAGGCAAAGTCTGTCCAGCTTGTGAACCTATTGCCTTTTGAAACCTCTCAGATCTGGTTGAAAGAAACACCGAAAGCATGAAGATAAGGGGGGAAAGAAATGGGAGAAAGGCTCATATTTCTCTTAGGTAGTTGGGTGAATTGTAGCTGGAACAGACAAAGGTTACTAACTGTTTTCCAGGTTCAATTCAAGCTGTGAGTTTTTTATTAGTTTTAAATTTTAGAATTCTGAGCAGCTTACGATTTGACTATTCAAGGAACTGCCAGTCTCATTACAGCCCCCCTCTGCTTTTAGACAAGGGGCCAGTATATATCTCTTTAACTTGGTGATTTAAATGCTTTTATTAGTAGTGCCATTTTTAGTAACTAATCTTAATGTTCTATTGTTTATTTAAATGTTCTTGTTTTGCCTTCTAGTCATCTCTAGACTTATGGTGGCCCTAATATAAACCTTGTTGTTGTTGGCCTTAGGGTTGTGATAAGACAAAAGGACTTGAAGGCACCCAACAACAACAAAGGCAGAATTTGTTCAAAGGGGGGTTCACCTTTGTCTTCCTCTAAGGCTGAGTGTGTGACCTGCCTGTGGTCCAGTGGCTTTCCATGGCTGAGCATAGATTCAAACCCTGGTCTTCAGAGTCGTATTTCCAAGGCTCAAACCACTACATCATGCCTGCTCTCTTTTACTATTTGCTTTTTTTATCTGTTATGCACTGCTTTGATGGTTTAGGCAGAAAGTCATCAAAATAAAAGTATTGCAAACAAAAGAATTACTCTAAGGGATATCAGCACCTAGACATGGAGGGCTGGTGATGGGGAAGCTTTTAGAAATTCCATCTAAAACTCAAGGTAGACCTGTTTCACAAGATCTATATCTCTTTCTCAAGGGGAAACCTTTACCATTATCTTTATATGCTTCTCATTATTGCCATCAAGTTTCACCTGGCTGCTCTGGGTACAAAAGTCAGTAGATAGTTCAAAAGCTTGGTAGAAAAGCACAGGGGGAATTTGTTGCAATCTCAATTGCCTGTGACTGTTGCCTCAGTTATAGAGGATACTGAGAGGATGGGGGTGCTGTATAAAGAACGGATTTGGAAATGTAAAAGCATTTCTGGCCACAAAAGTCCGCTTTCCTTAACAAGCTGTAGCCAAACTGGTAAGCCCCCCCACCCCATGACTCACACAGAGCCGCTGCTGCAAAAACCCCACATCTGGAATTGTTTATAGCTCCAGATGCTGCTCCCCTCCCTCCCTCCCTCTCTGCACGCACACACACACACACACACACAAAATCCCAAAAGTGATGTTTCCTTTGTGCGGACGCCACAACCCGCACACACCCCACCCCCACCCTGTGATTTCCTGAAAGGCCCCAACTAGTTTCCAGACTGGATTCAGCTGCAGACTTTGCCACGTCAGAAGAGACAGAGAGGAATTTTTCACAGAACAGTTCTACTTGCAAAACCTAAGAAAAGAGAAGAGAAGAGGACCTGCATAGAAAAGAGTCTTCTGTACACCAGCCCCGCCTGCCCAGTGTTCAGACTACCTGTTCAGGAAGCTACAAAGGTGTACAGTAGTCTGCACATTGGTTAGACTGGGCTTGGGTGAGCAGCATTTCAAGAGTGTTTGCTGTCCAGGTAAGTTTCTATAGCTGCTTTCAGTGGGGGAGAAAGGGGGAAAGCAGCTTTACTCCAAGTTTCAAGGTTTAACAAAATCCTAAACTTTTAAACATGTGCCTTTCTGCCTATGCAAGCAATGGTTTATGGCCTCCTTTCCTAATTACAGATAATAATGTGGTATAATAAGACAATTTATTTTCAGATACAGGTTGCTTTGATAACTAAACAAGATGCTTAATCTAATGCATTACAGGGATGTGTACTTATGCAGACATATTTCCTAGGGAAGTAGACTGACTGTTAGAAACTCAGTTCGAGCAGCAGTTCAGTTTCATTAGCTCAGCTTCTCCTGAAGAGAGTGCCTTGTTTATACTGGGCCTGCTGGTTCTCATCTTCCAGACAAGCGCTCCCCCCCCCCAGAGGCCTCCCATTTCTGGACATGGGTTGCCTATGATATGGAGTGAAGGAAGAAGAAAAACATTTTTACTGGCTCAGCATGTCTCCTGTTTTTTTCAGGGAAAAGATTCTTAACAGTGCAGCTTCCTATAGCCTACAAGATCCATCTGCAACCGCTTGGGAGATAAAAGAGATCTACCTAGCTTGGATGGCTATGGATGTATCATATCATATCATATATCATATGTGTATGTGTATTATGTGTGCTCATGTGGGTGGGAGAATGCTTTAATAGAACAATACAAAATGTTCAAGGAACACATGTGTTGCACTTCAGTAGCTCAACTGAGCCTGCTACCATTTCTGGAACCAAGTTTTACAAAGAAAGTAATAGCTTGGTAGACTCTACTCAAAGAGTACGGCAGAGTAGGGATAACACCCCCCCCCCCCAAAGACATCAGAGGACCACACTCTTTTCCATGTCATTTTTTGTCCCCAAATGCCTTCTGGGCGCAATTTCATCATGTATTGAGCCTGCCAGGTCATTTTAGGAAAACCTGATCCAGAGTCAATTGCCAGTTCACTTCCTTGTAAGAAAAAATAAATCTTCCTCTGGGACTAAAAGAGCAGCAAAATTGCTACTCATATCCCCAGAAACAACAACAACAACAACAACAACAACAGAATCAAATCACCCCCAACAGATGGCCATCCAGCCTTTGTTTAAAAACCTCCAAAGAAAGTTGTCTTCCACTATCTAAAGCTCTTGCTTCCAGGAAGTTTCTCCTCATGTTGAGATGGAATCTATTTTCCTGTACCTTGCATCTGTTGCTACGTATCCTATTCTCTGGAGCAGCAGAAAGCAAGATTGCTCCAGCCTCAATATGACACTCCTTCAAATATTTAAACAGGGATATCGTATCACCTCTTGACCTTCTCTTCCCCAGGTTAAACATACCCATCTCCTTAAGATGCTCCCCACAGGGCATGGATGATGATGATGATGATGAAAAACTGGGCACTGAGGACCAGAGCCTGACCTTCTTTACCCTGATGTGGAGCCAAAGGAAGACTGAGATCCTACATCTCTACTCATTGCCACATGTACAGTCCCATGTCCTCCTACCACCTGGCATCTGTCAAACCCCATGAGGAGCCTCTGCTGCTGTCACTTAAGAGAGGCCAGGAACAATTCAGACCATGGAGAAGCAGTTGGCCTCAGCTTGGAGGGTCAGGGGAAATAAGGATGCACTCTCAAATGGAAAGCACCCATTTCTCCTCTTCCCTTAGGAGGCCAGAGCAACCAAATCTTCATGGTCTGAGTCACCTGCCCTCTCCCGCCTCTCCCCTTTGCTAAGGAATATCAGCAGTCCCCCTCTACTGGGTGTGGGATGTTTTTGGAGAAGGGGCAAGAGAACAGCCCTCTGCACCTTGTCAAAAACCTATATATGCATAAGTCACTAACAACAGGCAGGCACTCTCTGAGGTGTATGCTTTAAAACACTCAAGTCTTCTATAGGCTCACAATGCTTTACTGCCCCCAGAGAAGAGATGTGGAATATTCCTGGAACACATCCATTTTTTGTTGGTCTGTAAAATACAGTATTCAAAAAGGTTTTTAAAAGTTACCTGTGTAATTTTTAATAATCAAAAGAGAATGTGGAAACAATCAAACTGAAGAAGATTTGAGGGACTTGGAAGGGCCAGAATGAAAGCGAATGAATGAAAGATATGAATGAAATCAAAATTGATATACTACCGTAGTTTTTAGAATACACAGAGGAAGGGAAGAGAGGGCCTTTGCAGACTGCTAGAAATAGTGCAAAATGAGTCCATTTGAACTGCCCTGGCTCAGTGCTAGGGAATCATGGGAATTGTATTTTTTTTTCTGAGACATTGGGCCTTCTCTATCAGAGAGCTCTGCTGCCACAATAAAATACAGTTCCCATGATTCCCTAGCACTGAGTCAGGGCAGTTAAAGTGGACTCAATTTGCACTATTTCTGGCAATTTGCAAAGGCCCAGAAACTTTTCTCTTAGTAATACGATAAAGTTAAGGGTAGGGTGGAGAATACAGATGAAACTTAATGATTAATACAATTAAGAAATGCAGATATGTGTGAAAAGATATATAATTAACTCAGGCTTTTAACAGCTTCAATTACTGATGAGAGGAATATAGGTTTGGAATAATGTATAGATTATAGAAATGACTTAAAGCAATATGTGGAATCACAATGATGTTGGTCAATGAAGATGCTTCAATCAGAGGGAGAGAGGCAGGGCCAGCTCCATTGGTCCTAGCCTAGATTAAGAAGCAGAGCCCTCCCTCCAGTCCATCTGCCCTGGTCCAGGCCTCAGAGGGAGAGAAGAACTGATGGACCTGATCCCTTTCCCCATTGCCATTCCCTTCTCCTTTTGGGTCATGTCTTTTTAGATTCTAAGCATAAGGGCAGGGAACCAGCCGCTCTGAGAGCCTTTGTGGCTGAAGAGCGGGGTATAAATACTCCAAATAAATAAATCAAATGGAGTGTAAATGACAAAGTTTTGTTTTTAGGTAATTTTACAATAAAAAAAATAATTAAAAAAAGTTACTTGTGTGAATGGCTTTCAACTGGTATGCTTTTGGACATGCTTTTAAAGTTTTACTGCTGCAGCTTTGACTTGTCAAATTGTATTGTTAACTATTTCTGTATTTTTAAGTGCTTTATTAAAATCTTTTGCTGTTACAATACATGCACTATTACATTACTGTATTTTAACAGTTACATCTCTTTGCTGCCTTGGGTGGACGTTGTCCAGAAAGTCAGTGTATACAGTCTGCCCTTGGTATCTGCTGGGCTCCAGGCTCCAGGCCCCCGCACGGATACCAAAATCCATATAATAATAATAATAATAATAATAATAATAATAATAATAACTGTCAAGGTGGCTTACAAGTTAAAAAAGAATACACTCATACAATCAATGACAAAATAACCCCCCCCTTAAAAATGTATTAAATCATTATACAGATTAAAATCTCAATTACAATAAACAATAAACATCTAACATGGACAGACAGCATCCATGGATGCTCAAGTCCCATTAAATACAATGGATAGTGAAATGGTGTCCCTTATAGCAAATGGCAAAAGCATGGTTTGCTTTTCAGAATATAGAATATTTTCAAGCTGTGGATAAGGAATCCATGGATACTGAGGGCTGAGTGTATGTATTTTAAAATAAAGATATCCAGACCAACACAATACAATTAGCTCTGACAGTTACAACCACAGAACCACAAAAAGGCTTGGCAGACAGTGATTAATGCCCACCTCTTCACTGCTTGGTCTGTGACAAAAGGAGGTCAGAGAAGAAAACTCCATAAACAAAACATGAAGGATCTATTCCTCATCCTGTCCTCATTCCTCATCCTGTCAAATCTGTACTTTCCAGCTCTCCCCTATTCTGCCCGCAACAGTCACATCACCAAGATTGCTGGGCAGACATTAAAATGGAAGGTGAAGATGCTGGAACCAGTTTCAAAGCTTGCTGATCAACACAATCTTGGGCATATCATTACTAGCTTACTGTACAAAAGACTTTTCCAGCCCCTAAGGCCATGGAATAGCTGTCTATAGGAAGACTCTAAACACTGGAAGGCCACCAGCTGGTTCCAGAGGTGTTGTCTGTAGCACTCCTGGTGCTTTCTCCAACATATAACTTAACTTATGAAATAATTTGTCAGCCAGTTTATTAGCAGCTGAGCCTACAAAAGATTATCAGTAAACTGGATGTCGGGTGAAGGGAAGGAAAGGAAACGGGAAATGCTCCCCGTTGCTTCCAATTAACAGGAAGCACTAGGAACTCTGTGTGTGTTGTGTATCTTCAAGTTGTTTCTAACTTCTGGCAACCTTAAGGCAACTCTATCACAGGGTTTTCTTGGCAAGTCTCTCCAGAGGGGGTTTGCTATTGCCATCCTCTGAAGCTGAAATAGTGTGAGTTGCCCAAGCTCACCCAGTGGGTTTTTGTGGTCAAGCAAGGATTTGAATCCTGTTCTCCAGAGTCATCGTCTGAAGTTTAAACTACTACACCATGTTGGCTCTCTTGTGCCAGGAAATACTTGGATGATTTTTAAGCAAACCAGTCATACAACATCTCAACTACCCCCAAACATCCCCTCACTGCTTAACAATTACTAGCTAAGTTGATATGAATCTGGCAGAAAAGGTTATATAGCTGACTCCATGGCCCTCTAAACCGATGCAGTAATGGTAACTTCACCAATACAAAGAATGGGGCTATCATTCCAAAGACAATATAAAAGATGCTGGGATAGGGATAACCCATCATGGCTGCACTAGTCCACTGGCTAACCTTGATGCCAAAATAGCACTAGGCAATGTAAATTCATCCAAATTAACCTTTCATCACCCTCAGAAATGCTGTATTCATTACGTATAATATTCCCATGTATAAATTGTTCTATTACTGATGTCCTCTTTCATGATCAATTAGTATCTGGACAGCCACAAAGAGTTCGTCTCTAGACTAGATTATAATAGTTTGCCAGGAGTAGTTTGCTTGGACTTTTCCACGCCTGCCTCTTTGCACTGAAATTTATTTTATTCCAACATCTCTGGCCTCTTTCATTTTCTTTCTGCTGCTGCATTATTGTTTTTAGCATTCTGATGAAACCCTTAACATAGTGAAACTATACTCCAATTCCTATCTTTCTCTCGCTTCAAAATAAACTTTATAAATATGTTCCTTCATTACTTAAAAATACTTTACCCTTTCTATATGACTTTAGCTATATTTAACTGTCTTTAAACAGGTTGCCAGTCACCCTTGAAACATAGGGAGAGATGAGTTTAAAATATATTTCTCCAAAATGCTTACATGTGAAGACTTAGAAAATATTTCACTTTTTTCACTGATACCATAAAATCCTCATGTAAGCTTCCAATATTCTATCAGAACTCCCTACACTCCAGAAGCAGCATTTCTGAAGACACATTTGCTGTTATCACTGTATCTCACTAGCCAAACTATTCATAAATAATGTAGAATCAAGAAACCTTTGATTTAAAGAGAGAGTTAAGGTCTTACACGCATGCATGAAAATACACAGAAGTTATAAGTTAAGATGCCCACCTTAACTTCTGTGTCATGTAAGGAGTAAATATGTTCCATAGTCTCACATATTGTGCTAGCTTGCAACTTGGCCTCCATGCACCTACACTTGCCATTGGTTTTTCAGCAATGGTTTCCTTTCCAGCTGAGGGAACACGAAGCTCAGAATACCATGGCAGCCATGCCCACTTAACTGCACAATGCCTGTTCATTTGGATCAGAAAGGAGGACCAATATTACATCAATGTTAGTTGAGACAGGCTGCCTACAGAGACAGATGGACAGGACATAGGACAGATAGGAGGAAGAATCCCAATATATTGCCTGGCCAGGTTCAAGGGCCAATTTGCATTGAAATACGTGAACATTAAAGCCTCTCCTCTCAGGAAAGACTTATACCTGGCACAGACCCCAAGTAAAATGGTAGTGCAACACATAATAGGGTGGGGGAGGAAGATGCAGCTGGAAGTAGATGGGGAGTGTCTTATGGGGTGTTCATGGTGGGATACACAAAAACAGGTCAGCAAAAATAACACATATTGGGACAGGGAATCCAGTAGGTGCACATGCCTATTCCCAACAAGGCAATCCCTAACATAAAAAGCAGGCAGCCTGTATCCAAAATGAAAGCCCTGGCCACAAATCAAACCAGAGCTTGCAAAAGTTATTTCTAGACCACAATTCTCAGAATTCCCCCAGTACATTCTGGTTATTGTAGTCCAAAACCAAACAATTTGAAGCACAGAATGGTGACAAAAGGGATGAATGGCACATGTGAACAGCAAGGAGAATTATAGAGGGCTGTTGTCGTGTGTCTTCAAGCCATCTCTGATTTATGACAACCCTATCCTGGGCTGTCATAAGATTTATTCAGAGGTGGTTTGCCATTGCCTTCCTCTTGAGAAGAGAGTGTGTGATCTGTCCAGGATCACTCAGGGAGTGTCCAAAGTTGAGCGGGGATTTGGATCCTGGTCTCTCAGTCCCAGTCCAATACTCAGATCACTACACCATGCTGGCTATCTTGATATAAGGACACAAGGTTGATAAGGAGGAGGATGTAGCAGGTGGCTTCTGGGGAAAGTATTTGTATCGTGAGGAGCCACACAAGCCAGCAAGCAAAACAAGAAGGTTAAGTTCCACTTGGTTGGTTTTATGTTGGGTTAAACATGCATAAGATTTGCAACATTTATCTTAAGCTTCAGAGCACAGAGGCTGGCAGTCACAATTAAAAGTTTAGAGTTTCCAGGCACATGATTGACATACCACTGGGCCCAGCTCCAGTGTTCCCTCAACCTGCAGAGGAAGAAGAACAGGATTGGGGCTGAAAGACCAAAGGGAAGGGATGGTGGAAGCACAATATGAGTGACTGCAGAATGTGTTTACTAAGTATTTATATGGATACTGAAGTCAGGGAGCTCCAATGTGTACACATGTACTGATCTCATGGAAATTACCCCAGAAAAGTGCATTACATGAATCTATTTTGAGTTAAGTTCCCTCGCCCATTAACAAGGTTGTTTTTAAAAATCAAGATGATATTTTATGCTTTTTTTCTGTCCTTGCATGTTCTGTGTTCCTCTGGCTAGATACTCAAAAGGATATCTATGTTGGCACATATTTGTAGATTGATGAAAATCCCCCCCCCATGAATAGGATACACCAGAACCCTATGCTGTGGGGCTTGAGCAATCAATCTGAATGAAATATCCAAATTACAAAACCTCACAAAAGCATATGAAAACCTCTGAAATGTCACTAGTACAAAACAACAACAACCAATATCATGGGAAAAACAGGCAGTCCCTCAAGTAAGTGAAACTTTTTAAAGTTTACAAGCTTTTTTAAAAAAAGCCAACACTGCAACTTTTGTTCCCCTACACCCCCTACTTACATTTTTCATTTCATCTGTATATATAATCTCAGATTACAGCTGGTTGGGGATGGGTGGGCTGCCAGTGATTTACCAAGAAAGTGGCTTGCAGCCACCATACAAAACAATTCAAAATTTGTGAAGTCGAAGGTTTTCACGGCTGGCATCTATAGGTTTTTGTGGTTTTTTGGGGGGGCTGTGAGGCCATGTTCTAGAAGAATGTATTCCTGACGTTTTGCCTGCATCTGTGGCTGGCATTTTCAGAAAATATTTGTTTTTTAAACTCATACATCACTCCACTCCATAGCCCTCACAGTCCCAATCTATGCATCAATACAATCTCCATATCAACCTGCCTTTTCCCAGTGATTACACTCCTGTTAGAGACCCACACTGTCACTTACTCAAGGAATACTTAACATAAACTGCAGATGGCACACAGCAACAAGAGCTGGCAGAAGACACAAGAGATGTGAAGACCAGAGACAACATTTGAGAGGGGTCCTCCCCACACAAGCCTTTCTTCACTGAAAAAATTCTATTTTTTAAAATTAAAACAATGATTCTGGAATATTTTATTTTAGATCAATGAATAAACTGTTTTAAGACAAGGTATTCACATATTTACTACTCCAAAATTATTTCCAAAAGCTATCTAACAATAAGACTTCAAGGAAAGACAATGTGCATTATCAGACAACTTCAACTCCTAGTTTTGTTTTCCTTTTCCTCAGTTCTTTTTGAGTAATTCATTTCTGCTGACACTCTTGAAGGCCACAGGAAATGAAGTACTGTAATTTTCTTTGTTTTACTAATGTTGATAGATTCTTCTGTGTCTGTAAGTTTTTGCCTACTCTTAACAAACCGATAAAGAAATTATGAAATAGCCCCATTTGTAACAAAAAATAAAAATTCAATTTGTAATCATCTGAATAAACTGTATTTTTAATGTATCAAATATAATTCTGAAACAAAAGTATACACTATATATTCTATGTTCCTAAAGTAATAAAGTGACTTTCAGTCTGAAAAGGGTTTTAATATCAGGTGTCCCCCCACTACCAAAAAAGGAAAAGAAAAAGAAACCCTTTTCCCCCATGGCTTCCACATTTCCAGGAATTTTATTTTTTTGGAAGCCATGCATCTTACAGGGGAAATACTGCTGCTTTTTCTCCACTTTTTATTGCAGGAACTGCTATCTTCTCTTCCATGGCTTCATGTTTGCAAATATAGAGTGATAATCAATCAAGGACTTATGCATAATGTCTATGAAAGGAATGGGAATGTTTCATGGTTGCTGTGGTATTAAACTGTTTTCTCCACCTCACACTTTCTAAGTGACACTGAGAAAATGTACATGTATTCTGGAAATGAACCACACATATAAAATTATGAAGCATTTTCACACTCAAGACACATTTTTCTTGGTTATTCTCTAAAGGCAGTCATATGTTGAGTGACTTGTAATTTGAACCAACAGAATTTGCCCATCTCTGCAGTAACCCCACATGAGCGATTTTTATAATTAGAAACATTTTATATTCTTTTTGTTTAAACAAAGGTGTCTTGAGTTACATATTTATTGTTGTTTTTAAAGCAAACCCACTGAAGTACAATGGATCCCTCTGATAAAGAGTGGAAGATTTTAACATAGTTGACACTACAAAAACAAAACCAGAGGTGGAGTAGGGATGTATCTTCTCTATATTTTTTATCACTCATGGGAATACCTGTGTGTAGCTAGCTGAAGCACTTCCTCTCCAATTGGATTATTGGGCTGTGAAACCATATTCACTTGACAAAGTTTAGCATGAAGACAATCCTCCCACTAGTAGAACTATCAAAATTTGGATTTGGAACTTCTAAAGCATCCCAAGGACCCATAAATATCCCTGTTATAATCCCCTACACAAAAGGATATCTGACTGTCAGTGCATCTGACATGCTATCTCAAAGTTCTGCACAAACCCATAATCCAAATGGAAACACTAGAATCATAGAGCTGGAAGAGACCACAAGAGCCTTTCAGTCCAACCTTCTGCTATGCAGGAACACACAATCAAAGCACTCCGCCATTCTCTCCACATCATGCAAATGATTAAGCAAACATTTGTCCCAGAAGTTCATGCAATAATACATATTAAAAGTACCATGTAATATGTTCTTAGCATGTTACTTCTAAAGATCCTTGGTAGAAAGTTTATCCATTGAAGGACTCAGAATATTACACTCTGTTGTTTTACAAATGTGCTTTAAAATAAAATAAAAAGTTTAGCTCACCATCAGTTACCAAGAGGCCAATTTTAATAATAATAACTATAGTACTACTACTACTACTACTACTACTACTAATAATAATAATAATAATAATAATAATAATAATAACAATACACTCATCCCTCCATTTTTGCGGACTTTGGGTCCGCGGTTTCAGTCCTTTGAGGACTGGCAAGCTGGGAGAGCGCAGAGCTGCGTGCAAGAGTGTACGGCCATTCAAGCCTACAGGGCTTGAATATTTGTGGATTTCCATTTTTGCAAGGGGGTCCGGAACGGATCCCAGCAAAAATGGAGGGATGACTGTAAATAATAATAATAATAATTCCTACATAGGACTACTGTTTTCTTGATATTGCTTACACCACTAAAATAATGTTTTTATGTGTTTTAATCTATATTGTTCCCTACCTCGAGCCTTGGGGAGAGGTGGGTAAGGAATAATAACAACAGAAATTATAGAATAATATAGATTAAAAGACATAAAAACGTTATTTTAGAGGTGTAAGCAATATCAAGCAAACACTTTTCCTATGTAGGCACATGTGCATAATTTTTAGGATTCAATCCAAGATTCTGCAGTGCTTCTCATCCTGCTAGATGCAACAATATGCCACACATGAATCACTCACCTCTTCATCCTTGTACCAAGATAAACTCTCTGCTGTCAGGACGAACCAATACTCCTTGGAGCCACCTTTCATGATACTAATATTGTTGATGGTCAGCCAACCTCGTCGGATAACCTGGAGGAAATCAAGGAATGGGCAAGGGGATGGAGGAAGGAAGAACAGATTACACACCAGCTTGGTGAACACAAGGTGGAAGTGACTGCTTCAAGAGTTGAGAAATCTGATATCATGATTAAATAAGATTCTAGCCTTAGCTGCAGCAGAACCCAAAGGAAAAGATAACAACAGACCACTGCATATAGTCCTTTCTTGGTAAACTGGCTCATAACTATAAAAATTAGGAATATCACCAAAGTTAAGCAAGAAAGCATAAGACCAAACACAGATTTCACAAGACTAACACCATTTTACCAAAATTTAAGTGTAGCGCAATCTAAGCACCTATATAAAAAGCAGAAAACCAAGAAGCAATAGGCTTGAAAGACAGACTTTAATATATTCCATGACCCGAATTATGCGGCAGTTGGCAACCCAGAAATAGCCAAGCTGGAGTACTGAAGTATTTTACTCATTAACCCAATGCTCATTGATAGACATGCCCATATTCCCACAAAGAAAAAACAGGCCAATGCTGCTTCTTTTTACAACAACAATCAAAACATTCTGTAAGTCCATTTTGGCAGTGAAACCCATCAGTATGTACACAGAAAAAGCATCTACAATTCTAAAACTTATCTTAGATTAGCAAGGTTACTATAGTTCTCATAATAAAACATGAGGAGACAGCAGCCACAGTATACTGAAGGCAATACTCAGTCTTTCCATCTCCAAGACACATGTTCAGTTTTCAGAAAAGTAGACTGCAATGTACAGAAGCTACAAAACCAGCAACAAACTTAGACGAAAAAAAGAATCTCTTGGCTGGAGTTCTACTTATTTCGATGGCACACTCTTTGCTTCAAGTCTGCTGCTTCTCAAACTCCAACCATATTTGCTCCTATCAACAGGCTCAAGTGCATATCCAATTAATGAACTTGCACTGATCATAGAATCATAAAGTTGGAAGAGATCTCATCCAATCCAACCCCCTGCCATGCAGGAAGACACAGTTAAAACACTCCTAGCAGATGGCCATCCAGCTCTATTTAAAAACCTTCTAAAGAGGGAGACTCCATCATACTCTGAAGCAGTGTATTCCACTGTCAAACCGCTGTTTAGGTGGAATCTCTTTTCCTGTAGCTTGAATCCATTGCTCTGTGTCCTAGTCTCTAAAGCAGCAGAAAACAAGCTTGCTCCATCCCCAATAAGACACCCCTTCAAATATTTAAACTGGGCTATCATATCACCTCTTAACTGTCTCTTCCTCAATAGTTTCACACTTGTAGCTAATGGGACCGTTTGCTTGAAGAAACAATTCTCTTGTCTGACAAGGTTACACCAACCTCACAAGCAACACCCACTCGAACTATTTCACAAAAGAGGCCCAACCCTACCTGCCATTTTACTAAGATCAGTTTAAAAAAGAAAAGAAAACTGCTCTTATTCCTCTTCTTGCCACTTACGTTTTTTGTGTATGTGCTAACTCTGATTTCATCCATAAGTTCACAAATTAAAACATAAATGAGATTAATCACTGAAATATCAGTATCATCTGTTTTCTGCCTCTTGGTGGGATGATTCTCATTATTTAGAATTACAGTTGGCTCCAGGATGACAGCATTCTTTTATTCTGAAAGAAATTTCAAGGCTTCTTTTCCCCCTCAAATGAGACAACAAAGAATTATTTATTATAATTTGTTACACATGGAAATGTGTGTTTTAGGAACAACAGGCCTATTAGTACTCTATGTGAAAAGTAAGTATCCTGAATATTCTGTAGTGCACAGGGTCTCCTCAGGCAGGCTGATATAGGAAATATTCTCAGATGGATGGATAAAAACCGCTGCTTTATTAAACTTAGAACCATCCCACAAAATGGATTAGACTACTATATGCCCACTGAGTACCATGTTTGAGGGGATGTTTGGACCTGAATGCCATGGCACCACACTTTAAATCCTGGACAGCAGGTAAAATCCTAAAAAGGAACATCTAGTTAGGCCTTCAAGTACACCAAAGTTCACTTAGCAAACAGAGGTGACCTATTCCTGAAGGATTTTGCCTTCCTCCATGGATGTAACAACATATCATCCAGCTTCACTGGAAATTTTTCGAATAATAATCAGCAAATCAGCTTCAAGTAGAGCGAAAGTCAATGCTAGATCTGCAACTCAGTTGCTCATCCCTGAGTGTCTCCATCACAGTTCTAATTCACAAAGCATATGAAGGGTTAGCTACTTTCCCCCCACAACCATGCTTTGAGCATTTGAATGGCTGACGTATACTTAAGCAGGTGGTGGTGATGGTGGTGGTGGTGGAACTGCCTGCAAAAAAAGCATCTGGGCAGAATGTTTCAAGGGAGCAACCGAAACATGCCATCATTTATGACAGGGCAACTGGAAATAGCTTGGAAAACTCACCATGTCTGAAATAATCTCCAGCATGCTTAATAAAATAGGATTGCCGGCAAGTTGTCTTTCTTTTTAGCTCAACAAGCTTATTTAGCCTGATAGGCACCTCCATTTTAACTTTTTCTCACAGGATCCAAAATCTCTATTTGGGAGACTTGACCAACATCCCACCTTCTGGATGGGCCCTTCAACTAAATTTTTCAAGGTAGAGCTGAGTCCAGTCCCAAAAATCCAAGGATGGCTGGCTAACACCATGTTGACAATTCTCATCATTCTCATGAATTTGTTTCAATGGTCATATCATGTTCTTCCTTCCAACAGGAAGTCTAGAGAGCTAACAGTAACATAGAAAACTCATTCTATGCAAGTTAGTATCTCCATGCTGGTTAGCAGTGAGCAGATTGGAAAGGAAGCAGTCTATGTTTTGAGGTACTTGAGCAGTCATGTCAAAGCATACAGTGGAAACAAGCCTAAGGGCTATGGCTGAACAGAGTTAGACAGAGCAGCTACAGATGTTATAAGCAGAGTTGCTGAACAGCATGGAAAGGGATAGGAATTTGGCTTGGATTACATCACAGTTAAGTTTTCCAACCAAGCTTTAAAAAGGTATGCACACCAATCAGGTGCATCATCATCTTTCCAGAACTGTTCAGGTTGTTGCCAACATAAACATCAAGGCCACAGGCACAGAGAAGTGGTGCACTGGTGGGCATGGGCTGTTATAAACTGTCATTTTAATTCATTCAGTTCACATGAAAGAGTATGGAAGGTGCTGCAAATTCATGACATTGAAAAGGAAGCCAGGTCAGAAAAAGCAGAGGTGGGAAAATTTCAGCCTGTAGACCATATGTGGCCCTCAAGGGATTTTTGCAGCCCCGAGGCTTACTCTGCCTCTTCAAAACTTCCACACATCCTAAAGGTGTGGTGGTGGTGGTGGATTTATCTGATTTGTTGTTGTTGTTGTTTGTTGTGTGCCTTCAAGTCATTTCCAACTTATGGTAACCCGAAGGCGAACTTATCATGGGGTTTTCTTGACATGTTTCTTCAGAGGGTTGCCTTTGCCATCCTCTGAGGCTGTGACTTGGCCAAGGTCAACCAGTGGGTTTACATGGCTGAGCTGGGATTTGAACTCTGGTCTCCAGAGACCTAGTCCAATACTCAAGCCCTTACACCATGCTGGCTCTCATTTTATTGAGCCCTGCTCCAAATGGCAAATCATTGCTCTTTGAGGACTCAGGAACAGTGATTTATATTACTACAGCCCTAACACTCCAAATTAAAAATGCCTTCCAATTTAATTCTCAACCCTAAATTGATCAAATTCAAAGGGGGTACTGCAGTATGTCACAAAAGCAAAAACTGTCTTAAAGTATTCCTTTTTTTTATTTAAATGTGCATGAATCAGAAATCATTCACAATTAAAATATAATTGGGTTTTGAATGAATGGGGATAGAAGACTGGACCAAAGGCAGCTAAGAGGGAAAAAAGAGATTTATCCAGAAAAAAAGGGAGAGGCTGCCTAGAGGAAGCCATTTTTGCTGTCATTTGGAGAAGAAAAAAGAGACTTAAAGAACAAGAGGGACAAAGCAAGGCAAATTTTGGGCAGAAAGAACAACAGAGGCTCTTTCCTGGGAACCAGTGGCTTTCAACTTTATCCTTCAGCTTCCTCATCTTAGCCCTAGATTTCTGAAAGCAAAATAAACTAAAGTACTGGTTTCCTGAGGGTTCCCCACTTCCTTTCAAATGCAGCAAGATGCCTTCTAAACCAAGTGTTCCCTGAGAAGCAAGTTTTACCTTCAAATCTTATAAAAAGTAAGACACAGCCCAGCCAGTCAGATTTCCACCTTCCTCTTACTGCGACATAGTCCACATTCTCACACTCAGCAATAAAAAAAAACTAGGGATTGCATTGGTATTGGAGTCATGGAGAACAGAGAGGCCTTTATGTGTTACCAAATTCCAGATAGTTGGTAATCTCTTTTTTCCAAATTAAAATTGGAGACATACTCCACTCTTGAAAGAGGGTGCATGTGTTGAGACTAAGAATGAATCAACCTCAAAGGAGCTCACCCATATTTCTGGATGAGTTATTGTTCAAAACATGCCTTCTGTGCAGGAGACATGCCCAAATCAGTGACTCATGAAAGCACATTGGCCAACCTCTTCCATGGATGGGTACTTTGGCATTTAATTTCTTGTAGCACACTAGTGTGCCATGGCACAGTACTTGAGAATTAATGTTTTCAAGTTTGCTCAGAGGAATCATGAAAATGGATATGTCAGAAATTTCAGACTCTTCAGGAAATTCAGAATATCTCAATGATAGGAATTTTGGACAAGCTGCCTTTGATTCTAAGAAAAGCAGGCCAAGTCGGTAATACATACAGACATTACATCAGTTCAGCATTTTGGCCTGCTAAGAGTGAATACAGAAAGAGGGGAGAGGGATTTTCATCCAGTGAAAAATATCACATGGACAAGAAACATGCAACATCTCAGATCTTGACTTGAATAAATACATAAGTATTCAAAGTGGCTCTGTGACATGTATGTTTTATATGTAGATAATATTATTGCATCCATTTTTGGAAAAAAAACCCCTATCTACAGGACAAAAATGGGTGGAGGAATTTCTTTTTATTAAGGCAACCCTCTCCTCACCCACAAAGCAAAGTTTCTGGCAATTCCATTTTCTTGCCGAGACAATAAGAAGTGTGCCAATTGGATTTCCGACTCCAAGACCATCCATTACACCTCTCTCAGGGGCTTCTGAGTTGAAATGGTGACTCTAATCAAGGATCAGTCAAAGCCAAATCTTCCAGCCTAAATTTCATAGGAAATAGTGCACTTAAAGGAAAAGCATGGAACAGCATTGGGTTTCACCAGACATGGGAAAGGAGTGCCACGGAATGGTGGGGCATGCAATCTCTTTGCCCAGGAATGAAATAGATGTGCACATAACAGGAAGGAAAGCCACATGGTGGTAATGGTAATAGCTGCCAAGCAAAATGGGCAGATGGATGTAGCACATAATGTAATACCTCACTTAGCCACTTGAGCCTGGGCAGACAACTCTAGGTCTGTAGGAGTCCCTGTTGTTTGTCAACATTCTTGGATGATCTTCTGAACTGCAAACAAACTGTAGACATTCCTTTTACCTGAGACTGCTGTCACTATTCCAGATGGACAGGATTGTCAAGCAACACTTTTGACTGGGCTAGACAACACCTAGACTGCAGGTGTTTCTTCATATAGCCTGCTCTATTTGATAGAATGCACCTCTGAAAACAGGTAATGGTAGCAAAGCAAATGTTGATAATATACAAGACTAGAATTATTGGTTACCTGTTATGCTCTTATTTCACTTGGAGTGTGGGACTCTTTTCTTATACCATATCTCAAAGTTGCCTGAGGTAACACTCCAAAGAGCAAATTAACCTCCACAGCATGACATAGTAAATGAAGGATTTAAATGTAATTTCAGGGAGACAGGGGGGAAAAGTAAAAGCCAAGAATGGCAAAGAAGACAGCTGCTCTGGCAGTAGTTCACTGTTGTTGCTGCACGTCTTCAAGTCATTTCTGACTTATGGCAACTCTAAGGCAAACCTATCATGGGGTTTTCTTGGAAAGTTTCTTCAGAGGGGGTTTGCCATTGCCATCCTGTGAGGCTGAGAGAGTGTGACTTGCCCAAGGTCACCCAGTGGGTTTCCATGGCCAAGCTGGGATTCGAACCCTGGTCCAATGCTCAAATCACTACACCACACTGACCATAGTTCATAGCATTTCATTTACCAGCACACAAGGTATCCCACTCTCATCACACAGATCTGTTTCTCAATCTTAAATGAAAAAAGAGCCCAGGGATTCAGCTATAACTGAAGTCCAGTCTTAATGATTGGTTACCAGAGTGAGCATGGCACTCCAGCATTTCAAAAGAGCACAACGAAAGGATGGGACAGCTTCCAGCCAGGCATGAAGAAGAGCCTTTCAGTAAGAAATTGCCCAGTCTATTTTCAATATAGCAAAATGCCCTGGTGGTGCCAGGAACAAGGGAACTAGTACTAACTCTCTTCATGCTGAATAAAAGTTTAGAAAGCCACCATCATTACCTAAAACCATATTTATTGCCAGCTTGGTAAGCCCAAGACTTTAGCACTAGGTTTAAGATTACAATTCCCATGTCTGGATCTCCTGAAATGCTGTTTGAAGTTACCTGCTTTTCTGCACAATTAAGTGCACTTTGTATGAGGTAACAAGATGACTCAATTTGGGGACTTTTACTTTTTGGGGGAAAACAAGTCTCCATCACCAAAGTTTATCTATCAGTCACTAGCACATTATACAGGTACTTACCAGTATCTCACCCTTTAGAGGTTGGCAAAATTAGTGGTGCAGGTAAATAAAGAAAAGCAGGATGAGGGACAGAAAAGTGAAGAAAACCAAATAATGGAGTAGAAGGGGAAAGGGGGAAGCAAGAAGCACAAAAATGGTAGGGGAGGGGGAAGGAAAAGCAGAAAAAAACAGTAAAAGAAAAAAGTTACATGCAATTAATTATAATTGTACAGTGTTAATGTTTCATTACAGTTTTTCCAAACAAGATTCAACATATTTAGATGCATTATATACAGACTAACTTCATGCAACAAGCTGCATTTAAAGTCTTCTGCTCAAGTCCTGCCTACCAGCAATGGGAAGAGACTCAAAGATGACAACTTCCCTTCAAGGATTTAAGATTGCATGATTCTGTCTTGGAGGCTTTCCTCTTCTACCATGTTACAACTGGCATAGTGTGAGGGTCATTTCTAAAGGGAAATATTAGGGTATACTGCAGAATTTATTCTGGTCTAAATAATTAAGCAGCAATTTGATGGATACACTATATTTCCTGCCGTTTGTTGCAAGCATCATGTCATTTTCTGTTTTCAAATGATACAAGGCAAGAGCATCAACTCCTTTGTTAAACTAGTGCCATGCTCACAAGCCAGGTCAACATTTTGCAACTACACAAAGCATGCCCATATGCTCAATTGAGTGTCCTGTCATTGTTCTATCAGCTGAAGGAAGAAGACATGAACCAGTACCTGATTTGGTATTGCTCTTTTCTTATTTGCTTGAGTGTTCCTTTGCTGTGCACTGGAGAGAAAAAAAGGACAAAAAGATGACTTTACATTAAGTGTATCTATTATCATCATCACACCTCAACCAACATGTTAGCAACACTTGGAACAAGCAATGCAGTCATTTCAGTTCAAGTCAAGCAAAATTAAAGAAGAGCAAACAAGAAAATGCTAATCCCATCAGCAACAAGGCCAAACAGCTACAATCACACAAAGATTCTTCCAGTACCAGAACTCCCTTCATAGTCACAGAAGCCCTGTTTGGTCTAGTAAGAAAAAGAGGCCTTAAAGCCAAGACTGTCTTCTTCAGAATGGGGAGAAAAGCTGATTTTAGGGTGGGAGGTGCCTCTTAATTTTGGCTCAGATGTCCTTCTTCAATGAACCTGCCTCCTAATGGATGGAGTGACCTCCCCCAATGAACAACTGGGATGCAACAAGCAGAGAGTAGAGCTCATTGATCAGTAGATATACAAGAAAGTGCTGCTTCCAGACCTCCAGGAGAATGTGCACTCCATGGTCCCAGTTAAGAATACAGAAGCTAAACTTTCAAGCAGCATGTGAAGGTAGTTGCATAAAAGCTTGAGTGCCATGCATTAAGATGGTAGTGCTACAAAACTGTAGATCCACCATCTAAGCTCATTCCATTACTTAAAGAGAATACTTGACTCCAAAGAAGCAAAACTGAACGGGTTGCAGAATGTCAGTTTCCACAGGCATTATTCCATTATATAACAAAGAAAGGAACCCACAACATTCCCTAATAATTTATTTTGCTGTTCAACCATGTTAATTACTTTGGATTTCTTCCTCTAAATATAGCCTAAATCACTTCACTGTCATGTGAACACACTATTTTTCTGCAGGATATCTGAGAAGCAAGATGGTTTAGAATATTAATTCTGACTGGTTTATTACCAGCCCTTGCAGCTGCATCTACGGATGCTTGGCCAAGGCTGGGTCGTGTGGTCCTGACTTGTCCTATGAGCATCTAAGATAAAAGGATATCTGATCATGTGTAGAATATGAAAATGTGTTTAGAATGTATCAGGGCATTTATTTTGTGATCTTGGCTGAATATGATTTAGACCAGCGATTCCCAACCTGTGCTCCGTGGAGCCCTTAGGACTCCGCGAGTCAAAAAGGTTGGGAACCTCTGATCTAGACTGTTCTGTAATGTTGGTCCAAAACAAGTTGCAGAAATAATCCAGCTTCAGACCGCTTTAACTGCCCTGGCTGGGTGCTAGGGAATCCTAGGAATTGTAGTTTACTATGGCACCAGAGCTCTCTGACAGAGAAGGCTCAATGTCTCACAAGACTACAATTCCACAGCAATGAGCCAGGGCATTTAAAGTGGTCTCAAACTGGATTATTTCTTCAGTGTGTTTTGGACCTTTGTAACTGCTTCTAAGTACACCTGAAAAGGGTGGGGTGGGGGTTTATGCAAAAGATACCCTTTCCAATGCAGATTACAGTTTGGAATAAAGCCTCCTTTACAGACTTCCACTTGTTCATGTGACTGCTTAGTCTCATCTCCCACTAAGGTGGGGTAGGAGGAAAATCTCTGCAGAGTCAGCAGTGGAAAATACAAGTCTAAGGGCCTTTGCAGACTGCCAGAAATAGTGCAAATTGAGTCCACTTTAAGGGTTAGGGTTAGTGCTAGGGAGTCATGGGAATTGTTTTGTTTTTTCTGAGACATTGAGCTTTCTCTGTCAGAGAGCTCTGGTGCTACAATAAAATACAGTTCCCATGATTCCCTAACCCTAACTCTAACCCTTAAAGTGGACTCAATCTGCACTACTTCTGGAAGTCTGCAAAGGCCCTAAGTTTCCCTACTGGCTGGATGCAACTCACCTTATACTAATGAGTGCCTTGCTACACAGGTGCATGTACACAAAATAAGTTCTACCATATATCTTTATGCTGAAAGGGGTTAAACATAGCCATCTAACTAAGCCCCCCTTGCATCAAACAGATCAATTTGCACCTTTGATTTTGAACCTGAATTCTTTTAGTAACATCAAAAAAGGATCAGAATAAGTGAGGGGAAAGAAGTTATCTATCTGAAAGAAAGGCAAGAAACTACAGAGAGCAGAAGTCATGACCCCTCTTTGCTGGAACCCTCTAAAGAAAACATGTTTATGCTTGGAAAGAGGTATTTCTAGAATTGTAACAAACAAACATTTTATTTCTGATCAACTTAAGTTTTTTTTCTACATCTCAGATGCCATTAAAGGTCTCTGCTTGAGAAATAGTACTAGCTTTACTATCACACTGTTGTCCCCCACATATCTGAGAATTTCTCTCAGGGTTCCTTCACTCACCTCCTGAAGAGGTGCATGTTTAATTTTCTATGGCTATCAATTCAAGGGACCAGAAATGTCCATTTAGCTTACCTGCCAGCCATTGTTTGTGGTCAGACACTGCAGAGGACTTTGGAGAGGTTTGTCCTCTCTCATTCTTGCTGGAGTACAGAAAGATAAGGAACAAGCAGCAGCTTCTCCAACAAGTCAGAAGAAATTCCTGCTCATTCTTTCCTTCTCTTGATCTACTGAACTAAGGAGGTTGGCAATGAGAGGATCTTCCACTGTGGGATACACAAATGCTTGCCAGATAACCTACACACTTTCTAATTACAGTTTTCCCCTCGTTCTTCTTAAAACCCCTTTTAGCTAGTGCTCCAAAGGTTAGTCAAGCTGGAAGGCAGTCATAACAGTGATAAATTCTCACAGGCAGATACGCACCCAGCCACCATGTGCTGCTCAGTGTAACAGCTGGGAGAAGTTTCAGAGGCATCCATAGAGAAGTGAAAGATTCAAACAAAACCAAGAAAGACGAAGGAAAAAGAAGGACCTGTGAATTCAATGTGGAAGGAAGAGATGCAAAGTAGACACTGAATGCAACACATACATGTGCTACACTAGATAGAAGGGGAAAGAAAAAAGAGAAAGAACAGGATGCTCTGTCCAGACTCCCTGCAGTTTGCTTGTTATACTGGGGATAAATATACTATCTGTAGTCCTATCCACTGTCCTACAATGTAAAGTGCTCAGGGTGGCACTACAGAATAATATAAAACAGATTTGAAAAAATACAGGGACCTTCTATGTAGAGGCTGTTTACTGTTTAATCTAAAAAGTGGAAAGATCCTTGAAAATGTTGCATTTACTTGAATGATTACTCTCAAGAGCCTTCACCTACAGAGGCATCAACAACTAAAGGAGAAGGGTTGCTTTGTACACTACAGTTTACTCTGGTAAACAGAGAAGACATTCTAGATTCCAGGATATAGTTAAGCAACAGGATTTAGGTTTACCACAATAGCTTAAGAAATATTACCTATTCCATGCACAACACAATTAAAGACAATAAAAGATTAGAGCTATTACATGCTAGGAACATTCTGAGATAAAGAGAAAGTATATGAAGTAGGCATGCTCTTCTTGACTAATGAAGAAGCTAAATTGCAGCTACTAATATGTGTATATATATATGTGTGTGTGTGTGTGTGTGTGTGTGTGTATACACCAAACCTTTCGTAGAGATATTGTGATAAATTAACCACACAAATAAAAAGAAGGACCAAAATCCCTGGGAAGTTGGAGGTAATAGTTGATTTAAACAGAAGAACCAAGTACAACATATAACAAATATTATAAAGTGCATAAACCTATTGAAAACTATGCAACATGATTTAAGTAGTCAAGGAAGCCATAAAAACAAAATTTCTTCCATTAAATGTGGAAGCATTTCTCCCATAAACAGGAGAAGAGGGGCACAAACTCAGAGACCAAATGTAAGACTGCAGTAAAGAAAGCCAAGAAGCATTTGAGAAGCCAGGTGAATATATTGTAATTATACAAAGGCATCTAAATACAAAAAGCAAGGAAACTAGCTAAAAAGACTGTGCAAGTGCTGAGTAACAAGGAAGAAGGTAGAGGGAGTCACGGAAAATAAAGTTAATCTTCCTTTCTCTCCCTCCTTCTCTTTCTCTCTCTCTAGAATAGAGGAATGATATCTGCACTTGACTAATTTTGATCAGAGTTGCGTTCTCAAAGCATGAATATAAAAGTGACAAAGAATGACTTTTTAAGAAGTAATCACCAGGACCTGAATGAATCAAAGCATTTTTGAGTCCTCAAGATGCTCCTGGATCAGCTGCTGTCTATTAAAGCTCAGGTTGTAATTCAAAGCCAGAAGTGTTTGTTTGCTTCCACATAAGACAAAAATGTGCATCTCTTTTTGACGTATTCAGATCTGCCAATCATTTGTGAATGTGTGACTCTACAGCTAAGCAACTGTAATGTACAGTTCTTTCATACTTCAAAAAGACAGTCTATATGACAAAGATAGTTACCACAAAGATACCAGTTGTCCAGCATTTTGCTTAGCCTCTCCATTTTTCTCTGGCTACAGTTCAAAGTACTGGCTTTCCCTCTTTAAAACTCAAGTGTTCAACATGCCTTGAGTAATTTGTCTTCTTTATGTTTCAACAGGACATCACATTTCAATAGCTCATTTACTCTCAGTACTATTTGTGCACAACATGGGACCATCTTTCTCAAATACACCCACATGGAGAGGCATTCCCAAGGATTGCACTGTGTATCAATTTCCTGGAAACTAACCAAAGCATTTTTTCTGAATGAGGTATAAGGCTTTCCTATTTTGGCTGGTTTTGGGTAGCTGGAGCCTTTGGTGCAGAGAAAAACAATAATCTATATAAAATTAAAATGACTGAACTTTTAATAATGTAATCTGCATTTCAACTGTGTGTATTCCTGAGTTGCTTGAAACATCTCTTTACAATGGGATACAACACAAAACTAAAGTAATATATGTTTTATATGTTGTGGCTGGCTGGCAAAACAAACTCGGCAACAAACACAGACAACCCTGATCTTCAGAACAGTATGCTGATGAATGCTGCTTGATTGCTCCTGAGAAACCACAAAACTTTCTGCCAGTTTGTTTAGCATGTCCTCCAAATATACTCACAGCTTCCACTCTCAACCTGAAACAAACCTTGATTCTTTTTCTGGTTTATTGGGCAAGAAATAATCAAGAAAGGACATTGTGTCCATGTTTGGACAACATGCTAAGCAAACCAGAGCTTGGCATCATGTTTTGTTCAGCTGTTCTCATTACAGGTAGAAGCAAGTGAGCAGCAGGTAGCAGTAGACCACTTATAAGTGGTAAGCCAGGGCTTTCATAATTCCTTGGCTTAATGTGTCATATGAATCCTTCCTCTGTGTTACATACTCTTAAGAATCTGGAAGAATCTGAAGGAATCCTGAATGTTCTGAAAGCTTTTATCTTTTAAGACATTTAAGTTTGATCTCAACAACATATAACTGGTTTTAGAAAAGCATCCCATTTCACTGAATCTCAGCACTGAGATCTGTGCAAACAGCCAGAATCTCTGAGTGAAGAAAGCAATTAAACCATGCTTAGCTTTAGTTTGGACCAGCTGAACAGGTATCCAGCCACAAAATGCTGGTTAGTCATGAAATATAACAGTCACACTATCCAAGCCTCATAATGCTTCCCAGAATCTCTTGGACTTTACTTTGCAGCAGATACTCACTTTGCAAATCCAATGAAGTCCTCATGGTTGGTATTGATGTAGGATAGCTCAATGTCAATCAACAGGAGAATCTGAAGAGAGAAAAGATGAAACAGCAAGCTCATCTAAATGGTAAGCAGTCGAAAGAATAATCCCACCTAACATTTACAATAAGTAATTAAAGATGTGCTTAATTTTCATGCAGAATTTCTTGATAGCACCAATCAAAATGACTTCAGTTTAACATGAAAGAAAGATCACATTTGAATCACATTCTAGAAACTTAAAACCTAACACAAAACTATTTTGCTCCCATGAATGCCCATTGTCAAAAATGTCTGTCACAGAATTTCATTAAGTCTGTGTGCATTTTTTCCACCTGACACTTTCTAAATTCTTCGGAGGAAATCATTTGTTGCCACACTTCAAATCTATGATAAAATTTGCAATATTTCATGTATAACAATAAATATGACTTGTAGCTACATTATATGTACATAAAGAAATCTGATTTGTTGTCCTGTATGTAATATATAAAGTCTATCACTGTAGAAGTAAACATTGATTTCTTTTGTAAAGATACAGAATTCATCTTCCAGTTAGACACTGTAATAACCCATCCAGACAAAAATCTTTCCTCAATACTGCAAGGGGTTAAGATCACAGAGGTCAAGCCCTACACAGAGATGTGGGAATGAGCTGGTGGAATTCAAGAAGGAAAACATAAGGCATAAAAATTCCCAACTTCCTTCATTAGTGTGGAGTTTATTAAGAGGCAGCATAACTAACATCAGTATTCCCCATCTATGCCTCCCAAAGGGGATATGGCAGAAATTTAAAAGCTATAATTAGTTAGGGTGTCCATTTAAGATCTAAGTTATTTTCTTTAAAAAAATATTTAGAACTTCCTCGTATTAGATGGCTTTCAAATAAATATTTGTGTTACCTCTGATCCAGTTCTCAGAGAAGTAGTTTTTTGTGTACTTCTTTTAGCTGCTTATAGCAATGCAGCCATAAAGCAGTTACGTATTTCCTGTTTCTTTTAAATAAAAGTCAATTCCTTAACATGAGGGCAGTGAGTGTATTGTGATAGAGGAGGTATGTGTATCCAAGGTCAGCGAGAGAGAATTCCAGTTCTTTTTTAGAGCTGAGCTCCTTAGTTGAGATCAACCATCCAGGAAAAGGAAGAGGCATACAGAACAGGGATACTTTAAAGCAGGAGTAGGCAACCTTTCCCCTTTAAGGGCCGAGGGACTTCAGCTCCCAGAAGCCTCAGTCATGTTGGCCAATAGTCCCATGTTGGCCAATAGCTCCTGGAATTCTGGGAGCTGAAGTCCCTCGGCCCTTAAAGGGAAAAGGTTGCCTACCCCTGCTTTAAAGGGATACGGTTCTGTATATTTTTTCCTATCATTTTACAGGTAAAATCAGGGGTAGGCAACCTTTCCCCTTTAAGGGCCGAGGGACTTCAGCTCCCAGAATCCCATGAGCTATTGGCCAACATGGGACTATTGGCCAACATGGCTGAGGCTTCTGGGAACTGAAGCCCTTAAAGGGGAAAGGTTGCTTACCCCTGGGTAAAATTGTCCAAGTCGGGATGACAGCAAGCAATCCAACACAAATGGGTACTTGGGCCAACTTCCAGTCTCCAAAGGGGGTGATTAGTTTGGAGGGGTTTTACAAACCCCATCATTTCTACATTCAGGGTCCAGGCTAGAGAATCTGCCAAGGAAGTTTGGGAAGGGGCAAACCAGCATACCAACCAGGAAGGCCCTTCAAGAATAAACAGAAGAAAAATTGAAAGAGAACCCTAAGATGCCTGCATGAAATACTGGATTCAAAATAAGTAACAGAACATGTCCAATATACCTAACAGGGGGTGCACATGCATTTGAAGGAACAGTGGAAGCCCCTCCAGAAACAACCTAAAGGCTCTCAAAATGGTGTCTATGACAATGTGACTGGGCCCTTCAAAGACGCCCTAGTGTTTTCACCCATACTTTGTAGCAAAGAAAGACCTTTAAGATTGGGACTGAACTATACTCACCCAGTCCCACCCAGTTTAGCAGGGAACAACTGTGACTGCTCACCTGGTCCTTGGTCTTCCCTTCACGTTCTCTGATGTATGTAGTAACAATTCTCTCTGTTTCTTCTCGCAGCCTGGGGTAAGAACCAAGCTAAGGACAAGTGGGAAAAGAGATCAGATCTCTGCTGCCTTACACATTAATTCACACAGATACACAGGGACAGAGGAAGGGAAGGGATGGGCTGCCTCCCAGTTTTACCATTTAAAAGGATTGAAACAGAAAAAAGCAAAACAAAAGATTTGCCACTTCAGTAAAGATCCCAAATAATATGGGGAATGGCTTAATATGTGTCCTATACTCCCCCATGGGCTCCTTCTGGGAAACAGCCTAAGATCCCTATGATGTTTAGAAGAGAAAAGGAAGACAAAGGTGACTAACTTCTTAGTGCCACAGGAGAAAAGAGAGCTACTTGTGTTTTCATTAAATATAAATGACTATTACAGTTTACTTGATTTCATAATGTTTCCCCAGCTTAAATCATACCAGACCTCCTTACGTAGTACTTGTGTACAACTTTTGGCACATAGCAACCCAAAAGGGCAGTCTTCTCTCATAAGACGTATCCCCAAAGTTTCAGAATTTGGTTCCACTAAATCTGCTCCAGCCAAGCAACATCTCTGCAATGCTACTGCAGAATCTTGTTATGAAGCCAATCTAAGTATAGGAACCCACCGGAAATGCAATCTAGCAACCAAGAAGCCAAGTGGGCAAATCAGCATTCTGGTTAAGATCCCCTGAAGATGATGCAGCCCTCTTGATGTTTTACAGAATGGCAACTGTTAGGTCTCTTGCTTGGCACAAACATAGACTGGCCTAACATAAATACAGGCAAACTTTCTTTTACCTGGGCACCACAAGCAGCCATATTTCAGGTGTTAGGAAAACATAGGGAGATGAGAAAGAAGAGTACAGACTCATTACCTTCTCCGCACACTTTTTAATGACCATGGCCAGCTCTGAGACCACCAGATCAACACACTTCAAACTGGGCTCTTTGAGCTTTATAATCTGTTTTTTCACTATGGCTTCAAAAGCCATGTCAGGTGTGAAGAGCCCCGTCCTGTACCATGCAGAAAGCGCGAACACAAAGGAGAGAATCCGAAGAACAGGGAGAAAAAAGTGACAGAGATTCAACAGGTTAGTAATGTGCAAATGAAAAAGCAGCAGCACTTCCTCAGGAAGATCCTTCTTACACTGTCAACCACCAACAGGGAATCAGTCCCTCCAAGTATCTTTTCAGCTGAGCTGCTCAGCAGCACTGACAACAGCTTCAGGAACTGGCAAAGGAACTGTGTTTTGGCTGCCTGTTGCCTGAGACACATTCCAGGTGACAATAGGAGGTGCTTGGCGAAAAGCATGGAAACCCATCCATGACTGGCTCCCAAAGGCAGAAGAAATTAGCCCTTTACAGAATTGAATCAAGAATGGTGAAAGTGATGTAGAAAAGGAGTTGAAATGATGCCCCCCCACCATTTTTAGAGTTCCTAAACTTCTCCTCCCCCAATAAGGAAAAAAGGGTTTTTTAAAAAAAAGAAAAGAAAAAAGAAAAGGGAGAATCTCACTCAGGGTATATGATCCTCTTGTGAATGAAGGTATTCCCCCTCAATCCTCAATTAACAACAAATTCATTCCTTAAAAATGGAAGTGGATTTTTAAAAGTCAGAGGTGACCTTCTAGTCATTGCCTGTTTCATTCTGAATAACTGGTGCAGCTCCTGCAGTTTAAGAACTAGAAACAATGGCCCCTGATCCTGAAAGTTGTCTACCCCTGACAGAAAAGTGATGGGTGATGTGTCAGAAGCCATCTATAGAATTTCTGAAGGAATTGGAAGGCTCAAGAGTTAGGCTAGGTTTGAATCAGACCTACGTCGCTGAATGCCTGTACTGCAGCCACTCACTCATAGACCACAAGGTTGTGAG
>CM034703.1:136820487-136840024 GCA_020142125.1 Phrynosoma platyrhinos | reverse complement strand
AATAGCCCACTACCAATGATGGTTGTGAGAATGCTGGGCTACAACCCTTTGCCTTAACTTGTTCATTTTCAATAAGCAGGAAATGTTTCTGTCTCATTATCATAAACCTCCACATGCAGTCTGAAGTGATACACGCCAACAGACAAGCTGACATCAGTAAAAGTGTGGCTTGAATTGGCATTCAGCACTTCATGTTAGCATTCATAGCCTACCCACCTTGTCCCACAATGTTGAGGTATTTAGTATGCAAGGAATGTCATTTCCCAACACAAGGGACCTTGAGATGTCTGAGACTTGAAGGCAATCCTCTGTCATTGTAGTGTCTCCAAATACACCCATTTCATAGCTGTCTCCTACATCCACCTCTCTTGAACATCAATAGGAATCAGTTCAAGTGGTATAGAAGTGCTTACTTAAACTATGAATATGTCAAGAGCTAGGCCCCCTCTAAATAGTCCTTTAACTCAACCTCTGCTCAGATACTATGTGGAGTAAAAGACAGCAGATGATCTTGCCGCATTTGGACAGCTGGGAATTGAAGGACCTTGGAGAGCAAGTGCTGGCTTCTTCACATTACATCAACAAAAGCACACAATTTCTCTGTGAGAAGCAGACCCAAAGTCCAACCTACAGCATACACCACTGCAACAAGCAAGCAATGTAAACCGCTCTTAAGGGGAGCATCTTTACTGCTTTATTAATAATCAAAGTTCTTGCCAAGGCAAACACGTAGGCAACATGATCTTGCAGACTCACTCTGTACATCTTGCTTTTGAATCCAGAAACAAAGCAAGGAGAAGTCAGTTATGTAACAGGTCAGCTTTTAAATATATAAATAACCATATAGGCAGGACAACCATATGAAAACACTGCTGTTCTCAACAGATTGAGGTCTTCAGAGTTAATGTAGCTGATTACTCCAACCAATATATTTGAAACTAATTTGCACAAGTAACAGTTTTGCCTTTTATTCATGACTTTGTAAAAAACTTACATTTTGCAAAAAACAACAACAACACACATAAAAAAACCCCAAAAACTTAAGGGAGCGGTTTAAATGGCAAATCAAGAAGCCATGCACTTAGAGAAGGGCCAGGATCCAAGAAGAATTTGCCTACTAGCCTTGGCAACCTCCAGAGGGCTCACAAAAACTTATGTCGCTTGCATTGGCACACAATACCAAGATTATAGTCTGAATCATACTGATGCCACATTTTAGAACCTCTGCAGAAGCTCATAAAACAGGATAGTTTTTCCTGCTGAATAAATCCTAGTCCCCATTTCAACAGCAGCCAATCAGGATTTCAGAAGGTGCCTGCAGCAATGCCTGGAGGTTGTTCTAGGCACGGTGGGCAGATCAGAATAGTGCAGTTTGGGCAGATTTCCCCAACCCACTCAAGAAGAGCTAGGCTGCCTCCAGCTAGTTTCAATACCTTACTGGTACACTGTCTAACTGTATTGATTAACTCCTGAATAACCAGGTCGACACACTTCAGACAAGGCTCTTTCAGCTTCACCACCTGCTTTTTCACAATGGCCTCAAATGCCAAGTCTGGTGTGAACAGCCCCGTCCTACAGTCATCCATACGCAGGAGGAAGAGAGGGCACAGACATGGCAAAGAAGAAAAACAAGAGGGGAAAGAAAACAGTTTAAAGACTGGTAATATTCTAGATTGCAATTCCCATCAGACAATAGTTTTTCTACTTAAACAAGTCCCCTCCCATCAGTAACAAAATTCAGTTAAATTATACAGGCTCCTAAAGGCAAAACACAGGCATCAGAAAATGAAGAGGTTGTTAAGGGCAGGGGAGAAGAAGAAACAAAATTAATTTCTGCTATATGACAACATTTTGCAAACTGAATATTGTAATGGGCCTATTGACAAGAACTTTTCTAAGGATGTTCTCTTCTACCTAAGATTATGAAGGGAGGAAGCAGGTGACAAGAAAGGAAATTCTAAGGATACAAACTTCATGGGGGGGGGGAGGATAACCCACAATGACTAGGAAGCAGAGGACAGGGAAAAGCAGAGCTGGCAAGAGATCACTGCAGATATGTTTGCCAGGGCAGGTAAAGGGGAAAGAGGGACAAAGTTTTTTGTTCTGGAAGCAATGGCGTTCACAAGCAATTATCCTGCAACATGAAGTGATAATCTTTTCTTCCTAGAACAAGACTTCAGAACCTCCTAGCCTATGTATTATATCTTTACCCTATTTATACAAATATTAAAAAAGATTTCTTTCTGAGTTGAATTTACATTTACTGTAGTTACTCACAGGAACAGCCCACAGTATCTTGAAAACAAATCTGTATATTGCATCTTTGCTGGCATGGTAAACAAAATAAAGATTGCTGAGAGGCACCAGTTTAGAAGTGCTGAACCACTACAACTACTTGCCAATGGAAGGGCAGCCCTAGGCACTTTTCTTCCCTCGTCTCTTACTCAAACCTCTTCAAGGAAAGGAGGCCTGCAAACCTCAAGGCACACTCAAAGGAGATAATCATTCAATTCTCTCCATCTTCACAGTGGCATTTTTCTTCTTGGCAGAGGCTTCCCAGCCCAACTATCAGTTTGCCTTAAGAGTCCAAGCTCTCACTATATGCATATTCCAAAAGCAGATCTTATGGTGAGGCTGTGTTATATCAAATCAGCTAAGTATTGCAATACTTGCCTTACACCGTGAATATTTTTGATCGCATAGCTGATTTCTCGTCTCAAATCCTTCTCATCAAACTCCATCTAGAAAAAAATGGCCAAACACTGAAGCAGGTGGAAAGACAACTGGTTCACACCTTCCTAACAAACTGGAATCTTCTTTCTTTCTTACAACAATTGCAACTATGTTTCTGGACCATGATTGCTAACCATCTTTAGTGAGAACCTAGGATTAGGTCCAGGAAGCAAAGATATAGAAACCAAGAGCAGGTACTTACCCATGAACACTCTCCTCAGTGGAAAGAGGGCATCCCAAAAGCGGTAGCTCCTCTCATCCAATCCCAGAGGCAACTTCTGTCTCCATCTGGTGGAAGTAGGGCCACTGAGATTCACTGTATACTTCAGCCTTGGACAAACCCTTAACACCTATGTGAATCATCAGCTAGGGCACCAACTGGTGGACTAGAAAGAGACTTTACACTTTTGCCTCTGCATGATATGATAGGGTGTCATCTCAGGAACAAAAACTATAATTAGGTGGCTTTGCATTTCCTCCCAGCTCCCACTGCTGTATCTATTCTGTTACATCTAGTCAACTGTCTTCTGGACTTCCTTAGCTAGATTTAAGGTCTGGATAACCTCCTTCCACTGAGTGGCATAAATACACTCAGTATGTATAAGCATTCCTTTTTCGCTGAGGATAATATTCTCAAATGAGAACCTATGATCCTGTTGGGGGAACTGGTGAAAAAAGTTGCTATTAATGTTTATAAATCTCACCTGCCATTGTAGAGATCAATATACCATTATTAAATACTAAAATCAGTGAAGAAAGAAAAGCACACAGTACAAAGCTAACTAACTGGTAGGGAACATAACACACTTGTGGGAGTTCACATAAAAGTCTTAGCAAGTAAAAATGTTTTCCCCGTCTCTAAAACTACAGAAGAAAGCATCCTATATGTCTCTCTAGGAATTCCACTACACGTAAGAATTTGCCTAGTCTCAGTCATCTGATATTTCACATAGGAGGCACCCAGAATAAGGCCTCTCTCTGTCTCTCTCTCGATCTCTCTCTCAGATAAACTGGACCCAGGCCATTTAGTACCTAATAAATGTGACACTCAGCACCAGTACAGCTAGCAGTTGGTCTAATATTATCTCCAAATGGGCTAAAGAATTTTGTACCAATTGAAGCTGTTATTTATTTTTATTGTTTAACAACATACAGTCTGCCTATGGTATCTGCAGGCTTGCCATCCACGGATTTGACCATCCGTGGATGGCAAGCCTGCATTGAGGTGGTGCTGGCAGCAGAGGAAGAGGAGGAGGAAGAGGAACCGGCAGCAATGGCAGTGGTCCCATGCTGCCAGCCGGGAGGGAGGGAGGAAGAAGCGGAGGAAGAGGAAGAGGCGGCGGCAGCTCTATGCCTCCAGCCGCCCACCCGCCAGTGAGAGCTGGGAAGGAGGAAGAGGAGGAAGTGGCAGTGGTGGTCCCCTGCCACCCGTCAGGAAGAAAGGAAGGCATCCCCATGTGAGGGCCGCATGGGGACAACGGGACCTAAGCTAAATGAATATTTCAAAAGTTTTTTTCAATATTGGGGAAGAATAATGGAAGAGGCATTGTTATAACAAGTAACAATGTACTGCTTCTTGAAGATGTTTTAATGACCATGATGATCATACAGAATACATGTGTACTCATCCAAACATATCCAAAGTCCTGTATGTGCCCTTGCACTAAGAGAAACACATCCAAGGAACATATGGGTAAGAAGATGGTGAATAAACATGTAAGTGCATTCATCTCCAACAATCTATTCCAGAAGCTATTAAAACAAGCAATAAGACTATTGGAAGTGTTAATGAGAAAATCCTTCAAATAGCTTAGAAATAAACTGAATCCCCAAGTGTCTAGCAGCACCTCATCCTAAACTACCCACACCTTGAATAGATTGTTGGAGATGAATCTCTAAACCACTAGTTTTGTGCCTTGTATTTGTAGATCATCTGACTTGCATAAATTGATCCCTCTATCATCTATCTAACAATGCAAACTATGGTTATCAATATACTCTGTGGTTTATGGATAGCCAGTTCCTTCAGTAGATTATCATGTAATGACTCTTGGAAGGCACAGACCATGTCAAAATGAACATCAGTTTTATCAGCTGAAATATCCCGATACCAGAGAGATTGAAGCAAGCTGGATATCCTGGAGTGGAACATATCTCTGAACACTTATTAGCCTAAATTTTGATTCTTCCTTTAATAATTCACAGTTGGGTCTTAAGACCCATCATAGGACATTACGCTCTATCAGACGTTAAAATGTGACCACTACCCTTCAACTTGGTGGCATGTGGCTGATATGTAATCAGGCAGATATGGACTGCTACAGTGTGAATAACTTGATGAAGAGGCAAGGGGTTAAGGCTATACAGCATATGACAGCTCAATAGTGGAACTGCCCCATTCCACAAACTGAGCAAAAACACTGCTACTGTGTAAACTGACTTCAATCTAGTTGGTCACATTACAGTAACAATTATTTGTAAAAAAATTATGTTTCACTCTGTTTTCTTTTCCTTTTCCTATTTGTTTCCTTTTGTGTCACATCTACTAGACTGTAAGCCAATAATCAGGGACTAGCCTTGTTTTTTTCTGATCTGTTCATAGCAACCTTACTCTAATTCAAATAAGTTGAGTACAACTCCCATCATCCCTCAAGCAGCATGGTCAGTACAGTGCAACTCATCCAGAGGGCACTGATGTTAAGGAGAGCTCATGTATAGCAGCTGGAATTAACCACAACAGCTACCAAAGAAGAACCAGCCAAAAATGTTTTCCTTACTTCAGTAGAAAGATTGGGCAAATCAGGAAGGTCTTAATTAATCATAGGCATGATGGCCTCTCTTTGAAGCCCCTTTCATGATAGCGGCCCCATAGAGGACCTTTTGTCATGCACCTAAAATCCTAGTCACAGGCAAGTGTAGGACACATAGCAAATTTCCTGTCATGTGGAAGAAGCCTGTTTTTACAAATATATGCTTTGCACTCATATATCCCTCTGTTGCAAACTACAGCAACAGATTGAGTAAACAAATTTGAAAATCACATAATCCTTCTGGGGAGCAACATCGTCATCAGTTTTACCTTGACTAGCTCAAAGGGGAACCTTTCATGGAAGATGCGATTTATTCGAGCTCCACCTGAGAGTTCAAGAGTGTCCACTTGGTCTCCAGATCCTTCGATTCTCTTCTCAAAGTCCACAGCAAACTGCTGGACCATCCTGCAAAAAAATAAATGAGGGTGAACAGACCCAAAATTTGCTGAATCAGCAAAAGCCCTGACCATCCAATCAGGGACATGCATTCAAAGTAATGCTTTACTGGATCAACTTCTGTTGATCTGTATTTACAAAAACTTAACCTGGTACCATGAAAAAAGAGCTAAACTTCCTGTTGAGACTCATCTTCATGCACAAGTCAAAATATTTTTACCTCTGGATCACTATCACAACATAATTTTCTATACATTCTTCATATTGGGGAAACAAACAAAAATCCTCCTCCACATACAGTCACAGAATTAGAATAAAAAAGATTTTATTTTTAAAAGAAGGTGCCTTGTACTATCTGAATGGTTACAGTATTCAGTAAGATGCAATTCTTCCTGAACACTGAAGTGAAATAAATAGGGCTCCTTATACCCTCCATATGTCTACTGGGAAAGCCAAATTGGAGGCAAAAGGACCTTGCACTAAACACTGCTTACCCCAAATGATGCAAGAGACATTGGCTGTTCCTTTATGAACAAGATCAGCCAAAGCTACCAAGAACTACTGCCCTGATGCTCCTATAAGAGGAGAGTGTAACTTCAGCACAATTTGAGGCCTCTGTACTTTTCACAGCAGTTGAGGATGTCAAGCAAATCAAACCCACATAATGAATGATCTACCCCAAGAAAACTAGTCTGTGGGCTCTGAACAGCTTACATAAAAAGATTCCCATTGTGGCACAATACAAGTTAATCTACTTTCAAAACGTAGCTTTCCAACATATTGGAACATTCTGGCAAGGTCACAGGGACAGAAGATACTTGGCAGCTGATATGTGAGCCTAAAGCCACAGTCTCTGATGAGACCTGCCTCCCCACTGATCAGTCAGAAATTTTTGAGCAGTTTAAAATCATAAATTAGTAACTTTATTTGTTGAAAAAGAAGTTTAGATACCAATCTGAATGCCAGACTGCACAGTGGTACAGTTATTCTCCAAGCAGAAATGGAAGGCACAAAATCTTGCTAACAGTTGTAAGGGCACAGGACAGTGTTTTGCCCTTATGCCATAAACATTAGGCCCAGTCTCCTTTCACACGTACCTTTTGATGCACAATGCACTTTCAAGACCAATCTTTATCTTAAGATAAATGAAAATGAGGTGCGCTATCTTTCCATAACATATCTATATCAAACTTGCTTCAAATATCTCTTTGGTGTTACGTGTCTATCCCTCCCTTTACAAATCTTCCTGTTCATCAAGACTTTGACTTTAGGCCCACCTACAACTCCAACAAATCTTGAGTAAATGTCATTGCATTAATTCACACTCATTTCTTGCTATCTTTATCTTATTCCCACTCTCCATTTAGATGTCTTAGCATTCTTCAAAGACAGAGGTTCATACTGTGGAACACTATAAAATACAGTATTTAGTACAAAATCAGTGGCATTGCAGAAACAATGTAAGAACATCAACAACTTCTGGATGGAGACGTCAATTTTCAAGCCCCATATGCTTGAATGGAGTGCCCGCCCCCGTGGGTGCACGCGGGTACGCGCCTGCGGGGGCATGCCCCATTGATTTTAACAGAGGTTACCCCTCCGTGAATATTCAAAACTGTAGACCTCCAATCCAAAAGAACGGAGGGGCGACTATACATTTTCTTGCTTCTTAGAGCTCCCCAGATATTTTGGACTATGACTTTCATTGCCCATCCACTGATGGAGAGTAGTGGAAACGTAAGCCAATAACAACTGCAGGGCCACAGATTTCCTACCTTTGTCCTAAAGCATGACACACAGAGGAAAGAAACAGCACAAATAACAGGCAGATTTCAATATAGATTTGACCTACTGCAGCAAGGCTTTGGTTTTCCGTGTAGGGTCATCAGGGCGAAAATTCTTGTATTCTTCCACTTCTTTTTCTAGGGACAGGAGCTGACTCTGGAGTTTGCTACGCAGAGATGGCAGTGTTTCTCGTATATGGTTTGTCAATTGCTTAGAGGAAAGGAAGATAGAAACAAACAGTGATTTTATATCAGCATCACTACAAGCAGGTGAAGTTACTGCCAAGAAAACGAACCGGTCTCTCTTTCAAGCAAAATTGAGGCTCCCACTTCTTCCTAGTCTCTTTTGCTCTGAAACAGGTGAGGGGTATGCAATGACTGAGCTCTTATGAGACAGAGAGAGAAGGAAAATTATCATGCTCTTAAAAACCCTGGAACAGGTCATGTCTTCAAGGTACTGTTTAGGGTAGATACGTGTGTGGGTCTATGGGACTTCTAGTTTCCTCTTGACTTATGGAGACCTTGTGAATGCACAGGATTTGTTTAGGCAAGGAATACTCAAAAGGTGATTTTGCCAGTTCCTTTCTCTGAAATATAGCCTACAACACCTGGCATTCGTTGGCGGTTTCCCATCCAAATAAACCAGGGCTGACACTTCTTAGCTTCCAAGATCAGACAGCATCTGGTATGAAGTTGAAGGCTTTTATGGCCAGCATCCATAGTTTTTTGTGGGTTTTTCGGGGCTGTGAGGCGATGTTCTAGAACAATTTATTCCTGACGTTTCACATGCATCTGTGGCTGGCATCTTCAGAGAATGCTGACATGGAGGTGTGTGGGGAATATACAGTGTGGCCCTTGGTTGAGAGGATCTGGTGCCTTTATAGAGTATTTAGGCCCTAAAGTAGTTATATAGTTCCCCCAACCCTTGCAGCAGAGTCTCTGCAGGAGAACAATTGAAAAGTACTGCACACCTACTTTGTGCCAAATACTGAGACTCAAGCAAAACTACCAGAAGCAGAAATGAGCTAGAAAACAAGGACCTCTCTGATTTTCCCAGCTTCTTTGAAGCTTAAACCAATTCTAATCTGAATTACATGACAAATCTGGGTGGTGGAGGGGAACCACAAATTTGGCCTGAGAATTGGGAATCATCTTCCTCCATGATGCAGTTTTATTTATATCCTGCCTGTCTCCTTGAACAGGATCTCTAGTTAGAAAGAGACAGGAGAAAGACCCAAGCATCTACAGGAACAGCCTACCTGATTGAGGACCTTCTGCAAGTGCGGTGTTCCCATGCGGTCTGCCATATGTCTATAAGCAGGATGGGAAAGGAAGAACTTGCGTTCAGCTGCCAGCGCTGCCCTGATGTCCTTTTTACCATCAATGTCCTTCTGGCTCCGGTTTACAACTCCGATGTAGCCTACAAGTAGACATCTCCAAATGTTAGTTTCTGTCTTTCAAAGCTTCAGTGCAAATTTTGATCAGGGTAGCAACTAAAGGAAAGCAAGTCATTGTCCCAGCACAGGAGAATGGGAAGTAACTCATTTTTGCTACAAAATTGTGAGGAGTCACACTTAAAATTGAGATGGTTTTCTCACTCCTTCTTTACTTCAAACTATATGAAGGGCAAAGCTCTCGTTGTTCAGCACAGGCTCTTTCCACTGGTCCTAGACTCACACTCAATTTCTCAGACTGCCTTCCTTAGTAACAAACATACTAGAATTCAACATTTACAGAAAACAAAGATATATACTAGTTGATTTTTTTTAAAATGTGAGAATGGGCCTACTTTGCTTATTCCAGATAGAGAAATGTGACTAAGGAGGATAGCAAGAGGCAATTAAGGATCCATCAATGTCTGAAGTTAAGTTTGGAGGTCAAATCATTGCTGAATCCAACCCTGAATGGGCATGGGACTGAAAGACTCAAAGCAGCCTACCAAAAAAAGGCTATAACATGAGAAAGCTAAAAAGTAATAATGTGATTGTTTCCAAACAGGTATATTAAAATATATGGTTCTACTGCTTACAGCCAAAAGAGAAAGTGTTCGTAAATATAACTAATTTTATTATCAAACTCAATGCCCTTGTCATTAATGGTCAAGATGTGTTTAAAATGAAGTTTTGTATCATCATATCTAGAAATTGCCAAATTTCAGAATGACATTGGGTCAGGGAGAAAACAGCAAATGAAGTGACTACTTTCATTGATTACAGCATTGTTCGGCACAACACAACTGCATACACATTAACTGTACACTGCATGATAGCTGAGACATATCATTAGGAGCATATATTTAATTCAGATACTTTCTTCATCCAAGCTTGTTACTTAAACACCTGCTTTATAGAAGACTACAAATTAGACAAAGTTGAGTTCATTCTACAAAATAACCCTTGGCTATAAGTTTAAATCAGGTTTCTACCTCTCCGCAGAGGTAACAGTTTGTTCTCTAGGACATCTCTGGCATCTGTGCCTTCATCCATCAGATCTAACTTGGTTATCACACCAATTGTCCGTAGGCCTGAGAAAGAAACAGAACTGATCAAAAGAGAAGCAAAAGTGTAGGAAAGCAATTAAAGACGTTCTCAGGAATAACTTCCACACACTTTTCATTTGGCGGGTAGTTTTGCCTCAACAAAGTAGTATTACTACACATGCAAGGTACACATGGTATACAGACAATATACTATGCTATATACTTTCCTTGGCTTCTGAGGGTCATTAGGCCATTATCTTATCTATTTTATCAAACTCCAGATCCTTTACCTTACAGTGTATTATAGAAGAGAATTAAAAGTTACTAAAACTGAGGGTGGAAATTACTCTGTTTTATTCAGCATTGCGCTTGAAAGTTATAGGTTGTCTTAACCTTATGATTTTTCCACATTCTTTCTGCTTCCAGCCCCCAACTAAGAAATTATTTTTAAAGATCAGGATTTCCACAGAGTGAGGCTTCCAATACCAAACTGTAGAAGAGCATTTTAATACTGATATATTCTGCCTTCAACAAGATGTCATGTTGTCAAAAGAACAATTTAGAGTTTTATTTCAGATTTCCACCTTACTCTGTCATGGGACTGTATGCATTTATCAGATCAGCAGGTGAAAGAAAAAAAACAACACTTTACCTTGAGGGTCAACTTCTTTGGCCATTTTAAGAGCATCTGAGTTGGCCAAATCCATGTTGGCTGGAGTCACAGCAAGAATCAAACTGCTCTCTCTGCTAATGAATTGCAGGATCATATCTTTGATCTGGTACTCAATGTCTTGGGGTTGGTCACCCACTGGCACCTTGGTGATACCCGGAAGGTCAATCAAAGTCAGATTCAATACTGCACATAAAATAAAATAAAATAAAATAAAATAAAGTAAAGTAAAGTAACTAGTAAAGCATAGAAACCTCCAAAACTCAGTTTTGCAAAACCACACAATGGATGGACAACTCTCAGCTATTGGAGTGACCCAACCTGCCAAAATGATAGTTTACACTTTCTGCAATACATAAGAAGCATAAGAAACAAACAAGAATTTCAAATGGGTTCCTCATCATAAAGTTCCATTAAAATGATTTTTTAAAGTTTTACCTCTTCTAATTTTTTATTTTACAAGTCAAAGTTATGGCCACTTTATTTCCAGAGCATTACAAGGGTATGCCATCTCAGCACTTCACAACTTCCCAAAGGGAAATGTTGTAAGTTTCCTTCTGAATTGCCTGTTTCTACCCTAGTGCACTTTCAGTGGTCCCAAACAGTTCCCATATCTATGTATATAATCAGTAACACCCACTTGGGGAGTTCCCTCAGAAGCACAAAAGCATACCTACCATGTGGTGAATATACCCTCAGGTTAATGGGAATGGGAGAGATGCCTTTATTTGTTCCTGTGACCCTGTCTGTTTCTGCTTCAATCTCCTGCCGGACTTCATCAAAATCTGTAAACTTCTTTGACTTGCAATGCAAAAATTCTGCATATTCTGAAGAAAAAACAAACAAAACAACCTTTTGTGAGGCCTGAATGTAGGAAACCTTTCTAAGGGGTCAAGAGCTTTCTGCTATACTTACCTTACCATCCCATACTTGATTCTAGGGCTGGACTCACCCGCTTCATTTTTGAGGCTAAAATAATGCTGGGATGTGTAATATATCCCTCCAAATTAGCAAACACTTAATGTGATCACTGCCTATTCACTGTGCAGTGTCACCAAAGTGATGCAGCTTTGATGCCAAGGAGAAGGCACTTCTGGAGCACAGTCACGTGGATGACCACAGTCAATTGGGTTCTTAGAGCTAATGTAACAATAACAATGTAACACTGCACTCAGAATTTGCCTGTTTTGACAAGGTCACAAATCATGTGAGAGCAAGAACAATGCTTCCTGGATAACCAGGAATTTACACTTGGTTATAGTTTATTGCACTTTCTGCAATACATAAGAAACATAAGAAACAAACAAGAACTTCAGATGAACTTCCAGGATAACCATGAGAATTTTTAGAACCTTTCAGAACAGCCTGTTAAGAATATGAATAATCAGATAGAGAGGTTTTTGTGTTTTAGCCAATGTCAGCCCTTCTTTCAAAACACACTCCTCAATTTCAGTTCAGCCTTACTTTACTTTCACGGCCATTTGTGAGCAGGACAAATCTTGATTTTTAAAAAATCTTGATGCTGCATAAGCAATAAAGTACATGGAGGCATGGAATAATACTTAATATGAAGCCCATCATGCTACTGAGAAGGAGGGGAGCCTTGTTGTATTGTGCCATATCTAGCTTAGTGCTCCCTTCCAGAATTTAAAATATACTCACAGCACTTACTAGACCAGGAGTATGCAACCTTTTTGAGCCAGGGGCCGGGTTGCTGTCCCTCAGACAATGGGGGGGGGGGCCGAAGCACCAAAAATAAATAAATTAATTAATTAAAATTAAAATTAAAATTTAATTAAAAAAATATGCATGCACACTCTCTCATCCCCAGAAAAGCCAAGGCAAAAACCCTGTGGAGATTTTGCCAAGAAAACTCCAAGAACAAGTAATAACAACAATAATCAATATCATCATGGTGGGCGCCGGTGGCAGCGCCGGCGGCAGGACCGGCCTAGGGCCGGTCCAAAGGCCTCAGGGGGCCGCATCCGGCCCCCTGAGGTCTTAGGTTGCCTACCCCTGTACTAGACACTGAGAAAGAGGGGGAGATGAGGTGAATACATTTTGTCTGGGCCTTAGTAGTCAATCATTACTTCTAGTGAACAGTGAAGTTTGGCTTTGCTTCCTGCTCCACAGAGGCAAATGTCTCTGTTTTCTGCCTACCTACCATTTTGAGAAGGTTTGCAGAGGAAATACCTTCTCAAAAGGCAAGAGGAAGAAACAAGCCTTCACTTCTTGTGATCATTTTGAGATCTTCAGAGGAAAACAGGTATTTAGCATTACATAATACGCTCCATTTTAAGAACTTAGATGCAATACATTGGATGCAGTACACCGAAGAGCTAGACGAAAGAGATGACAACATGAGGGACACATGAAATGACGAGCCATATCAAGATGAACCCCAAATTCTAAAAAGCAAGGAGGAATCTGTAATAAGAGAAATGGCGAAAAACAAATCACCAGGAACAGATGATATTCCAATTGAACTGCTACAAGACACATTGACAGTCAACTCTAATGCTAGCCAACATGTCAACAGATATGGAAAACAAAACAATGGCCAACAGATTGGAAGCAGTCAATATACACCCCCATTCACAAAAAAGGAGATACAAAAGACTGCAGCAACTATAGGACCACAGCACTAATCTCCCATCCGCAAAATTCATGCTCAAAATTTTGCAACATAGACTCCAACCATACACAGAGAGAGACATCCCAGAGGCCATTGTATTCCCTATTACCATTTATGGATGTGAAAGTTGGACAGTTAAGAAAGAAGTTAGGAAGAAGATCAATTCATTTGAGATGTAGTGCTGGAGAAGAGTGCTGAGGATCCCATGGACAGCCAAAAGGATAAACAAGTGGGTCCTGGAGCAGATTAAGCTGGAAATCTCCCTGAAAGCCAAGAGGACAAAAATGAGGCTGTTTGCAAGATTTAAGCAGAGCAGTGAAGGACAGAGGGTCTTGGAGATGTCTCATCCATCGGTTGAGTTTGACTCGAGGGCAGTTAACAGCAACAATGGTAAAGTGGGCACAAAATTTGGACTATAATATTGAATTGGAAAAATATGGAAAATGTGGCAGAAGGAAATGAAATTTCCTTCTTATGATTTAAAGGAAAGTTTTACAAAAATTATGCACAGGTGGTACCTAACACTTACAAAACTAGCAAAATTGTATCCAGGCTGTAATAATTTATGCTGGAAATGTGAACAGGAAGAAGGTTCATTCTATCGTCTTCGGTGGACTTGCAACAAAGGAAGAAGATACTGAAAACAAATACAGGGGATGATTCAGAAATACTTAAACACAAAATCCCTCTTAAATCAATTTTTTTTTTCTACAGGGAAGATCTGATGATCAAGAAAAACATCAACATGAAAAGATTTTATTCTATATGAAAGCAGAAAGATAGAAATTCCAAGAATGGAAGATTGGAGAGCTAAAATATTTGCGAGAGTAGAAATAGGTAAGTTAACTATGCTGTTAAGGGATAAATCAAGTGATACATACATATTTAAAAGATTGGAAAACTTTTATACAATTCTTAAGGGAAAGTGAAGAAAAGATAACTCTTTACAGGCTTGAAAAATAGATAAATTCATGAAGTAAACTTATCCCTTCCTGTTCACAGACTTGGAGTCTGCGGTCTTGGTCCTTCATAGATGGCAAGCAGGAAGGGATAAAATGTCATGTGCACCTGCAACTTGAATAGCTGTGTTTTTCTGGATTTGCCAGGGGGTGGGTCCAGAATGGATCCCCCACGAAATTGGGATGGATGCCTGTATGTTGGTCGATTAGTAAGTTAATATGTAATGTTGGGAATTTTGCTTAAATAAGCATCTATGCTTCTAGTAAGAAAATGAGAAGTAATTTTTAATCTTTTCTGTTATTTAATGTATGGTTGTATTGTGGAATGTATTTATATATTTTCTAATAATACTCTTTGTGGAGTATGTTTCTCATCATTCTGTGTATTGTTTGTTATATATAGCATGTTGGTTACTATTTGGCAAATTTAAGCAAAATAAAATAATGTTTTTTAAAAAGAAAAAGGGAATAGATGAGGAACTGAATAAATTTTGGCTGGGCCATCATTACTTCTATCAGACAACTAAGTTTGGCTTTGCTTCATGCTCCATGCAGACAAAGTAACCATAGCCCAAAACAGACAGGCAAAAAGTGTCACCATCAGGCCGGACTGGGGACATGGAGTGCAGATGACGCATTTATTATTATTATTATTATTAAAGTTTATTTCTAGAGCGCTGTCGGTGTATGCATGCTCCCGGATTGGCTGGAAGCTATGTTGAGGCCTGCTAACGTGGCCAAAGCTGGCTGCAAAAGTAGCAGGGAAAAACTGCTCCTTGCTGGTGATCCATTCCTGACCACAGGGTTCACGCTGATTGAGGGTCAATCGGGACTGAAGCAGCCTCTTCAGGCTGCCAGTCTGTTTGACCCGTGTCTCTTTTCTGCCTACCTGCCATTTCGGGAAAGTCTGCAGAGGAAAACAGAGATATTTGGGTTTATAATGGGAGGCAGGCTGAGATAAAAGGGAGAGACTCTAGACCAGTCCTCCATTTCCCTTTACATCCAGTGAGAGCCAAGCTGCCAAACCTGTATTTCAAACAGGAGACACTAGGTTGTCCAGAAGAGGGTGACCAAAAGGTTGAAGGGTTTGGAAACAATGTCTTATAAGGAGAGACTTAGGGAGCTCAGTAGGTTTAGTCTGGAGAAGAGACGTTTAAGAGGTGATACAATAGCCGTGTTTAAGTATTTGAAGGGATATCATATTGAGGATGGAGCAAGGACAGGTTGTTTACCTGTAACCGTGGTTCTTCGAGTGGTTATCTGTGCAGGCACAAACACAATAGGGTTTGTGCCTGCAGACTCCATTCGAAAAGATGAAAAGCTGAGCAGACTGGTGAGAGCGCCCTCTCCTGTGTACTGAGCATGCCCAATTCCACTAATCTAGCTCCTCCTTCAGTTTGAGTCCACCGCAAGAAATCAGCAGGGACCTGACTGAGTTGAGGTAGAGCAGGTTTGTGTGAGGACACAGATAACCACTCAAAGAACTACAGTTACAGGTAAACAACCTCTTCTTCTTTGTGGTCTCTGTGCCTCACACAATAGGGTGACTAAAAAGCTTACCTGTGGAAGGTGGGAAGGTCACTGCAGAATAGAAGAGAGAATGGCACAGCCGACGCTAGCATCCCGACGAGACCTAGAATCAAGCTGGCAGTGCTGGACAAATGTGGAAGACTGAGATCACATAGCTGCCTTGCAGACATCAGGCAGGGGGATGTCTCTTGAGGAAGGCAGCAGATGACGAGACAGTCCTGGTTGAGTGTGGGTGCACACCAACAGGAGGAAGGTGTTTGGCAAGTTCATAAGCCAGCAGGATAGTGTGGGCAATCCACTTTGCAAACCTTAGAGGAAACAGGGTGGCCTTTTCTAGGTCCACCATTACAAACAAACAACTTGTTGGTCAACCTGAACTCAGCAGAATGTTGAACATAAAAGGCCAAAGCATGGTGAACATCAAGGGGGTGTACTGTCTTTTCCAGAGGTGTGGAAGGATCTGGATAAAAGGTGGACAACACAATATCTTGAGAAAGGTGGAAAGGGGATTCCACCTTAGGGAGAAAAGAGATGTCCAATCTGAGGACCACCTTTTCTCTGTGAAAGGTCAGAAAGGGTTCACCCAAGCGCAGTGCAGTCAGCTCAGAGGACCTCCTGGTTGAAGTGATAGCCACAAGAAATGTCACCTTGAATGTGAGTAGTTTCAAAGAAGCTGAGCCAAGAGGTTCAAAGGGCAGCCTAGTAAGGTGAGTGAGCACCAACAAGAGTGAAGGAGCCAGTGGAAGCAATGGAGAGTACAGGTGATGTAGACCCTTGAAGAATCTCTTCAGGGTAGGCAAGGTGAAGAGCTTAGCACAGGGGTAGGCAACCTTTCCCCTTTAAGAGCCGAGGGACTTCAGCTCCCAGAATCCCAGGAGCTATTGGCCAACATGGGACTATTGGCCAACATGGCTGAGGCTTCTGGGAGCTGAAGTCCCTTGGCCCTTAAAGGGGAAAGGTTGCCTACCCCTGGCTTAGCAGATGGTGAGCCAAGGGGCTGGTTGGCCATGATAGCTTACAAGTAGACCTTGAGGGATGAGAAGGCCAAACCTTGGCCATGCAGATAGAGAAGGAACTGTAAGGCTGTGGAGAGTTGAACAGGTGAAGAGCACGCAGCCATTGCCTCAGCAAAGGCACAGAAACACTTCCATTTGTAGGAATAAGACCACTTGGTAGAGTCTTTGCTGGAAGCAGAGAGGACCCGCAGAAGTTCTGGAGTGGTCAAGGCCAGATCCTCCAAGCTGTCATGTGGAGGCTGCGTAGATCTGGGTGAAGGGCTGCATCGTTGGAGTGAGAGAGAAGGTCCAGCCTGTTTGGCAGCTTGAGGTATTGGCCCCTGGACAGGTGGAGGTTGTTGTCTCAGCCAGTAAGGAGCTACCAAAATTGCACTGGATCGCTCCTCGGTCATTTTGGCCACAATCCTCACCAAAAGCAGGAGCGGAGGGAAGGCATAAGGAAGCGACGGCTCCAACTCAAAAGGAAGGTCTCCTAGGGAGCCTGTCCCTAGACCTGCTCTGGTGCAGAATAATGGACACTGTACATTCTCTGGAGTGGCAAAGAGATCTTGGCAAGGTATCCCTCAGTGACACGTTATCAGTGACAGTGTCCATTCATGTTGAAGAGTTTTGTCTCGGCTGAGAGAGTCTGCTAGAACATTGTCCTTGCCAGCCAGATGAATGGACACCAGATGAATGGAACGATGATGGCACCACATCCAGAGCTGTATAGTGAGATGGAGAAACACAGAGGAATGGGTTCCACCCTGCTTGTTGATATAACAGACTGAAGTGGTATTGTTTGTTACAACTTGGACAATCCTGTGATGGAGGTGATTCTTGAAGGCTTGAAAGGCCTTGATAACAGCCAAGAGCTCCAGGGCAATGATGTGCATCTCCACTTCTGAAAGGGATCAGCCATCTTGTACGCAGAGATCTGAGTAATGGGCTCCCAGTCCCATCATGGAGGCATCTGTGGTGACCATCCTGGAAGGTTCCAGAGGTTGGAAGGGCATTCCTTTGAGGGTGTTCCTGGGGACCAACCACAACAGAAGGGAGAATGCACGTGCGGAGGAAGTGTCAGCTTCTTGGACTGTCTGTCGTTGAGATGTTGAAGACAGAAAGAAACCATTCTTCTAGCGGGCAGAATCTTAGGCGTGCCAAGTAAGTCACAACTGTGGTTGAGGCCATGAGGCCTAGAAGACATTGAATGTATCTCGCTGTAAAATGGTCCATGTGGAGAACAGAGTGAAGGTGGACCCAAAGGGCTTCTGCCTTTCTGGTGGGAAGGTAGGTCCAAGCCATAGCAGAGTCCAGAGATGTGCTAATGTACTCTATCACTCTGACTGGTTCCAAGATGGGCTTGGAGGGTTTCAGTGTGAAACCCAACTCATGAGAAGGGAGAGAATGGTGTGGATGTCTCAGAACAACTATGTGCGAGAGGATGACACCAGTAACCAATCGCCCAAATAAGGAAATATTTTGATTCGTTGGATGCGGAGGTGAGAGATGACCACTGCCTTACATTTTGTGAAACCTTGGGGAGTGGTAGAGAAGCTGAAGGGCAGGATGGTATATTGATAGAGATCTCCATCCACTGCGAAGCAAAGATATCTGTGAGGTTGAGGCCAAATGGCAATGTGAAAGTAAGCATCCAATCCCTGAGATGGAGAAAGGGGAGGATGGATTTAAGAGTCATCATCTTGAATTTACATGGTGAGATGTAGCAGTTAATGCCCTGAGATCAAGGATGGGACGGTGCCTGCCATCCTTCTTCAGCACTGTGAAATATTTGGGGAAATAACCATCCATCCTGCACATGTCTGGCATGCGTTGAATGGCACCTTTGTCGAGAAGGAAGGAAATCTCCTATTGAAGAGGAGGGGAGGCTGGGGTAGAGTGAAAAACAGCGAGAGGTCGAGTATTTGCAAACTCTATGGTGTAACCCAGGCGTATGAGGACCCAGCTATCTGTGGTGATTTGCCACCAGTTGTCATAGAAGCTGTGAAATTTTGAGAAATTATAAGCTGGCAGTGGGGTTGGAGAAACAGGTGATGGTGTCAACCCATGGATCCATCAAAAGTGTGATTTAGAGGATGAAGATTGTTTGGAAGACTGTTGTTGTTGTTGGCCTTGAGGGTAACACTGTTTACAGTGACTTTGAGAAGATTGTTGAGAAGAGCCCCTGTATTGAGTGGAGACTACAGAGTGAGACCTGGAGTAGTTAGATGAGGATGGCCGGGAGCACCACTGCTGTTTATATGGGCGATGTTGTTTTTGGCCAGTAACATCAACCCTCTTGCCTGTGAGACGGGCTTTGGTTAAGTGCCCAGCGACTCATCAGTTTTGGCAGCAAAGAGCCCCTCTCCTTCAAAGGACAGATTTTGATACACTTCTTAGCCTATTTGGTAAGATCAGTAGATTTGAGCCAAGCATAACAATCGAGTGCCACTGCACCCGAAATCACTTTGCTGTGCAGTCCACAGAGGGTCCTGCTTAGTGGATTTGCTGGTTGACCAGAGAGAGAGCTTCAGTGTAGAAGTCAA
>CM034703.1:136807486-136820387 GCA_020142125.1 Phrynosoma platyrhinos | reverse complement strand
GCCTTTTGTTCTTCCAGCAAGAAGGGGATGAAAGCAGCCATCTTGTCCAACAGAAACTTCTGGCAGGCACCCAATCAAGCTTGCATGTTACCCACCTTGGCAGAAAGGGCAGCTGAGGATAGAAACATTGTCAAAAAATATCAAGATATCTACCTTTTTTATCAACTGGGGCAGAATGTATTTTGCCAGAAGATTTAGAGGTAGACATAACCATCAATGAGTTCAGAGTAGGGTGGGTGAAGAGATAAAGTGCCATGTCAGGCTGAACCTTATACAGACCTTTGAGCCTCTTTGAAGCAGATGGAACAGAAGAAGGCTTTGCCCAGGAAAGATTCATGACATCGGACAATGGAGCTGGTGAAACTGTTGACAGTTTGAAAGACTGGATCTCTTGCTGGTTTTGGAACGATCCTAGAGCCCAAGCCATCCTCTGAACCACATTGGAGAACAATTAGGAGATGGGGGGGCGTATCCTCTACTTCCTTCTGAGGTGAAGCAATTAGAGGAGAAGGTGAGCCCGGTGACAGTTCAGTGTCATAAGTCAACTCTTTAGTAGATTGTTGAGGAATGGCAGGAGTGGAACACTGAGGAGCCTGTGTGGTGCTAGGAATAGGCATGCTCTGAGGCATCAACATTGAGGAAACAATTGGAATGAAAGCAGGAATCAGTGTCGGGATTGATGTCGTAAGCAGGATCTGAGCTGCCAGCATCGGTGGCTGAACTGGAGATGCTGGTGGATGAGAAACCGTGGCAGTAGTATAAGGTGGTGATAGTCTGGCCTAGGCTCAGATCAAGATCGAGGCACATCATGAGAAGATCGAGATCAAGAACGGGAACAAGCTCGATATCTAGAGGGAGAGTAATAATAAAGCTCCCTATGGTGATAGCAATCCTGTAAGATGGAGAGTAGGATCGATAAGAGGATGGATGTTCCCTGCAATATTCTTCGACTCGAAAACAAATCAGTATAGAATGCCGAGGTGTAAGGCGAATCTCTATAGTATAGCCTTGATGACAACACCAACAATTACACCTGGTCCCACAATGGTGTCGGGGAGTGATGAGATTGAGCCGGAGGCACTTCACAGTGTCGATGGGCCGAAGGCGACAGTGAAAGCTTGCAGGCCCTAGCCAGAGAGGCAAATATTTGAGACGGTGCCAAAGCAGGTACTGGTGACAACAAAGAGACCATCGGCAACAAAGATGGATTGGGTAGCAAGGCCGGTAGCACAGAACCACTCAACAATACTGAGGTCAGGATCCTCAATGTCAAGTCCATAGAAGGGACTGAGATGGGGGGTTGAGATGTCAGTATCGGTATAGAGGCCAGCAACAAAAAGGCCATAGTAGTCTCCAAAGCTGAAGCCGGAGTACAAGCTGTAACAAATACAATGCAGTTAGTGTACAAGCTGGTAACTACATCAAGGCTGAAGACAGTTAGTTCCACAGTTGTAGAGGGCAGAACAGAGGCCTTAGACCTGTGCTTCCGCTTGGCCTTCTCAGCGTCACGGTCACCAGAAGAATCAGACTTCCTCCTAGCCTTGTGAGGTTGGTTGTCCTGGGAGACAGAGGGAACCTCTTGCAATGATGGAGACTGGACAGCAGATGGCCCAGTAACGGTTTCAGACATAGAAGAAGCTGGCTCTAAAGCACTTGATGTCAGGGGCCTTGATGTTGAGGACAGTACTGTTGATGCTGAAGTCTTCTGAGGACTCGATGTCAGTGAAGAAGAAGAAACCAGTGCTAATTTTTTTGAGAACTTCGGGATCTGAGGAAGTTTTCAAATTGGCACCAAAGCCAGACAACTTTTTGGCAAAAGAAAAGAACGTTACCAACAAAAAAGTTCCAAGCGTGGGCCCTACTACAAAGAGTTGCGTTGGTAAAGGAATGGCAAATGGAACAACGTTTGGTAATGTGGCCCTCACCTAAACAAAAAAGGCACTTAAAATGTCCATCAGTGAAGAGGAGCCTTAAGGTTGCAAGAAATGCAAAACTTAAATAAATAAAGAGCTGGAGGCCAGAGGAGGCCTAGAAGCGAGGGGCCCAGACTGAGAAAGACAAAAATCTTACTTCCAGGTTCTACTAGGGCAATGCTCACAAGAAGAAAATTTAAAAGAACAAAAAAATTATAAGAAAATCAGAAAAAGATTGAATTCTACTGTATACGAGAGGAACTCAACTGGAGAGCAACCCGAAAGCAGTTTCTCTCACGGCAGACGAAAAAGAAATGAAGGAGGAGCTAGATTGGTGGGATTGGGCATGGTCAGTACATGGGAGGAGGGGCTTCCGCCAATCTGCTCAGCTTTTCAGCTTTCTGAATGGAGTCTCTGCACAGGCACAATCCCTACTGTATGAGCTACAGGGACCACAAAGTAGCTTGATTTCTGCTGCTCCAGAGAATAGGACATGGAGCAATGGATGCAAACTACAGGAAAAGAAATTCCACCTCAACATTAGGAAGAACTTTCTGAGGGTCAGAGCTGTTCGCCTACCCCTGGTCTACTTATGCTGGCTGTAGCCCTGCAACAGGAAGTTTACAATCCCATCAGGCCTAGCCTGAAAAGAAGAAGGCCCTCCCTCCATCCACCATCAGTGAGGGAGAGAAGGCAGGCCAGCTCCATCAGCCTAGCCGCAGTAAGAAGAAGGGCCCTCCCTCTAGTCCATCTGCCTTGGTCCAGGCTTCAGAGGGAGAGAAGATCTGCTGGACATATTCCCCTTCCCCACCACCATTCCCTTCTCCTTTTGTGTCCTGTCTTTTCAAACTGTAAGCCTGAGGGCAGATCGAATTAATCCATTTGTAAGCCACTCTCATGGCCTTTTGACTGAAGAGTGGGGTATAAATACATCATCATCATCATCATCATCATCATCATTTTGTTTGGTTCAATTCTAAATAGTTCAAATTATGGAAGGGAAAAACTATTAAAAATCTATATAGCCAACATAGTCTTTTTTAGTGAAGATAGTAAGGTTGCCTAATCCTAAAGGCAAACTGAGGAAGAAAGGAGGGCTCCACTCCACTGGAACGGAATCACTGCCCTTTCTTGCTAGCTGATTCTATTCTAAATATGCCTGAGAGAGGCATAGACTGCAACCTTGGTCTCAGTAAACATCCACAGGGAAGAAATCCCATCTTCTCAGAGCAACCTGTCTCAAGCTTTAAGAAAGTAAAAACATTCATTTAAACTCATTATTTCCATGTTTCCTATATGATTCACTTATAACTACTACAAGCACATGTGATACTTCGTTCTCATCTGTTGGTGCACAATGGCTTAAAAATAATAAAAATAAAATAAAACAGCCATTAATTAATTTGAGGATTTTACAGCAATAATCATAACAAGAGGAAGAGAGAAATATTTCAGAGACCACTTTCTCTCCAGTGTAACAAAACTAATATTAAAACAAAATGGAAATGTCAACCTGATACCACCAACCACGTACAGAGCACAGATCCAGACAGCACCAACTACACTGTCAACACTTGCCTCACCATACCTAGCTATCAACAAAGTTCAGTCCTGAATGCTAGAAGCATTCCTACAAGCACTGTAATTTACTGATTGTGATGGAGCGACTAACTGGACATTTTATTTTATGTATTTTGATACTTGATACAGTGGCTTAAGTAGTTAAGATGCTGACTCTGTTGACTGCAGCATCGGCATGATGGCAGTTTGAGGCCTGGGTGCTGCATGATGGTGAGCTCCCATCACTAGTCCCAGCTTCTGCCAACCTAGCGGTTCGAAAGCATGCAAATGCAAGTAGATAAATAGGTAGCACTTTGGTGGGAAGGTAAACAGCATTCTGTGCAATCATGTTGGCCACATGATCACAGAGTAGTCTCTAACAATGCTGGCTCTTCAGCTTAGTAACGGAGATGATCACGGTCCCCTACGGTCGGACAACCTTGTCAACAGGGCCTACCTTTACCTTTACCTAAGCAGTAATGAACGGTCAGTATGCAACCTGAATTCAAATACAAGGAAATCAACTATTGGTTTAACTTTGTTACCTATGTAATAAGTCAAAACAGTAACCAAGTTCAGCAACTCATTGAATCTGAGGTTAATTTTATATACTTGCCAATATAATTTTCTATAATTCTGAATCAAATATGTGAATTTTAAAAACAAAATGTATCCCACCTTAGGCAAGCAATAATTGGAGTAAAAGTAGTAGATTTTCTTATCCAGTCATAGTAATTTATTTGAGAAAGTGCTAATCTGCAAACGTCATGGAGTTACTTGGAATATAACAGAGAGAGAAAAGTAGTCGCTTCGAACAAACAGAAATTCCTCATTCTAGACTAAGTTCTAAAAAGTCACTTTTTGGAGTACAGCACTCAGAGCCTTTCTACCCAGAGCAGTCACTGGTCATACTAGATTGGGAGATGTGGAGACTTCTAGTTTGAAGCTGTAACCTTCTCAGCCTCTGATTCTAGGAGAATCACTGTTGAAGAAGAAACTGTGTATAATCACAATGCTGCACAAAGAAAGATTTTAGATACAATGAAACAGCCACATACCTGTTTTAGAGAAAATAAGCTGAAGGATAAGGGGTCGTCTTGTAACAATTCCAGAGCCACGAGGCAGGAAATCTCTGTAAAACATTTTTACAAGATCATATTACTTTAAAGACTTAAAATATCACAATTAAGAGCATTTACAAACAAAATATTTTAAATCCTATTATCTATTTGATACATTGCAACTAGGCAGAGAACATACTACGGTACTCCCAGAATCTCAGTTCCACAGTGTGTGTAATGGCCACATAAATAATAAAGTTCAAACATTTTATGAGAACACAGAAAGGAAGTCAAAAGGGAAATTATTGTGTAGAATAGTCATAGAGTTGGGAGAAACAAAAGCCATCCAATCCAGTGTAGAAAACTGTACCATTTTATGATGCACTGGAATGATAAAAATGAATGCTATTAAATGTTTTAACAGTTTACAAGTATAAACATAGCCTTTTCCTTTATATATTTGTTGTTGTTGTTAAAATAATTACTATTAGTAAGGGCTGATGAACCTGCTGCTCCCTTAACTATTCTGACAGAACAAACTGGGACTCGGATGTTTACGTTTTTATGGACACACATGTGGCACTGGATGTAGATTTCAAGGCCTTGAACTGTCCATGAAACATAGTTACCATACAGAGATCTCTGGCAGCAACTAAATTCCTAATATTTTAACCAACTACAACCTATAATCTGCACTCCCCCGTCATTCTCTCTAATTTTAAAATATTATGTTTGTCGCTTTCAGGGAGGGAGAATGTATTCCATATCTTACGATCTATGGGCTTATGCAGAAGTACTGCCGTCAAGGCTTCAAAGAAAACTGTCTTCCCAGTTGATAAAACACAACAAAAATCCAGGGCCATGTCAATTTTCTCACTCCCTTCTCAGTCTTAAAATCACTTAGGCAGATCCAGATGCCAAGAGTGACATCTCTTGGCATCTGGATCTCAAGAGAAGTTACTTTTTTGTTGTTAACAAGAGTTGAAATTTTATTGTTGTCAATGTTGTGTGCCTTCAAGTCGCTTCCACGTTATAGAGACCCTAAATCATGAGGTTTTCTTGGCAAGTTTCTTCAGAAGGGATTTGTCACTGATTTCTCCGGAGGTTGAGAGTATGACTCACCCAAGGTCACCCAGCGGGTGTCCATGGCCAAGCTGGGATTTGAACCCTGGACTCCAGAGTCCTGTCCAATGCTCAAACCACTACACCATGCTACCTGTCTTTTATTGCTCTTTGTCTCTAGTTGTCACATGGTCAACGAAGGTGGCTTCTGCCTACACTGAAATCCCTCAATACTATCTTAACTGACAACATCTCCAATAGAACGTAGTCCTGTGACTCCAACATCACCATCATTTTACTCCTTTATGATTTTAAATATCTTTGCCTGATGTTTAAATATTTGAAGGGGTGTCATAGTGAGGAGGGAACAAGCTTGTTTTCTGCTGCTCCAGAGACTAGAATAAAGGGTGCAAGCTCCAGGAAAAGAGATTTCACCTCAACATTAGGAGGCACTTCCTGACAGTAAGGGCTGTTCGACAGTGGAACACACTCCCTCAGAGATTTTGGTGAAGACTCCTTCTTTGGAGGTCTTTAAACAGAGGCTGGATGGCCATCTGCCAGGGATGCTTTGATTGGGAGTTCCTGCATGGCAGGGGGGTTAGACTGGATGGCCCTTGTGGTCTCTTCCAACGCTATGATACTATGAAGAAGTCAGTGAAACCTTGAAAGCTTACATAATGTATTTCATGATTTATAATCAGTCAAAACAAGATATGGCTACTAGTGGATTTAGGATTTTGTTGCATGGCCACCCCTGAATATTTTTTGGCAGCTATAGTACAGGGTTGTTGTTGTTGTTTTAAACCCTCTGGAAATCTATGTAGAGAGAGATCAAGAGAGAGATCAGAACAGATCTCTTTACTGCAGGATGACAAGTGTCTCAGGGGCTATTCAGACTGAAAATAATCCAGGATGAATCTGGGTTGAATCTCCATTGTTCACATGCAACTCAAATGTACTCAATTCAGTTTTGAGGGTGCTGCCAAAAAATCCACTTAACCTGGGATTCCCAGTTTTAAAAAAAGATTACCAACGCGATTAGACCGAGGATAATTTAGGATTAAACTCTGCATGTCCTGTACGTGTTTTGAATACATTCTCAACATTGACTCCATGTTTATTTGAGTGCTGGCATGTGTGAACAACCAAAATCCCAGGGATGCACATAGATGTGGATTCACAGTGCGAATAATAAACCCAGAATGCATGAGTGAGGTCATTCACATCATTCTGCTTAAAAAAAAAAAAAAAGAAGATGCCTGAATGACTCCTAAGTGGACAAATTCAGTTCCCTTGCAGCTGGTGAGGGAACCAAAGGAAAAGGAGGCAACGAGATCCCCTTATATTGCATATACTATCTAGGATGCATGAATATCCCACAAATATGTTTACAGTCATATGCTCACAAAAGAGAAAGCATCTGAAAAGCAGATTGATCCGTCTAGGACAGAAGTGTTATGAGAAATTTCTCCAAAAGAAGTGGATGTTTAATGTGTTTTTAAAAGCCGCACAAGAAGAAAGCATTTGGCAACTTGCCTTAGTCATTCCCTATTCTCTTCCACTGAGTACACAGTGTACCAAGCGGATCATGAGAGCCAGGGTTGTCTCTGTTGCCCAGAAAAATTTGTGTCTGTCGCCTTGTAGTCATTCTGATCATTACAGCAGTACAGTGGTCTCTCAAATTCTCTGGGGTTAGGGGTGAAGGACCTCTGTGAATGTGGAAAAGGCACAAGTAAAATTCTTTTTACCTAAGAGAACACCTCTCTAGGAATCTCTAGGTCCTCCAGTGCAACTCTACGGTCAACATCTGCCAACCATTGATCACATGCTGGAGGATCTGCAAAATGCCAAGAGAAGGGACTTCTAGGTTCTCTAGCACAACTCTATGGTCAACTTCTGGAAGATTTGTGCTGGAGGACTTAGAGATTCCTAAACAGAACATATTAATCAAAACCGCAAATAATCAAAGCCACAAAAGTGAAAGCCACAAATGTGGAGGGCCAACTGTACAGTATTCAGGAACAAAAATTGGTAAAAGATCTAAATATGACATGCACGTGTCAATCCTCTGATCCCCTTGCATACCTGCCTATGTGTATGGGATCTTAACCAATCAAATAGGGTAGATAATTTTTTTACTTTAGGAAAAGCATTTTCTTATAAAATTACTAAAATATCAGTCAATCAAGGTAACTGGGCTGGATACGATATTATTCAGAGCTAAAAATCAACACTGCAATTTACTTTTTGAAGAGCAGGTATCCCCAAACATGATAAACTCTTCTTTTACATTTCTCTAAGGGCCTTTGCAGACAGACAAAAATAGTGCAAATTGAATCCACTTTAACTGCCCTGATCAGTGCTAGGGAATCATGGGAACTGTAGTTTATTGTGGCACCAGAGCTCTCTGACAGAGAAGGCTCAATGTCTCAGAAAAAAATACAGTTCCCATGATTCCCTAGCACTGCGCCAGGGCAGTTAAAGTGGACTCAATTTGCACTATTTCTAGCAATCTGCAAAGGCCCTATGTTTCCATGTGGTTTGTCATAAGGGTTTGGGGCTACTATTATGAAGACAAAAAATATGTGTCACAATTAAAATCTGTGGCTCTACTTTACATTCACATGTTCAAAAAAACATGTTGGACTTCCAACAATGTACAAACGAAGCACTATCAAAAGGGGAATAGAAACCAGAGTTGGAATCTCTCTCTTTTCCTCTCTTCACAAAGATACCAGTGGTGAATTATTTTGTACACACTCTCTTTAACAAATGCAGAAGTGGCTTTGAGTAAGCTACTCAACCAGTCTCAATCCCCATCATTGCCAGAGGTTAATGCTGAGATAGGTTTCCCATATAGCCTTTTTCAATCTTTTCAATCTTGAGTGGTTAAAAAAAAATCAGGGCTGAACTGGTTTTTAAAAAGCATTATGAGAAAAGTAATCTAATTCACAGTTTAACAAAAGTATGCTCCATGCATCAAGCGCTCTCATTTCCTGTTAAGGAGCACATCAGACTGAAAACAGCCTCAAAAAACAAACAAAAATGCATATTTTGTTGCTGTTGTTGTTGTGTGCCTTCAAGTTGTTTCTGATGTATGGTGATCTATCATGGTGTGTTCTTGGCAAACTTCTTCAGAGAGGATTTGCCATTGCCATCCTCTGTAGCTCCTCTATTAAATCTGCTTCCTTACTTAAATAATTCCAACTTCAGCTTATTGATCTGAGGGGGGAAAAGAGCAATTCTACAGAAAGCATTGGATGAAGCAAGAGCAAAAGCAACAGAGGTTTTTAGCAAGCGGTGACATTACAAGACAGGAAGTACAACCACAGTGAATCAGCAGAAGAGGACCAGATCTCTCCATTACACAATGCCAAAACAATAAAGCTTTACAACCCAACTGGCAGACTGCTGCAACCACGGTCAAAGGGTAACTTGCTTTGGTCACATACATGAGAACACAGAGAGACATTCTCTATTAAAGAAAGCTTCAAGGCACATTGCATAGTGACTATTTCATGGAGATAGAAGGAAAACACCCACTGTGCAAACAAGATAAACAAAGCTGTATGTAGCCTGGAACCCAATTCTCGCACCAAACAGAAACAGCAAAACCTCCAGCATTTAGTCTTCAGGCTCACTTATCTCACTCAAAGCACCAAATAGGAGGGGATTGGTCCTATCTACCAACAGCAGTCTCTGCAGATGGATGCTTAGGCACTAAAAAATGGCACCATCCACACACAAGAGAGCGATGGTTCATAAATGGTCAGAAAGCTTTTGGGAAAAGAATCTTAAGGTTGTTGTTATTGTTATATGCCTTAAAGTCATTTCTGACTTATAGCAACCTTACAACGAATATAACCTGGGATTTCGTTGGCAGGTTTCTTCAGAGGGGGTTGCCATTACCATCCTCTGAGGCTGAGAGAGTGTGATTTGCTCAAGGTCACCCAGTGGGTTTCCATACCTAAGCCGGAATTCAAATGCTGGTCTCCAGAGTCCTAGTCCAACGTTCAAACCACTACACCACACTGGCTCTCCATCTTAAGGAGGGGATGTTGAAACAGAGGATATAATTCAGCATTTTAAGGGCACTGACTGTTGGAAGGGAAGAGGAGAGGGAGGAGGAACAGAATATCCTGGAAGAAGGCATGACTGTCTGTGAAACGCTGTACATTGTAGCAGGATGCATTTTGCATTCCATAGGAAATTTCACAAAATCCAAAATCCACAAAAGAGCAATACTGTAATTTCATTGGCCAACTGAAATGCACAAAACACATCACAGAGGCTTCTGAAGTGCACTGGCTTCTTCATCAGGCAAAAGATGTTTAAAAAATTATGCAGGGAAAGAAAAGTGACGATGATAGAGTCACAGGCCTACATTTTTTATCAGCTGTTATTTCTGTTTTGTTCAGCTGGTTTGGAGGGATCTCAATGCAAGCAGAGGATGATCCCTCCTCCTTGACCATGTGGGGACAGGGAAAGAGAACAGTCAAATTTAAACTCCATTAGCAGCACTAAAGTACAGTGGTCCCTCCACATTTGCTGGGATTCATGGTGAAGGACCACCATGAATGTGGAAAAACCACAAATAAAAAAACACTGTTCTGTTTACCTGAGAGAAAACCTCTGTAGGAATCTCCAGGTCCTCCAGTGCAACTCTATGGTCAACATCTGCCAGAGGTTGGTCATAGAATCATGCTGGAGGACCTTCAAATGCCTAGAGAAGTGTTTTAGAGCTTCTAGGTTCTCCAGCACATCTCTATGGTCAACCTCTGGCAGAATTTCTCTGGAGGACTTAGAGATTCCTAGAGAGAACATATTAATCAAAGCTGCAAAAACATCAAATCCTCAAAAGAAAAAGCCACAAATGTGGAGGAGCAACTGCAACTCCTCTTAGGATACAGAGTGTCTCTGTCTTAACTCTTTCAGGTTTCTGCCTCCAACAAAGGTAAAAAAAAATTATTTTGAACTATAATTGGCTGAGTTTTACCTATACAGCACCTAAAAGTTTTCCTGTTATGTAGCAGTACACAGGATATTTAAGAGATTCAATACCCTTTATTGACTTAGCCTAAAATTCAATTTCTGCATCTGAACAATCCACTGTCTTTGAGTCATATATCTGCCCGCAGGACTATTCACAACACACTCAAGAGAGGGATCAAAGGTTATTTTGCAGATATGATTTGTGACATGACTTTAATCTGTTCACCACTTTTTTTAATAGGTTTGTTGCCACCCCCTGAATATTTCACAGAAAAGCAAGAGCATCCAAACAGCCATACCACTACCATTACCATACTGTTTCTGGCTGAAATTACTGTAATCCCCTAAACACCACCATGGCATAATGTTGTCTTGTGAAGCAACTGCCACAAATAAGAGAGAAATTCTGATGACCAGAATTACAGTACAGTTGGCCCTCCACAGTTATAGCTTTCACTTTTGTGGATTTGATTCCAGTCACCCCTCTTTTTTCACGGGGGATCTGTTCTGGACACACACACACACACACACACACACAAAAGGAAAAACACAAATATTCAAGCCCTATTGGCTTGAATGGAGGCGCGTGTTTGCAGGGGCGAGTGGGCACGCCCCAAAGGCGCATGCCCCATTTTGTGTCCCTCTGTTCGTCCCTCGCGGATAAGTGAGGGTCACTGACTTCAAGTCCACGAAAATGGAGGAACAACTGTAGTATGTTCGCTCTAGGAATCTCTAGATCAGGGGTAGGCAACCTTTTTGAGCCGGAGGCCGGGTTGCTGTCTCTCAGACAATTGGGGGGCCGAAGCACCAAAATAAATAAATAAATAAATAAATAAATAAATAAATATTTTAAAATATGCATGCACACTCTCTCAGCCCCAGAAAAGCCATGGCAAACTCCCTGTGGAGATTTTGTCAAGAAAACCCCAAGAACAATTAATAACAATAATCAATATCCATCATGGCAGGAGGCGGTGGGGGGCGGCAGCAGGACTGGCCTGGGGCCAGTCCAAAGGCCTCAGGGGGCCGTATCCGGCCCCCGGGCCTTAGGTTGCCTACCCCTGCTCTAGATCTTTCAACACCACTTTGCTGGATGCTGATCATAGAGTTATGCTGGAGAACCTAGACGTTCCTAGAGAATACATTTCTCTAGGCATTTGTAGGTCCTCCAACATGATTCAATGGTCAATTTCTGACTGATCTTGATCATAGAGTTGCACTGGAGGACCTGAAGATTCCTAGAGAGATGTTCTGTCAGGTAAAAAGAATAATGGTTTTTTCCACATTCACGGGGGGCCCTTCACCCCTAACCCCAACAAATGTGGAGGGACCACTGCACAATCTACAGCAGGAGAATCCACAGCATTTTGTTTGGTTAAAAAAAGAAAGAACCACCACCATTGTTTTACACTTTAGCAGCTAAATTAGGATGGCAGAGCAAACTAGATGCTGTATTGCTAGACCTGCAACACCATGCAGATAATAATAAACCATCAGAAAAGGAAGCAGGCAGTGGCATTTTTAAATCTTCTTTTTAATTTCCCTCAATCTCAAATTCCAATCTCTCTGAAATTCCTCAGTAGTGTCTTCCCCAGTCACTTTTTCACTTCTTTCCGCAGCTGAATATGCACCAACGTTGTCTGTCTCCTCTTTCATTTCCTGTCCTCAAAAATGTTTGGTTTTTAATATAAAAAGCTAATGGACTTGCTATAAGAGAGACTGGCAGGGAAAAAAATAGAGTGAAGTTCTTTTGTGGAAGGAAGTACAGTATTGTGTTCAGTAGATTTTTTTTTAACCTCAGGGGTTGAAAATGAAAGTAAATATCTGTTGAACATTGCTCGGGAACAAATGAAGCCCCTATAGTGATCGGGTAAGTGCATATAGCAGAGAGTTTGCCTGTGGCAAGAATTGTGGGGAAGGGGAACATCTTAAACATCAAAAGATGACTGAGGGAAAAAATTGGATTTAATAACTACTGTACTGTGTTTGCTAGGAGTGCACCAACAAATTTCAGAATAAAATCAGCCTGTGCTTTAAAGATTATAGTAAAGCTTTTGACTGTGTAGATTATGAAAAACTATGGATCATTCTAAACAAAGTGAAGATGCAGTAACATTAAACTGCCCAGACAAGGTTACATTTTTCTCAATTTAACTGTGTAATTTACATCCAGGATTTATATGGAAATCTGGATTAGACTTGAAGGACAGAGGTATGAAAATTGGAGGACAAAGCATGCAAATAACACCATGCAACAGAAAACAGTAAAGACTTGGAACAACTGTTGAGGAAAGTCAGGGGGAAAGTGCCTGC
>CM034703.1:136788077-136807386 GCA_020142125.1 Phrynosoma platyrhinos | reverse complement strand
GCACCTTGGTATTCAAGTCTCCCATCCAAGTACAAACCAGAACTGACCCAGCTTAGCTTTGAAGATCAAATGGCACTGGGAAATTCCATTTGTCCTGTAAGTAGCTAACCATGTGGTAAAGTGCAGGGTAGGCTGTACTTGCTTGGTAGAAAGGAAAAGGCCCTGTGCATGTGCTCAGAAGCACCTTTAGTATATTCTCACTGGCTAGTACGAGTAATTAACTAAAGCAGCTTATTTATATACCGCTTCATATCGCGCTATGGGATGTCTAAGCAGTTTACAACTGTGAGCTGATTGCCCCCCAACAATCTGGGTACTCATTTTAGCGACCTCGGAAGGATGCAGGCCTGAGTCGAGCCTCAGCCCTGGCTGGTATTGAACTCGCAACCTTGTGGTCTATGAGTGAGTGGCTGCAGTACAGGCATTTAACCACTGCGTACAAAATTAACTAAAATTAGGAGTAGGTTGGTGAGGGTTTCCAATTCCTAAATGTTTGCACAGCAGCAACAAAAATAACTTTTTCACACTCTGAATTTTTTTTCATGGTGGGGGGCTGTGCATTTGTGTGTGTGTGTGTGTGTGTGTGGCTGCCACACAGGCCATTCCCAGACCCTAACAGGTGCCCATCTCTCATTTACAAACTCTGTCAAGTACAAACTGGTGTAGGCAGGATCATCTAAGAATGTTCTTTGGGGCATAGCAGGTGATTGATTCCATATTCTGTTCTCTCATTTTGCTTCTACCCCTAGTTGGCAGACCTCACAGTTCAAATAAAAACAGAATACACTTGGCCCTTGGTATCTGCTGATGGTTGGTTCTAAGACCCCTCCGTGGATACCAAAATCCATGGATGCTCAAGACCCATTAAATACAGTGGCACAGTAAAATGGCGTCCCTTATATAAAATGGCAACATCAAGATTTGCTTTGTAATTTATATTTTTTTAAAAAATATTTCAAGTTGTGGATGCTTGAATCCGTGAATAAAGAATCTGTGGATACAAAGAGCCGACTGTAGATCCATTGAGCCCGATGTCCCCATACCTACTAAAGGCATACAACCAGTTCCTATGGAGAATAAGAGTTACCCTGAAGCAACCAGTAAACCTTTATTGTCTTGGAAGCTTTAAAGAACTTATCAGTTCTTAAAAGATTGGTAAGAAAAGCCAGCCTGCACACCACTTTTTATATTTGTCTCTATCATGGAATGAAGGAGAAAAGATAGGTCCACATGCTGTTTTGGGGACAAAAATTTCCTATTCAGAATGGGAAGGCACTTGTGGGGCAGTTTTTTTGTTTTTGTTTTTGTTTTTAAGGAAGGAAGTGAATGGAGGGGAGGGGAAAATAAATTTTAGAAGTGCAGGGCAGTCTTCATTTCCTTCCCATTTCTAGAAAACAAGAACAGTACTAGTGTTCTACTTATTTTCTTTCACAAGCCACATTTCTGCTCCATTTCATAGTTAGGAGGAGGAGGAGAGAGCACTAACCTGTGCACTTGCTTTAGGATGCAGCCATGTTTTATATTGGATTGTGTCTCTCATTCATAAGGTTGCCATATGTTGGAGCTGACTTTTTGGCAATTCACAACAACAGCTGAAAGCTGAGAAAAGAATACAGATGGCTGTCCACATTTACGGCTTTGACTTTTGTGAATTTGATATTTCATCAATTTGATTAATATGTTCTGTCTACGAATCTATAGGTCCTCCAATGTGACTCTGTTGTCAACTTCTGTCAAAAGTCATGCTGGAGGACATAGAGATTCCTAGAGAGAACACTTCCCCAGGCATTTGTAGGCCCTCCAGTGCAATTTCATGGCCAACTTCCAGCAGATCTTGACTACAGAATTGTCCTGGAGGACCTTAGAGATTCCTAGAGAGGTGTTCTCTCAGTTAAACAGAATAGTGTTTTTTTGTTTGCAGTTTTTCCACTTTCATGGGAGTCCTGTGCCCCTGACCCCAGCAAATGTAGGGGCTCCACTGTACTGTTTTCCTTTTCATTCAAGGAAGAGTGAATAGCTCTGTATTTTGCTTTTGCAAAATTGCTGTGTTTTCCAGCCTTAGAATCTGAGCTCCTTGAATGGAAAGAGGAAAGCCTTACTTGAGTGTTACTTTGTTAGGATTGGAGTCTTCCAAGTTGGATAACTTTTTCTTTCTTCGCTCCTTTAAGGGAAGGAAGGGGACCATGCCCTCAGTTTCCACAACACAGTATAGTTTAATACTGGGACAATATTGTGAGCACTGTGTGCCACATACGTAACAGGTGGCTGTTAGCATTCATCTGTGCAAAGTAGCACAACCAAAATGGTGGCTGTCCCATTGACTCCCTCCTTATCCTAGAGGTGGAGCAAGCTCAAAGGGCTGAGTATATGGGGTAAGAAGTGCCCAAGACTTGGGTTAATGTGTCTAGTTACTTATTAAAACAGGGCTTGAAAACCATAACTGTAGGAATATATTATCTATTGTATTTTTACTTCTCCAAGGCCATGTTATATAAAATGACAAGGAAATAATTATTTCTTTGGTATAGATTCAGCCATAGTATAGATGGATATTGTTTTTCAGTATTTCTCAGTATTATTGGCAGTTTAGTGAGTGCTTAGATCAGGGGTCGGCAACCTTTTTTGCAGACGGGCTGGGGGAGATGACATTGGGGGCAGCATATGCGCTCATGTGCGCGTGCATCCCCCCCGTGGGTGTGCGCCCCCCGTGGGTGAGCGCACCACCATTTTGAAAAAAATGGTGGGCGCCCCCCCCGGAGGGCTCCCTCCTAGAGGCCCAGCACCACCGCAGGTGCCCCCCGGGAGGCTTCCCTCGGCGGTGAAGGGCCTCTTCCTGGGCGCCATTTTGGCTGCGCACGCTGTGGCCGCCATTTTACTTTCCAAAAAGTGAGGTCCAAATTCAGATTCCCACTCAACCATGAAGTTTGCTGGGGGAACCTGGCCATGGCACACACTCTCATAAACTAATTCGCAGGGCTGATGTGAGAATCAAGTTGAGATGGGAGCATCAATATTGCTGGGAGCAACCAGATATGCTGCCTTAAGCTCCTTCAAGGAATGACAGGATGCAAATATAATAAATACAATAGGAAACCTTCCCTCACTTTGGGGAAGCCTGAGATCAGAGCAATTGAAGGACTGCTTACTCTCATACAAATATGTCAGTTGCTAAGATAATTGGGAAGATTCTGGTGCTACCACCATCCAGCTAGGATAGGCTTGCCTTTGTGGTAATGCCTCTGCTGTCAAACTTCTTCCCTTTGTCACTTAATTTAGTAATACAGTTGGTCCTCCACATTTGCAGTTTTGATGTTTGCGGATTTGTTTATTTGCACTTTTGATTATGTTCTCTCTAGGAATCTCTAGGTCCTCCAGCATAGGTCTGCCAGAAGTTGACCACAGAGTTATGCTGGAAGACATAGAAGTTTCTAGAGAAAACACTTCGCTAAGCATTTGTAGGTCCTCCAGCATGATTCTATGATTAACTTCTGGCAGATGTTGACCACAGAGTTGCATTGAAGGATCTGGAGATTCCTAGAGAGGTATTTTTTCAGGTAAAAAGAATAGTGGCTTTTTATTTGCCGTTTTTTCCCACATTCATGGGGGTCTTTCACCCCCAATCCCAGCAAATGTACATTTATCCTCTAGGCACTAGGGTAAAATTCTTATTTCCCAGGTTTTTAATGTTCTTGAGACCATGCTTTTTTCCCACATGCTTAAGTAAGCTGCTGATGTTTGGAAAATACAAAAGTTTTAATTGACTTTTATAAGTTACCTGAAAATAGTCTCTCCCTCCCTGACCTGTTTTGTTATGAAAGAGCTACTGCTTATAGTTGTCTGTGACAGTCCTGGTCTTCCATTTCTCTCACCCTATATGTTCAGAGTGGGCCAGTAATAGCAGTTGACAGTCTGTTGTTGAACTGAATTGACACTACTGCAGAAAATGATCAGAAGAACTCTAATAGACCCACTCAGAAAATTATTAACATAACAATTAAATAGAACCCACACACTTTTTACTAGTTGGGATGTGAAATTAGTAGTCCTGTGGTTCTGCCTTCCTGTGAAGCATTGAGTTTTTCCACTACATGGTCAGTGGGGCTTTGTCTGACAACATTTTAATGGGGAGGTGAAGCAGATGACAACTACTTAAACTAAGCATCTTCATATATAATCTTTAACAGGCTAATTACTATTGGGAGCTTGTAAATCACGTTGGTGTACATGCTTTGCTGATTGTGTCAAGACTCTGAGTCTTGGTATTGGTTCAGCCTTATAAGAACAGGTTCTGGGTGCCTAGCAGAATATTGCAAAATGGCTGCAGAGCATATGCACTTATGAAATGTTGGGGTCCTTCTCAGCCTCTTGAGGGAAAGGGTTGGCTAGCTGGGCTTAGGAAAATTGTTGAAAACTAAAACTTCTGCTAGAGGATATAATAAGTGGATCATTGCAAGTCAGCTTCCTGTGTCTTGAGAATCTGTTCTTAAGAAACTAGAGCTATTGAAGACTGGCCCAAAGGGCCGACCTGGGGCTGGAGTTGGGACAGGGCAGCTGCATGCCAGCCGCCCCAAACCCACCCCGATGTCATTCTGATGCCGCATGCCATCAGGATGCCTTCCCAGCACAGCATTTAAACACACTGTGCTGAAAGGGCGTTGAAGAGCCGCGGTGCCGGCTCTTGGGGTGGCAAAAGGAAGGATTGGGACCACGACGTGGGTTTGCCATGACCCTGATCCACTGCTCCCCATGTGCATCAGCCCTCAGTCGCTTTAGCTAGGAAATGGCATTACATAGTCAGCACAACAGTATCCAGGCCAGACTAGCAAGAAACTGCTAGGACTTAGTCAAAATGAAGTGAAAAGAGCCAGGAGATCAGAGACAGCTGCTGCAGGCTACCTTTCCTAACTTTCTATTTCCTATTTTCAGCTTCACACAAGATTATCTTCTTAGATATGGTCTACCATTCATGATCTCTGCTATTTTAGCATCAGGTCTTGCTCCTTTTCCATAGCAGAGCTCCAACCAATAATATCCATTGTCACATAGATGGGCACCATTCCTTTAGACTCTTTTTCTTAGGCCCATGCAGGAAGGATACCAAAATATCCTACCACGTGGAAAGAGAATGGAATAAAGGCATATAGGTCCAAACTAAGGGAGAGTGAAAGTATGATGGACCCCCTATATCCATGGAACTGGTACCTGTAGTTTCATGTGACAGCATCTAAAAGAATATTGTCTCTAGACATTTGGAGGTCCTCCAGCACAGCTCTGTGGTCCACTAGGATTGGAAATACAGCGTTTGCTATTATCTGGGATTTTCAATATCTGTGATAAGCTGGGACTGTATCCCTCACGGAAATGGGGTTCATACTTCATATATTTTACACTTCAGGTTAAAAGGGAGTTTGATGCTCATCAAGAGCCTCCGAAAAAATTCATTCCTAAGAAGCTAAAAATGGACTCCCGACTTGTTAGTTAATTATGACCCAGAAATGTAAACAGATCTTGAGCTATCTTGTATTCACCACTGGCTTACAGAATAAACTAGCAACAAACCTACAATTTCCAACCATTATTTAAACCAGTATTCTGAAGTATAGTATTAATGTCAAAAGTATGAATGGAAGATTCCATAGTAAAGAGATCACAGGCCTTAAACCTAATTAAGTGAGAAATGCAATGCTAAGCCCTCTATTAAAGACTTCTTATGAACATGTAATAGCTTTGAAACAAAAGATAATCATCATGATGGCTTAGTAATTTGATTATAAATTAAAACCTGCCAACATTTTTATTCAAAGCGATTTTACAGGTTTAGTAATGTGAGCTTATATTGTGATCGTAGCTGAAGCAAATCCACTTGAACAGATGCAAGGTTTTGTTCAGAAAAACAAAAAGATTTCAGTAACTTGAAAGGAGCATTTAACTAGCTTATTCAGATTGGACACGAACAATTTTGTAAGTCTCAGAATGAAAGGTTAGATAACTGCTCTACTGACAACCCGTGTGCTTCGCCCAAGGGAAGAGAGAGATCTGAATTGCAGGTGGCTTTAGATTTTCAAAAATGGAGACCAGCCATTCCCTCTTCATCCCAAAAGTATTGCCAAGTGCAATTTGATACCTTCAATACCTATTAGTGACTAGTTCATTCAGCTTGTAAGTCTCCCTTTTGAGACTGGATCTAAATTGCAGCCCACATGGCACAATTTTGGGGCTTTTCTTTTTCTTCTCTTACTTCCTCCATCTTATACCATGTAACTTGATGAATGCCTAGAGAACTTAAAAGTTTATATTTTTGTGGAATTTTAATTGATTCAAATAAAGATATGGCATACTAGTAATTTTGAATTTTCTCATGGACTAGTGCAGCTATCTTTGCTTGGTATAAAAGGTCTCTTTGTCCTAGAAAACATAACTCTATTCTATACCTAGAACTCAACGGCTCTGTAAAATATGCTAGCAATGTCATCACTGATCATGACTCTGATGATGATGATCATGACATTATTGGCTAAAGTGCTGGAAAGATAGCCACAGATTCATAACCTTAGTCATACCTTCTGCAGGGTTAGTCTGTGCTATTCACATCCTTTCAAACTAATTTACTTCATGGCATTGTGATGATAAAGCCAGAAGATGAACCACACTCACCACATTCTTCTCTTTGAAAGAGCAGGTCCAACTGTTGTAAGAATCAACAACAATATACTGACATCTTTGGTATATTGATTTGTTTGGACCTGAAGTGGGAAGCATCTCAATAAATCCTTGTCTTTCAGCTTATCAACCTTGCACATGAGACAAACAAGTTGTTCACTGGTATTTTTGCTGCTATTGTTTTAATCACTTTGTTAAAAACAGATGTAAAGATAATGTATTGTCTTCTTTCTTAGATTTGATTAGAAGCTTCTCCAATGCATTTCCAAGCCTCAGTTCTGGTTTGTTATATTTAGCTTGGAAACAGGTTATTCAAAAGACTCCCTTCATTCATATAAACCTGTTGGGTCCTAAGATCAGGCAGAAAGATCCAGCTCATGTTGCTGACAGTAAAGTCTATTCCATTGATAGGCACAAGAGATGGGCCCATTCTGTAGTGGCCCCATTTTTTACAACAAAAAATTCACATTATGTCTAAATCTAAGTCTTTTGATACCAACTGTGGTTTGTTTGGAGCAGGCAAGCCAGAAGCTAAATCACACATTACAAAACCAACATGTTGGCTTTCACATCTACACAAGAAATATTTTTATTGAATATATGGTAGAGACAAACTAATAGGATTCCATTCCTTTGGGGATCAAAGAATTGTATAATTGGCTTTGTAAGAGTTGTTATGACCGGGAGGGCAGAATGGACAATGTTTCTCTTAGAGAACCGAAGATGTCAGAAGGACAGACCTATCCCCTGACATAATTCATTCTGTAAAGGGAGTGATGACAACCCCAACCACATAAAATATGGTCCTCAACCTGTCTTAAAGGATTCCTCAGGTTTCCGTATTGTCTCCCATGCTTTGTAACATGTACATGGCTCTGCACTTGGGAACCCAGAATACAGCACAATCCGTCCCTCCCATTTTCATCTAATGCAACTGAAGCTACGGCCTCCCTAAATGAATGTTTGCAATCCACAACAGACTAGATGACAATGAATCAACTAAATTTTAATTTAAACAAGATGTGAGAATGGTGGGTGAGTCAGCCAACTGCTGGGCAAATTTTCTGTTCTCAGTTGAGTCACATTCCTCCTCAAGGATGAGATCCACAATTTACAAATCCATTTAAACCCAGCTTTGTCCCTGAAAGATTAGATAGAAGCTACAGACCAAATTGCCTCTTGCCAGCTTTAGCGCAGGGGTAGGCAACCTTTCCCCTTTAAGGGCCGAGGGACTTCAGCTCCCAGAATCCCAGGAGCTATTGGCCAACATGGCTGAGGCTTCTGGGAGCTGAAGTCCCTCGGCCCTTAAAGGGGAAAGGTTGCCTACCCCTGCTTTAGTGGATTCATCAGCAGCACATGACAAAAATCAAGTTACTGTTATTCACACTTTAGCAACTATTGAGACTATTATATTAAACTACAGTGGATCCTTGGTATCCAATGGGGTTTGGTTCCAGGACCCCCCCCCAACAGATACCAGAATCCGTGGATACTCAAGTCCCATTACATACAGTGGCATAGTAAAATGGTGTCCCTTATAGAAAATGGCAAAATCAAAGTTTGCTTTTGGAATTTATATATATCTTTTAAATATTTTCAAGCCGTGGATATTTGAATCCATGGATAAGAAATCTGTAGATACGGAAAGGTGACTGTATTATGTTCTCCTCCTGAAAAACCATGCAGAAACCTGAACCAGTCCAAAATGCAGAATTGTGTCCAGTGGTGCGTAGAAGACACCATGATGATGTAAAACCATTTAAAAATCTCTTCACTAGCTTGTTTGTTTTTAAATCTTCTTAAAGAGATCTGGTTAACTCCAACTTTCAAAATTCAAGTGAAATGCTAAGATTTCACCAAATCTTTATTGTGAGTTAAAGTTCTGTGTGCCTGTGCTTCATCCTAAAATGTTTTAATCTCACTCTTGGTTTATCTGTATGTAACTGGCCTTTAGTAAGGCCCAGAAGCAGATACAGAAATATTCAGAGAAATTTAAGGCACTGTGTGGGAGAAGTAGAGGATATTTCACACTATTTACTGCCTGTGTTATCAAAACCCAAGGAAGACATTCCTGGGACAGATTCTATCTTCCTTGCAGGAAACGTTCGTGAAACTAAGGGACTGTGATCCATCTGGTACACATAAAACAGCCTTATTTGCTATAGCTCCTAAAGTATTTGTGGTAACTATTTGAAAGATATAGATTGTGTAACGGATTCTTTAATCTGATTATCTTGGTAAAGAAATGGGTGTACTATTACATTTGATGGTCCTGATGCATAACCTACAGTCAGGATAGGAGGCTACCTTCAGAACAGAATATGGAGAAACAGAATGGTTCCCTATCAGAAAGGAGGTCAGACAAGGTCATATTCTATCACCCTATCTATTCAACTTGTATGTTGAGGAGTGAAGATCGGAGGAAGGAACATCAACTATCTAAGATATGCAGACAATACCATTCAACTAGCAGAGACTTGAAACAATTACTAAAAAAAGTCAGAGAAGAAAGTGCCAAGGTAGGCTTACTGTTGAACATTAACAACAACAAAAACCACAGAGGAGTTACAGAAATGTGATCTAGACAAGGAGGAAATTGAAATAGTTAAGGATTTCCCATACCTTGGTTCAAACATTGATCAGAACAGGGACTGCAGTCAAGAAATCAGAAGAAGACTATGATCGGGAAAGACAGCTATTAAAGAACTAGACAAGATATTGCAGTGCAAAGATATAAAACTGAACACCAACGTTAGGATCGTCCATGGCGTCTTATTTCACATCACCATGTACAAATGTGAGAGCTGGACAGTAAAGAAAATCAATAGAAAGAAAATCAATTAATTTGAGATATGTTGCTAGAGAAGAGTGCTTGAGGATACCATGGCCAGCCAAAAACACAAACAAATGGGTCTTAGAATAGATCAAACCTGAACTCTCCCTGGAAGCCAAGATGACTAAATTGAAGCTGTCACACAATGGGCACATCATGAGAAGGCATGAAGCATTGGAAAAGACAATGATGCTAGGAAAAGTGGAGGGCAAGAGAAAAAGAGGTAGACTGCACACCAGATGGCTAGACTCAATCAAAGAAACCACAGCCCTGAGGCTGCAGGACCTGAACGAAGTGGTTGCAGACACAGAGGCTTGAAGATGTCTCATTCATGGATAGCTGACAATAACAACAATGCATGGATGTATGCCTTTTTGTTGGGGGAGGTGGTTAGATTTGTAATGGCTTTTAGTCAAATACAATACATGATTGACTGACTTACAATGCTTTATGTATTTACCATTTTGTAAGCTGCTTTACTTTTTTATTGACTTTTCTAATAATAAGTCATAATAAGTAACTCAGGATGCTGATTTCAACTTTTAAAGACCTAAACAGTCCAGGACCCAAGTTCAGGGACACCACAATCACCTTGTTTTAATACCTGCTAAGGAAGCCATGCTCCAACACTAGTGCTTACTCTTTTTAACAAAAAACAGTAGATTACAGTGGCTCTCAAGAAATTTACACTAACCATACTCAGGCAAGCATATGAAAGATTATAATCCTTCTTGTGCAAACTTTAGGTCTGGTTGGTTATGTAACACCAATTTAGAATCCCTTTCCAATAAATACAGGTCACCTTGTGTACAATTACAACAATGTATACACCTCACAAAAAAACCAAACTAGAAGAAAAAATTAAATATTAAAAATATTTTACAAGTAAAATGGGTTACACTTTTCACTTACACTCTTCAAAGTAGGACTTTGATGAAACTTGGAGTACAAGACCTCACGTGAGTAAATGGGACCCAGACCAGCACATAAACATGAAAAGTCAATACAGAGAGCTATCCTCTGACCCAGTGGTTCAAAAAACAATATTAAATGCCCTAAGTATTATACTAGATTATAATTTATACCCAGGATAAGTTATATCTTCTTGACTCATTGATACAGGTGATCTATGTATACAAAGAGTCCCTTTTTTAACACTTTCTTTGATACTATGGACTATTAAAAATCAGAATTTGAAAACTTAATAAAGGCTTCTGTTGGTCACATTTCTACATTTTCCTGCACAGAAAGGTAAGTGGAAAAAAACAATCCTTGAGGTATACTTCCCTAATCACACCTTAAACAGCAATTGTCAAATGGTAGGTTGCAAAGGCAAAGCAGATGAAACCACAAAGAACTATGAAGTGGGGGACTTCTTGCTTAAAGATGTAAAAGTTAGATCCCTTGATAATTTTAAAGTGTTCTTAGGCAGATTTTTTTAACTTTACAATAACTGGTTTATGAAAAATCAAATCACAGAAAATCCCACTGATATTACCAAACGAGAAAGTACATTTTCGTTATAGAAATATGTTTAAATAAAAATGTATCTTAAAAATTTCTACCTGGAATTGTCAAACTGCTTATCTTTATGGTGTGGGGATGGTGGCAGAAGAGAGCTATCTCCACAAAGTATAAGTACATAATATTCTTCTCAATATTGCCACTGCATATCCCAAAATACAATACAAATATATTTGAAGGGGAAAGTAGGAGTGCTTATTGTTGTGTGCCTTCAAGTCATTCTCAACTTATTGCAACCCTAAGGTGCTTTCTTAGCAAGATTTGTTCAGAGGAAGTTTACCTTTGCCTTCCTCCTAGGCTGAGAGAATGTGATTTGCCCAAGGTCACCCAGTAAGTTTCCATGGCTGAGCAGGGATTCGAATCCTGGTCTCCAGAATCCAATGCTCAAACCATGTTGGCTCTATTGACATACATAGGTGACAGCAAAAGGATATGCCCTTAGGATGGAGTTCACAGACGACATTGTTGTTCTGTGCCTTCAACTCTTTTGTGATTTATAACAATCTTAAGGCAAATCTATCATGGGATTTTCTTGGAAAGATTTGTTCAGACAGGGTTTTCCATGGCCTTCCTTTGAAGCTAAAACAGCGTGACTTGCCCAAGACCACCAAGTGGATTTCCATGGCTCAGCAGGGATTTGAATCCCAGTCTCCTGAATTCCTAGTGCAATACTCAAACCACTACATCATGCTGGCTCTCACTCTGTATCATGGGTTGTATTCTAACTGTAGAAATAATGCAGTTTGAGACTAATTGCTATGGCTCTATCCTTTGAAATACTGGTATTTATAGTTTGTTCTTTATTGTGGCACCAGAGCTCCCTGACAAAGAAGGCTATCTGTCTCACAACACTAGAAATCCCAGAATTGCATAGCATTGAATAGACCATTATGAATACTCAGAGGTGGCTTTGCGCAGTTCCTTCCTCTGAAATATAGCCTATAGCACTTGGTATTCATCAGAGGTCTCCCATCCAAGTACTAAACAGGTGTCTTTATGGTATTTGGGCCACCTAGTGCCAGTACTGCTTAATATTTGATACATGAATGTGACAATTTAAGTTCTTAAGAAGTTGAGAAATTTGAAATGTGGTGGTTTGAACCCCTGTATTTATTGGTTACATTTAGCCCTGAATTTTAGATTGTATTGGCTTAGGTATTGTCGGGGGGGGGGGGGGGTTCTTTAGGTTTTATTTTACAGTATGTTATTACTACATAAATTTAAGTTGCCACATGCTATTTAGCCAACTAGCTTTATATATGTATAGAGATTTTGTAGCACCTTTGAGACTAATATATGTTTAAAAACAGCTTCTGGTTACAACACTTTGCATTATTTTTTGTTTCTTGACAGATAAATGACTACCTGGTACACCATGGAAATTATACAGATAGACAAATCCTGCCTCCCCCTCTGCTATTTGCAGTGATGACCAAAAGCTTTCTCTCATTGTACTCTCAAAGCTTGGAAAGGGGGAGGACAATGCAGAAAGAAGCATTCCATTCCCAGTCTGGGAAAGCCACTTCCAATTTCCATACCAAGCAAAAAACATCTCCCCCTCCCAAACCTGCCACAGGCAGAAGGACCTCTTACAATCCACAGCCATTTGCTCCATGGTTCATTTCACCCTTGGTACCCAGTCTGTGTACATACCAGCCATGCAAAGACATGATTTTGTAGCAAGAGACCAAGATGACTGTTGTTTTTGTTGCTGTGTGCTTTCAAGTCATTTTCAACTTATGGCAACCCTAAGGCAAACCTATCATGGGGTTTTCTGGGGCTGAGAGTGTGTGACTTGCCCAAGGTCACCCAGTGGGTTTCTATGGCTGAGCAGGGAATCGAACTATGATCTCCAGAGTCCTAGTCCCAATAATCAAACCACTACACTATGCTAGCTCTCCTGCTATTATACGGGTGCATCCACACTGCTAAAATAATCCAGTTTGACAGCATTTTAAGTGCCATGCTCAATGCTATGGAATTTAACTGCCGTGCTCAATATTATGAAATGATCCAGTTTGACACCACTTTAACTGCCATGCTCAATGCTATGGGATTGTTTGAACAAACTACAGTTCCCAGAATCCCACAGCATTGAGCCATGGCAGTTAACATGGTGTCCAACTGGATTATTTTGGCAGTGTGGATGCAGCCTGTGATTATGCTGCTGAAAATTGTTGCCTGGCAGCAATCATCACTTCCCACAGAGGATGAGCTGAGTAAAATCGAGTGACCACCTTGGCATGCAACCTCCTTGAGCCATTGTGTTCAATCCTCTAGTGCAGGAACAGGCAACCTTTTTGAGACCTGGGCCAGTCTCCCGTAGCCCACGTCTCGGCTGGGCCAAGGGGGGGGAATGGCGGCACGCTCCCCCCCGCCACGCGCGGCACCCCTGGCCACCGCCACACGCGGCACCCCCGGGCACACTGCCGCCGTAGCGTGCACGGCCACAGCCACCATGGTGCATGTCGCGGCTGCCATTTTGGTAGTCCAAATCACAGTCGCAACGCATTTGCGCATGCGCAAGAGTACTGCGCATGCGCAAAAGCGTCGCGGCCGCCATTTTGATTTCCAAAATGGCGGCCGCAGCGATTGCGGCCGAAAACGCACCCTGGCAACGGTGGTGGCGCGCGGTGACAGTGGTGGCGCACGGCGACGGCGGCAACCTTCGGCCTGGGACGGTATGTCCGGGGCCCGGGGCCTTAACCAGCCCCCGGGCTGTAGGTTGCCAGTCCCTGCTCTAGTGGACTGGCTGCAACCGAGGAGCATTTGGTCAATGAGTTAATGCTACATAGTACTTTAGTTTATGCATTATGTGACATAACACTGACCCACTAGAAAATAGAAAATGTAACACTGACTATGTTCTCCAAACAACCATCCTATCAATACAACTGTATTGTATTGCTCTTTATTATATTACATACTACATTATATTGTATTGTATTGTCCTTTATTATACAGTCACCCCTCGGTTTTCACAGGGTTCTGTTCATGACCCCTTCCCCCCATGAAAATGGAGAACTGCCAATATTCAAGCCCAATTAGCCTGAATGGCGGCGTGTGCCCATGGGCACATCCATTTTGCCCCCCTCCGTTTGCCACCCACAAACGGGCAAAGGATGTGGACCCCAAGTCTGCGGAAACGAAGGGGCAATTATATTACACAAAACTGCTTTAGTAATGGGAAGCGAAGGAGGACATCAGGGGCAGTTTCTCTCTCATTAAAGCAGGTTTTGATGAGAGCAATCTTTGCTCAGGGAACAAGCACAACTCACATATGATAATTGAGGTCCAAAACACCACTGCAAAAATAATCCAGTCTGAGACTGCTTTAACAGCCCTGGCTCAATGCTAGGGAATTCTGGGAACTGTAGTTTTGTGAGAGTTACCCTCCTCTGTCAGAGAGCTCTGGTACTACAACAAAATACAATTCCCAGGATTCCCTAGCACTGAGCCAGGGCAGTTAAAGCAATCTCAAACTGGATTACTGTATTTCTGCGGTGTGTTTTGGATCATAGTTGCTTAAGACATTCCTCACAGAGAAATACATACAAGAAGCTGACACTTGATGGACCTTCAAGTAGATGGGGAGGTGAACTCACACTTTGTGTCAACTACAAATGTATCTACAGTATCTATGTAGAATGGGATTCCATCAGAAATACATCCACTGAGAGATATGCATGACAAGAATGTAATTACCATAGCTTTTCAGAGGCATTTTTCACACCAAATGATGAATGTGCAAGGTGTGAATGAGGTCAGGGGCTCCTCAGAAAAGAGAAACTGAAGCTGCACCTGCCAAGGAAGGCAAAGGCCGAGAAGCACAAAGGGTGCTCTCCACGCCTCACATTTTTATTGTTAACTGGCCTCAAGCTGATCCCAACTCATCCCAACTCATGGAAACCCTGTGGATGAGACATTTTCAAGACTCCCTGTCCTCTACTGCTCGGAGACCAAGGCATGATTTCCACCTTAGCCATGAAACCTACTGGGTGACCTTGGGCAAGTCACATTCTCTCAACCTCAGGGGAAGTCCATGGCAAACCTCCTCTGAACAAATCTTGCCAAGAAACCCCCCCTTAGTGGCGTCATAAGTCTGAAATGACTTGAAGGCACAAAACAATATATATAGGCATAGACTACACACACACACACACACACACACACACAAAGAGGTTTTGTTGTAGTTGCTGTTGTTGTGTGCCTTCAAGTCATTTCTGACTTATGGCAACCCCATGGGGTTTTTTGGGCAAAATTTGTTCAGAGGGGAGTTTGCCATTGCAGAATTGTAATCCAACACTCAAGCATTACACCACACTGGTTCGGTACAAACACACAGACACGTACACATACACATTACATATTTATCTCACTGCCTATCTCTCTCTCTATACACACACACACACAGATATATATATATATATATATACACACACACACACACATAAACGTACGTATAGATTTTATATATATGGACACACACACATATACACTCGTCCCTCCACATTCGCTAGGGTTAGGGGCACAGGATCCCTGGTGAATGGAAAAACCACAAATAACAAAAGCACTATGTTTTTACCTAAGAGAATACCTCTCTAAGAATTTCTAAGTCCTCTAGAAATCTCTAAGTCCTCCAGTGCAACTCTGTGGTCAACATCTCTAGGAGCCCTGGTGGCGCAGTGGTTAAATGCCTGTACTGCAGCCATTCACTCATAGACCACAAGGTTGTGAGTTCAATACTAGCCAGGGCTCAGGCTAGACTCAGGCCTGCATCCTTCTGAAGTCGCTAAAATGAGTACCCAGCTGTTGGGGGGAAATGAGCTTACAGTTATAAACCGCTTAGACATCCCATAGCGCGATATGAAGCGGTATATATAAATGAAGCTGCTCTGCTTTGCTAGGTCCTTCAGGGTGACTTTTGGTTAAAGTTGACCATAGAGTTGCACTGGAGGACCTAGATATTCCTAGAGAGAACATATTAATCATATCCATGAATAGTCAAATCCGCAAAAGTCAAAGCCACAAATGTGAAGAGACGAGTATATATAATCACACACATACACACACGGTCACACTCTCTCAGCCTCAGGTAAGGCAAACCCCCTCTGAAGACACTTGCCAGGAAAACCCCATGAATAGACTCGCCTCGGAGTCACCACAACTTAGAAACAACTTGAAGGTACACAATAATATGTGTGTGTGCGCGTATAATGTTATGTGTATGTGACTTTAGGCAAGTCAGCCTCAGGGGAAGGCCATGGCGAACCTCCTCTCAATAAATCTTGCCAAGAAAACCCCACTGATAGGGTCGCCATAAGTCAGAAAGGACTTGAAGGCACACAACAGACACACACTAGGAGTGGGACATATTACAACAAATGGCAGTACTTGCCCATAGGGAAATCATATTTGCCTGCAGAGAATCACTGGAGAATACTTGCCCATAGGGAAAAATAGGAGAGTACTTGCCCACAGAGATTATTGAAGGTGTTTCCGGTGTTTCTCTATAAGCACATAATTCCCCAATGCATCCCTATGGGCAGGTAATTCTCAATATTTCCCTATGGGCAAGTATGGTTTCCCTATGGGCAAGTGTTCCCCAATGTTTTCCTATGAGCAGCTATTCTGCAATGTTTCCCTATGAGCAAGTAATTCCCAATGATTCCCTATGGGCAAGTATTCTGCAATGTTTCCCTATGGGCAAGTAATCTCCAATACCGTATTCCCCTATGGACAAGTATTCTCCAATGATTCTGAGTAATTCCCAATACCGTATTCCCCTATGGACAAGTATTCCCCAATGTTTCCCTATGGGCAAGTATTCTGCAATGTTTTCCTATAGGCAAGTATCCCCCAATGTTTCCCTATAGGCAAGTATCCTCCAGTGTTTACCTATGGGAAAATAATTCATAATATTTCCCTATGGCCAAGTATTCTCCAATGATTCTGTATGGGCAAATAATCTGCAATATTTCTCTATAGGCAAGTATGGTTTCCCTATGGGCAAGTAATTCCCAATGATTCCCTATGGGCAAGTACACTCGTCCCTCCACATTGTGACTTTGACTTTTGCGACTTTGATTATTCACGGATTTTATCAATATATTCTCTCTAGGAATCTCTGGGTCCACCAACGCAACTCTATGGTCAACTATAACCAAAGGTTGCATTGAAGGACCTAGAGATTCCTGGAGAGAACCCTCCACTAGGCATTTGTAGCTCCTCCGGCGCAACTCTATGGTCAATGTCTGGCAGATGTTGACCATAGAGTTGCACTGGAGGACCTAGAGATTCCTAGAGAGGTGTTCTCTCAGGTACAAACATAAGTGTTTATGTTATTTGTGGTTTTTCCACATTCACGGGGGCCCTGTGCCCCTAACCCCAGAGAATATGGAGGGAGGAGTGTACTCCCATTTGTTTCAATAAGTCACAGGGGTAGGCAACCTTTCCCCTTTAAGGGCCGAGGGACTTCAGCCCCCAGAATCCCAGGAGCTATTGGCCAACATGGGACTATTGGCCAACATGGCTGAGGCTTCTGGGAGCTGAAGTCCCTCGGCCCTTAAAGGGGAAAGGTTGCCTACCCCTGCTCTAGGAGCTACCCCAGGGCACACCACCCCCACAAAACCTCGTCCAAGGCCTCAGGGGAGGCTTCAAACACCGCCCTGGAAGCTCCTGGAGAACTCAACACAGAGAGAGAGAGAGAGAGAGAGAGAGAGAGAGAGCCACACAACCAACGGATGTGACAAAGGCGCCGGCGACAGACACCCTTCCTCCGCCTGGCTTCCCTGAGGAGAGCTCTCTTTCCTCCTCCTCCTCCTCTTGCGCCTTTTGCGTAGCGTAGTGGAGCGGCCTCGGCTACGGCGCCGTAAGGCCCCCTATTCACAGCCGGGCGCTTCCGCTTGCGCGTCGGGCGCGGCATTCTCGGACGCGCCTTGCGCAAACGGCGTAGACGGAGCTGAGGGGACTCACCGCCCGACGAAGTTCTCGAGGACGGAGCTCTTGCCGGCGCTCTGCCCGCCCACGACGGCGATCTGGGGCAGGTCGAGGTGGCAGCTCTGCCCGATGGAGCTGAAGGCGTCCTGGAGCTTGTTGACGAGCGGGATCAGCTCCTCCATGCCTCGGTTGCCCATGGCAACGGCCCCCCCTCAGCTCAGCTCGGCGCTCCGCTTCCGCTCCCCTCTCCCCGAGGCAACTGCCGCTGCTGCTGCTGCCGCCGCCAAACTTCCCCCTCAGCTTCTCCTCTGCTTCGCTCAGCGCCCCCTCGTCCCGCCCTCTCCGCACCTTCTCCTTTCCTATTGCTCAACCCAGCCATCACTTCCAGCACTCCAGCCAATAGGCGACGCGAGTCTTAGAACGCCGTCCTCTCTGATAGGGCGCGGTCGCGTCTGCCCGCCTTATTTCCGGTTGGCGTTTTCATTGGTCCGGCTGAATTGTCATTCGGGGCTCGCCCAGCCAATGATGAGCTCAGGCACTCTAAGCCCCGCCCCTTCCCTCGGTCGCTTTCTAGTCAGTAACCCTTGCTCTCCGTCGCATGAAACAAGGAGTTATCTATCAATGCGACTGACTCCGCCCCAGGCCCCAGGCTCGCTTTTTATTGGCCAATACCCCTGTCACGCAAAAGGAACAGCCAATCGCTTCAGTGAAGTTCATTTTCAGTCAAGGAGAAAGCGAGGCAGGCTGCTGCTGAGGCGCCTTTGCGGCCGAAGTGCAAATTGAGTCCGCTTTAACTGCCCTGGCTCAGTGCTAGGGAATCATGGGAATTGTATTTTTTCTGAGACATTGAGCCTTCTCTGTCAGAGAGCCCTAGTACCACAATAAACTACAGTTCCCATGATTCCCTAGCACTGAGTCAGGGCAGTTAAAGTGGACTCAATTTGCACTATTTCTGGCAGTCGGCGAAGGCCACACTGCGGAAATAATCCAGTTTGAGACCGCTTGAACTGCTCTGGCTCAGTGCTAGGGAATTCTGGGAACTGTAGTTTTGTGAGACATTGAGCTTTCTCTGTCAGAGAGCTCTGGTGCCACAATAAACTACAATTCCCAGGATTCCCTAGCACTGAGCCAGGGCAGTTAAAGCGGTCTGAAACTGGATTATTTCTGCAGTGTAGATTGGACCTGTGACTCTGGAGAGCAGGGTTTGAATCCCAGTTCAGCCATGGAAACTCGGGTGATCCTGGGCAAGTCACACTCTCTCAGCCTCAGAGGAAGGCCATGGCAAACTCCTGAAAAAAACTTGCCAAGAAAACCCCTTGGGGTCACCATAAGTCAAGCGACTTGAAGGCACAC
>CM034703.1:136764739-136776020 GCA_020142125.1 Phrynosoma platyrhinos | reverse complement strand
TTTTAACTTTTGTGCTCAGTTATACACTTGTCCCTCCACATTCACTAGGGTTAAGGGCACAGGACCCCAGTGAATGTGGAAAAACTGCAAATAACAAAAACACTATATTTTTACCTGAGATAGAACAGCTTTCTAGGACTCTCTAGGTCCTCCAGTGCAACTCTGTGGTCAACATCTGTCAGGTGTTGCCCATCATATTATTATGCTGGAGGACCGACAAATGCCTAGTGGAGGGTCCTCTCTAGGAATCTCTAGGTCCTTCAGTGCGACTTTTGGTTAAAGTTGACCATAGAGTTGCAATGGAGGACCTAGAGATTCCTAGAGAGAACATGTTAATCAAATCTGTGAATAATCAAAGCTGCAAAAGTCAAAACCGCAAATGTGGAGGGACAAGTGTATATCTTTACTCTTTAGGATTTTGTCTTCTTCTTTCATTGCTGCCCTCCCCATTCCTAATCTTCTTCTGATTTCTTGACTGCAGTCTCCATTCTGATCAATGTTTGATCCAAAGTATGGGAAATCTTTTACTATTTCAATGTCCTCATTGTCTAGGTTGAATTTATTTAGTTCCTCCATGGTCATTGTTTTTGTATTCTTCATGTTCAATATTAAGCCTCCCTTTGCATTGTCTTCCTTGACCTTCCTTAGTAGTTGTTCCAGGTCCATGATAGTATTATGGTGTCCTCTGCATATCTTAGATTGTTGATATTCCTTCCTCCTATCTTCACTCCTCTTTCTCCTGTGTCCAAGCCTGCTTTTCTTACAATATGTTCTGCATACAAGTTGAACAGATAGAGTGAAAGGATGCAGCCTTTTCTGACCCCTTTGCCAATTGGGATCCATTCTGTTTCTCCATCTTCTGTTCTGACTGTAGCCTCTTATCCTGAGCACAGATTCCTCATCAGGGCTATCAGAGTACTTTTGAATTTCAAGATTCTTAACTTACACAGTCATGTTACACCCTTTGCAACATAATTGTAAGGTAGCATTATGCCCATATTACAGAGGGGTAGCTGCAACTGAGACTACGGTCTCATAGAATCATAGAATCATAGAGTTGGAAGAGACCCCAAGGGCCATCCAGTCCAACCCCCTGCCATGCAGGAACTCTCAATCAAAGCCTCCTGAACAGATGGCCATCCAGCCTTTGTTTAAAGACCCTGACTCCACCACTCTCTGAGGGAGTGTCTTCCACTGTCGAACAGCTCTCACTGTCAGGAAGTTCCTCCTAATGTTGAGGTGGAATCTCTTTTCCTGTATCTTGCATCCGTTGTTCCAGATCCTGTTCTCTGGAGCAGCAGAAGGCAAGCTTGCTCCATCCTCAATGTAACATCCATTCAAATATTTAAACAAGGCTATCATATCCCCTCTTAATTGTCTCTTCTCCAAGCTAAACATACCCAGTTCCCTAAGTCGTTCCTCATAGGGCTTGGTTTCCAGACCCTTCACCATTTTAGTGGCCCTCCTTTGGACACGCTCCAGTTTCTCCACATCCTTTTTGAATTGTGGTGCCCAGAACTGGACACAATATTCCAGGTGAGGCCTGACCAAAGCAGAATAGAGTGGCACTATGACTACCCTTGATCCAGATACTATACTACTACTAATGCAGCCTAAAATCGCATTGACCTTTTTAGCTGTGACATCACACTGTTGTTCAACTTGTGGTCTACTAGGACACCTAGATCCCTTTCACACACAGTCTCCTTAAGCCAGGTGTCCCCCATCTTATAGCTATGCATTTCATTTTTTTTGCCCTAAGTGCAGTACCTTAACATTTCTCCGTGTTGAAATCCATTTTGTTAGCCTTGACCCAGCTTTCTAATCTATTAAGGTCATTTTGAATTTTCATCCAATCTTCTGGAGTATTAGCTATTCCTCATAATTTGGTGTCATCTGCAAATTTGAGAAGCATGCCCCCTATTCCTTCATCCAAGTCATTGATAAAGATGTTGAATAGCCCTGGGCCCAGGACAGAACCCTGTGGCACCCCAATGGTCACTTCTCTCCAGGATGAAGAAGAGGAGCCATTGCTGAGCAACCTTTGGCTTCAGTCAGTCAAATTATTACTAATCCACCTAACAGTTGTATTGTTTAGCCCACTTTTACTATCTTGTTTGCAAGGATATCATGGGGGACCTTGTCAGAAGCCTTACTGAAATCAAGATATGCTATGTCTACCGCATTCCCTTCATCTACCAAGCCCCTTTTCCATTTCTTATGCATCTCCTGTTTAAAACTTAGTTCAGTTGAAAGTTCTTTTGTAATCCAACCCAGTTTCTTGAGATTCCTCCCATTTTTCGTTCTCATTGGAACAGTTTGAGATTCTGCCTTCAGTATCTCCCTTTTGAGAAACTCCCATTCATCCTGAACTCTCTTCTCCTTTAATATTTCATGATAAATGAAAAATTATAATTATGCTCCAAAACACACTGCAGAAATAATCCTGTTTGAGATCAATTTAACTGCACTAACTCAGTGCTGGGGATTCCTGGAAATTGTAGTTGGTTGTAGCACCAGAGCTCTCTGACAGAGAAGGTTAAATGTCTCACAAAACTACGGTTCCCAGAATTTCCTAGCATTGAACCATAGCAGTTAAAGCAGTCTCAAACTGGATTATTTCTGCAGTGTGTCTTGTTGCCCAAGATTTCACAGTAAGGTTCTAGAAGAGGTGAACTTCCTTCCAGATATCTCCTGAATCAGAGCATTCTGCGTTGGATATCATTTCTGGGAGGATTTTGGATGTCTGAACGATTATAGGTCTGGGCTTGTGCTTCTGCTGTCTTTAGTTTGAGATACCACAGATTCTGGCCAGTTTTTGCAAAAAGAGTTTAAGTCACTGAAATCGACTTCTAGTTTGCATTTCTGCCTGGCATCAGGGTGGTGTGAACTCTGAGCATGTGGATCCAAGGGTCATTTTTGTGGCCTCTGTGCCCTCAGAGATCAAAACATGTTTTCCCATTTTTAAAAGGGTTTCTTCCCCCCCTCTTCCCCAAAATGCTCTCTTGGGGTCCTAGGGGCATTTTCTTCATGTTTTTGGCTCTCCTATGTCAATGTAGGGCCCTTAGATGCCTTAAATGCACACACATACAACATGAAAAGAACATGATTTTTGGTCACTTCCTGTTGCTCTAAAATGGCCCAGGTAGAAATGCCCCCCCAAATTCCAGAGGCAGTTGAAGGCAAAAACAAAGCCTTTTTTGCTTTTTGTGTGCGTGAGGATGCAATGTGGAGAGCGACCCTCTAAGGTCTCCGGGGGGGGGGGGCTAATGAGGCCCCTAGCCTTCCACAGTTGTCCATTGTGGATCTATGTGGATTGAATGGGTATTCCAGGCAATGATGACAATGTTTTGTTCTGCTCTAGGGACCAGACCTTATTAAAAAAGCCAGTGGACTCCATGGCTTCATGAACTGGACACGGAACCTGCTGACGGTGAGTATAAGTCATCTATCAAATCAAATCAAATCAAATTTTATTGCTTTTGACCAAAGGTCATTGCACAATACAACAATACAACAATACATATAACAATATAACAATACATGTAAATTATATCTATAATGCGGGTACCTTGTATCTGGTACAGAATTTCTAAACCCAATGTTCAAACAACAATTGTCATTATGGCCATTAAAAAAATTGTCAAATGTAGTCATCGCCTTTACAGTTTATGGCTATCCTTGTTATATACTTGTTCCTGATTTTTTTAGCTGCTAAGGCAAACAAACCTACTTTCCAAGTTACATATATGGAAAATTACAGGACTTCTTGAGTTTATAGTATAGGAGGGCACATGAGGACAGGTAAACATTATGGAAATCTTTTTGTATAGATGTTTCACTTATTGTGTTCTTGATAGACTTTATCTATGCTTCCAGCTGGAGTTCATTAACTTCAAGTCATCTATCATGAGGAGAAAAGGCTTTCTTTGACTAAACTTTTATTGTTGGTAAAAATTGGAAGCAGTGACATGATGCAGGCATATGATGGAAGTAAAGTCCTTAATCCAGGATGGCACACATCATTACCATTTTTCAAGTGGTGATTTATTATTGTGTGCATCAAGGTGATTGGTATATCAGGCAAGCCTCCTTGTCTTGCCAGATGTGGGGAGTGGTAAAATTCTTACCATTTACCTACCAATTGTTAACCGTTTCACTAATAGTCATTTCTGTTTATTAAAGAGTTTGATGAATAGATAAGCCTTTTGCTGAATAGAAATACTTTGTATCAGTTAAAAGTCTGGAGCATGTCATGGTCTCCCAGATCCAGGGCTTCTTGAATGAAACAGATTCTCTAGATCCATTCAGTTTGGCTCCAGGTATAGCTGTGGAATGGGGGACAGCTTTGGTCACCTTGGTGGATGATCTACGTAGAACTGTACATAGGGAGTGTGTCCCAGTTGATTCTGCTGGACCTCTCAGCAGCTTTTGATACCATCAACCATGTTATCCTTCTGAGCTGCCTCTCTGGGATAGGACTTGTGGACCCTATTCTGCAGTGGTTTCGGTCCTTCCTGGAGAGGCAAACTTGGAAGGTGATGCTGGGGGATGCCTGTAGGATCAGTTTTGTACCTCATGTTATTTAACATCTACACGAAACTGCTGGGAGAGATTATTATCATGAATTTTGGGGTTGGATGTCACAGTATGCCATAAGTCAGAAATGACTTGAAGGCACACAACAACATTAACAACAACAACAAGGGGCAGGGGGAGAACATGCAACAGGGGCAGCTACAGCCATACACTTACAGAAACAGTATGCAAAGGAATCTTGTCGCACATTTGAGACTAACTGAAAGAGGAAAGCTGGTAGACTTATGGTGACCCTAAGGCAAACTTATTACAAGGTTTTCTTGGCAAGATTGTTCAGCAGGCATTTGCCTTTGCCTTCCTCTGAGGCTGAGAGAGGATGATTTGCCCAAGGTTACATAGTGGGTTTCCATGGCCAAGCAGAAATTTGTACCTTGGTCTGCAGAGTCCTATTCCAACACACAAACCACTACACCACACTGGCTCTCATTGAGCAGCAGTAAATACATTTGAAAAGTTGAGTGAGTCAACACACTGTCTCAAGCTATTGAGCAATATATATTACTGTTTGAGAGCTTTACTGAAAGAAGCTGGGCAAATTGAGCTGTTTGTCTCATTTGGAATAAATATGGGGAGAAGAGTTCTACTTCCTGCTGGATTATACAGGTTGATTCACACATAGTAATGCTGTGGATCAAAAAGATGCAGCTAGAATAGAAATGTGTTTTTTATGCCTGTCTGTTCTCCATCACAGTTTTTCTATTAATCCTATGATCCTCTGCTCATGGAAACTTAATGCTTATGGTGTTATGGAGAGAAAAGTAGCACAGTACATGATTTCTCTATCACTTCTGTTGATGGTTTCTGTCTTTTTCTGCAGGACAGTGGTGGATTTCAAATGGTCTCTCTGGTGGAGCTCTCCAAAGTGACTGAAGAAGGAGTCCAGTTCTGTTCTCCTTATGATGGCAAGGAGATTCTGCTGACTCCAGAGAAATCCATTGAAATACAGAATACTCTTGGTAATACTGTATCTTGCATAATACCAGCTAGTAAGATGACTGATTTTTCTTTGTAACAGTGGGGTATATTTCTTACTTGCTACAATTATTTCACTGCTGCTTTAGGAATCCTAAATGCTTGTAGAATTGCAGGTAGATTTTACTGTGTTGGTAGCTCCTCTCAGAGTTAATGCTGGATCTTCATTGAAAAGTTTAAATAGAAATCTAATAAGAAAAAATATTTTGACTGTTGTGGTTAATGTTAGTGTGCTATGCAGCTTGTAAAGTACCTACCAGAATAAAAACTATACACTCACTAATTTCTTCTCCTACCCTTCACAGCAGTGTGGTAAGGAAAAACTGTACTGCTTACGTCAAATTTTCAACTCTGCAAGGAATAATCTACATTGGGCAATTGAAGTATAATCTTAATAGCCCATAAATTGTGGTTGTGTTCGCAGAGGGGCAGAATATAAATAAATAAATAAATATAATATAATAATAATTATTAAATTATATAGATACTTTAGAAGTAACTAAGAAGATGGCTGCCTGTTTTTATCCATACATTGTAAATCTCTTTTATCAGGCAAAAAAATACTCCAAAAATGATGGGGTAGGATAAAAAAAGACCCCTTATGGAAGTTATAAAGTCTTCATGGTTAGGATTTTAATATGAAGTGAAGAAACATATGCAGATTTAAATGTATTAAAGCTCTACTAGGTGCCTTGCAGGTTCAGGGTACACCTAAAACATATGGCAAACAAACCCATATTGGCTGATTTTCACTACTAGAGATGAATAAGAAAGCTTCACCCTTCTTACAAATATGCTTGAAAGGTATTAATGCTTACTTGCTTATTGTACTTGTTTTCTTTTGAGTAAAAATGTAAATTACCTGAAACCTACAATGTAGGTCCCATTGCCATCCAGTCTCAAACCAATACACTTTCCCCCCTCAGGCTCTGACATCATCATGCAGCTAGATGATGTGGTTAGCAGCACCGTCAGTGGTCCCCGTGTAGAGGAAGCCATGTTCAGGTTTGTGCTGTGTATTACGTCTGCCTGCCGTTTGAACCCGTTGACCAGCTCAGCTCAGATCCTTGCTCAGGTGGTCTGCCTTACTTTTCTAATTATATAGCTTTTGCTTGCTACCAGTGAAACATTCACATTCTACATGTTAAATATAGGTGAATGAAATTATGCAGATTTAATTTGATCTTATAGGCATTCTGGTTGGTTTTAGATGTAAACTTCATTCTACTTACATGAAGCTGCAGAATATTGGTAAGCAATGACCAAGTTTCTATGGTGGGGAGAAGGTTTATGGTGAAAGGATTACATCTCAACCTTGTATGCCCAGAATTCTTCCAGAATCTTCTGCATACTCAGTTGTCTTCTTCTAAATCTTTTCTTTGCAGCTGTGAAAATCAGCTTATAGAGTCCACTCACTGGTTACATTACTTAATGTATCACATTGCTTTTAGGTATATGCCCACAAAATAAAATATCATCTATTTAGGACAGTGGTTCTCAAACAGTAGGACAGGACAGGAGAGTTGGGTCAAGCGGGGGCATGAGACTTGGATGTACTGATCCTGTCTCCTCCTTCTCTTCCCAAACTTTTTTATGTGTAAAATCCATACTTGCATTGAGCAAAATATTGAATTTACTTTAATAAAACTGTCCTAATTTGAATTATGTTATTTCCCTATAAAATGTTAAAATATGAATATACATTAATCTGCAAATGAAAATACAGACACTAAATAAAGCATATTTATTCATATGCTACATCGAGTGCAGGGGGCATGATGTCTGCATGTAAAGGGGGTCCCAAGCATAAAAAAATTTGACTGCCACTGATGTAGGATATCTGTTTAGACAACATGAGGGTTGTGTGTTTGTATTATCTATGGCAGGGGTAGGCAACCTAAGGCCCGGGGGCCGGATGCAGCCCCCCGAGGCCTTTGGACTGGCCCAAGGCTGGTCCTGCCGCCGCTGCCGCCGCCTACCATAATGATATTGATTATTGTTATTACTTGTTCTTGGGGTTTTCTTGACAAAAACTCCGCAGGGGTTTTGTCATGGCTTTTCTGGGGCTGAGAGAGTGTGCATGCATATTTTTAAATATTTTTTATTTTAATTTTTTTATTTTCATATTTATTTATTTATTTATTTTTGGTGCTTCGGCCCCCCCCAATTGTCTGGGGACAGTAACCCGGCCCTCAGCTCAAAAAGGTTGCCTACCCCGATCTGTGCAAACAAGTCGCGGCCGCCATTTTGAAAATTAAAATGGTGGCTGCAAGTGCTGGCCGCCGTTCTGATTTTCAAAATGGCTGCTGTGGCGCGCGCAGTGGCGGCTGCGCGCGGGGGGTGTGCGCGCGTGCCGCCATTCCCCCCCCTTGGCCCAGTGGCAGGAGGGACTTCGCGGGACCGGCCCCAAGCTCAAAAAGATTGCCTACCCCTGATCTATGGTATAGAAGAGAAATGGTGGATGCTACACATTGCCAGGAACAAGATCACAGACTTAGATTGTTGGGTTGTAGGTTAGTATGGCCCATTGTCTCTCTGCTCAACTCCCTACTTGGAATATACAACTTAGGTGCTGAAAAATAGTGAGTCTCCTTTGGAGTGACTTACATTACTGTACTTGATGCAATGTCTGATCATGGAGTGATATGACAAATACTTCTTTTTCTTAACTGAGCAGGCCTCTATGTCTTGCAGGTCCATTCGTTGGCTGGACCGATGTATTGCAGCACACAGCAAGCCCAGCAAACAGAATCTATTTGCTATTATCCAGGGTGGGCTGGATCCTGCCCTTCGAACCAAGTGTCTGGAAGGTAAGTTTACATCTGTGACTGATCTCTGCTCCTCAGCAACATATGTGTTCACTGAGATATTCAGGCTGCCTGATATTTGAGGATAGCACCAAAGGAAATTAGATTGAAACTCGTCTCTTGGGCTTGCACTTTCTGTTGGTCTCAGTTTCTCATGTGGTCTTTGACTAGTAATCTGAAAAAGTTGGTAAAGCTTTACTTACAGATAAGAACTATACTATAGTCAGAGTTATAAGCTTTAACTGGTAGGTTAATAAGCCAAAGTTTCAGCTGTGATAAAATCTGATTTTATTCAGCAGGGTTGTAATTTGAAGGTGTAATTGCTTTTCAAAAAGCTGTTTTGGTTCTTATGTCGTGTCATAACAGGGAGCAAAAGATAAAATATTTGGTTAACTTTCTTCCAAATGATGACTGATAAGCTTTTCTTTACAAAAAGCTTGAGAAGGCCCCACAATATTTGATTAACTTTCTTCCAAATGATGAGTGATAGGCTTTTCTTTACAAAAAGCTTGAGAAAGCCCCACAATAATTACTGAAGGTAATTTATCTGAGGAACCCATTTATTCCTGGTATATAGACCATAAGCAAGGGTGATCTGCTATAAACATACAGGTGCGTGCCAGTCCCAAGAATATTTGAAAACAGTTCACAAATTATAGAGAAATAGCAAATGATGAGCTTGTAGTTTGCTTTCCTGCATGGTAATAATCTCAGGATTCACAGTGACAGCTCTGGAAGTTCTTGCATCGGGATTTCCATGGCGGGCAGTTTTGTTGTCTTCGTTTTCTTTGGATGCTGCTCTCCTGCATAGTGAAACAACTGTCCTCCCTTCTAACAGCTGTCCTCTCTTCTTCTGCCAGAAATGACTAAACGAGATGTGCCAGGCTTTGCCATTGGGGGCCTGAGTGGTGGCGAAGCCAAAGATCACTTCTGGAGAATGGTGGCCCTCAGTACGGATCATCTCCCCAGGAACAAGCCTCGCTATCTTATGGGAGTAGGGTACGAGTAAATGCTGCACACTTCAAATAATACCATCTGGTACAAGTTAACATCAGTTCCTCTGTGCTCCAACAGGAACATGACAAACTGGATTGCCACTGGCAGTGTGATTAGCTGTTAGTATCCACATATACTGTCAAGAGTTCCTATTTTTTGGTTTGAGAAGGAGAATGACCTGAGTGTTTAAGTCAGCTCCTTTGGCTATTCTTCAGGCTGTCTGTAACCAAGAAATTGCAAAGTACCAGGTGATTCAAAAAGAATGGTGCAAAGTAAAGCTGTTGTTATTTGGTTTCGCACCATTCTTTTTTAATCACCCTGTACAAGGCTAAAACCAATTGTCCCCCTTGAGGGCATGGGATGGGAAGCTGGGTTTGGGCAAGGCTGTTTTCTAGGCAGAAAGTGAGCAAAATATTGGGCAGCTACTTCATCAGCTGAATTGTGTCTGTTCAATTCTTTTCCCACAAAGCTACGCGACGGACCTGGTGGTGTGTGTGGCCCTTGGCTGTGACATGTTTGACTGTGTCTTTCCCACAAGGACCGCAGTAAGTAGCTGCCTCAGCTATGGGAGAAACTGGGAGTGGCAGCCTGGGAGGGAGGTCATTAATTGGAGAAGGGTGGGATAAACTGGGATGGAAGCCATTTATTTAAAAAATGAGGTTTGTAATTAGAAACTGGCTTAAGACAGCCAGTGAGCCAAGAAGGCAAAAGTCCTGAGAGCATTTCCTTCAGACCTCTCTCCCTTTTCCACTTTCAGCGTTTTGGGTCAGCCTTGGTCCCCTGGGGCTCCCTGCAACTGAAGAACAAGCAGTATGCCAAGGACTTCCGTCCAATTGATGAGAATTGTCATTGCCCCACCTGCCAGAGGTTTGTATCCCTGGAATGGGAAGTACCCCTTTCTTTTTTATGTTTTTAATACATCATTTCATCCTCCAACAAAATCATCAAAGTGCACTGCTAAAGCAGGTTGCTTGCCCTGAAAGCATTGCATTTCTCATCCATGTCTGAGGATCCTACTTTAGCTTCTAAAGGTGGTCAGGAAGGCAGAGAAAGTTGTGCTGCTTTCTTGATTGACTTTGGCTGCCCAGCTGTAAGCAGAATGGGGAACTCCATATGTTGGGCTAGTACAGCTGGGAAGCATGAGTTGTCATGAATCAACAATTGTGCAAGCAATCCAAAACCACCCAGCATTATATCTGAGTATAATATTCCTTAGCTGCATGCCCACTGTGGTATATTTGAAGGAATGTGTCCTTCACACATTTAGTTCTGCAGAAAGGTCATGCTCATATGAGTAATCTGCTTAGAGTGCCTTCAACATCTGAACATTTACAAGGGACTGAGTCCTTCTGTCCCTTGACTCTTAGACTGTCCCTGCCAAGTCAGGCCAATCTGGCTGATTTCTTTTAGGAAATAACCTTTAGGATTATTTTTTAGGACATCTGTCTTTAGGAAACAGAAAGCCTTTTCTGTTTAGGAAAGCTTTGTGCTACTAAATTGTTGAGCCTTGAGCTCTGCTGGTTAGTTGTTTTTAGTGATTTTTACAATGAATAGTTATGTTGATTAAATCAGTCTAACTTTTTGTTTTGTTACTCTTCTGTTAGCTGTTGCAAGAACCCTTTTGGTTAGTTGACAGCTTATCAAATATTAGAAATACAATTAAAGCTGTAGTTGAGTGAAAAGCTCTCCAATGTGACAAGGTTCATCTAAATGAAGGAGCGGGAAGGCTTTGTTGCAAACAGCACAATCTAATCTCTCAAAGCTGCAAATATGTGCTCTCTCCATCCCTACTTCGGACTTTCCAGGCACACTCTTAAAAGCAGTTACAGCTACACAAGTGGAGGGACAGGCAAGACTAAGATTCTGTTTTTCCAATGTTTTCCCAACTCTGTTCCCCCCCCCCCCCC
>CM034703.1:136750512-136764645 GCA_020142125.1 Phrynosoma platyrhinos | reverse complement strand
CTCCCAGGGCACACGTTTCTTTTTCTGGCTGACCATCAAGCTCACAAATATTTATTTACCACCTCTCCACTAGATGCTCAGAGCAGTTATCAATACAATGCAGATGAAATATCAAAATTATAACTAAAATATGAAAACACATCAGCCCCCACCTGCTTAAGACCTATTTCATGGGCAAGTCAGCTTAAATGCCAACCACCAGATGCCTTTGCCTTTATATCATTGGAAAAATGTCTGTTGCTGATTAGAAAATGGGCTTATGTCATATCCAAAACTTAACAACATGGCTCAATGGTATCTGGATATACATCAACAATCTCTTTTAATCCTCACAAAGTAGAGAAGTACTTGAATACTAAGTATGTATGGAAAGAAAGAAAAACGGTCATTATATTTTAGGCTTACACATGAGAAATCAATTTGTCATAATAATTAGAATATCAGACTAACCCCAAGGGAGAGCCATGTTGGAATCATCACTTAGCTATGAATTTCACTAGATAATATTAGATCAGTTAAAATATCCACCACAAACTGCAGGTGTGAATTAAAAATGTGCAAGAGAAAATCACATATGCTGTCTGCAGTGGGATAAAAGTATAGTAAAGTGTTTGCTTCTTACTAGAATAGTTAGGCATTATCTTCTTTGTTTGACAGAATGACAAACAAATGTCAACTTAGGACCTTTACAGACTGCCAGAAATAATGCAGCTTGAGGCCACTTTAATGGCCCTGGCTCAATACTAGGGAGTCATGGGAACTTTAGTTTATTCTGAGACATTGACCTTCTCTGTCAGAGAGCTCTCGTGCCACATTAAACTACAGTTCCCATGATTCCCTAGCACTGAGCCAGGGCCATTAAAGTGGTCTCAAGCTGCATTATTTCTGGCAGTCTGTAAAGGCCCTTAGACAACTTAGTGTCAGGCAACTTCTGCCTTAGACTGTGAGCAATAGTGAGAGGGGCTGGTTTCAGTTTTGGAAACAGTGCAACAAGAGGGGTGACAATCTGCCCTCCTTATTCTTCCTAACTCATTGCCTTCTTTAGATCCTGGATCATAAGCCAATGCCTTTGTTCTTTTTTTGTCTCACGTCTCATGACAGGTATAGCCGAGCTTTCTTGAATGCTCTCTTTCGTATTGACACAGCTGCCATGCACCATGTTACTGTCCATAATATTGCTTACCAGGTTGGTCTGTCTTCTGTACTATTTTGTGGCTTCAAGACTTTCTTCTATTCAGAAGCTGGCATTAGAGGATGGGGAAGATTTTGTTGCATTCTGGCAACAAATCTGATATGGAGATGAGACAGGAGGTTAGTTGGGTTTTGTTCTGTCCCTGTCCTCTCCCTTACCACCAAAGTTTTACAACTGCATAGTTCACTCTGCTACTAGGATGTGCTCCTGGATTGCAACTTCTTGTTGTCCCTTAGCAGTGGCTATGATGGCTAAGATTCCTGGGAGTTGCAGTCCCACAACATCTAGAGGGTTACAAGGTCCCAGTTCATCCTTTAATGTGAATGACTGTTGGTCGTCCTCTCTTTCTGGCCCAGTTTCACTCATCTCGATTTCCTTCTCTTCCTTGATCTTCTGCCTATATAATCCTGTCCTGTATTTTACTAAATTTTACAAACACTCTGAGAACATAATACATTATAGGGAATTTGGCCAGTTGCATAATTTGTCTGGTATAGAATTTGAATCCTTAGGGCTAGTTGCCAGCATCTTTTAGAAGCAGTGAACTGGGTTTGCAGTATGAATGGGTGTTTCTGTTTTCATAATAGGTCAAGTAGTATCTGTGATATTAGTCTCTGGGGAAATACATTTATTGTTATGATTATTACAATTATTATTGCAAATTTATCTTGTTGATTGGAATTATTCCTTTCCTGTGGCTAGATGTGCCTGCTGGGACACTGATACTATTACAAATGCATTTGCTGAAGAGACTATTCCAATTCTTTTCTTCTCTAGCTGAACCTAATGCGCTTGATTCGAGAGAGCATTATTGAGCAGAGATTTCCAGAGTTTGTTCAAGATTTCATGAAGACCATGTATGGAAACTCAGATGGCTACCCTCAGTGGGCAACAGAGGCCCTGGCTTCAGTTGGAATTACGATAGAGTAGAATAAGGTTCCTGGTGCGGTGGCCGGCAAGCAAGGTGGACCTTGGAGCCTCCTGCCTTTGGGACAGCAGGAAATATCATGTGCTTCCTGAATCCATGTCTTTCATGGGGGTTGGCTTCCCTGCTTTCATAGCTTGCTTGGTCTTTTCAGAGCAATTGTCTGGATAGATGTGGCAATGACTATCTTTCCAAAAAATTCAGGAGAAGAATCTGATGAGCTGGTCTGCTGACACTCTTATCACAGTAACTCTTGGGTTTACCTTTTTGTTTTTATATTAAAGTTCCTGTTTCCCTCTGTTAAAATTTCTGAGATTCTTGTGTTGTTTTTTTCTAAGTGTCACTGAGTCTCTAAAAAGTATGTACATAGCTGGCAGAAAGGAGCATGACAGGTCATCAGTTCTGCTGCTGAAGTACTAACCTGTCCTCCAGTCATTCTTCCTCCATTAGAAGATCAACCTATATTTCTAAAAAGAGAGAAAACTGTTATATTGGAAATTAATACTGAATAGCACTGAATGCCAAGGGAGCACTGTTAGCCGATCAGAAGGGAAAGAACTTCCATGTCATAAGAGAAAACACTCTAAGAGAATTGTGTCTGCCACTATTGCCACTAACAATAGCATGTCCAGCGATCTGTTTTGCTTAGAGACACTGGACATATGCAAAACGCTTCATTTAGCGAGTTATGAAGCTGGGTACCAATTTGAACTGTTACAGAAATAACTGTATGCAAATGTACTCATGGGTCCAGCATATGGGTTAAAATACTTCCAGGTAAGTCCTTTTCATTCACCCAGCATTGTGTTTAAATATGTTAAGTCAGTTCTTTATAGGTTGGCTCTATTTCCTGTAAAGAACTGAATTTAAAACACATTTAAACAAGATGCTGGATGTGATCTTTCCCATCCGTCCAAGGAAGAAACCCTGAAAATAAACAAAGTTTGGCTACCAATCCTCAAAAACACCAAAATCAGGACTCGGCAAATGCAAATGAACTTCACCCAGGGTGTTTCCCAGCAGACAATGGACCATTAATTAAATAGACACTAATCTGTGCATATCCTTCCTCCCTGAAGCCTTGACCCAACAGAACAATACACAGATTTATGTGCTAATCCTCTCAACCAAGGGTCACACAGTATATATACTCCTCACACTTCCATGCCACCAGTCTCTGAAGATGCCAGCCACAGATGTAGGCAAAACGTCAGGAATACATTCTTCTAGAACACAGCCTCACAGCCCAAAAAACCCACAAAAGCCTGTATTCTGTTTATTCATACTTATTCCAAACTAATATGATCTTTGCCAGTAAAGAAAGGAATTGCCTCTTATTACCAGTGACCACTGTCAGTTTAGTCTTACACTGTGTGCACAGATATAGGATATTCCTGTTGGGCTGTGAGTTGGGCCTCTGCCAATGGGCAGATAGCTTTTACAGACCTTGATAGCATCACAGCTAAACATTAACAGCTGCTTAGTGTAGAGAGAATCAACTTGTATTTGTGACATTGTATGGACTATCACACGGGGGAAATCCCTTACAGAAACGGGATTTAAATAGGAAAAAAAAAACCTGCAAAAGCAGATAGATTTTCGCACAATGTCAATTTTAAAGTATGCTTAACCCGAATGGAAAGTAATTTTCATTTCATTCATTCATTCAATCTTTATTAGGCATACAAGGAAAGTAGTCAAAAATCGCTTCTTTTTACTTTCGGAAAATCCCGAAAGTAAAAAAGCAGCTTTTGACTACTTTCTGTTCAGGTTAAGCACACTTTAAAGTCAATGTGTGTGAAAATCTACCCACTTTTGTGAGTTTTCCCCACCTTTTAAATCCCGTTTCTGTATGGGATTTCCCCCGTGTGATAAAGTATTTTGATACTTTTTGCATTAGCTTGGCACTTTGAGGCTGAGAAAAAACCATGAATCCAACTATTTGTCAAATTGGTGTACCATTGGGCGGGGTATAAATAAATTTTATTATTATTATTATTATTATTATTAAATGCTAATGTTAACATTCTATCAAACGTAGGCATTTCCATTTCCTTAAGACTTTTTTAAGGGGTGGGTGGGTGGGTGGGTATTGGATTATACTGTATGTACTTTTAATTGTCAGCCGCCCCGATTGTGCTGAGAGGGGCGGGGTACAAATACATTTTATTATTAGTTTTTTGTGGGTTTTTCGGGTTGTGTGGCCATGTTCTAGAAGAGTTTCTTTCTGACATTTCGCCAGCATCTGTGACAGATGCTGGCGAAACGTCAGAAAGAAACTCTTCTAGAACATGGCCACACAACCCGAAAAACCCACAAAAAACTATGGATGCCGGCCATGAAAGCCTACGAATTCACATTTTATTATTATTATAATGCTATTATTCTCATCAGGGAAATAAACTGTTTAGATCTGCTCAGTAACCACCAAACCGTGCTTCAACTTGGGCATTTTGGCCAGAATCCTATGATGACTGGTGTACATGCTGTTGGACAAATCATTGCACTTTCTCAGAGGTTGTGTAAAGATGGTATCCTTGAGGATCTTGCTCTGGCCTGGCACAGGAGTCAGTCCTGGAGAAAAGGAGAGGCAAACACAATGACACCATTCCTATCCCCAGAGGAAGATGAAAGGCCCTCCATCCATCCCAGCTGCAACTGCCTTGGCCTTGGAGGGAAAGAGGCAGCATCTGCTGGACCTGATCTCCTTCCCACTGCCATTCCCTTCTCTTTTTGTGTCATGTCTTTTCAGACTGTAAGTCTGAGGGCAGGGAACTGTCAAATTAACAATCAGGAAGCTGCTCAGAGTCTTTGTGGCTAAGAGCCGGGTATAAATACTCTTAAATAAATCAATTACTGTAAATAAATCCAGGCTTCTCAAAGAGATCTGCATGGCACCAAGACTGGCAAAAACCACTGATGCAAGAGAAGATGCTGATGCTGATGATAAAGAGGTGCAGCAAGTGTTTACAGTAGGAAAAGCTCATAGTGCTTCAGCTAATAGCAAGCTAATATCCTCTAACAGCAAATGGTGGGTTTGGTGCACTCAAAAGAGCTCACGGACATCCCTCAGGACCAACACAATTTCCTTAGACCAGAACCCATCATCATCTTTAAAGGGTGGACCAAAAATCTACCTTTCTCCCAGACTCTGTCCCATGAATCTGAGGAAGTTGGCTCCAGTCTCCAAAAACTCATGCTACCAATTTCTTTCTTTCTCAATGGTGCTTAGTTGTTCTGTGCTTTCAAGTAATTTCCAACTTATGGCAACCCAATCATGAGGGTTTTTTGACCAGATTTGTTCAGAGGAGGCTAATAGGTCCATCTTAGGGTTGCCAGAAGTCTGAAATGACTATAAGGCACACAACAACAGCAACAAAGTATCCGTAGGTGAAGAGTTTGACTGACAGTTACCCAAGTACATGGCTCTGCTGTAGGTTGCGTCATCCGTTACACAATGGTGCAATAGGGTGATTATGACTATTTTGTAAAATATTCTAGCATACCAATCACAAACCACAAGGTGGGTCAAATGGGGTGATGTTAACAGCATTGGTGCAGATGAAAAAGCTGTGCAAATCATGCTATTACAGCACAAATATGACAAGGGTGTGATGCACTACTTCAACAATGAGCTATCAGTGTGAGCATAACTTAATCGGTTTTTGAATGGCATAAATAGGAATAATGGCATGGAGTGATAAGGACCTTAGCCAAGTAAAACAATCTGTAACAAGTCAAGGAGTCTGAAAAGCTAATAGACTGCCCTGATCCACTAGATTCCAGTTTGGCTTTGCCCTAATATTTGCCCCAACCTGGCTTTAGGTTGGGTTGCACCTGGACCCTGGTTCTCTCATTTCTGGTTCTCTGGACCCTGGTTCTCTCATTTTTGCAACTCTGCCAACAGAACTGCAATGCTGAAAAATGGGGGTTATGGCAGCAGAAAAAGAAAAATTGCATATTATGTTCTGCAGTGGAGGAAGGTAACCTGGCAACTTCCACTGCTCTAGAGAAACACTGGAAATACAGCTGAATTTCACAGGCAAGAAGGTTGGTTGAATTGTGGAGGTGAAGCCCCCAGTCTTAAATTTGGAACAATTACTACTAAAGGAGGTAAAAGAAGAAAGTGAAAAGGCAGGTTTAATGCAGAACATAAAGAAAACAAAAATAATGACCACAGAAGAAATACATAAAACACAATGAAGAAATCAAAATAGTTAAAGAGTTCCTGTATCTAGCATTATTGCTATCACTGTAATCACATTAAAGAAACATTGATTGGAATGGGGACGTTAAAGAAGAAAGTGCAAAGTCAGGTTTAATGCTGAATATAAAGAAAACAAAAATCATGACCACAGAAGAAATACATAATACACAAGGAAGACATCAAAATAGTTAAAGAGTTCCTGTGCCTAGCATTATTGCTACCATTGTAATCACGTTAAAGAAACATTGGTCGGAATGGGGACTGCAGTCACGAAATCAGAAGAAGACTAAGAATGGGAAGGGCAGCTATGAATGAACCAGAAAAGATCCTAAAGTGCAAAGACATTCAACTGAACACTAAAGTTAGAGTTGATTAAACCATTGTATTCCCCACCACCATGTATAGATGCAAGAGCTGGACAGTGAAGAAAACAGAGAGGAGGAAAATCAACTCTTCTGAGATGTGGTGCTGGAGAATTAGAGCCGAGGATCCCGTGGACAGCCAAGAAGACAAACAAATGGGATCTTGAGCAGATAAAGCCTGAAATCTCCCTGGAAGCCAAGATGACCAAGTTAAGGCTCTTGTACTTTGGCCGCATCATAAGAAAGCATGAAAAGACAATGATCCTAGGGAAGGTGGAAGGTAGTAGAAAGAGAGGACGATGATACTCCAGATGGATGGATTTGATCAGGGAGGTCATAGGCATTAACCTGCAAGACTTGAGGAGATCAGAAGAGGACAGGGGTTTTGTAGATGTCTTATCCACAAGAATGATTCAAAGGCAGTTAACAATAATAACAACAACAAGGTCCCAGTTGGGTCAAGAGGGTTCCCTGTGCTCCTCCATGCAGCCCAAGAAGTAGCCCACCCCTGCTTTCGTTTCTGGTCAGTCTCCATCTATACTGAATCCATGTCCTCCCCTGCTCAGGAGGGCTGTGCTGGCTAGGGCTGCTGGGAATTACAGTCCAAAAACATCTGGAGGGTCATATGGCTCCCACAATGTAAATTGTCCCTCCCTGAACTGCTCTATCATGTGATGAAAGGAAATTAAGAACGAAAGCCTCAGAGGAATAGTAATTTGCCTTTGAGGAATTCAGAGTGGCTATTTAAGGAGCAATTACTTACCAACTCCAGCTGGGATCATCAGGAAGCAATAAAATGGGCTGAACCTACAAGAAATGCACTTTTAATTCACATTCCAAGGGACCTTTGCCGGAGAGGACTTACTTCTTGGTAAACATCAGTGGAGGATTATACCTTTGGAGTTACTTACTAATATACTTCCTCTGCTAGTAGACAATGTAGAATGGTATTAAAGTGATGTGTAGAATTACAGCGTAAAGAATTCTAATGTCACTATAGTGATTGATGCCTCAGCTGCAGCAATAAAAGGCTAGCATCAGTCCCCAAACTTTGGTCTTCTGGGTGTTTTGGACTTCCAGCTCCCGGAGGCCCTAGCCAGTTTGGCTAACAGTCAGAAATCCTGGGAGCTGAAGTCCAAAACACCCAGGGGACCAAGTTTGGGAACCACAAGGCTACAGCGTGGAGGATAACTTTCAAAATGGAAACTGCCCCTTGTTGTCACTCCTGACAAAATCTGCTGACTTTTCAGAGATATTAAGCATGACATGGAATAGTGCAGAGCCACTTGGGCAAAGCAAGTGAGCAGGTGTGTGCAGATGTACAGACATAAACACACACACAAGCAAGGAAGGAAGCACACAAAGCTGGAAAAAAGGGTGATAGTCAAGAGAAGTATGACCTGATGCAGAGACCTAAAAGGAAATGACTTAAGGGGTTATTCAGATGGTGAAAATAATCTGGGTTCAATCTTTGTTATTCAGATGCATTTCAAATGCATCCAATCAGTATGGGGGGGTGCGGGGGTGCGAACTGCACCGGGTGACACCCCAGAAGGTGCTCCCATGCGGCATGTGCACCAGAAGTCCCAGCCCCCTGCACCAGGTGTCACCAAGTTGGGGATGCTACTGTACCCAATTAAGTTTGGGGCTGCCAAAAAACTCACTTAACCCATTATAATTGATATTGGGTTTCCCCCCTGAGTTTATAAAGATTCACATCAGCAGTGTGAATAACTCATGCATATTGACCCAGGATAAACCAGAGTAAAACTCTGCATGCCTTGAACATGCTTTGAATACATTTTCTTCATCTGTTATTTGAGTTCTGACATATGTGAGCAACCAAACTCGCAGAGATGCGCATAGATGTTGTTCCATAGTGTGAATAACAAACCCAGAATGTGTGAGTGGGGACAGGTAGCTGCCTTCTGGGTCCTGCAGAGCCAACTCGGAAGGTGGGAGCTCCCGTTTTTGCAAAGCGGCTAGCTGAGCATGGCTGGGACCTGGGTCGTAGTTGAACGGCGGCAGCAGCAACGGCAATTTCACATGCAATAATACCCGCTGATAAACTCCATAGACAATATATAGATTTAATAATTTGCTTTCCATTTAAAAGAGATAAGATATTTAAGAGAGAAGCAATATCCTGTACCTTGTCCTTGTTCAGGACTAGGAACGCAGTTAAAGGTGTTGTGGTCATGATGGCATTATAGATTGTCCTACTGATGCCCTGAGGCTTTGTGAATTCATCAACCCAGCTATAGCATCAGAAAGGAGCCAACTGGAGACCAAAATGAAACTAAGAACCTATTTAATATCTTTTGCAGTTTGCAAAAAGGAGGGACTATGTCCTTATGTAAGTCCCAGGAAAGCGAGTGACATCTTCATGGCCTTGAACTGGCTAGCTAAACATCAAAGACCCCTTTACAATGGGCTGAAATCCATACCATGTGGATGAGATTTGCAGATGCAAAGTAAAGCCTGGGAAGCTTGAGAAGATGAAGAGACGAATACCATACCAGGAAACTCTTCTCTTTTGCTCCTCCTGCCAGGTGGATGTAGATGCATGTCAGTCCTTCCCTGCTCCCAAGAGGTACAACCAAATACCAGGAAGACTGATGTAACATCACACACTGTGAACTCTTGTACAGATACAACAAACATGATTGTGCCTATTCATTTTGACTTTAATGAGCTGATGACGACTTGCAAGATCTAAAAAGATTGTGGTTCAGCACAGGCTAAATAGGTTGCCAAGGGCAATCTCGTAGGTTTTATGGAGTGGAAAGTAACAAAAGCCTACATAGTATGCATATTTGTGGGGAAAACTTACATTTGAGTTCATAAGTGTGGCCAGAATGAGCTCATGGATGTTGGTGTTATGTTGGCCACAGATGCCAATGCCTGGGGAGATAGGAAAGCAAATTATAGAACAAAGAATGTGAAAGCTTTTAGAACAAATGGAGAAACTGCTAGCATTGAATGTACCGTGAGAGGCTCAGATTTATATTTACTCTTTGTAATTCATCCAATTGTGTACTTTTCACCCTAACTTTGCCTGGGTAAGGTTGTTATGAAGGGGAAAGTATGAATAAAATTCATACATGAGCTAATACTGCCACTTCCTCTTACAACCAGGGTGGGACCAATGCAGCTGTCCAGATGTTGTTGAAATATTAATCCCAGCGTCCCCTACCATTGACTATGCTGGCTAGTGTTGCTTGGAGCTGCAATTCAACTACTAGATGGAGTAATGCACAAATCTCAGCCTTGTCTGAAAGGGAGCCTTAGGAGAAGGTGGGTGCAATTATTGCTAACGCCACCAATGTACTTCACACCAGGGCTTCTTAAATTGTCTGATGTGAGGAATCAGCATTTTTATTTTCCAGTGTGCCAGGGACCAGTGCCATATTTGTGCCCAAGGGCTACAAATTTCTTTCTCCAAAATCCTCCTGGCACTGGAAGCTGATGATTTTGTGGACTGGCACCAATCCTCAGACCACCACTTTGAACAGCACAGTGCAAGATGGTGTGCCTCCGTACTAACTGGCATTCTCTCCAGAGCAATGTTCAAGGCTTTGCATAATCTGAGATCCACATACAGAAAAACCTTGGTAGTAGTGCATTTTAGCAAGGAGGTGCCACTGGTCCACTGTTCTGTTCCAAAGGGTCCAAGATAGTTTATCCTGGAAGAGTAAAAATGCACACAATGCTGTGGTCATTTTGGGACATAGAAGACTGTTGTTACAACTTATTTGCATTCTAAGAATTAGCTCAGTTCTAGGCAAATTAAAACACAGACCAAACAAACGCCATACAAAGCCACAAAGCTGGGCTAGGAGCTAAACAAATCAGGATCTAGCACTTCTCAGAGAGAGAAGGAGGGGAAAGAGACTGACAAAATCGAGAGGAGAAAAGAGAAGTTACCAAAAGTAAAAAGGAGTGGGTTTTGGCAACTTTCCATTTGGATTAATGTCATGTTATTTCTCCTTGACGCCAACATCATGTGAAAAACAACTCGTTTTTGCGGATTATTTCTACTTTCTGTTCGGGTTAACCCCAAATGTCGTATGAAGAACAGCCTGCTTTTGCAGGTTATTTCTACTTTCTGTTCAGGTTAACCCCGAATGTTGTGTGAAAAACAGCCCGTTTTTGTGGGTTATTTCTACTTTCTGTTTGGGTTAACCCTGAACGTCGTGTGAAAAACAACCCACTTTTGCGGGTTGTTTTCACTTTGAATCCAGTTTCTTCACAGGATCTCTCCCGTGTGATCATCTCCAGTGATAAAAGAGGTAGAGGCTACAATATAAAGGAAAGGGACTTCCAGAAGACAGAGTAAAATTTGGAAGTGACTACTCCATGAATCTGGAAGGATTGTCCTGAAGATGGCACTGAGGTGTGGAGAAACTCATGCATCTGATGCAGGAAAAGAGTGTTAAGCAAGGCTTCTACCTGCTGTGTTCCAGAAGCCTATTCACACTGCAGAACTGTAGTGCAAAGATATGGAAGTTTAGGGAAGGGGCATTTATAATAGCCTAGTCCCCCACCCCAGCTGCAAACCCCAGGATCCCATAGGATGCGGACATGGCAGTTGAATAATAATGCTATAATTGTGCATGGGTCCCTTAGGCTTCCATTTGGAAAGCCTTAATATCCTCACAGTGACTTGGGTTGTGCCATCTACTCATTGCCCAATTTCAAATGAGATATTATTGGTGCTGAAACAATGAGCTGGTGAAGCTTGATAATATCAATTATGGTTATTACTCTGTCCATCCATCTTAACTACTACTACCCTGGCCTTGCAGGGAGAGAAGAACTGGTAGTATCTGCTGGACTTGGTCCTCTTCTCCACTGCCATTCTTTTTTTGTGTCATGTCCTTTTAGATTTTAAGCCTGGAGGCAAAACATATATGGCAGAAGCAAAGGATGATGGCATCTGCAGTTCTTGCTCCTTCCTGGCTCCCCAGAGGCTGAAGCAAGCAACTCCAAGAGAGCTAGACTAGGGGACATGGGACCATTAAAAGGACATTTCTAACACCAGCTTGGATCACCAAATGCCTTGAGAGGGAGAGAGTGATAATCAGGATTTATATTTCTGTTGGTAATAAATAAAACTTGCTTTTACCTCCCACTTCATCCTTATGGTTATCACTAAATTTCATCTCTTGGTTTGCTGGTAGAAGAAAGTATCTTCTTTTTAAGCACACTTGCTTTTCATTTGGGTTTGGCACTGAGAACGTGGTATTACTTTTCTTGTTTGGATTGCTTTTGTTTAATTTTTTTGTCATCTCCCTGCAAATATGTTCTTCAATGAGGAAAGAAAACATCTTTTATGTCATGATTTAATACTAATGTCAATTGTTAAGTACATCATTGTATGTCCCAGTTAAACTTTTTAGAAACTTTGTTTACTGATGCTCTAAAGGCATAAATTGAATTGCGGATTCAATTGAGCAATGGCTTTCAAAATTGGGTTGTTCCCCCTCACCCCAAAATTGCATACTTTACAAGTGTCTTATCCCCTCTTTAGAGTCTATCATCTCTCCAAATTTTATGGGGATTTCTTCCCATAATTTAAATGTTATAACCATTTTTTGCTTTCCAGCGCAAGTCAATGAGGAAAGATCCTTGAAGTTTGAATCTGGATTCCTAAATACTGATTCAGAGCCACTCCAGACAAGAAAAAAGTTTCAGGTTTTATTCCTGTACAAACGGATTTTATTTTGGAGATCAACATGACATTTTTTTTCATCCCAAAGTATTTCCAGGGAACTCCTGGCATCACCATGGACTTTTATTCCCAGTCCCCAGGTCAGTTAAAAAAATTAACCCAGTATTTCTCAAAATGAAATGTACCTCCCTGTGGCTTTCTGTCTGTCTGTATTATACTAGCTAAGATGGATATCAAACTAAGAAACACAGCAAATTTCCAATTTCAACAAAGACCTCAAGCAAGGGAAAGAAAATTAAAGAATTTTTATTTTAAAGAATAATGAACCTAATGCTTAAAAAGTGTAATATTGCTAAAGAACCATCATTCTTTGACTATAAGTCCTGAATAATAATTTAAAAAGGCCAAGGGCTAGTGTGATGTAGTGGTTTGAGTGTTGCACTATGACTCTGGAGATCATGAAATCCACTGCATGACCTTGGGCAAGTCACACTCTCTCAGCCTCAGGGGAAGGCGCTGTCAAACCTCCTCTGAATAAAACATGCCAAGAAAACCCCATGATAGGGTCACCATAAGTCAAAAACCTCTTGAAAGCACATGACACACACACAAACATGGCTCAGCACATCTGCAGTTTCCATTAATGTTGCCATTTCACCTTGTTGGCTCTGAGAACGTGGTATTACTTTTCTTGTTTGGCTTGCTTTATTTAATTTTTTAGTCATCTCCCTGCAAATATGTTCTTCAATGAGGAAATAAGACATCTTGTACGTCATGATTTAATACTGATGTCAATGATTAAGTCCATAATTTCAGATTACTGTTCCTGGGATACCAGTGCGAATGAGTCATAGGAGTTTATCACACGGGACAAATCCCTTGCAGAAACTAGATTTAAATGTGCTAATACTGATCTAATCTACTAACATTCAGGGTTAACCCAAACAGAAAGTAGACAAAACCCACAACCGAGGGTTGTTTTTCAGACGACGTTTGCATGAAAGAGAAATAACGTGAAAATAACCCGAACGGAAAGCCAACAAAACCCATTTTTGGGGAACTTCCAAAAGTAAAAAGGAGTGGATTTTGGTGACTTTCCGTTCGGGTTAATGTTGTGTTATTTCTCCTTTACAAAAATATGTCTGAAAAACAACCTGCTTTTGCAGGGGTTTTTTGGATTTTTAAATCCCATTTCTGCATGGGATTTAAGCCATTTGCCTCTGTGTGATAAGGTAGAGTCACAGGCAATGCTCCTTTGAGTACGGTCCTTCAAAGTCCTTCTGAGACTTTGGGAGAAGACCAAGTGTGCATGTTAGAATTATAATTTTAGAGTTATCTAAAATATCTGAGAGCCAACCGTATCTGTCCTTTTCTTTTTATTTTTTTTAACCTTTATTTTTATACACATTAAATCAACAGTTATTTAGCTTAAATTTACAATCTCGAATTCTACATCATAATATTATTTCCACCATTCCATATTTCCTAACAATCTCCTAAGTAGACCACCTTGTTATCACATTTTTATTCTTCGACTTGTTGTCAATCAGAATCTTTCTAGATATATATTATACATCTATCACAGTATTCACAGGACTTATCCTTACCCCTCACCGCTACCTCCTAACAATAATACCTATATTTTATTATTGCCACTTTTGTTACTTGTAATCTAACCCCATCTGCTCTTGCAAAATTCTTTTACTGGAAATCACTCTTTTTCAGGTATCTCTCCTTCCCATCTGACTCCAAGGAAGCTGTCTCTGTACTGAA
>CM034703.1:136660926-136716973 GCA_020142125.1 Phrynosoma platyrhinos | reverse complement strand
GAGAGAGAGAGAGTCTTCAGTAACAGGGAAAAGGGCAGTACTAATCTTCAGGAATATTTTTGAAGGTGAGTTAGGAAGACACCCCATGCTCCAATGCCTTGCCCAAAAATAAGTTGGGTATTATTATTGTCAAGTCAGGCACGACTTGACAACCTTGTCCACGGGGAATACCTTTAGCTTTACCTAGTAATTTATTAAAACAGGATTCAAAGGTGGATTTTTCAACACAGGCCTCTGAACAAGTTGGAAGTCTGCCTTGTTCGCAGAGAGGCATTGACTCTACCCCTTTCGTCCCCTCAGTCAGCCCCCCTCTGGCCCATTTGATAAGCCAAGAAGGACAAGGGTCTAACACACATGTGCTGTTTCTCACCTTTTATTCTCTTACTCTCAGGAAGGCTCTCACTGTCAGGACGTTCCTCCTAATGTTGGGGTGGAATCTCTTTTCCTGTATCTTGCATCCGTTGTTCCAAGTCCTATTCTCTGGAGCAGCAGAAAACAAGCTTCCTCCATCCTCAATTCATTAATTTGACCAGCAACAGAGACAGCAGCACATCCGCCATTTCCCATGACACCAGGAACCTTCTTCATATTTCCTTTTTCTCTTCTTCAGTAATGAAGTTTGTAACCCCGCAATTCTTCCATATTTTTAAAAAATAAACTCTTTGTGTACTTGTGGAGTCAAAATGACTTCTTCTTTCTTCCCTTTTTCGTTTGCGTAATCTCTCAGTTCAAAGAGTCCGAAAACTTACCTAATCTGTAGCTGCCGCTCCAGAAATTTGAAAGATTCACAGTTTGAGAAAGCAGGCTAGTAGTGAACCTGAAGTCCATTCTTTAAAAAAAGAAAAGACTGGCAGACAAGTTAGCTTTCCAGTCCCCACAACACAACTCCACTTGCGGCAGCCATGCACAGTTGCCTTGCAAGGAATGAAGTCTTCTGGAGCTATCTGGTTGATCCCTTGTTCAATCCCAATTATTATTATTATTATTATTATTATTATTATTATTATTATTATTATTATTATTATTCAGGGGTGGACTTTTTCATTTTGCCATCCCAGTCGTCCCTTAGCTGGCAGAACTATGGCCAGCCATCTTTGCCGCACTAATGCACAATCATATTGTTGTTGTTGTTTATTATTATTATTATTATCATCATCATCATCATCATCATCATCATCATCATCATCATCATCATCATCATCATCCCACCCCTCTGTGTAATGCGACCAAAGTGGCTTACAACATTAAATATACAATATATATCCCACAATCCCACCCACCCCTTAAAATACTATTAAACAATAATGATTTAAAACACACTTAAAATGCTAATGCAAGTAAACAAATAAGCATATAGACTTTACACATAAAACAAACATACAACGTACATAGTGACCCACAACAACATCCAAGTTAACTAAACAAAGGCATAATGATCCATTTGCCATTCATATCCTTCTTCATTCTTTCCATTCATTACTTCCTTAAGCATTCCATGAGCGAGTATTTCTATCTTCTTATATTTGCCTATTTATATACCTTGTTATTCTTACTCATTATTTTACCCTCTGTAATCTCTAATTCTTGTTTTTTTTAATAAACCTATTATAAAATAATCTTTATTCTCTTCCTTCCTTCCTTAACCCATTTGAAAATTAAGTTACTAAGTCGGACCTTTTGATCAACAAGATAGAAATAATACTTTCATTGCTTTCTTGCAATACATTTCTCCCCATTCTTATCAAATCTCTCTTTCATTACTTTTCATTCTTTAAGCATATCCTTGACTGATATTATCTTTCTCCACTTTTCCTAATGCATTAATGCACAAAGACCAGCGATCACTGTATTACTTCACCCAAACATCTGTGGCCTCCTGAATTTCATAGGATTTTTTTAAAGGTATGGAGTACTCAGAAGTGGTTTTGCCAGCTCCTTCCTCTGAAATATAGCCTACAGCATCTTGTGGTTCCCATCCAAGTACTAACCAGGGCTAACCCTGCTTAGCTTCCAAGATCAGAAAGGATCTTCTTAACTTTTACTGCCTGTCAAGTCTCTAAGGTGCTACAAGATCCCTTTGCATAGTGATCCAGACTAACACAGCTATGTCTTTAAATCCCTCCTGCCTTGCGTACAAGAAATGCCAGCAGCAAGCAACTAAAGAGCCCTGGGATGTGAAGTTTTTTGCAGGAGCCTATTGCAAAATTTAGACACTTCTCACTGACCCACTTCAAACCCAACAAAACTATCATCGGCTGTTGCAAGCACAAGTTTTCGAGTGACTCTTGGAGTGCTGAAGTGCACTGATAAGTGGTATAGCAATGTACTTGCTATTTGCTATCTTTTATTTCTGAATGAGTTCATTCAAAAGCCATTAAGATCCGTGAAAATAAGGTGATTAGGCTTTTACTATTTGTGTATGCAGTTATATTTTATGTCTATATTTTACATTTTTTATGACTTATATTTATATTCATATTTTACTGATGTCTACAGGTGTGCATATCTTACTTATGTTCGTAGTCTGTATATACATTTATATGAATTTGGGAATATAGTCATTTAATATGGCAATTGACTGCAATAAAACCATTGATTGAATGAAAAGCCAGTTTGATGTTGTCTGCACAAAGCCATGGCCTCTCTAACTAAAATGCCAAGAATTCTTTGTACAAAGAGATGCACAAACACTCCTCCATTTTCTGAACACTTGTGCCAAATGTTGCTTGCTCTGTCCCACTTGCAAGTGGCACAATTCTTATAATAGGGAGACAAATGTGCACAAACACCTTCAAGCAGCTTCACTGCCTCCCTTTGGGAAAGTCACACTCTCTCAGCCTCAGAGGATGGCAATGACAAACCTCCTCTGAAGAATCCTGCCAAGAAAATCTATGATAGGGTTGCTTTAAGGCCACCAGAAGTTAAAAAAAAAATGACTTGGAGGCACATAACAAAAATTGGTACTACAGTCAGTCCTCTGCATTTGTGGATTATCCATGGATTATTTATTATTAAATATTATTATAAATATGCCGCTTCTATATAGGCCTTATAGATATATCCCTTCATACTGAGCAGTGTGTGTGTGTGTGTGTGTGTCACCAGAAGTAAAAATGAGTTGGACGCACGTAACAACTACAGTCAGTCCTCTGTATCCATGGATTATTTATCCATTGATTGAATCATCTATCCATGGCTTGAATATACATACATACATATATTCCATAAAGCAAACCTTGATTTTGGCATTTTGTATAAGGGACACCATTTTATTATGCCATTCTATGTAATGGGACTTGAGCATCCACAGATATTTGTATCTGCCTGGGGTCCTGGAACCAAACCCCAGCAGATACCAAGGGACCCCTGTACCACTGTGGTTGCAAATCCTACCTCAAAATCCATTTTTCTCCATGTGACCTTTACTTTATTCCCTCAATCATGAGACTCAGGTATAACCAAGCGCTAAGTAAACGCAGCCCTGTTTGTCTCATCCATCCTTCCTTACTTGGAGCAATCTGGAATGGGAATGCCCATCAAGACTGAAAATCTCTTTCTCCCATCAAGAGAACCTCGACAATTATATACCTGGTAAGAATACCTAGCCAAAGCCAGCAGGGTGTAGTGGTTGGACTAGGACTCTGGAGACCAAAGTTTGAATTCCTGCTCAGTCATGGAAGCCAAACTGGGTAACCTTGGGCAAGTCACATTCTCTCAGCCTCCAAGGAAGACAATAGCGACCCCACTCCGAACAAATCTTGCCAAGAAAACCATAGGATTGTTGTAAAGCAGCAGAAAAGATTTGCAAGCACACACCACCACCGAGATCCTCAGTATACTCATGGAACTAGGTAACAGAACTTCTCAACCAGAACTAGGAAATTTTTTTTATAATGTATAGGTATTCCTGGATTGTACCATTATGTCCTACCTCCATAAATAGACTGCCTGTAAAAGTTTATGTGAGTTAGGGCCTTTGCAGACTGCTAGAAATAGTGCAAATTGAGTCCCTTTTAACTGCCCTGACTCAATGCTAGGGAATCATGGGAACTGTAGTTTATTGTGGCACCAGAGCTCTCTGACAGAGAAGGCTCAATGTCTCAGGAAAAAAAATACAATTCCCATGATTCCTTAGCACTGAGCCAGGGCAGTTAAAGTGGACTCAGTTTGCACTCTTTCTAGCAGTCTGCAAAAGCCCTTACTTAAAACAGTAAATACATGACAAGTTGGACCATCCAGAATATACCATATGCTTCACTTCCCAACTTTTTCCTTTCTCTAGCAGGCTGTGACCGTTCCATCTCTTAGTAAGCTTAAGATTAAACTTGTGATATTGCCAATATGTTTTTGTGGATATCTTGAACACTGCAGCATCTGCTACTTTTCAAACAACAGGATATCCCTCCGGATGTTATTAAACAATTCCATCAACCTGGACTACTAGTAACATTTGAGCCAACTATTTGGAGTGATGCAGGTTCCTCACCCCAATATTGAAAAGCAGAGAACACAAACTTCCCTATTAAGTTATCAGGAAGACTGTACATGAGTAACATTTAAGAAAAGCACTTACCACCAGATGCATGGTACTGCCTCCATCATTTCATCTTTGTAAGCCATCATGGAGGTACGCTATATAAACATTGCTTTACCCCAGTGCTTCCCAACCTTTGGTCCTCCAGGTGTTTTGATCTTCCACTCCCAGAAGCCCCAGCCACCTTGGCCAACAGTCAGGAATTCTGGGAACTGGGAGTCCAAAGCACCTGGAAAGCCAGAGTTTGGAAATCACTGCTTGATCATGAAAAATCGCAATGCTTTTCATGTTACTGACTTCCTGTAACTCCAATCTCTTTTTCCCAAAGCCAGATGGAATACCCAAGGACAGTGATAGGTTGACAGAGCACCCAAGGTAGATCGCCAACACCTGGGGGGAACTGGTACCTTAATAAGCTTTAATGGCAGCAGCTGCTTTTGGTTGTCTCTAAACCCAGTTCAGAGTAAGGAATAGGAAATGTTAATTTTGTATGCATCAGTTTACACCCTACCTACTCAAACTTGTCAGATTCTCCCTTCATTTTGAGTGGTTGAGGATCCTGTCTAACATCTGTTATCATTCAGAAAGCCATATTTATTAATTATAGCAAAAACAGAGGCCTGTAGCAGCTTAAAGTGCACCAAATACATTATGGCATATGCTTTTACTTTTTCTATGCATGGATGCAAAATCTGGAGAGTTAAGAAAGCTGACAGGAATAAAATCACGTGGTGCTAGTTGTACAGACACCATGGGCTGCTAAAAAGACAACTGAATGGCTCTTAAAAGTGTCTTATCAAGCCTGAACTCTCACTAGAAGCAAAGGTGCTGTCATACTTTGGACATATTGTGAGATGACATGACTCACTGGAAGATGATGATGCTTGGTAAACTGGAAGGCAGTAAGAAATCCACATTAGAAGTGGATAGACTAGTCAAGGAAGCCACAGTCCTGAGTTTGTCGTTGATGATCAGGGATCTTGGAGATCTCTTTCATAGAGTTGCCATAACATAAAGTATGCTTTCATGGTGCAAAGCCCATTTAGATGACACATACAACTAGAGAGATGCAAGGAAAATGTTTATAAAGTGAGACCAAGCAGCACCAAAAGCTGCAGGTGTGCCCCATCTCCAGATCTGTCATAGCATTTAACTTTCAAGATCAATGTCATGTTTTATTTGGGAAAACATGATTTGTTAAAACTACTTATATATCCTACTCTATAGCATGAGATTTTAGGGCAGTGTACAAATAAAACCAACTTAGAGCAATTCAGAAGAATGTAAAACATTTTTAAAAACTGTAATGCAAAGATTAAAAAAATGTATGAAACTATTTAGCAAGCTAAAAACAAATGTAAAAGGCTAAAACAATACTTACCAAGCAGTACATGGATGCACCTGGCTCATGAGTAGATGGAGCCAAGCTAAAACAGGGACAAATAGGGACACACTGGTATGTCCTTAAAATGGAGCAAGATTTAAAGGGCCCCACAGCAACATCTAGTAGCCAAGCCATCCCCTTTTCAGGCATGCTGCTTCACTGAGCCAAGCTACTTTAAAACAATCTTCACTACTACTGCTTTTCCTTCAGCCAAATGAGGTTGGCTAGAGCTAGTATAAATAGAAAAGCAAGTTTAAATCATAAGGCTGTTTTACTGACAGCATGTTATTCAGAATAGCTTAACAGTGAATGAATACTATGTCAGTTAAAAATCAGTACAAGACAGCTCAAGTGCATCACTGAGATTTAATTATCAGTGGCTCTTTGCAACACACAGGTCTGACAGATGTTCGGTTACATAAACAACCACCACAATCATCTCCAGTGGCTCTCTGCTTTGGATCTAGTCCTCACCTCTTTTAATTTTGTGGCTACGTTAGATTGATTTTCGACAAACGTGTTCCAGTAAAACTAGCTTCTCAACAGCCTCAGTTCATATATGCAAAACCAACCATGCAATTCCCTTGCATTTTTTGCACTCTGCTTTTGGGATGTGATCCTTTTCTAATGTGGGGGCTTGTATATTTTCTAAGCTTATTATACTGCTCTTAAAGACAGAAAGTTTCTGGAAAACAGCCTGACTTCCTTTTTCAGTTTCCTGTTTCTAAGATTTCTAATAAGTCCTCTTTTAGGATGAGATTTCAAAGCAACTCTTTTGTCAAGGTATTATAAAGTCCAGCAATTATCAGTACTCAATACTCTATTGGACTGAAGAGCCTTCATGAATAATGACACCATGAGATACAACCCAGACACTGATTTAGTTGAGAATGAACTACATACACAATGTACTTAATTGGAAAAAAAAGAGGAGAACTAAGTCTACAGATAGATCTGAGGTGTATCACCAAAAATGATTTCTAGATAATGCAGTTAGTCTGCAGACAAAAAATAAAATAAAATAAACAGTGACATCTTAAAAGCTCAATTTATTATTGCATAAACCATAAACTGTACATTTAACTCAGTGCTACTCAAGGAAATGGGTCTGTGGACTAGTTAGTCTGCACCAAGCTTCCAATAAAGAAACAGCTGAATGTAATGAGCACAAATGTTATAGTGGTACAGAAAAAAAATGGCACATTTGGAAAAAAACCAACCAACCAACTGCTGGTCCTCCATGCCAGATATCCTGAAAAACACTGGTTTAACTCCTTCATCATAGCTTTCAAACTTTTAAGTATTAATATGAACTTTGTTCCTTCTTGGTATAGTTTATTTTAAAACAGCTCAATATGCTTCAAGGTACAGAATCCAGACAGCCGCTCTCATTTTTAAGGGTTGCTTTTGCCGATTTGAAATGACTGTAAAACCTAGTAAGAGATCTCAAAAGATAATACTTTTTGATCTTTAACAACCACTTGATCCCATTGGTTCAGTGGGATCCACACTGCTTCTCATCCTTCCATTACCTCTTCTTTTTATCTTACTCCTCAGTTCAATCGCACAACTGTTGCTTTCTTATTTAAGAGTGTAAAAAAAATATATATTTCTAAGACAACAATGACAAACTTTTTTTTTAAGAAAGAGGGCAATGCTACGGAGTATACTGACTGCACACAATTTGGGCCTTTCAAAGGGTATTTTAATAAAATGTAGCCAAAAATGCTAGTGTACAACAATCTAACAGTTTGCCTTCAAAGATGAGAGACTGTAGCAAGCAGGTTACTGTTTTATCCATCACGGCATGGTATTTGGGCAGTGTAAGAATCCAGACAGACACATGAAGAGTTTGTGTTTATTTGTCTACATTCAGCATAATCCAGATGTGCTGTCTGAACAACCCAGACATACAAAACCCAATCTTTCCCACGAGTTTTAAAATAAAGTCCTCACTTATAAAACTGAAAAACACTAAAGCATTAAAATACAGAAAGCTCGTTTAAATTCACTTCACGAAAGCATTAGCAGAAAATATCCCTTATCTATTTAAAGCCATGAGGTGTTAAACACTTGGATGTCATTTAAAAAGAAAAGGGATACTGAACTCAAATTCTATTCAGACAAAAAGTTGAAATGGCAAACTAACAAACCATTAAATACACCATTAAATGTCCAAAATACAGCTAAGTATGGAATTACAAGGTACTCAACCATTAGTGACTGATATCACAAAGAGCACTGCAACATGGAAACAGGGTTTACATGTTTACTGTGATGCAATAAAACTCAATATTCAAAGGGTATGCAAGTTTAGAAGATAAAAGCTTCACACCCATCATAACAGACTGGTTTATCTATATTGATAGTTCATGCTGTGGTCATTTCTGCCATAGCCAGCCTGAGGGGCTTGATAGGAATTAGGAGGTCCACTGTAATTCTGGTTTGAAGCTGGAGCATTGTAGTTTGACTGAGAATATCCACCTAGGAAAAAGGGGAAGGGTCACTTTAATGCAGCATTGCAATTACTACTATACGCATACACAGGCTTAACATCTATCATATGAACAAAAAAACCCAGGGGACAGGGCTGAAAAGAATGAGTGACCGCTGTGTACATTGCCTCCCCCAAATCTAGATAACTGCAGAGATGCTGAGGTCTTTCACTGTGCCAGGTTCCACCCTTAGTTTTCCCCTGTATGTTCTCAAAATGTAGAGGGATATAGTTTATCTTCATATCAGACTTCAAAGACATCAATCAGGAAACACACACCAATTCTGCTGCCCATGAAGATTTGGTTTTTTTATGCTTCCTAGCCTTCTTCAACTTACTATATATCCAGAGTAAAGTAGTAAGATTTCTAACAATTATATCCTAAAACAGGGTCCTGGGCCCTCCTCCATCCTTGTAACCCACCTCAACCTGTTCAAAACTGGAACTGGACTGGCCAGGCATTTCTGGGTGTGTTCTTTCACCATTTTCTGGGTTTGGTACATTGCAGTGTGTCTAAAGGGCCAAGCACTGGCCTCTAGACCTCTGCAGCCTGCCCTATCCCTCTTCCAACTTGCTATATGTCCAGAGAAATTAAGGGAAACTACTGATAATGAACACAGATAATGGTAGGCTATTAAGCCAAAACCAAGATTTGTACACTACCAAGTAGGAGATCTTACTAACACGCAAACATGTCACTGTTGCGTGTCTCCCTCTATACTAACCTTGCTTACCTTGATAAGAGGACCCTCCTCCCCCAGCTCCTCCCCCATAGCCACCGGCATTGTAGGAGGCACCTCCTGAACCATAGCTGTTTGCGCCACCTCCTCCACGTCCACCGCCTCCACCGCCATAACCTGAAAGTAAGAAATCACATTGAAAAGAGGCTCACATCAGCCTGCCTTGAACACATTCAACATAGATATGAATCTTATGAAAGCTTTCTTTCGGTTGTCTTAACTGTCCTCAAGTCACCCCGACTCATGGGGACCTGTGGATGAGGCATCTCCAATTGCCCGTCCTCCACTGCTCTGCTTAGGCCCTGCAAATCCAGGCCTGTGATCTCTCTGATTTGAGCCTATCCATCAGGTATATAGTCTTCCTCTCTTTCTGCCTCCCCTCTACCTTTCCTTCATGTAAGAGGATCAAATCATTTGCCAAGGATGTCATATCTGTATACCTGCGAATTTGGTACATGCTTGCAATGCCACAGCTACCTCCAATGAGTATCTGAACCAAGAGCTACCAAAAAACTAGAAAAGCATTCAGGTTAACACGTCACTTTGCCTAACATATTTTTGAGATACTTTGGTTGAAGACCATAAATAAAATTGATTATCACTTTGCCCAAGATTTCTATGTAACAGGACACCTTTTCCCTTATTATTGTACCTCAGTCTATTATAGGCCAGAAGTACCAGCCAACTATTAAGCCAAATGAGTAGACGGAATGAGTAAAAGCTTCTATTTTTCAGAAAATTTGCATCTTATCTAGATTTCAGATCACATTATGGCTCTTTTTCTTTAAAATACAGATTCTACTGAGTTAACTGTGGGAATAAATCAAAATAATGTGCATATGGGAGAGGAGGAAGTAGTGGCACCATGTTGTTTCTTGGTTTAATTGATTTAGCAAAAACAACAAACCTAATTTTTTCAAAATTCTGTAGATTTCAGTATATCAAACAAAGGGTTCATTAACGGGTTTAAAACTCTGTGTTCACATGCCTTCTAGGCAACAGCTGACATATGGCAACACTAAAAATTTCATAGGGTTTTCTTAGGCAAGAAACAGGTTTGCCAGTTCCTTCTTCTGAAATATAGCCTACAGCACTGGTATTCATTGGTGGCATCCCATCCAAGTACTAGCCAGGGCCAACCCTGCTTAGCTTCGAAGATCAGACAGAATCAGGTGCCTTCAGGGTATTTGGGACTTGATTTAAAATTACCAAAGTATCAAAATAATTTTTTTTGTTCAGAAAGATCTTCAATATGAGCTTCTTTGAACACCATCTTAGTGAAGAAACTAATCTGTTTTGAAATTGCATTGAAATTATGTAGAGATGGAAACCCAACCCAAGTATCAATATAGAACAGAACATTTTTATTCCTGTCTCAAATCTGTAATTCCTTTTAATTAAAGTGAAGAGCTCCTTGCTGACCTGTACTCAAGTCTTGATATAATTATGAATTCTCAGCTGTTCAGCAGAAAAAAAAAATGGGTACAGCCTGCTCAACCCCTAGCAGCTGCTCACCCCTGGTAAAAGATGTACTTTCTAAACCAGGATCCTTTGGGTTATTGAGAGTACTACTGAGAATACTTATTTTATACTTTATATTGAGAGTACTACTGAGAATACTTATACTGAGAATACTTATTGAGAATACTCAATAACCTAGTTATTGAGAATACTACTGTTGCAAGAATCGATGGCCATAGAACAACCCTTGCCTGTGAATCAGACAACATGAAGTATAAACATTTTCAAAATCATATCATCATAGAATGGAATCTGTGCACATTACATATAACTTGCACTGATTATCCACAAAGTGAAAACCTTGAGAAATGAGAAGAGGCTAGGCATATATACTAAGCCTTTTTCCTTGCTTATTTTTAAAAAATCCAATAAAATATTTTAAATTCATAATAAAATATGCTATTAAATGTTGCTTTCTCCATTTAAAATCTTATATCCTTATATTCTACTATCCTTATATTCTAGATCTATCCATAAGAGGTCCATTTGGCAGCCCTGATGTGGAACATACCAGAGACTTGCTTACGCTGGAAGCTTACCCCCCCAACCCACTAGGAACTCACTGAATTTACTTTCATAGCTGTAGTCAGATCCTCCTCCGCCACCAGGTGAGTTGTAGGAATTTGAGTAGGAAGTGTAGTTGCCTTGGTTATATCCCTTCTGCTTGCCCTGAGGTGGGCCATAGTTGCTGTACTGGTTCTGGTTATAGGATTGTTGTTGTTGGCCTTGATGAGACTGGTACCCTGAGCCATATGAAGGCTTCTGCTGTCCTCCATGCTGTTGCTTTTTCCCAACATGTTTAGGAGGAGCAGGTGAGCTGTAGTCACCACCTTGGTAGTAGGAACCATAGCCTGAGGAACCGCCACCTCCTCCAGCATTGCCAGAATGGCCACCATTGCTATAGAACTGACCTAAAGAAAAAAGAACAGAGTGAGATTTGTGAAATTTATTTATTTATTGTAATGCTGTAATAGTGCAATAAAGTAATGTGATAAAATAGTGTAATAAAAATACTGTAATAGTGTAATACTGTAATAAAATAAATACTAGTGCTTAAATTAAATTTGTTACATATTCATGAATATATTACAATCTCAATTGGGCCTAACCTAAAGAAGAAGGGCCCTCCATCCATCCACCATGATTGAGGGAGAGAAGGCAGGCCAGCTCCATCAGTCCTAGCCTGAACAAGAAAAAGGGCCCTCCCTCCAGTCCATCTGCCTTGGTCCAGGCTTGAGAGGGAGAGATCTGCTGGACTTATTCCACTTCCCCACCACCATTCCCTTCTTTTGTGTCTTGTCTTTTTAGACTGTAAGCCTGTGGGCAGGGAACTGTCTAATTAATCCATCTGTAAGCCGCTCTGGTGTCTTTTTGGCTGAAGAGCGGAGTATAAATATATCATCATCATCATCATCTTCTTCATTATTATTATTATGGTGACTACCTAGTATACCTTATGGAGCTGTATACCTGACAGGTGTACTCTCTACAGCAAAAGTGTTCAAAAAGTCTGAAACAAATTGCTTAGCATATGTTTAATTAAAGACATCCTCTTCCCCATAACTGCCACTTAGGAGTGAATGCAGCTTAAAAGGCTGTGCATTCCTTGATGTGGTCTTTGGCTCATTCTATATTATCACCCATTTTAAAATAATGTGTTTAGCCACTGGTGGTGCACAATTTCAAATCATGGTGACTATTCAAAATCTAGGACAGGGGTAGGCAACCTTTCCCCTTTAAGGACTGAGGGACTTCAGCTCCCAGAATCCCAGGAGCTATTGGCTAACATGGGACTATTGGCCAACATGGCTGAGCTTCTGGGAGCTGAAGTCCCTTGGCCCTTAAAGGGGAAAGGTTGCCTACCCCTGATCTAGGATTTTATAGACTCAGCTTAAATCCACCAATCACTCTGGGTTGAGCCATTTAGGGGGGTCTAATACAGCAATTTGTAAGAGTCCTATTTTCCTTATCTAACTATTTCTCAAGTTGGTGTAACATCAGTTTTTTCTCAATCCGTTTTCTACAATCAGTAATATATGTAAAGGTTAAAAAGGTATGCTGTTTTGCGGTTTCCTGTAATACTAGAAGTGACACAGCCTAGAGTTTAAAGAAAAATCACCTAGTTTGTAAAAGGAATGCTGGTCACAATTAGAAGCAAAAGCAAGCAACAGAATTTTTGAAATGTTCAACAATATGCTATAAAGATATAACTGTTTGCCTAGCAAGTAGCTTCACTAAGGTACATTCAACATATAAAGATCTTGGATCCACATTTTGATATGACCTGTGGATAAGTCAAGAATAAAACTTAGGGGGCTTTAACAAAGGATCTAAAGGGGAAAGCACCACTTCCATCCTTCCTCCTTCTCCGGATCTCTCGCAACCACCTAACATACCACTTCCCTAGTGCTAGAGGATAAGGTTTTAACATCAGATGAGGAAGGGAAAGATGTGGATTTAAATGTGGGGTTTGGTGGGGAAAGAAGGCTTTAACGTCGGAATGGAAATAAATGGATTTAAATGTGGGGTTTAGTGGGGAGAGAAGGCTTTAACATCAGATCAGGAAGGGAATCACCTCTTTCATATGCAAACATTCACTCCTTAATGGCAGCTATTTCAGAAATCACTGCCGAAGCTTCTAAACACTATTACTGTATTGACCCATATGTAAATCCACCCAGGATTTTAGGGTCAATTTTTGGGCATAAATTTCTTGACTTATAATTGAGTATAGACGGTATACAAAAATGGCAACACCTAAAAGTAAGTGAGGCAATGTGTGCAGAGAAGACTTTAAAGAACTGCAGTCATGGTGCAGCATGGTGATCTATCAAACCACTGATTAAAAAAAATAAACTGAAAAATCTTTTCTTAAAGCAGGCCTTTGCTTCTCAAAGTTCTCTTTCAAACACAAGAGAACAACCTTGAAAACTGTATTGAAAACTGTAGTTTTCACTCAGTTTCTCCTTGAAGTTTTCTTCCTAAATATTGTTTTTCTATACAAAACCCCTCCGGATAAACCCCGATACAGATTTATCATCCCACCACTTTTACTTTAGCTACTAAATTTAACTGTTGAGTACATGTTGTTGATAATATAGTGACCAGGCTTACCACACATTTTATCACACAATAATATTGAAGCAAAGAGGACCAACAATCAGTTTATTATAAAAAAAATTTTAACTAGTTTATTCCCTGTGCCTTTCAATGTTCAGTAGCTTTCATATTCATAGGACATCACATACATGATTTTTCTGGGAAATGCACTGCAAAAAAAGTATAAGGAGGCACACTGTCTTGCAAAGTGTTTTATGCCTTTTATCTTCAGTTGCAAAAAAGACCACTGCAGCTATTCAAACTTAAGAGAAAACACACCCAAACAACTGTGGCTCAGGTCATAGGTCCTGGATGTTATACCAATACAAGAAGCACAAAAGATGCAGAGATTAAAATTAGCACACACTATTTCACATACAACTCAACATTATGCATGCTTAAAACATTAGGTTGTGGTACTCTGTTTGAAGTATTAAAATGTTTCAGAAGCATCCATCCACTTTGGGGGACTAAAAGGGTAAATTCTGTACAAAATTGTTGTGAATTAAGACAAAAAGTTAGCACACTTTTGCATGATCCTTATAATAAAATGATGCTTTCCATAAAAAGCAAACAGGGCCTTTGCTTCTAAGCAGAACGGAATTGGCTTTTATTGTGCACAATGCACAAAGACATTCCTTGAAATTTAGCTCCTCCACAGTGTACATCAATATGACCAAAGGCAAGTCACAATAAAAACTGCCACTATTTCTGTTTGTAGGCTAACAGTTTCAGACAAGCTGCGGTGAAAAGCCACTGTTGAGAAACCCAGTGAAGCACAGGGACACAGCACGAACACTTTGGGTTTTGGAGTTCGAGAAAATTGGAGTAAAAAGCTGTTTTATGTGCATTTTAGATGATCTAGGAAGACCCAAAATCATGATAGCCGTAGCAGTCTGTGAAAAAGTCACCTACAAAAGGGGGAGACAGAGCAGAGGAAAAAAAATTAGAATTTTTGAAAATGGCAAAATGTGCCACATTTTTAAAAATTATTTTTTATTTCTCTGCTCCCGTCACCCCCCCTCCCAGTAAAGGCCTCTCAAAACAAAGTGTGTGTATTTTTAGGGTGGCCAGTTCACTAGAATGGTGTTTTTACAAGAAAAGTGTTTTGCTTCACTTGGCTTAAAGCAGAGAAATTTTAAAATCAATTTTAAAAGAAAGAGAAATCTGTTTTAACATGAAATGGTTTCTCATTTCACTATGTAACAGAGAAGCGAGCTTTGCCCACAGGGTGTTGTGTTTACTGGTTTTTTCATGAACACTTACTATAGCCTGCAGTTGCAGAATTGCCACCATAGCCATAGCTTCCATATCCAGCTCCTGAAATAAAATGTAAAATTTATTATTTACTTGATGGCAATATAGAAAAGAGCTTAGCAGAATATCTTTGCAGCTTGCACAACAGATATATAAAAGTTACATGCAGATGCTCAGAACACACTACATAAAATCAGCTGTTCAGAACACACAACTCACCAGCATTCATATAACCTCCATGATTGGCACCACCAAATCCACCTCTGCCTCTACCACGGCCTCTAATATTTCCTCCTCGACCACGACCCCGCATGGCTGGAGGAGGTGGCACTTCAGTATGCATAGGGCCTCCCATACCATAGCCTGGATTATGCTGGAAAAGGAACGGAAATCCAGTTGTTAGAAAGATTCAATTTATTCCTTAGTTATGGTCTTTGCTATTTAGTCAATAGCCAAGCTAATGGCTCCAAGCAATACGCATTTGCTACTAAGCCTTTTGTCACATTTCATGGATTGTGCTAAACAAGTAACTTCATGCTAATTTTTTATGTTTTTCAAGTAAATCAATCAATATCTGGGATGGAGTGGGTGTACTGTGGAAGTATTTCTGTCCTGAGGCAAGAGCATGTACAAGTGTGCATACTTACTTTCACAGGAAATTTGGGCCCACCTCGTGCGGGCATAGGGGCCCTTTTCTTCTTCTGCTCCATTTGAAGAGGGGCATCTGGGAAAAGTTTTTCTAATGCAGCCAGTGCAGCATAGGCCTTTGCTACTTTTTTGTTCGAACCAGCTCCCTGGAACTTCTGGCCATCAACTTCAACCTTTGAGAATAAAAATAGTTACATGAAAGCGTCACTTTGCCAAGCTATTAGTTATATTCACTAACAGTAATTCCCAATTTTTATCTATCAATTAAAAATACAGAGGCAGCTTATGTCTCAAGTCATCTCACCTCCATCACAAACCGCTTGTCATGGCTGCCACCAGTTTCTGAAATCAGTTCATATTTTAAGCCACGCCGTTTCTCATTCAGCTCCATAACTGGGTTTTTCCCATGCTTTGTCAGTATTGGTCCCTGCTGTTTCACATTCTAAAAAAATTGAAGTATTATTGCATTGCTATGTCCACTTTTTTTAAAAAAAAGCAGGTAACATGGTGGGGAAATCCAAGCTAATCCTCTAGAGACAAACTTAGGTCAACCATTTTATCTAGCTCAGAATTCTAGACTCTGTAAATTCTAACTTCCCAACATCCACAAGTGTCCCTTTACTAGTTATATGAAGTGTGCTGAAGACAGAAACTAAATAATGTTGCCCCAGAACACAAGAAAAAGGCAATGGTTTCAGGCTATCATGGAGACAAATAATGGAGCAACAAACTGGTAGGGCAGTGCCGGCTCAGCAATTACTAAAATAGGCTTTGAAGAAGAAGATGGGCAAGAATGTAACATAAATTTTAATGAATAGAGCCCAATAGAAAACAAGCAATAAGGAGATCTCGAACAGAACAAGGAAAATAGTAGGCAAGGTAGAATTTCTCAACTACAGAAGTTTGACGTTGATCTGAATTAATATTGATTCTGGCTCGAGAAGCCCAAAGAATTATGACTAAAGTTACAGAGAGGTGGAAACTATGTTCACCTCTGTTTGTTCTGAAGGAGAAGCTGCACTGGGAGTAGAAACAGTTTCTACTACGGGCGGGGCAGCGGCGGGTACTGGTTTCTGATCTGTTTCCTCTGCTGATTCATCACCCCGCTCTCTCCCTTCAACACCTGTAGGCAATCCCATATCTTGTAACACCTGGACGAGGAAAAAAGAGAGCAGCTGTATTAAACCCAATTTTATATTCTGAAATAGCTATAAACATTCAAAGATAACTTTTGAATATCTAGGAACAAACAGCTAATGACTGGGCTTATTGGTTCAGGCATCACACAAGACCATAATTTCATCTGCCCAAACTATATTTTAAATTTACAAACACCAACTAATCAAGCTGATTTCATTTCATGTATGCACATCACTCCAGCTTCTAGGTAAAGTTGTCACCAAAGGGAAAACTCTGAATTATCAATTCATACCACATCAAACCACAGTGATTCCGAACTGTATTGGTTATAACTCTACATAAAATATTGTTTAAAAAAATCTGATTTGATAATCAATCACAAACTATGGTACAGCGATTCAGATGCCACACCAAAAACACTTTTAAGCTTCCTTAACAATGCACAGGGTCCTTGCCCAAATATAGGCAATAAGTTATGCTTTATAGGCAATAATCATAGATATTATACTAAGCACAGTTAAGGACATATAGTCGTCCCTTTACCTTTACTGCTACATGCAGTTTGGCTGTTTTTTTGGAAGGTCCTGAAGCTTCATATGTGACACCATCAACTTCCACAGACATAGTAAATATAGGAGCGTGAACTGGACCTGTCTGAGACACTAGTTTATACTGAAGTCCAGGTTTTAGTTGGTTCAACTTCATCAGAGCATTCATGGCTTGTGGAGGTTCTGACTTCTCCTCTGAAGAAAATAAGTTCTTTGTTAAATGATGACCTGTTTTTATTCAAGACCGTAGACATTAGCGTCAAAACCTATGTTCTCCTAAATATAGAGTTCTAAATTGTTCTGAATCAAACAAAACCGAAGGCTTGCTATTACTACCTTCCTAACAAACATCTACAGGATGAATCCCTAACATATGTTAGGAAGCATCTGGGAAACTAAATATACCTACCTTTTGCCAACTCAATACCTTTTTTCTGAATCTTCTTTTTCTTTTTGCTTGGAGACTTCTCCTCACCATCTTCTTCCATGGGACGTTTCAATGGAGCGATGGCATAAGTTGTGCTCGGGGGAATCTGGACTGTAGGCAACATTTCAGAAGTTTAATAAAAATGCCAAGAATTTTGCTTTTAGAAATAGAATTTCCTAATATTAAACAACAGCTACCTGTGTAGTCAATAGGGTTTTCATTTTTTGGTTTCTTGGGCATCTTAGATGGCAATGGATCCATCCCCAAGACCTTGTGAAGCTGACCAAAGGCAGCAAGCCTTAGAGCATGCTAGAAAGATAGAATGTGTGTTACTAAGCCAATCTGCTCCCAAGCTTCTCACACATCCATGATAAACAAAACCAAGTCCCAATATTTCAAAGCAGAAAACCTCAAAACCCAACACTGGCAAACACTTTTAAAAACCTGACACCTCATTTCAGAACAACAAAAATCTCCTGAATTACTGAAATGGGACCCTTGTTCTGTTTCATAGCAAAGTTAGTCTTGTTGAGATTACTAACTGTCATTAAGAACTCATTGCGATTTGTAACATCTGTAATCAAAACTATACCTGAGCACTCTGTGTGATATCTTCCCTTTGTTGTCTGTCTAGATGCCCAATAGCATCAGTGGCTTCTTTTTCACAAGGATCATAAATACCAGAACCATCTGAAGGCAGGAAACAAGGAAGATATGCAGAGAATTATCCTAAGGTCTCTATGTAGACTCAAATATTCCCTTAGCATCACCTAAGTTTCAGCAATGTAAGCAGCCCAATTGAAGTTCTTGATGCAACGGACAGCAGTCTGGTCTAATCTAAAATTTAGACCATTAAGCCCAGAAAACAGCATCTTTGTCAGAATCTTCAAGCACTCCAAAGGCAACCTTACAGTCTGTCGCATCCCATTAAGGGACTTGAAATAATGGGTCCATAATTTTAAGAGTACGTGTTCAAGGTATTGTCCTAATAATCACTTTAAGTGAAATAGATATAATATGACCACATCTAGCTTGTGCTAGGAATAAAAGAACAAGTTTCAGTTACTTCAACTGAAATGTCTCAAGAATCAAGAACCATCTAACCTGGCATAACTATTCCTGAGGCAAGGCATTCAAGGACTCTTCTCAAGGCCTCGCCAGCTCCCATTGGCCGATTGGCTGTTCCAATTGATTTTTCACAAAGCAATTCTAGAGGCTGAAAAGATATTTTAGAAATGTAAAAGGACAGAATAGTTAACAGTGACTGCAGCACAGATTTAGAGCCTTCTGACCAAAATGTTAATATCAGCAAGTTAGGCTATGTGACCTAAAGCACTTTAAAATGTTTTAACTATAATTTCTACGGTGCTCTGAGGATGACTTTCTAACTCATCTATTCACCCAAGCATGTAATCTAGTTAATTCCATATGCACACTGGCCATAATTCAGTTAGGGACACAGTTATGTGTAAGTATCCCTTATACATGCAGATAGCCCTTTTCCGTACTGCCCAAATCCCCCACAAACCTATCCCTTACTTTAAAGTCCCAAAACTGCTTTGTGTGGCCATTCTGTGCTTCATAGCAAGTAGGCAAGATCAGAGAAGTGACAGGCTCCACCACAGCCAGGAGCAAACTGATCACTTCAGAGCTGAGATCCATCAGGGTCTCAGCACTGCTCTAAATACTGTAGTCTGCCTCTAGGAAGGACAGCCAGCTGCTTCCCACCCTGACTGCTTGATATGAAGAACAGAATGGCTGTGCAGGGCAACTTCAAGGGCTTTATAGTAAGTTGGGGGAAGGAGATATGGCTCATGTGTAGCATTCACATGTGGTTATTTACACTATGATGAGGGGATGCTGTATTGAGGCCACTGCATCCTAGAGACCTGGCATTAGATTTCAGAGACCTATTTATAATCCTGCCAGCAATGATTTCACTGGATATACAAACTGAATTTAATGCCCTTTCTGTAAAATGGGAATTAAGTAAACAGAATCAACATTTAAACTTTGTTAGCACAACATAAACAGTATAAATAGTCTATCACAGGGGTAAGTAACCTTTCCCCTTTAAGGGCCGAGGGACTTCAGCTCCCAGAATCCCAGGAGCTATTGGCCAACATGGGACTATTGGCCAACATAGCTGAGGCTTCTGGGAGCTGAAGTCCCTCGGCCCTTAAAGAGGAAAGGTTGCCTACCCCTGGTCTATCATAACTTCTAGAGAGTTCAGATGACCTGTGCATTGTTTCTGCCTCCAAACACCTTCCCTATAGTTTTACTAATCTTATCAACAACTGAGGCTGAAGTATATGCATGTACTGTGACTGATGTCTATGGACAACTATTCAAAACAGTATGTTTCTAATACAGCTCTAAATGGAAGCAAAAAAAAAAAAAAAACCTCATGTCATCCACAAAACCTTTTACTGGGATGTAGCAGCTCCTGTTTTTGATTTCACACTCTGAGGGCCTGAACAGATTGCCAGAAATAATCAATCTTGAGACCACTTTAACTGTCCTGGTTCAATGCTTGGGATTTATGGGAATTGTAGTTCTTCTGAGACATTGAGCCTTCTGTCAGGGAGCTCTGGTGCTACAATAAACTACAGTCCCCATGATTTCTTAGCACTGAGCCAGGGCAGTTAAAGTGGTCTCAAGCTGGATTATTTCTGACAGTTTGTTCAGGCCCTGAATCCATCAAAGTGCAGCAGCCAGCCTGGTTGCAGAGACTTACAGGGGTTGCATACTACCAGAAATAGTGCAAATTGAGTCCACTTTAAGGGTTAGGGTTAGTGCTAGGGAATCATGGGAATTGTTTTTTTCTGAGACATTGAGCCTTCTCTGTCAGAGAGCTCTGGTGACACAATAAAATACAGTTCCCATGATTCCCTAACCCTAACCCTAACCCTAAAAGTGGACTCAATCTGCACTATTTCTGGCAGTCTGCAACCCCCCTTACTCCAAACTTTTGGGTTTTCCAACCAACACTGGGCTTTTCAGTTTTGTTTTGTTTGTCAGGGTGGACATATTGCCATCTATCTTGAAGTAAACACAGTGGCACATATAATCACATGTTTAAAGAGTTTCATGTGGAACCTTCATGCATATAGTAGAATGACTCAACTATGCACTTATCGATCAGGTCACCTCTATTTTGCAGCTAATTTAACAAGAACCCATTTTACTTGCTGCCGGTACATGTGGCTAGCAGTGAGACAGCTTGCCTGAAGTTATGCAGTTTGTTTTGGCGGTGGGACTTTAGGTGGGAAGGAATGCAGCAGTGCTCACTAAATGTGGGCATGCTAACTGCTTCAAGCATTGGATAAATTGATAGCTTCTAACATATCACCCATGGATTATCTACAGCTAAAAAAGTATTAAACAACAGTACTTCTATTAAAATATTTAGATGTCACTAAATAAGTATCTACAACCCACGATATTAATTTTATCATTCAATCACAAGACAGATCACAATAAGGAATTATGATATTTAAAAGCTGGTAAGAATTAAGCAAGAGACTTGACTGGAACCCCAAACAAGTATTTCCCCATCATTCAGTAAATGCCACACTCTGCTCTCAACAGAAGCCTATTTTATACTCCAACCTCTGGGCACAATTACATTCAACCTTACTGATCACCTAATCTTTCATGTAGGTCTTGAAAAATAAGGCTTTCTCCTGATTTTACAGCTTCTCTTTAGAAATACGAACTGCCCTCCATTAAGCACAGTACTTCCCCCCTCACATATTGGAAGTTTAAAAAAAATGTAACTCTCAAGATTACCCATCCTCTAAGTGGAGCCCAAGTAGGAACACGGGTACACAGATCTCTCAGCACTCTGATGACTATGACACATGACTTCAAGCCATTTGCCCTGGCCTAGAATAAAGTAATAAGCAAGACAAGTTCAGTAATGAATATCATAATTGGACTGAGACAAAATATAAATTATTGTAGTGCTACTTTGTCAAGGGTAAACTATGTGTATATCTCAATAACTTTTAAATTTTATAGTTTTATTTACTGTTTATGAAAACTTACTCTTAACACAAAGCAGCAGCTATGCATCTACTTCCATGTCTTTGAAAAGCTAAATTCATTCAAGTGCTTCTTTAGCAACTGTACATTTAACAGATGCTAAGTTCTGCACATCTACAGTCGAGTATTAAAACATTAATGAAGTTAGGCAATTACAACTTACAAGTTTTCTACTTAAAGACAAATATAAGAACAAAATGCAAACCTGGAACCACTTGGCGTGTCGGAGTGACGCCAAGGCAGCAAGGCATTTCTGCCTGTCCAGAACGTCCGGTGAGTCGTTGACTGATAGCGTTTCTATTCGTGGGTGGAATAAGAAGACAAGGTACAGTTTGACCAAGGGGGTTCTGTCGGGTGGAGAGGGGATGAGGCAGTTTCCTAAAGGGCAGGTGAGGCTCCCAGAACTCTGATCTATAGCCCTGTACCTGAAAGTATAGCCTAAATACACTTTACTTTTTACCCTTATGAACTAACAACTACATAAGGAGAACAATGTGAGGCACTAAGTTACTCCTACACAGGGAAAGAAACCCTACAGGGAAGGACAGAAATCTTAAGATTATTTTAATCAAACTTCAAAAGGGCATAGAACTATCAACAGAATTGGAGGTTAAAATTAGACTCCCACTCTATATCTAGTAGAAGTGCATATCTAAGAGCCTTTCTAAAAGGGAACCCCCTCCGCCCACAAGGCTCGACTGCCCTGGCCCCAGCCCATGACAGAGTGCGTCCTGTTGGTCAAAGGTCCAGCGTCCCTAAAATTGACAAACTAGAAGGCTTGGTAGATGTAGTCAGATATCAGAACCATAAAACAATCAGAGAACAAAATTACTATTAAGTCTGTGCTGCAGCAAAACTGAAAATAAGGAAAAGCCAGGGTTTTAGATAAGGCTAGTTCAAGCATCTCAACTAGAGATTTCCATTTATTTATGGTTCACCTGGCCACTGAAAACATTCATTGTACTGTGACTTGTTAAGTGTGAAAGTGTCCTTGAATATTAAGAGTGAATTCACAAATACAAGTTCTACACTCTTCATGATGTGTACATATGAACACAGCTACCACACAAAAAACAGATAGATTTGTTACCATGTTTAATATCACCTCAAATACTTTGTGTGGACTGCCTCTTTCAGCTCAGGCACAAACCATCAGTTGATTTATCACTACATGTATGTATGTGAAATAGCTCCAGTACATGTTTAAGTAAGGATGGAATAACTTTATCCAAAACTCTGCATTACATTTTGCAATTCAGCTGAATAGGCTGAGACCTCAAAACCCCAAACACTAAAGCCACCAATCATTTTTGCTGCAACACAAACTTCTTTATGTAACACATCCAATTTCATGAACATGCAGAAGTCATTTAAACTAAGACTTCATTATTTTAAAGTACTTTAGTTTATATTTATAAAACCTATGCTGATTATGTTTGATGAAGAAACACTGCTACACACAAGTGAACTGATACACTTGTACAAGGAGTCAGGCCACATCAAAAGGCCTAAACACTTTGAAAATGCTTAAATTTGGAAGATGGTACTCAAGATTCTTTTAAGTCTATAATCCAGACGTCCACAGCCACGACACTGTATAGCACGGTGACATGAAGTTGATTTGTATGAAACCACTTTGCTTAATCAGAAATTAAACACCACACTGAACAATGAAGTCAGTCTGGAAACTCATTCTGTAGCTTTTAGCAGTTTTCAGCCCTCCATACCTCCAGCTAACATTTTTTCCATTTCTTCTCTGACAACAGGAGATGTCAAATGGATTGTAAGTGTCAGTGGAGGCTCTTTTGTATTCTTTATGATAATTGCAGCATCACTGATAGACTGAATAATTTCATATTTATCTTCAGTAATAGTCTGAAAGACAAAAAATACCAGTTTTTTTCAAGTTCGAAATCACATCTAAAAAAAAATAAGTTAGGGCTTTGAATCATAAATTTGATTGCAGCTAATTTTTAAATATCCCATTCAATACATACCAGCCCAAAATAATTTTGATCAAATATATACAGATACACTGAAGTTTCCCATCTATCTGAGCAATTATCATTCCTCAGCCTATACTTCTAATATACAAGTAACAAACAGAACATTAAAAGAACTGGGCTGATAATGAAATATTAAATAGTTTCTCAAACACAGTTAACGACAATATGCAAACACCAGCCACTCAGTAAGTTGTATTGTTTCCCCTTATTAGCCTGCAATGTCCTGGAGGTACTGGAAGAGACTAGCTGATTACTGTACATCAGGGGTAGGCAACCTTTCCCCTTTAAGGGCCGAGGGACTTCAGCTCCCAGAATCCCAGGGGCTATTGGCCAACATGGGGCTATTGGCCAACATGGCTGAGGCTTCTGGGAGCTGAAGTCCCTCAGCCCTTAAAGGGGAAAGGTTGCCTACCCCTGCTGTACATGATGGTAATGTGTATGTTACCATGTGTGTCCTAAGCAAGTCTATTATGACTGTATAATGGTTAAATACATTAATTCACTTCAGATAGTCTGAACTGGATCAACTGTGCAAGCAGATCATCACACTTTTTGTACACCCATTTACTGAGGGAGAGATAACCACTACATGAACACATTTTGCAGGGATTGCTTGCTTTTCATACTCACAGCAAGTTGAGTGCCAAGGTTGTCTGCTACTTTTTCCAAAAGACCAATTGTTGGCTTCTCTTTGCACAGTAAAACCAACTCAAGATCCAAGTCTCCCTTGAGCAACAGTCCCTTTGCTACAAGACCAACACGCATCACTCCACGAAGCGTCCTAGTCAAGTGCTCTGTAGTCTTCGGTTCACTGTGAAAAGTTGAACATAGTGTACTGAAACAGAGAAATACTCTGAGACACACCACTTCCTACTGTGCTCTTTAAAAATAAATGTTCAGCACACAAGATGACCTTGGGCTGGTATATGCAGGCAACATGTAGTTTTAAACACTACATGAAAGAATGCCAGGAAGGATGTTCAGAAATTAATTCATGTATTGATTAATTAATTCTGGTATCACATCTTTATCAACCTAGTCTCTCCTTGTTTTAACATCCTTCACATTCAAGTATTCTAGTCTATTCTCTCTCTCTCAGAAATAAGATACCATTATCAGTCCAGATGCTCAGTAGCAAAACGTTAAGTAAAATTTTAATGGAAGTGGGGGGGAATAATAACTCAATGAACTCTTGTAATCCTAGAAGTGAAGGCTTATAGAAATAATAAATTTGGGGAATGCTTTTCTCCTTTTTTGCAGTCTTTTTCCACTAGAAAAACAAATGGATGTAGAGTATTTTTGGTGTTCAACTAGTTATATCCACCGGGGTAACTGTAGCAGTTAAGACTTTTAGGTAAGATTTTATACAAGTTTCCATCAATTTAATAACCAGTCTTTCTTTTCTCTATTCAGTTCTTTTTAAAAGAATGACCTGGTGGCACAGTTGTTAAATGCTTGTACTGCAGCCTCTCACTCACAAACCACAAGGTTGCGAATTCAATACCAGCCAGGACTCAGGTTGTCTGAGGTTGTTGCCGGCAATTAGTTGTAAACCATTTAGGGACTGCATAGCATGGTATGAAGCTGCTATTGCTCTATATATGCTTGGTACCATGGAGGACTAGAAGAGACAAAATAATCTTCTATGTTTTATTAATGTTGATTGTTTCTTCCATTCTCACTAGGCTTTTCTTCCTGCTCCTCACAAACTGGGAATACCAAATAGTTTCTTTATAATCCATTCATTCCTTACAACCAAGGACCAAGCAGCTCCTTTTTAACAAAAAATAATTTAAAGGAGTAAATTCAATTTGTAATTATTACATAAAATAAGCTTTACTCTTATAACATTAAACATGATCAAGGATCATCACCCACCTTCCACCTGTGCAGGCAGGTAAACAGCTGCATTACACCTCAGACACACTCAGGAGTGATCCCAAAGCTCACAAGGATACCGAAGAGGAGACCCTATCCACTATCCCCAAGGTTAGTGAGAATCACAAGTTTTGACTACCAAGTCTGACCAAATGTTTTCAGAGTCTTGATAATGCCTTTGAGAAACACAGTGCTCTGGACCACTGGATGGTGACAAATATACAAAACCATTTTTGCCCACCAATCATCAAACCTTACTAAATAGAAGTAAGGTAAGATTGTAGCCTGTGTGGTGGTGGTGACAATACTGAATTCTTTAACAATGCGTGTACAGTCGTCCCTCGTAACTCGTGGGGAATCCATTCCGGACCCCCTGCGAGTTACGAGGGTCGTGTATATTCAAGCCCCATTCATGCTAATGGCGGTTGCACCTCTTCAGATTTCCAAGTCTGCGGATTTCAAGTCCGCGGACTTGGAGGGGTGACTGTAAATGAATGAAGTTTAAAACTAGTCTACAGGGTTGTTTTCTTTTTCCATGCTATTTCACATGTACTTGAAGCCTCCAGGACAGGTCATCCAGTTTTTGAATTTGGTGCCGCCAATATGCCATTGACCCTCAACTTTTGTTTCCCCTTTCCATCTAATTTTAAGAAGGCATTTCAGTGATAAACCAACATGTCATCAGCATACAACTGTGAACAAACTGGAGCTGAATATGTGTATTCTTGCTCAGTCAAAAGACAAATCAGGAAAGAAGCAAGGGTTAGCACCCCAAAATCTCAGGCTGTTAGTTTAAGCCTACTCCTAATCTTAGCCCAGACCCTAGATACCCAGGTTTCAGTGCCAAGACTGCATTTGTACAATTTAAAGGGGTACACCAACAACTAATTCCTGGAGATGTGTGATCTGCTCACAATGACACAAGCCATGATTACATCCTGTTTGGGTTACTGGAAAACAAAAGAATGCCTTTGGAAAGTGTTTGAAAATTTCAGCAGGTTTAAAACAATGCACTCAGAGTGTTGACTCAGACTAATGCTAGGGATCATAACCCTGTGCATGCTTCAATGGCTACTGGTCCATTTCCGGGCACAATCTGAAGTGATGGTTATGACTTATAAAGCCCAATGCAAGTTGCATCCAGACTATGTGAAAAATTGCTATCAACTTGCATGTGTTTCTGCCTAAATTTTGAACTCTTCAGGGGAAAGCCTTCGTTTCCTTCAGTCCCACAAACTTCAAATAAACATTTAGGGGAGGGTCTTCCTCCTCATTGGCTGTTACCAGGATGTGGAACTCTCTCCTACAGCACTGGTCTCTCTGTTGCTCTTCAATGGTCTCCTTTTGTCAGCAATCAATATCTCTTTATATAGGATTTGGGTCATTCACTGGTTGCGGCAGCTAAGTCTTTTAATAATACTGTAATTTCTATTTTTTCATGTTTTATATTCCTTTCAAACTTTCAGTGCTGTTTTAATATATTTATTGAGCGGATTTCAATTGTCCTTTAATGTTATGATTTTTAGCTATTTTATGACAGAATTTTAGCTGTGTTCTGTTTTAATCTATATTGTAACCTGCCCTGGTCCTGCACTGGAGATGAACAGAATACAAATAAATACACAGATACAGTACAGGAATATTTTTAAAGATAAAAAATATTAGCTTTCACTTTTGCAGGGAAGACTAAAAATCTACACACTGTTGTCAATGAAAGGTAAAAATCTTCCTTTTGTTTTTACAATGCAGTTTCCAGTTTCAGCTAACCTTCTGTCCAGCTGGCAAAAGGCTGTATCTTTGAGTACAGCTCCATCTCTTACTCAGGGTATGCTTGTTAAATATTGTTGAATAAAAATAATGTATACTTTTAAAGCTCATACATGTACCAAGGGCAATTTTATGTGCTATAAAATATGTTTCATGCTGCTATCCAAAAAATAGCATTTAATTTCCTATATACAGTGAGCCTTTGGTATCTGCTGGGGTTTGGTTCCAGGTCCATCCGTGGATGCTCAAGTCTCATTAAATATGTATTGCATAATTTCACCTCTGTATGTTTTCAGTGCCCATTTTTTCTTTAAAATATGAACAATATGGGAGTATATAAAGTGAGCTGTCACCTCAACATTTATACAGCATGTCAAATTAACACAGCATAGTTTTAGTTAAAATACTAAATATTAGAACATACTACATCCCAATCTACTTGGGAAATTAGAATTCAACATTTCTGGAAAGCCCACATGACTTTCCTCAGGCACAGGTTCATAATCCCCTGCCATACTATACTTATATATTTGAGGTTCTTTGGTAATTGAAACAGGAAGCATACTCCTCAATAAATGTATATTTTGAAGGGGGTAGATATGGCCATATTCTAACTTTTTCTTCCTGGCCCTTTGTTAAAAATCTGGAATCAATATTATATGCTATGAGGGAAATCTTAGGCTACAATCCTAAACTAAATTACCCAAATATAACAGAACTGAACAGGATTTATTTTGAGTAAATGTGTAGAAGATGATATCTTAAGTGATTCTGTGGCAGCGACAAACCTTCTGAGTCAGTGCTGAAATGATGCTGTGCAATGTTTATGAACAGTCTATTCTGCTACATTAAACAACTAGAACTAGAGCTTGCACCAACATCACTAGGATTTCTCTCTTCTCTGCCATGGCAACCAGAGTTCCACCTCCAAAGATAAAATTAAGGAAGTGGGAGCAGTGCCTCATTTTGTTTCTTCACACAGACAACTGGTAGACTGCACTGGTAGCCCCTGGTCTCTCATCAATTATTTAGGAGCTGAATAATGCTAAAGAAATACATCTGACTTGCCTTCCCTCTTTGTTCTCTTCTTCAGCTACTGTCTCCATGGTCTCTGGTTCTGGTGCCTGCTCACCGCTGCCCTTCTCTTGTTCATTAATCCAGTCAGACACAGCTTTGAGAGCACGTTCAGTATGAGAGACCATGTTCTGAACTGCTGTCAGTTCTTCTTGGGTTGGATAAACTGTAGAATGTTTTGCCATGACATGGCGGTCATCATTCACAAAAATACGCATTGGTCGCTGAAAATGAAAAAATACAGTAATTAGTGAACAAACAGATGCTTTTGGCTTGAACTTCCAAGTGGCATATTCTTACCATTTTTGCTTCAAAATCTGCGCTTCTTTTTTCGAGAAATATTTCTTTCTTCTAAGCACAGATAGTGCTACGATTTTGGGTTCTCTGGAGAATAAGAAGATCATCAATATCAGACAAGACAGTAAATCTGCAATTGTGTATTACAAGAGTAGGCATTCACAGTAAAATGCAATTTTTAAAGTCAGGTTTCATTGATTTTCAAAGCGTATACATACAATAGAAACCAAAAGGAAACTTGAGTAACGCTTACTATACACTGGAAAAACACTTCGGAAAGCTGAGAAATGAGATGTTATATAATTACTACCCCAGAGATATGATATGAAATACACTTATCACGTCAATTGTCTGATTGGCACATAATACTTGAACAGCATGTTGGTCTATGCTGCCTGAGCACTACCACCTGGCTCCTGCAGGGAGAGCAGCAAACTGACCATGTTTGCTTACTGTTACATGTGAAACAAAAACTCTTGCTTGCCTGTCCTCAAAAAAGCCAGAATATTCAGTTTTCACAGTTACATAATGTTCAGCAGGAGGAGCCTTGTGGAAGAAGTATAATGGAACCCCAGCTTATATGTATTACATATGAACAACTCTGGGTATCCAATCAGAGTGACCTCTGAGTAGCAGGTGACCCAGAATGGGAAGCATTTTTTTTAATTAATAATAGAAATGGAAGGCATGTTTTCAGAAACTAATCCTAACTGGCAGTACATCTAGTGAAACCATTTGGACAAGTTAATTTTTCTGGAAGCCTGATACCTTAATTTTTTAAAGCTAATTTTGCATTCTGCTTTCACTTCTGACACTTTTACTGCTAACAAAAGGAACATGACCATTACCTTATTTTCCTGCGTATAAGACTACTTTTTTACCTGCAAAATCTGTGGCTAAAGTGGGGGGTCGTCTTATACGCTGGATATAAGGATAATGAGGATAGTGGTGCTAAAACTCTGTATTTTGACTGGAAAATGGGGGGGTTGTCTTATACGCCAGAAAATACGGTACTTTGTGTATATGTGTCTTCAGATTGTTAAAAGGAGTAAGAGGGGAACATGAGGTATGATATTTCTATTATTTTAATCCACACTAATTTCCATATACATATTACAAAGGGGGAAGGTGCCACAAATGATTAACAACACCTTGTTTCCTATATTAATGTGCACACCTTTACTAGTGTTAACTGCCACCTATACTTTCACATTTATGAAATCCAAAATTATAGCTGCTCCTTGGCAAGCTTTCCATTGTCCTTTAACACAGCCAGAAGTACCACCAGCATCTGTACTGGTGTAAGAACTAATGAAAAGGTCACAGGAAGTAGAAGCCTTTAAGAGCTTTTCATCAGTAAAAATGTTATAAAAAGTAGTTGCTTGAGGAGGAAAGGAGCTACTAGCATAAATCAAAAGTTCTTCCCCAGTTTTCCTAAACCTGGTGCCTTCCAGATGCTGAAATACAACTTACATCATTTTCAGCCAATATGGCCTAGGCTGAGTAATTCCATCTGAATTTCTAGAGACTGTGGGAGGAGTTGCTGGACAATGGGATGCAGAGGCAGCAGCACAGGTGGTCACCATTCCCAACATGTTGTGCTGGAAATGCTGGTAACAAGTTCCCCACAGACACAGTATCAAGCAAGCAAATGGAACCAGACAGTGAGCACTTTTACTGTGGTAAGTGTGCAATACATGATGTAAAATGCATGTAAGTGTATCTGTCTAATCCAGTTTTCAACCACATCAGTGAGCAAAAAGTAAATGATGGGAAATGCTGGGCAGGTTGAAAACTACTGGGCTAAGTGTTTGACTTTCCACTTGTTTTCTTCTCACTCTTCCTCTCCCTGGTCAATGGCAGGGAGAAATGTGAGAGGTGTATGCCCAAGCCCAGTGCGCATTTAAATCAAAGGGGTGGCAGTGAAGAAGTGTGGCTGCTAAGATGATAAGAGTCACTCGCTCACCCTTCTCCTTGTTCTAAGATGGTAGGTCTCTGTGGCCAAGGAACAGAGTAGGCACTGCACTGTGGTGGATGAAGAAACATGGTAAGGAAAAAAACAGTGAAGGGTGAGGAGGTAAAGCTAACTGAGGGCCTCACAAGAGAAATATTATTTGTGGGCGACAAAGCAGCACCTTGCACTTCATGGGAATGGGGGAAGGAAGGGAAGAAGCTTGTTCTGCCCACTTAGGCATCTCTGAGTTTACTTTAAGAGCTGTTCCACACTTGAGAGCAAAAATGGGTTGGAAGGAGAGATACTGAGTGAGGGTCCACAACAGGGATGGAAAAGTTGTCTCACCTTCTGGATAAGCCACTGGTTGATTGCTGATTTCTCCAGACCAACCCCCCCCCCCGGGCGCTCCTTGTTTGGTGCTTTTAATAATGCCTCAGAAAATTTTCGTTACTGAGCATTAGCCACAATCTCAATCCTCATTTTTAATACAAATCCTTAAAAACTGGTGGTGTGCCTAGACAATTTTAGCACCACCTCATGTGCTGTGAGGTGAAAAGGGTTGGAAACCACTGGTTTAATCAATGTATTTTAATCTGTTGATTTTCCCCACCTCAATGTACAGGGAGAGAAGGATAAAAATAATAAATATAAATTAATTATTATTGAATTTACAATAATTATTTCAAATTTCAGCTCGCTGCTACTCTCCACCCCCACCCCCATTACATATACCTGTTTTCACTAAGATTGTGAAGCGGCACAGGCACCTGCAAGCAAAATGCAATTCCACCAACCAACTAGCCTTGAAAATGATTTCCACCTACTTATGGCTTCTGACTTTCTCTCAGTTCAACTAAGAAAGTTTTTTTCAAGGAGAGAAACATTTCATTTAGAGGCAAGCCATATTGAACCCTATATTGGTAGGATGTAAATTAAATAAAACAGACCATAAATTTATTTATATTACAACTTTCCCCCTAGAATGGGACTCAAAGCTTCAAAATTTCATGTTACTGATATTGCTAAACTTTTGTGGTTTTGTTAGGGCAAAATCACAGCAAACGGCTCGGCCTCTACAGAACCATTCAACACATTCACAGTGCATTAGACTATTCCTCTTAAGACCATCACTGACAGCTTTCAACAGTGAAAATGTATACACACATTTCGATGTGGAACAATTCACAACTATTGAACCCAATCCATTTTTCCTGGCCTGGTATTTTGGTATTCAAAAACATTGTTTCCTCCCAGCTAGTGTTTGGAAGTACTGAAGCAGTACTTCCAAATAAGAATTCCCAGTCAAACTTTAAAATACCTCTACTTTCAAACAGAAAGGACAATTGTAAAGCTGTGAAATGCCTGGGGACAGTTTTATTATACACTAGCCCTTGGTATCCTCTGGGGTCTGGTTCCAGGACCCATCATAGATATCCCCAAAATCTGTGCAAGCTCAAGTCTCAATATATACAATCATGTAGTAAAATGGATGTCTCTCATATAAAATGGCAAAATCAAGGTTTCCTTTTTTAATTTATATTTTTAAAAATATTTTCAAGCCATGGATAGGTGAATCTGTGGATAAATAACCTGTGGATATGGAGGGCCACCTGTGTAAGCAAAAGGAAACCATATACAGAATAAATCCTGAAGCAACAGATTTAGAAAAGGAGACTCTGGTCCAAAACACATTGCAGAAACTATCCAGTTTGAGAATACTTTAACTGCCTGGCTCAATGCTAGGGAATTCTGGGAAATGTAGTTTTGTGAGACTGTTAGCATTTTCTGTCACAGAGCTCTGGTGCCACAATAAATTACAATTCCCAGGATTCCCTAGCGTTGAGCCAGGGCAGTTAAAGAGGTCTCAAATGAGATTATTTCTGCAGTATGTTTTGGACCTCTGATTAGGGAAAGGGGAACTTTGCTTTATGTCCTCTACAAAAGTGCTACCTGAAGTGGTGGGCCCTGGACCAGTGTTGGCCTCTGGAGTCTCCATGAAAGATACAACAGCAGCCAATAGGCTCATTTTAGTACTGGAAAATAATAAATTTTCTGCTACAGCGGACAACCTAAGAAGCCCTATTCTACCAGGCAGTTTTCTGCCCAGCCCAGAAAGGGGTGGGTGGGTTTGCAGAGCCTTCAAGTCCCCTAGAAATTAGAGAAATCCTGAGAAGGGCACACAGGTGCAAACGCACCACAGACTGGGATTCTTCCCCACTGGAGAAACGACCCAAAAACAGAAAACCCTATGGGTTCAGGAGAGAGCTAAGAAAAACACCACATGCCAGCTGTGCACTAGACACCACTGGAGAAACCTAGTAAAGAAGGAATAGACACCACTGGAGGAGCATACAACCATACTTCATGGTTGTTTTATTCTGCCTAACGGTGTGACCAGTTCTGTTCACTCACCATCATAAATGTGAACACGTTGGGCCTAAAGTACTTTCATACCACATTTTGAAAGTGGTATGGAGTGAGGCTGAAAAGCCAGCCTAGACAAGATTAGGTAAAGGCCTTGGTGGGTGGGTGGGAGCGGGGGGGAGGAGATAAGCCACTTGGTTAAGTTCTGGACAGAGAGTAAAAAAAAAAAAAAAAAAAAAAAATACATTTGTTGGAAGAAGGGGGGGAAGACGAAGCAGAGAAGGCGGGAAGGGCACACAAAGCCACACAAAGAAGGGGAGCTCCATATACGAAGGGGCCTCATCATGTGAGGGTTTCTGTGTGGGTCCTCTTTCTCTTCTGCTGAGCTGGATGGGACTCCTTGAGATCACCTTTTACCTAAAGAACTCACTGCCACCACCTGATGATCAATTCATCCCACCTTAGCAATGCATCAGGAAGTTGCTGGGGAATTCTTATTGGTATTTCACTTATCAACCTAGAGAAGAACTGGGCCAAGCCAAGGCACATGAAGAAGAGGAGCAAAGAGAGAGAGGAGGAATACAGTTGGCCCTCCATAAACAGGATTTTTTTTATCCATGGATTCAACCATCCACGGCTTGAAAATATTAAAATACATATATAAATTACATTTGATTGTTATTTTACAGAAAGGGGCACTATTTTACTATACTTTTGTATTTAATGGGACTTGAGCATCCATGGATTTTGGTATCTATGGGGGGGTCTTGGAACTCAACCCCAGCGGATACCAAGGGTCAACTGTACCTTAAAGAAAAGCTTTATTTTAAACATGGGAATGTCCCATCAAGGGGAACTTGAGGGCAGAAGGGCCAGCAAGGAGGAAGATATGGCGGTGGGTTGGGTGTGTGTGTCTGTGTGAAGAGGAGCTTCCCATGCAAGGAGGATTTACAGGAGGGCAGGCTTCGAGATGGGGAATGGGGACAGCAGCTATGAAAGATCTAGACAAGACCCTAAATTGCAAAGATACACAACTGGGAACTACAGTTAAAACCAGGGGTCGGCAACCTATGGCCCGCTGGTGTGTTGGGCATTCAAAAATGCTGCCCGCCGCCATGCGCATGCGTGCGCAAGCGCATGCGTCATTTTGGAAGGCCCCACGGTGGCTGCGCCATGCAAATTCGCATGGCGCAGCTGCCGTGGGGCCTTCCCTGGGCCTTAGGAACGCCCCCCCGCGCGTGCACCGGGCGAATTCGCATGGCGCACGCGCAGGAGGGCGTTCCCAAGTCCCAGGGAAGCCCCCCCATGCACCAGGCAAATTCGCACGGCGCACACGGGGGGGGGGGTGCGTTCCCAAGGCGGGAACGTGAGGGGGGGCCAAAATGGCGTTCCCCATGCCCACACGACAGCGGCCAAATTTGCACGCGCGGGGGGCGTTCCCAATGCCTCCCTGCGCCATTCCTCCCCAGCAACAAAGGTTGCCGACCCCTGGTTAAAACAGTCCAAGCCATTGTATTCCCCATCACCATGTACAGATGCACAAGCTGGGCAGTGAAGAAAAATGCAAAAGCTGGGCAGTGAAGAAAGCGGATAGGAAGAAAATTACATTTGGCCCTCCATATCCTTTTTCCATGGATTCAACCATCCATGCATGGCTTGAAAATATTCAAAGATTATATAAATTCCAAAAAGCAAACTCTGATTTTGCCATTTTATCTAAGGGACATCTTTTCACTATGCTGTTGTATATAATGGGACTTGAGCATCCACAGATTTTGTTATCCATGGGTGACGGTTCCTGGAACCAAACTGCAGTGGATACCAAAGGCCCACTGTAATTCATTTGAGTGCTGAAGAATGGCAGCCAAAAAATAACTAGATAAGATCCTAAAGAGTAAGGATATAAAATTGATCACCACAGTTAGGATTTTCCTAACTGTTCCCCCCCCCCCATCACCATCATCATGTGTGGATGTGAACTGAACAATGAAGAAAGTGGGTAGGAAGAAAATAAATTCATATGAGATGTGAGGCTGGAGAGGAGATACCATTGACAGCCAAAAAGACAAACAATGGGCCTTGAACAGATCAAGCCAGAAACTACTGTAATTTGTCCACATCATGAGAAGGCAGGACTTATTAGAAAAAGATGTGGACGGTAGTAGAAAGAGAGGAAGGCCATAGACTAGAATTAAAGAGATCCTGCAGCACCTTTGAAACTAATCAAACAAAGAGGTTTGCAGCATGAGCTTTCTTGTATCTGAGGAAGTTGGCTCAAGTCAACAGAAGCTCCTGCTGCCAACTTCTTTCTTTCAGTGAGTCTCAAAGGTGCTACAAGATCTCTCTACATACTGATTTTACAGACTAACCCGGCTCTATCTTTGAATTAAGCAGAGCAATGGAGGATGGAGGGGCCTGGGAGATGCCTCATCGTCAGGATTGTCATGAATCGAGGGCAGTTAACAACAAATAATTGTAGGAATGGGATAGAATAGAATAACCTTATTTTCCTGCGTATAAGACTACTTTTTAACCTGCAAAATCTCTGGCTAAAGTGGGGGGTCGTCTTATACGCCGGGTATAAGGATAAGGAGGATAGAGGTGCTAAAACTCTATATTTTGACTGGAAAAATGGGGGGTCATCTTATACGCCGGGTCGTCTTATACGCCGGAAAATACGGTACTCACAGACCAGACAGACTCCATTGGGGAGGTTGTGGGTTTGAACTCACAGGAGGGAGAAGGCAGGGGGCTTGGGAGAGAGAGTGTTGAAGATTTTTGCATTCTCTTTCCCCCTCTTTAGACAGATAGGGATTTCCTGCATGCAAACTCCTCTCTCTCTCTCATTCAAACTAACCATGTCATTTAGGTCACTCCCCCTTTGGGACTAACAGACATTCTCTCTCAAAGATTTTCAACTCAACTGCATGTTTTCCATCTTCCTCCTTTCTCAACTTTCTTTGGAAAGGTGGTGGGATAAAGATTTCTCTTTACCTGAACTATTCACTAGTTAGATTAGGATATAGCCTTTTATGTAAATATAGATTAAAGCCATTGTTTTGAACTACAAACTACATGTTTGTTGTTTTTTTGGAGTCAGTCTCAGTTCTTAGGGAAGCATAGTTAGGCAAAAGCACATTTCTGCTATTCTGCTCATTTAAAGCCAGATTCTTAACAGGCTTGGCTTTCATATTCTGATATTCAAATATTTTTGTTTCCTTAAAAAAAGGCTGAAGCCTTAGGAAACTTGTTTAAAATTATTTTTTATACATACATAACGTCTTTTGTTTCATATCTCATATCCGTAAGTCATCAAATATAACAATACATAAACAACTTTGTTTTTGTCATCAGTCATTATACAATACATCATACGCTTTTTCCAATCCTTAAATATACTTCCATTTACGTTTCTTCGGTTTTACTTATCATTAAGTTATACTTGGGCTGCATTATTTATTTTCATAAAATAACCAGTATGTACTAGTAAAGCAATATTTGTAAATTCCACCTTTGTTCTTCTCTGAACGTTTTTGGCAAATTCAAGTATATATTCCTTCTAAATCAATTCTGGCTCTTATCTAACTATGAGCATATGTATATATTTACATATAAGGGTTCTTGGTCTACTGTTTTAGCTTCTTCCCATTCTTCTTCCCCTCTATTATCTCTGTTAGTTAAAACTAACTTACAAGGAAACTTAAACTACTCCACATCTAGCTTATAAATTATTATGTTATATTCCAATCCTGCTCCTACAATTACTTGTTTTGTTAGCTGCTTTCGAGTTGACCTTCGACTGCCTTCGACTCATGGCGACCCTGTGCATGAGGCGTCTCCAAGACACTTCTGTCCTCCATGGAGATGCCTCATTCAGCCAAGGTAAAATAATAAATATATTTATAATAATCTTTTCTTCTTAAACTTGAACTAGATTGGCATGTTTTACCTCAACACCTACCAAAATGTTCCTGCTGCAAAAACATGAAGATTCCTTGAGGAATCCATTGTCCTCAACGGACTGTCTAGAAAAAGGCTTGTGACCTCATAGGAATGGAGGCATATTGGATTGCAAAAGAGGGATCCTTGTCGAGATGCAAATGGACTTTAAATTTCCTGTTCTTTTGGCAAATCTCCCTGTAGCCACATGGCCAGGAAGAAGAGGAGGAGGAGGGGCCAAACTCCACTTACTAAAGACCGAAACAACATGTAGGCAGCATCTGACTAACACCTCAAATTGTTTTTTTTTTTTCCCTCCTGTTTGGTTTGTAATATCTTGCCTGATGATGAAGAAGCCCGTGGAGCTTCGAAAGCTTGCAACAAGTATAGTGTGCATTTTGGTTGGCCAAAAAAGGTATCCCTGTTCGGTGGATTTTTATTTGAATTTGCTAAATGGCCAACACAGCTCCCCCTGTGTGCTCATTCAAGGGGTCGCCTCGAAGAGGCAGCTCACCACAACGGCCTCCTTGGGCCCGCTTTCCGTTGAGACTCCCGCGCGCCGCCATTACAGCCTCCTCCTCCGCCTCCTCCTCCTCCTGGCCCAGCCACGGCCGCCATTTTGTTTCCTCCACACAATGGAGAGAGGCAGAGAGAGGAGGCAAGAGGCACACAGAGAGGGGGCGCCGAGGGAGCCCTCAGAAAAGCCCTCCTTCCCCACACAAAACTTCTCCTCGCACTCAAAGCCACGCGAGGGCCGACATTTTGTTTCCCTCACTACCGCCGCGGCCTGAGGCGATGAGGACTTCCTTTCTGAGGGAAGAGGCCTCTACTACTAGTAGTAGTAGTAGTAGCAACAACAGTAGCGGCCTCTTTTACTCACCGAGCGGGCCAAGCCCGTCGTCGACGGCGGCGACGGCGACGACCGTTAACGGTCAGAGGAATCGCCCGGTCAGTTGGTTCCCGCGCAGAAGCGGCGTCGCCTCGACAGAACTCCCAACTGCGGCTCGAAGGAGAAAGGCAAGGCCGGGCGCCGGATCACGTGGCCCAGATTCGGCGGGCTCGGCCAATCAGCGGCGGCCTCGCGCGCCGGCTCCGGAGGGGGAGGGAGGAGGGGCTCTGCCTCTCCGGCCGTCCTCTTTCTGGCCGCCATTTTGTGGCCCGCTCTCGTGAGGCTCGGCGCACGAAAGAGCCGTTTCAAACCTGCCAGCGGTGCTGGTCTCTGGCTGGCTGGGCCTAAACTACATTCCCCACGATAGGGAAACGTTGTCCTGATTCAGAGAAAAGGGGTTGTTTTGGGTGTGGGATATAGCGGAAGGAAGGAAGGGAGAAAGTGGCTGCTTTGTGGCGGCCCAAAATGTCCGTCCCCCGCTGAGGGTGAGGAGGTGGGGAAGAGCTGTGTAGAGAGATCTTGTAGCCCCTCTGAGACTTTAACTGAAAGAAAAAAGTTGGCAGCACGAGCTTTCCTAAACTTGAGTCTGCTTCCTCAGGTGCATTTTTGATGCTGGAAGACTCAGCCAAGTCCCACTCTGGCACCATCTACATTGTAGAAATAGCCCAGTTTGACGCCGCTTCAACTGCCGTGGTTGCATGTTAGGGAATTCTGCTGATTGTACTTTTGGGATTTGCCCTTTTGGCTCAGTGCTTGGGAATTGTAGTTTATTGTGGCACCAGAGCTGTCTGATAGGACAAAATGTCTCACAAAACTATAGTTTCCAGAATTCCCTAGCATTGAACCAAGGCAGTTAAAGGGTCTCAAACTGCAGTGTTTTTTTGGAAGCCGTTTAGCCTTCTCTGGCTGCATCCACACTGCAGAAATAATCCAGTTTCATACTGCTTTAACTGCCTCAGCTCTATGCTATGGAACCCTGGGATTTGTATTGAGAGCCATTTAGTTTCCTTTGGTTGTATGCACAATGCAGAAACAATACAGTTTGACAGTGGTTTAACTGCTATGGTTAGTACTAGGGAATCCTGGGAACTATATTCAAAACACACTGCAGAAATAATCCAGTCTGTGACTGTTTTAACTGCCCTGGCTCAGTGCTTGGGAATCCTGGGAGTTGTAGTTTATGGTGGCACCAGACCTCTCTGACACAGAAGGCTAAGTAGCTCACAAAACTACAGCCAGGGCAGTTAAAGCGGTCTCAAATGATTATTTCTGCAGTGTGTTTTGAACCCTAGATTTGGGAGCCATTTAGCCTTCTCTGGCTGTATCCATACTGCAGGAATGATCCAGTTTCGAACTGGATTATTTCTGCTGTGCAGACACAGCCTTTGTTTCGTGGCGCTTCTCCCAGTAAGCATACTCTCAACACACCTGACTGCTGTTAGGTACTACACAATTTGGCCTCAGCGGTATTTTGAAAATCGGTGGGCCCAGCCGCTTTTATTGTGTGCCTTCAAATCATTTCCAACTTATGGCAGCCCTAAGGCGACCCTGTCATGGGACTTGGCAGGTTTCTTCAGAGGGGGTTGGCCATTGCCATCCTCCAAGGCAGGGGTAGGCAACCTTTCCCCTTTAAGGGTCGAGGAACTTCAGCTCCCAGAATCCCAGGAGCTATTGGCCAATATGGGGCTATTGGCCAACATGGCTGAGGCTTCTGGGAGCTGATGTCCCTCGGCCCTTAAAGGGGAAAGGTTGCCTACCCCTGCTCCAAGGCTTAGTGACTTGTCCAGGGTCACCCAAGCTCCATCTGCACTACAGAAATAATCCAGTTTGATACTACTTTATCTCCCCTGGCTCAGTACTATGGAATTCTGGGAACTGTAGTTTGTTGTGGCACCAGAAGTCTCCGAGAAGACTAGATGCCTCACAAAACTCCAAATCCCAGAATTCCATTGCACTGAGCCAGGGCAGTTAAAGTGGTGTCAGACTGGGTTATTTCTGTAGTGCAGCCCTATGGGTTTTTATATTGCTGAGCCAGTGTTTGAACCCAGGTCTCCAGAGTCCTAGTCCAACGCTCAAACCACTACATGCTTAAGGTCACATGTATGAATTGCACTTTTCAGGACCAGAGAAGATGCTCAAAAACAGTGGAATCATCCTCCAGTTTCTTCAGATGTAACACAAACGAGAAATACTTGAAGGCACACACTTAACAGCAAAGGATCTTCCTGGAGAAGCCAGCGTGGTTTAGTAGTTTGAACCTTGGACTACAACCCTGGAGACCAGGATTCAGATCCCCACTCGGCCATTGAAACTCTTGACTTTGGACAAGTCACACTCTCTCAGCCTCAGAGGAAGGCAAAAAAACCCTCTCTGAACAAATCCTGCCAAGAAAATCCCATGGTAAGGCTGTCATAAATCAGAAACAACATGAAGGCACACGACAACAAGTCCTAACAGATTTAATTTCAAAGCAGCCAAAACAGAAGAAAACAGGTTCTCCTCATGGTTACAGCACCGTTGCAATTAACGGGCTCTCAATGTTTGCCTTGGAGGAACAAATGAGTTAATAATTACGGCTTGCTTCATCAGATGGAGGAAATGCAGTCCAAATTTTCAAGTACAAAGACTACATGCAGCTGGGAGGCAGGTTTTAGGCACTGTGGTGAGAAGGAAATAAAATGCATAATTGTGACGAATACATTGTTTTTCAGAGGGTGACTGTATTAACCTGTTGCAATTTAAACAACAAGGAGACTCTGAAGATTAACTGGTTTTATTTGGCAAAAATGTTTAGAGACTCCAGACCACTTCCATCAAACACAGATTTTAAGCATTTGTCATTTCACGTTTGCCGATAAGAAAACTTGGTGCTACTATGATCCAAAGCACACTGCAGAAATAATCCTGTCTGAGATAGCTTTAACTACCCTGGCTCAGCGCTAGGGAATCCTGGTAATTGTAGTTTATTGTGGCACCTGAGCTCTCTGACAAAGGCTAAATGTCTAATAAAACTACAGTTCCCAGAATTCTCTAGCATTGAGCAAGAGCAGTTAAAGTCTCAAAGTGGATTATTTCTGCTGTGTGTTTTGGGCCTAAGTCACTAACAGCATGCCTTTTATAGGACTGCAACCATATAGAAGCTAATGAGTCCAATTTTACATATTTTCCATCTGATGAAATGCTTATGTAAAGAAAATATTTACTAAAATAGTGATACTGTGTTTTGGAATGTAATTTTGTTTTACTGTTAAATTGTTGAGATACAGGGTAGTCCTTAAACTAAATGCATTTCTTTGCATCTGCACAGAATTCCTGCCTGGGAGAATCTAATTGCAAAGCACAAATCTTATTTAAAAAGCAGTAAATATTTATGAAATAGGTCCCATTATACTCTGTGAGACTTTTTTGTGTTAAGAAATTGAGTAAATAAAATAAGAGCTGTGCTCAATTAGATTGAAGTCCTATCCAGTCCAGCACTCTGTTCCCAGTTCTTCCAAAATCTGGACATGATGTGCTTCTGCATATACAAATTCATAGAAGAAAGTCTGAAATAAGGTGACCAGTTCACATACCTAGCTTTAATGAGGTAAGATGCTTTTAACATGATTGTTGTAATAGTTGTAGTACCCCACAGAACATGTAGTAGTACCAATTTCAGTACCCCAGAGAAAAATTGGAAGCTATTTTTGATGTGTTCTAGGATGATTACCAGTCCCAAGTAAACAGTATTAGGGATATTCATGTGTTTACAGTGAAATCCTATGTGTTCCTGAGAAGTGAAGCCCTATTAAGTTCATAGGGGCTTATGCCCAGGTAAGTGTATATAAGATTGCAATCTTAGGTTCTGTATTGGCTTATTACTGGTTTTAGAGAGAGGCTTCATATGTATTAATTTACTTAAACATTTAGCCTGCTAGGACCCAACAACAACAGCTTACACAAAAACCAGTAAAAATGAGTCCCTGCCTCCAAGCTTACCATAAAAAAAAGGGAAAGAGCATTTCTAATGGCTCGTAGTTCAAATATTTCAAGAAATAGTATAGTCTGGAAAATATAACTGCGGCCTTCTTCCCATTTTCTAATCTTACAATCCTTTTTGAAGACAGCAAAGTCTGCATAAAATTAAAGAGTCCCCTACCATTCATAAAGACAAAGATTTATTTGTAATATGCAGGGGCCATAGGTGCATAGTTGCACTCTGATCTTGATTCCTCTCCAACCTAAATTCCTTCTACCACTTGTGTTGTGTGCCTTCAAGTTGTTTCCAACTTACGACAAATTTAAGACAAACCTATCATGGAGTTCTCTTGGGAAGATTCATTCAGAGTGGGTTTACCTTTTCTTCTGTGGCTGAGAGAGTATGACTTGTCCATGGTCACCCAATGAGTTTCCATGGCCAAGTGGGTATTTGAACCTTGGTCTCCAGTGGTGTAGTCCAGTGCTCAAACCACTATACAACACTAGCACAGTGATTAGAAATTAATTATCTTCTGTCCAGGTTTTTGCGTTAGAAGATAATGGAAGGAGCTTAGAGGAAAATCTCATACAAAGTGGGGATGGCAACCTGTATAGCCATCCTCCCTTTATGAAAGGTTTTACTTTTCCCCCACTCAAGATCCAGAATGACAAGTAAGGATTTTGCAAGCCTATTGTTATAAGTGAAATACCCCAAAGTGAAAAGCATTTTGAATTAAATACAAAAATCTAATTGTTCAGTAGTCAATACAGAAGAACCCAATACATAGGATTTTAGATTAACACCAATATCCTTAGCAAAAGGTGAAAGATTTATACGATCTGAAGAGAAACCAGAGTATAACACCAATATAATCACATAGTGATAATAATAATAAAAAATCTTTGATAATTTGATTCCTGCTAAATAACAGGTATAAAAGAGCACAGAAGTTGTTATAGATTAAATATGGATAGCTGACAGGTAGTTGGATAAAGAACCTATTTCCACAGCATAATAATGAGGAGCCATTTATAAGTGGACTTCTCGAAATCTCCATAGCAGTCAGGATAATAATCCCATAATACCTCATTGCTGCTAATGGTCCTGAGCTCCTGAGGTAACAAATGCCCCCAAATAATTACATTTTCAGAATCTCTACTCTTAACTCTAGAATTAATCCTGATTTTTTTTTTAAAAACAATTGCAAACATTTTCAAATATTTATAAATGCTTACATCTGAAGATTCCAAAGTGGTATGAGGTGATAAAACAAGATCTTGTGTTAAAATCTATATAGAATATTTAGATTATACATACATTGTAGGTTGTAGTAAAACAAGAATAGGTACATCTTCAATGAGCCTAAAAATAAAAATGGTGGGCACATGTCTAATAATATTATTTCTATCCCGCCCCTCTATAGCAGAATCGGGGAGGCTTACAACAAATTAAATATCAGTAAAATACATCCAGTACATCAGTAAAAATAATACCACAGAGAAGAGTCTTCTACAGATCCATCTGGTCTTTGATGAAAGGCCTTGCTGGTGGTGATACACACTTCTGGGGCCACTTTGCAGTTTGAGAACTAGCAGTTAGCATCACAACATGGGTGCTATGATGGTAAATGTTAGTCCTGCAAAGTGGTCCCAGAGGTTTGTAGCACCAACCAGCAAGGCCTTGCCTCAGAGACCAAATAGAAGTAGTATAGGGTGATAGATCTGTAAATAATGTGGTCTTTTGGTAACCATGTACCAAATTGTTTAGGGCTTTATATCATAACAACAAAACCTTAAAACGAGGCCCATGAAGGGGATTTTTCTTTCTTTCTGACCTTTCTCCACCACCCAGTAGGAGAAAGGCAGCCAGTGCAATTCTTTCAGCAAAAGTGTTATGTCTTGTTAGCAACTTTACTCCATTCAGAAGCCTAGCCAAAGCAGGCTTCTCAGATTGGACCTGCTTGAAGGGCAGACCCACACAGAGTGCATTACAGCAGTCCAACCTTGTGGTTAGCCACTGTAGTCTTGCGATTCCTGTCAAGAACAGCCACCGCTGGCATACCATTGTAAGCCAGTGAGGTCACTTGGGCTTCCATGGACAAATCTAGGAGCAGCTGTAGGCAATGAGGACCTAGTGGGGACAAATGGCACTGTGAACTAGGCATCATGTAGTGGTGTTTGGCTAAGCCATTCCAATGGCCTGGGCTGCATCCGCACTGCAGAAATAATCCAGTTTGACACCACTTGATAGCTATCAAATTCTGGGAATTGTAGTTTGTTGTGGCACCAGAGGTCTCTGGCAAAGAAGGCTAAAGGCCTAAGCAGACTGCCAGAAATAGTGCACATTAAATTGAGGCACTGCCCTGGCTCAGTGCTAGGGAATCATGGGAATTGTATTTTTTCTGAGACATTGAGCCTTCTCTGTGAGAGAGCTCTGGTGCCACAATAAACTACAGTTCCCATGATTCCCTAGCACTGAGTCAGGGCAGTGCCTCAATTTAATGTGCACTATTTCTGGCAGTCTGCTTAGGCCCTAAATGTCTTATAGTTTCCAGAATTCCATATTACTGAACCATGGCAGTTAAAATGGTATCAAACTCTGATTATTTCTGCAGTGTGGATACAGCCCTGGTGAATGCAGACTGTTTCCCCCAAAAGCCAGAGACCTACTGCCCTCCGTGATAAATTTGCAATCTACAACACAAATTGATTTGTGTTTGGTATCATCTGGCAGCTGCCATTTCAGATACAGGTCTGCACAGGACATTTACATTATATATAAAACAAGTAGGCTGGACTGAAGCAGAAATAGGCCAAAATAGTCTTCAACGTGGGCTTCTGCACAATATACAAAGGGATCTTATAGCACCTTTGAGACTAACAGAAGTTTGTAGCATTCGTAGAATGAAGTTTGAAGTAGACTGAATCCACAACTGCTTATGCTACAAGCTTCTTTCAGTCTCAAAGATGTTACAAGATTCCTTTGTATACTGATACAAAATAACACAACTATGCCTCTGAATAACTCTTCTATAGTTTTTGAATTTTATCTATGTGAGATGTGCTCTTTGTCTTCCTTTAAAAAATAAAACTATTTCAGTCAATTTGACCTCATTGCAGATTAGAAGGAATCATCAGTATGAGTGAAAGTCATTTGCTAGTGGACCCATAGAATTTGTATTGGCTGCAATAAATAGTGTCTCATTCAAGTCCAAAACACACTGCAGAAATAATCCACTTTCAGACCGCCTTAACTGCCCTGGCTCAGTGCTAGGGAATCCTTGGAATTGTAGTTTATTGTGGCATTTCCCAGGATTCCCTAGCACTGAGCCAGGGCACTTAAAGTGGTCTCAAACTGGATTATTTCTGCAGTGTGTTTTGGACCTCACAGACTGAGGAGCATCAGGTAACCATCAGTCTGCTCTTGCCTTTATTCAGCATACCTATAGTCAAGGCAGACATCTCTTCCATGAACCATTTTCTTAGAAGTTAAGCAAATGGTAACTTCCAGCACCATCTGCAACTCCTGCATTTATGCCATACAGTTTGGCAACGAGGAGGAGATGCTAATAAATCATGTTAAACACCGCAGTCTATCTTGGCACAATCCAAGGTTTTCACTGCCTGTTGCCTGCAAACCTCAGAGCAAAAGCCAAAACATTTTGATTTCATTGTTGCTTCATGCAGCAGTTTGTTAGATCTGCAACTCTCATAAATGAGACTGGGAGAAAAGGAGTGCTTGAAGCAGAGTGTTTCTTTGCAATTCCTTGTTATTAGAAGGGCAGGCCAGTATCTTGTCACACATGCACCATATTTTACTGAAAGGAAAACCTTCACTGGATTCTTTTTGTGAAGGAAAAACACTGAGAAATTCACCTCATGTGCACAAATGAAAATGTTGATGGAAATTCTTAGAATAGTTTTGTGAAAGAAATACAACTCACATAATAAAGTTTTGTTTCAACTGCCCTGATAATTCTGGATATTAGCTAATGCCAAAGTAAAATGGCTCCTAATAACAACAAAAGACTTATGAAGCAACAGGAAATACTAACAATAGATAAAGAGTGTCAGTATCTGGTCAGGTGATGGACTAAGTCCCTCTAATGCCATCAGTGTCAATTGCTTCCAAAGAAAAGCAGGTCGGGCAACAGTTGAATATAAAGCCCAATAGGAAGGAATATTAGTGCCACAGTTGAAAATGAATTAGAGAACAACCTCAGGAATGCTGCAGAGGCCCAGCAGCTTCCTCCTCTGTCTGCAGCAGTAATTTTTGTCTGTAAGAATATGCTCACTGAATTACCAATTCTCATGTTCCACAGTGATAAATCCAGAACCTGAGCAATGAACATAAGGATTACAGCATTTCCCAGTTACACATCTAGCTTCATTTTAAAGGAATAAACTTCTCCCCTCCTCTGCCTAAATTCAAGAGCCTATTGACTAAATTCAGTAGAGTTTATTGCGTGCATGCCTAAGTAAGTCAAATCTGGTCCTTTCCTCATGAACACCCAGAAGCTATTTTAGAAGGTACCGGTAGTTATTTTTCAGTCTGAGTTTCTCTCAGTCAAAATGACTGGCCATAGTTCAATGCAGCCATGTACATGTAGAAGACGAGAGCTGTGCATGGTAACAGAGCTTTCATTATTTGCATGGTGTGCTATGGAAGCTACACTGAAAAGTTACCAGAAAGATTTTCTTATCTCCTGATCTACTTGAACAACTGTTTGGGAGGGTCTTATCCCTGCAGGGTTAACAAAGGATTGATGGGAGATTAGAAAAAGCTGCTAGTGATTCCAGTAGGAAGATGTCGGTATACACTAAGATAAAGAAAGAAAGATTCAAGTGTATGCAAGAGAGAACCCTTCTTCAGGAAGCCTCAAATGTAACACAGCTGCCAAAGAGACACATCCAAAATAATGATTCCTGTGACAGTAACATTCAAAGCTTTGGTTGACCCAAAATATTTCCACCAGCACAGTTAATGAATGTGTTAAAATTAGAGCAAGTGGTTTTGCACTCACATATAGTCAGCTCTCCTTATCCACACGTTTTATCCATGGATTCAAGCCTCCTCGGATTGAATTTTTTTAAACACATAAATTCCAAAAACCAACCCTTGATTTTGCTGTTTTATATAAGGGGCACCATTTTACTATGCCATTGTATTTAATGGGACTTGAGCATCCATGGATTTTGGTATCCACGGGGGGCTCCTGGAACCAAACCCCAGTGGACTCACTCATCTATCAATTTTAATGGGAGAAATTAAGGAACATACACAGTTCACCTCCCAACTGCTATCAGTGTTTATTTTCATTAACAGGATTTTCATAAACGAGCCGCCACCAAACTTGGTATCATTAGATATCTGATTGAAAACTAGTTAGCACCTGCCTATGAGCACCAGTTTCAACCGCTCCATCACTTCTTGCAATGACATGAAGTTTTTCTGGTGGACACCTAGCAAAAAGGGATGCCAATTTGGTACATTTTATCATCTGTAGTTTAGCTTCAATAAATCTAATCTGGCATATAATATTCACTTCCAAACCCTTGAAAGGAAGCTAGTCCATTCACTGTTTTCAGTTTCATACCTTAATCATAATGATTGACAGTATCCTGAGATGGAGTAACATCTCTCTCTGCATTATGTCTGGGAGGAAAAGTGGGATATACATAAATATAATCATTGTGTCCGAGATTTCCTCTAGGTAAAGGTAGGGATATTCATTTTATCAGTGTTGCTTTGACCAACAAACCTCATTTTTAAGTCTGCTGAAGTCACAGTTCTTTAATTGGGGACAACCCCAGTAGCAGAATAGATATTTACAAACAGATTATTGATCTGTTTATTTGGGTTCATGAAAGGAAGGCAGCCATGAGTCTGTCCATTCATTTCTTTGCCGATATGTGAGGTAGAGATGCTTTTTAAAAAAGAAAATGTCTTGTATTTGAAGTCCTACACAAGTCTCAAGTCACACTATCATAGGTCTATGCAGTTGTTTCGGAGGGAAGGAGGCAGGAGTATTTTTAACAACAAATAACACTAGCAAGCAATATTGAAGGAGCCTGGTTCAAAAAACAACAACACCAGAACAAGTATACAAAACAAAATGTTTAATAGTTCACTTATAAAATATTTTTGAAAGTTACAAGGATGTATGTAAGAGTAGAGAGCATAAAAAAAGCAAAAATAAGAGTTAAAACTAATTGGGCAGATTTGAAAATAGACTGATGGCTTTTTTATTTTCTTTGTAGAAAGTTACCTGTAACTCCCCAATGTACAGCCACATGATTCAGAACTTTTTATCTTCTATCTGCTACTTTCTTCCTTGTTATTTATTGGAATGTTTGGAACAAATGTTAGGTACTGCTTCATAATTACATTATTTTATACCTGATGCTTACTATTAAACTTTTTTTACTCCATATACTGCTCTTTTCAAATGAGAGAATATTTTTAAACAGATCTTTCCTCCTTTGAAGCCAAAGCCAAACCTGGAGGAATGATACTGGCTCTTCCTACCAAACCTCCCTTTCACTGGGAGTCCACCCACCCCCAAAACACTTTAAATAAGCTTTTACTAATGCTGCCAAGTTCTGTGTTTTTTTTAAAACCCAAACTTTCTTGGAGATGTTGGCCAGCCTTGATGATCAGAGTGTAATCTTTAAAAAATAAATAAATTTCTCCATCAGGTCAATAGATCATGCTTAAGTCCTTCCTTGGGTAGCCTGTACCTCTAAGGAATCCATCTTAACTAGTGAAGGGTATACAAGGAATCAAGAGCCTCTGCAAGAACAGAGGGTTTTTTGGAACATGTAGTTAACAACCAATCACCCCAAAATGCCAGTAGCCTTAGTGGATTGTTTATTACTTAAATAAACTGTTCTGCCTCTTTTAACAACAATAACAACAAAAAATCCCATCACCCCCAAGCAGGCAACTGATCATGAACTCAAATAAACTTTGTTCAGATCAGCAGCAGACACCTCTGCTTTACTGGGCTGAAATCTATGGGGCTGCTGAAACACAAATCACTCATTTCTCACTCAAAAGAGGGGAAGGACTGCAAAAGATTGGCCAAAATCTGAGCAATCTACTATTGCTTAGCAGAGCAACTGAAGGCAAGACATTTTAACCCCACAGATCTTGCTCTTCAAAAAAGGACTTGTTAAAATTCTGGCTTGTTTATCTCAGTACATCTTCTGTGTGCTGCCCACTGAAGCACATACAGGGGAAGCCACTTATGTATCCGCTGGCTGTTTGTTAGTTTTCTTCAAGAGTTTTCTCAGATTAGATGACATGAAGTAAGGCTTTTCGGTAGAGCCATCATTACGTTCCAAGTCTTCCACTGCAAAGAAATATAAACCCCAGCAGAGGGGGGTGTTGAAATGTCTGCCTTAGAACTAGGTGACAAGATATCTCAAACGGAAACCAGGCAGGTGATTACGAAGGAGGTGATAGCAGCCTGACATCCATAGAAGTCGAGGAAAGCTTGACCACTAAATGCAATGTTGGCCTGACAATGGTGCTGCTCCAGGCACAAGTTCAAACTTTAAAGGAACTAGCCAAGATGCTAAAACTTGTCCTCACAGGACATTGAGTAGCTCCTTTAAAGTTCAGAGCAGGCTCCTCACCCTGCTGTCAGCGACACCACCGTGAAAGCCACCCAGGACCCATTCACACTACACAATTACAGCACTATGATTCCACTTCAACTGCAATGGTTCCACCTTATGGGATCCTGGGGTTTGTAGTTTGGTGATCCAACAGAGGAGCTGAGAAGTTCTCCCTGGCTGAGAAGTCTAAAGGCCCCGACCTCAGCTGCCAAACTCAAGATTCAATAGAATGGTGCCATAGTGGTTGAAGTGGAATCATAGCACTATAACTGCATAGTGTGAATGGGCCCTGGTCACACAAGTATATCCCACTTACAGGCAGAAATGTTCAAAATTGACAGCTCACTCTTTTTGAAAAGAAAGACTATAAAAGTAGTGGCAATGAAAACTTACTGGGAAGAGCTCCCTTAGGGGTTGAGCAGACAGGTCAAGCCCCTGCTATCCTGATCCCAATACTCACCTGGATTAGTCCCCAGGTCAGTGCAGGGAGTGGCAAGTGTTTACACACCTGTCCCCATGCCAACCTGAGATCTCCTGCCACCATGTGCCCCTTACCTCCATCCATTGTTGCTGCAAGTGAGTAGACCACCACTGGGCTGCATCTATGTAGAAATGGGGTGCCTGGCTGCAGTCACATGGCCAAGTGCCCCGTTTCCACATCTGACATGATGATGGGGGGTCTCCTTACTTGCAGCAACAATGGATGGAGGTCATCTGATCAGCCAGATTTTGCTGTGGAGTTTCCAAGAAGCTCTCACCAAACCAGGGGTCAAATTACCCCACATTAAGGCCCTTTTGCCCTGGGACTGGACCAGATCCAGTCTAACAGGATCAACTTCGATCCTAGGGTTTTGGCCTGCATTCGCCAAACAGGATGACATGAGGCCAGGGGGAACCTGGCCCTTTTGGCCCATGCAGACAACCCCTTAATCTCTGTTTGGGATAAATCATTTCAGACCAGTGGGTCTAGTGATTCCACACCCTGGTATCTAGGGCAAAATTTGCACTTAAAAAGAAATATCCCTATTTGTATCTTCCCTCCCTTCATTCCAAATTCTCCTGGTGCAACCTGATTCAGAATGAAACAGTCAGTTGTTTTAATGCACAATCAGCAGATCTTTACAAACTCTGAACACCACCATTTCTTTTAAATGAAACTGATGTTGGGTGGGAAAGCTCAATCTGTGGCCCTCTGGATATTACTAAATTGTAGCTGTTTGCTGCAGTTTAACAACATCCTTACCCTCATGTAACAGCATTAACTCTAGAAAAAACAGCAAGAGCATGGCTGGGCAACTTTTAACCCTCTATGTTTTTGGACTGATTCTGTCATTGGCCCTGGTCAGTACTGAGAGTTCAGTCAAGCAACATCAGGAGTGCCACAAGTTGCCACTGATCCTCTGGACAGGTGTGCAAACCTTTGGCCTCCAGCTTTTTGGCCTGCAACTCTCACAAAGGGTTGTGAGGGTCATAGTCTAAAACATTCAGAGGCCAAAGGTCCCTCACCCTTGTCTTAAGAAAGCAGAAACACAGGAAAATATAAAGTATTGTGCATCTTCACAATGAGGAGTTGTTGTTTTTTGCTGTATCTTTTATATCACTGCTACTTGAAGTGGTGAACCCCAGATCAAAGCACTGTTCTGTATTTTAGCAGGGATAACAATAAAAGCAATCTTTTCCTCCCATGAGAGAGTAGAGAAATAGCAAAGGATACTCTGCCAGCTCATGGCAAAGACAGAGCCCTGCAGATAAATCAAGAGCCTAGGTTTTCAGAGAACTGAAACAGAGCACAGTGGTCAGGATGTCTACACTCAACCACTTTTACCTTTAGTAAACAGATTTTGCAGTTTTTAAATTGTATCAAAAACCTGTCTGATCAGAGGAAACACTGGGACAAAAGAAATGCACACACATCTGGAGAGGCCAAAGCACTTTCAGCTCTCTTAAAAAGAATCAAACTCTAGAAAATGTTAGACAGAGACACTGGTCTTATCAAAGCAGAAGTATACATGGAATATGCAGCAGCATTTGAAATCTCTGGACTTTTTAGGCTTAGCAACTCTCATGGACACAGAAATCATCAGTACCCCTCTGTCCATATTCATTCATTCATATTAAATTTTGCAACTCTAATCAGTTTCAGTAGTTCCTGTGTTGCTCTTTGCATGCTAGGAGGACATCTGTACCAAAAGTAACTATTAGAAATAACAGAGACAAGAAGGAAGTACAATATTTAATTTAATTGTTTACTTATGAATGTTTGTAACAATTTGTCCATTAAAGCAACAAGCTATTGCATCTTCCCAGAAAGGAATTTACTCAAAGCTTGTCACTTCAAATGGGAAGGTGACTTCACAGAGCTCCAGCTTTGTTTTCAGGTAATAAAATTTAAGTGGATATTGTTTCTTTTGATGCCTAGACAGTATGAAAGTTAGAATCTCTTTTAATAAGGCACTGATTTTGCCAAAACAAAACCTGGATGTTTTAACACCATCTGGAGTAAGATGCAGAGGGTATGAACCATTCTCAAGAAAACCAGCCAATGCATTAGTATGATTCTCCTCTGCTTCTGATGGCCTCCCTCGTACCATCTTGACCTTAAAACTTCCATTTCCTCCAACCTCTTACTCACTCCTTACACAGAGGCATAGGCAACTTCACAAGTACTGGGAAGCTCCACTGGACCTGCCATCCTCCCACGGGGTTTTAAGTGCTGTAGTCTAAATGTGGTATCTGATGCCAAAAAACAGCAACTTCAGTGGAGATTGCTGCTGCTGCTGCTGCTGCTGCTGCTGCTGCTAAATCTGGCAGTGCTCTCCCACACCTTAGAGCCCCACAGGCGGGTAAGGCAGAATAATACTTCTTTTTCTTCCAGAAGGGATAGAAGAAAAAGCCTTTTCCACCACAACACTGTAAAATCTTGGCATAATACCTCTATTGGCTGTGGAAACAGCAGCAGCAAACGGGGGTGGCAGGGACCACAAAATGGGCTGAATGGTGCCTGGGAGCTATGTGTTGTCCAACCTGAGGCAAGCACTTCATTATCAGAATGAGGCTGAAAGGTTTCTGCATACTTATTTTGACTGGAGAGCTGATTCAGGAAAAGGTTGCATTTTTCTGGCACATGTAAAAAAATACCCAGATTATAGGCAAAGATAATACACACTTGTAAAAGAATCATCTAACTGGATTACGCATTAGGGAAAAATAGCTTATTTTTGCATCAAAACAAGCTTTATAAAAGTTAGAAGCAAATTCAACTGTATTTGGATCAGATAACTCTGCAAACAGCAATACTCTCAGAGGCATGCTAGAGCTTCAAACAGTTCACTAAAAGGATAGCAGGCTTTCAGGTTGCACAGAACACCTCTATGCACCAGAATAAGAAAGTATAAATGAAGACAAGTTTCATAAGTTTCTGTTTGCTGGGAGAAATGGGCTTTGGCTGAACAAGTCCTCAAATCTATGTAGAAAGAACCCTACAAAGTTTTAACTGGAACTTCAGAACAAAGACAATCAATTCCTCATTTCTCCCTTCCACTTATTTCTGCCTGAAGAAATAATCCAGTGCAACTTGAAGCTTCCCAATTAATCAGATTCGGATTAACCCTCCATAGCCACCCCACAAAGAAGGGCAGAGCATCCCCACAATAGTTCTAGATCTTCTGCCCCTCTCTGGAGCCACTCAGCAGCCATGCTTGAAATTCACAAAGAGAACGGCTCTACTCCATCTCTGCTTAATCAAAGTGGACTAAAGACATAGGAAAATATCTTATGTCTGGGTACAGTATTCTCTTTTGTACTGTACATATGTATCCTGATCATGTAACTTGGTTTAAATAGCCAGCCTTGCTCTAAAGATGGCTTTTGAGGAGGGCGGATGATGACCCTGCATGGTGCCATGGTGGAGAAGAAGGCATTTGTCAACATTAAATACATTTAAACCTCCAGTTACATCTCCACATGCCTTGGTGCTGAATCTTTGCTGGGAAGAGGCAGGTTATATACCACAATCTCCCACTTACTAGGTGCAAGCAACCCTCAAACCTCCCCAAATGTCAAAATCAGAAGCTTTGCACCAGTGCTCAGGGCAGCCACAGAGGTACAGCTCCTGGACTCTCATCGGAGAGGTTGTGAACAAGGCTGGGAGTGGGACATTTGCATCATGCTTGTGCCTTTCTCACTTGGCGCCCTTGTCTTGCCCCTATTCTTGGCTCTCAGCACTTTTGGAGGACTCTAGGCTCCCCTTCAGCAGGATTTCTCTCAGTGCAGGGGACATGTAATAAGGCCGCTCAGGAGATCCATCGTTCCTTTCCAGATCTTCACCTTTTGGGATCCCAAGAGGAAAGACAGAGAAAACAGCCACAGGAAGAACAAGAGAAGCAAAGCAAAAATAAATAAATGAAGACAAGGGCAAAGGGCAAAAAGCAAGGGTGGGGAGGGGAGAAAAAGGGGGAGAGAGAGAAAATAGGAAAGTTAGTTGCAATTAGATTCTTCCACCAAGAAAAGAACAAAGCAGATTAGGTAGTCACTTGTTTTTGTGCTACACAGAATGGTCTGGCTACTAAAGCAGAAGCAGAGGAGTTGCTAGGTGATGAAGATATGGAGAAGAATGAGAAAGTTAATGGCTGTAAAAATCCTGAGAGGAATTAGTTCTTGCTGTCATTCTGCAACAAGGCTGAAGCATCTACATCCCAGCCTTCCAGCCAAGGAAAACTCAAAAAAAATTAAGCCACTGATAGCCAATCTAACATTACTCTTATGTCTGCACTGAATATCCCTTGCACTTGTCATCCCATCTCAAAACTGTTCAACATGCTCAATCCATGCCTTATGGCAAATGAAGCCAAACAAATATCTTAACACATTGACTACTTTGTCCTTTGAATGTTTGGTTGTAAACCAGCCTTCATCCCTATCCAAACACTGGCATTTTGAGTCCATTAAAAGGATTGGCCTGCTGTGAAGTATCAGAAAGCCATGCCCTCCCTTGCCACACTGCCATCCCTGATTTTATTTTAGTTGCTTGGATTATTATTTTTCAAACTCAAAATGCACCACATGTTCTTTACAGTAATCCTGCCATGTCTCTTAGAAGTTGTCAGGGGGCACTATATATATATATATATATATATATATATATATATATATATATATATATACACACACACACACACACACACACACACACACACACACATATATGTAGATATGTAGATATATATGTAGATATATATATATATATACTATCTATCTATCTATCTATATGGGGATGAGAAAATTTTTTGGAGGCATGAAGCAGCCTGTGTAGATTGTAGACCATACTTTGTACAACCCTGCATTAATGCCTTCTCTGACAAGCCTATTCTAGGTTTAAGATCATCACCTACCTCGAATCAGGGTGGTTTAAAGCAGATGAACTAGCACTAAAATTGTTCTTCTTTTTGGGACCAAATAGATTATACTTTAGTTTTGTTTGCACTGGGGAAGCATATAAAAATTCTTCTTAATCCATTGGATCTCATACTTTGGACATATTGTGTGACGATGTGACTCATTGGAAAAGGCAACAATGGTTGGTAAAGGGAAAGGTAGTAAGAAAAGAGGGAGCCCACACTACAGACGGACTGATTCAATCAAGGAAGCCTGAGTTTGGAAGACTTGAGCAGGACAGTTGATGACTGAGGCTCTTGGAGGTCTCTCATTCATAGGGGCACTCTAAGTTGAAACTGATTTGATGGCAAAAAACACAAAGAACTGTCACTGCCCAAGGCTTGCTTTCATTTACAAGGTTCCTCAATATGGATTCCTAAGTGGAAAGCAACCATGCAAGCTAGGCTGACACTAAGTCTACCTTTCTTCATATTTTTCACTGTCTTGTCTGTGATCATACACTCTGACCATGCCCAACTTCATCTAGTCTCAAAAGCTAGAAGGGGTCAAGCTTAGAGTTAGTATTTGGGTGGAAGACTATCTGGAAATAGTGGATGCTGCAAGTATACTGCACCCCACAGGGATATATCCAGCTATTTGCAAAACATTGGTCAAGTAAATGCAAGCCATATGGGTAGGATACCTCAGTCATATGGAGAGTTCCTATGACAGAAAAAAAAAGGGGGGGGGGAGCTAGGAAGGGAATAGAGTTAAATATGGCTAATAAGTAAGGATACAAATCCCACTTCTGGAAAGAAACCAGTTAACAGCTGGACAGCTGCCATATATACCACCCTTACTGGTTATACAGTTGTGCCTCAGTATCCACAGATTCCTTATCCACAGATCACAAATTCAACCATCTACAGCTTGAAAATATTGTGTGTGTCTGTGTGTGTATCTCTATGTGCATCTCTATTTTTCGTGGTCTCTGCGAATCACACAAATGGGTTACATCTGCACCTGCGCAACTAGCTCAGAAAGTTCTAGTATCACTGGGCAAAACTTCAATTGCAACTTTTTGGCG
>CM034703.1:136646191-136660826 GCA_020142125.1 Phrynosoma platyrhinos | reverse complement strand
CACCATGACCGCTGTGTCCTTTGCCTTGGCGAGGCACACAACCCAAAGATGTGCCAACTTTGTAAAGCCATGACTGCTCAGGCCCTGAAGAACCACGACCTCAAGCTTAAGGCCGCATTGTGGGGGCAGGCCTTAAGACCGGCCTCAGAACCTACTCAGACCACCCCGGCTGAACAACCCTCCACCTCCGGTAAAGAATTAGAGAAGGAGAGGGGGAGGTCTAAGGAGAAGTCTAGAGAAAAGTCCTCTAAGGACAAGAAAACCTCTCGCTCTGAAAAAGATCGTGGAGACACCTCTGGCAAACGGTCTTCAAAGAGAAAGCATTTGGAGACTGGAGATGGAGATTCAACCCATAAAAGAGCTCGATCGGCTTCTCTGAGGAGATTGGTATAGGAGGAGCCTGTGGAGGTGATTAAAACTCCCCCACCTACATTTCCATCTCAACAAGTTCTTACCGACCAAACCCTGCAGCCGCTGACTCCAGTAGTGCAGGTCGATTCAGAATCAGAAGATGAGATTAGGGAGTCGATTCCACCATTTCTGACTCCGTATGGAACTGAGGAGCGGGTCCTTAGCACTGGGTGCACGCACATTCAACCAGGGCAGTAGCTGCATCCTCTGCATTTTTGACCGGGGTGCCTCTAGAGGATGTTTGCAAGGCTGCTATCTGGTCACAGCCAATGACTTTTGTTAAGCACTATAGGCTGGACACAAGGGTCAGACAAGAAGCCTCTTTCGGGAGGGCAGTGTTGCTATCTGGTTTGCACTAATTATTTGCACTGTTTTGTTGCATACTTGAATTCAATGAATTGACAATTGAATGCACTTCCTGTTTAAAGTTTACAGTTTATTAAAGTTGATAAAGTTCTTCTTGTTCAAAACTTGTAAGATTTGTGTCAGGACACTCCTTCCTCCACTGACCGAAGCTTGTCAGTCTAGATAACCCATTTGTGTGATTCGCAGAGACCACGAAGAAGAAGGACAGGTTGCTTACTTGTGTAACAGTATTTCTTCGAGTGGTCATCTGCGAATTCACACAAATCCCACCCATCCTCCCCTCAGTCGTGTCCTGCTCATTACTTTAAATTCTTGCTGTCGCTGCTGGTGGCATATGTTTTGGAACTGAGGAAAGAGTGGGAACGCCAGGGGTCTTATAGGGGTGGGCGCCCAGTGATACTAGAACTTTCCGAGCTAGCTGTGCAGACGCAGATGTAACCCATTTGCGTAAATTCGCAGATGACCACTCGAATAAATACTGTTACAAGTAAGCAACATGTCCATCCCCAAAAGCAAACCTTGATTTTGCCATTTTATATAAGGGATACCATTTACTATGCCATTGTATTTAATAGGATTTGAACATCCATAGATTTGGGTCCCCATAGAGTGTTCTGGAATCAAACCCCAGCAGATACCAAAGGCCCACTGTACTGTAATGTTCAAATGCAAATATTTCTCAGAGACATTCAGTGGTGGGTTTCTCAACTGATAATTGGTCAAAATGGTGATCAATCAGTTAACAAAATTAATGTAGCAGATACTGAGACCTCATCAGAGATTGTTTTCTGAGATAGTGAAAGAAGCACAGGATCAAGTCTATGTAAATAGAGACTGCTATGTTCTGCATAAACTCATTGTTACGTGCTTTCAAGTCAACTACAGCTTTTGGTGACCCTCTAACAGGGATTTATTGGCAAAATTTATTCAGAGCTTTGCCACTGCCTTCCTCTGTGACTGAGAGAGTGAATGCACCTAAAATCCCCCATGGTTTAGGAGGGATTCAAACCCTGATTTCCCAAGGTCCTAGTCCAAAACTTTAACCACTACACCACACTGGTTCTGCACATTTATCAAGGATTTAGTCTCATGGAAGTCTGTGGGCCAGTTTCTGGACAAGCATATAAAGGATAGGGCTATCTACTGTAAATTACTTTTCTTTATTAGGTTACCTTTAGCATTCTATGGTACATCCAGATATTAGAACAGATAATATTCTGAAAATTAAAACTGAGGTGCCTCTAACCTTCAGCTTCTCTAATTTGCCCTCCCTGCCTTCTCAAATTTTCAGTTGAATCTAGCAACAAAACCATGCAAACCTCCTGAAGTGCAAAGGAGCCTTAGAGGAGAAAAATAAGGGCAGAAGTGATGGAGTAAAGAGATGATTTGTTTAGAACCTGTTGTGTCCAAGCTACACCTACAAAAATTCCCTCATCCATACAATTATGAAAGGTATTTTAAAGAGAAACTCTTCTGAATCAGTTCATCCTATCCAAAAGCCAAACTACTAGTAAAACCCCACATCGAGGACTACAGTGATGTACCAATAGCAAGCCATGATGTGGTTGCAATAAAGCTGTTACACATCTAGATACCACATGGTCTTTTCTGGACTGTGCTGCACTCAGAGCTCAGAAGGGTTACTTTTTTGGAAAAAATTCCCAGAATTTCCTAGCCAGTAAGACCAATGATCATGCTGGCTGGGAGATCCTGGGCAACAGTAGTCCAAAAACACCAATGTTTCCAACCTTTGGGTGCAATACACTAAGATGGCTGCTCCTATGGAATGGATTAATACTAGGAACCTTGTCCTTTGGTAAAAGCAGGGCCAAACTTTTCTAGTGTTTATCTTATCCTCAGAAGCTTCTGTTACCTCTGCTTTTTGAGGGGAGATAGCAGGTCTGAGCTCCTTTTATGTGATGGGGTGAGGAGAGCATCTTTTCAGTATAGTAACAGCTGCTTGTTCAACATCAGAGTGGTCAGGCAGCATTTTCTGCACAAATAAGCATCATGGCTGACTCTGGTATATGGTTATACAGCCAGAGTGCCTGGCATCCTTTGCAGTCTAGCTATTTAGAGAAACCTGCTGATTTCATCAGTATCACTCAGCATTTTTTGTAAATACTTACAAAAGCAAAGGAAGAGGGTGTCCACGCACATGGCATACACACTGAAGAATCCATGTGCAATGAGATAGGAGCCCACAATTACAGTCTACAAGAAAAAGAGGAAAGACTTGTCTCAGTTACAGCTGCATCACAGCTTTCAAGATCTGAACAGGGACTGGTGAGTGAAACTGCACCTTTTCCAAGTAAGTTAAAAGTTGAATGCAGAATTCATACATGACAAGAGATGATTTCTGAGTCAGTTACCCCCTCTCTCAACTTAGGGGGGTTGCAGACTGCCAGAAATAGTGCAAATTGAATCCACTTTTAGGGTTAGGGAATCATGGGGACTGTATTTTATTGTGGCACCAAAGCTCTCTGACAGAGAAGGCTCAATGTCTCAGAAAAAAAATATCTCATGATTCCCTAGCACTAACCCTAACCCTAAAAGTGGACTCAATTTGCACTATTTCTGGCAGTCTGCAACCCCCCTTAGTCTACTTCACAAAGTTATTGTGCCAATTAAAACAGACAATGAAATAATCAATAAGCACACCACCTTGAGCTCTTTGGAGGAAAGGCATAATATAAATGTATGGGCCAAAACAAATTAACAACTCTTTTAGTCATAGTACTAATGAAGAAATTTTATTCATGAATTTGTTTTGGCCCTTACATTTATATGTAAGAGTACAATATGAATATTCTTGACAATTAATAGAGGCGTTCACCTTCTGCTTCCTTTCATCCCAAAGCTTCAGAAAGCTAAAGTTTGGAGTGCAGCTGCTCCCAGAATCCCCCAGCTTGAATTACTATGCTGGCTGGTGATTCTGAAAACTAGAATCTTTTTTAAAAAGAAGTTTTTCTGCTTCCTATGTAAGCAACAGACCTATTGAAGAGAATGATTACTGTAATAGGAAAGTGCATAGTACTAAAGAGGAAAATAGCTACTAAGCAATATAGCTAAGGCTAGAGAGGACAGGAAGCCCTCCAAGCCTTCAACTTCTAGATACCAACCAGAATGGGAACCCAGTAATAGTTGAGAGGTGGTGCTGTATCTTGAATCACTTTTATTCTCTGGGTGAAAAAGAAGAAGGCAAGTATCCCTGGAGAGGAAAGACAAATAATTTCATTCCATCTGGTCATCAGTCAATATGTTTGATACCACTAACACTGCAGCCACCCTCACCCTCCAAACAATTCTGTTTCCACCTTATGCCAACTGGACACCAAGTCTCTTGCAACATGCATCACCCATCCAAACTGGGGCTTGGATCTTGTGCTGTTGCTTCCACATTTTATCAGAGAGAGCTGTAAGAAAAACCAAGTAAGGAGCAAACAAGTAGGGCAGGGAGTGTAGGTCAGCTTTCCCCATCCTGGTGTCTTCCAGATATGTTGCACTGCAACTCCCATTGTTGTTGGCCAGTATAGCCTATGGGAATTTTGGCCCAGCACATCTGGGGGAGATCAGACTGGGGAAGGCTGGCTTACTTTTTTGGCAAACTGTCTCAGAGGATATTAAGAGTGGCACATCAACACAACCCAGAGCCATTCAGCTGTGGATCTCCTAACTGACTTAACTGCTCCAAAAGAAGACAAGCGAGTTAGTGATAACCAAGTTAGAAGAAACCTGTGTGAGACAGTCCAGCGGGATGGTCTGTAAATAGAGCAGATTTCAGAAGAGGCCTAAACTATCATTAAGGCACTTACCAACGCTTCCTACAATCAGGAGTTTGCCAAGGAAAAGCAGGAAATCAGTGACTTTGTCCAGAACAGCCACCCTGAAAGAGGGAAAGAGAAACAACTCATTCTCTAGCCTTGCAGTTATATATTTGAGAAATGTTCCAGCAAACCCTGCAAGAGGGGCATTGTTAGAAAGGCTTTTGAGCAGGGCTTCTGTACTCCAGATCAGGGCTTCTTAAGCTATCTGATGTGGTGGACAGGCAGGACCTTTGCCCACTGTGCAGGCAGCAGTATCATATTTGTGCCCATAGGCTACAACTAGAAACTTGCCATGGAGTGGCAGCCAATGACTTGTGGACCAGTATTGGTCCATGGTCCACCACTTTGAATAGCAATGCTTTAGATGACAAGAGACAAGCATTCTCAGCATTTCCCACCTGCTGGGCTGGTCAGAACCCCACATGTTTTGAATGGCCTGCTTGCTCCTATAGTGCATTAGAGATCCTTTGCTCACAAACCCCATTCATATTCATTCTTCATTTGCATCCATTATGCTGGGCTTTGCCATATAAGATTAGGGCACCACATCTCTCCTTCATTTTTATTTCATTTATTTCCAGTATTTATATACTGTTTTATATACTGCTTTTTTAAAGCCCCAAAGCTGTGCACAACGAAAACAGGGACAATCGCTCAGGGTTCCAATGGGTAAAACAATAAAAAAGGACAATCCATTAAACCATTCACTACAAAACAGGGTAAGTAATAGGGTTAACTATCAGAAAATCCTGGGTAAACAGATTGAGGTCTTCAGTTAACAGTGGACACACTCAACATTGGGCACCCACCTTATTTCAGTGGGGAGATTATTTCACATGGAGGCACCCACAAGCAGAAAAGGCCTTTGAAACAAGTATCTGGTCCAAGCACATCAAATCACAAGGTTTGCATGAAACCAACCCATTTCTACTGTTTGTCTGCTCAGTGCAGAGAATCAAGATTGCAACCACAACACAGAAGCTTTCTCTTTCTTTTACTCCAGTGGTGGCAGAAATGAGAGCTTACAGGCCACATCCAGTACGTGACTACACCTCCCAGCATCCTACTCCTTCAGGTGGCAGCACCTGGCACTCTCCCTAGCACTAATAGAGAAAATAAGGCAGTTGCCCAAGGGGACAGGGATGTCCTGTCTATTAACACTGCTGCACCATGAAGACTTTTCAGCCTGGGGTTGGCAGCAGTGACCAGACTCTGAAGGCGCTTGGGGAAAGAGGTGTTAAATGAAGGGCAATTCTAGAGTTGTGAGTGAAGATTTTGCCCCCTTTGGACTACAAGTCCCAGAATAGCTTCTGGGAATTCTGAGTTGTAGCCCAAAATGAGCCAGCATACCTGGAGTGTTGGACTAGGACTCAGGAGACTGGAATTCAAATTCAGCTTAGCTACAGTTAACCACTGAGTGACATTCTGTTGTTGTATTTATTTGAGAAATTAAAGTATTTATTTGAGAAATTAAAGTATTGTTTATGTATGCGACAGACAGTGTATGTAGTAAGTTGGAAAGGAGTTAGAACATGATGGCATGCTAAAGAAGTCCAGTGACCTGGTGAGCATTTGAATGGGATTTTTAAAAGGCTGATGTGTATGTGTACTAGTCAATCAGAGACAGGAGTTTATTAGATTCAGTTACATCTATGAGTTATTTATAAAGTTAATCCAATAACATCAAAAATCACTAAACAGTGACACCTTTATTGGGCCAACCAAAATGCACAATATATATGTTGGAACCTTTCAAAGTTCCACTGGCTCCTTCATCAGGCAAGGTATTAAAAACCATAACTGAAGATGTTAATCATAGGCCTCCATATTGCTGTCTTTATTCTCAGTTCAGATGGTATGGAGGGGTATTTCTTGCAGGCTGGCACCTTCTCCTTTTGGCCATGTGGCTCCTGGGAGATTCTCAAAGTTCAGGAAATTTAACATCCACTTACAACACAAAAAGATACTTCCTTTGCAATCCAGTGTATCTCCATCCTTTGTGAGTCCACAGTACCCTTTGTTAGGCAGAGGACACTGAATTTTGCAAGAAGCCTTCATGCTTTTGCACCAGGAAAACATTAGTTGGTGTTGAGGTAAAACATTTTGGTTGACCCAATAAAGGTATCAGTTTGGTGGGGTGGTGGGTTGTTTTTTTTAAATGTTATTGGATTTGCTATATGGCCAACACAGCTATCCCTGAATGTTTTCTGATTTATAGAGTTAGAGAAGAGACACTGAAGAATGGAGTGAGAGATGAGACAGTGAAGGGAAGGTGCTTGTGTTTTGGGTCAGTTGGGAGAGTTAGTTGAGCTCAGCTAGGAATATGAAGAGACAGGAAAAGAATTAGTGTGATACCTTGGAGTCAATTAGGATTTGGATGAGTTAAATAAGTAACAATAACAACTAAGCCTTGAAATTCTGTAACCCTAAGCTTCTCTATACAAAGTAATCTATTACTGTATGTTGAACTTTAATAAATATTCTTGTATTTACGCAAATGCCTCTGGGATCACCAGAATGGTCCTATTAGAGTGGTTAATTACAGGTACACAATCACTGGGTGGTAGTAATTGTTGAATGCTGGTGGTTACCAGCCATTGTGCCATAGTGGTGGGATAAGTGGAGGTCCCCAAAGTGACACTGGGCAGGTCATACTCTCTCAACCAAGAGGAAGGCAACAGCAAACCTTCCTTGAATACCATCCCCCTGCCACTACCAACCTATCCCTGATTTAAATTCTCCAAAGCAATACAGCAGCAATAAAACAGCGAGTGATTGCCAGATACTTCACCTGATGATATTCCTCATGAGTAGGAAAAAGGCATTCCTTGCAGAAGTGCAGAAATTGGTGCCATAAATAGCAATCTAGGGAGAATCATCAAAGAAAATCCAAACATTATTACATCAGGCAAGAAAAAAGCATTGGTCCTCATGAGTCTTTGGGGGAACATTAGTAGCTTTTCAGCTCATGTCCTGGTCTGCATTCAAGAGACAGTTCTGTGTATGTGCATGTGCCTTCAAATCGCTTGTTGACTTATGGCAACTCCTATAAATTTCATAGGGTTTTCTTAGTCAAGGAATGCTCAAAGGTGGTTTTTCCAGTTCCTTCTTCTGAAATAAAACCTACAGCCCCTGGTATTTGCTAGTGGTCTCCCATCCAAGTACTAACCAGAGCTGACCCTTCTTAGCTTCCAAGATGAAACAGGATCAAGACAATTTTGTTGTTGTTGCTAATTGCCCTCAAGTCAATCTCTACCCATGGCATCCCTGTGCAGAAGACATCTCCAAGCCCTCCCCCCTCCACCAGTGATCTGCTTAGGTTTTGTAGTTGCAATCCCATAACCTCCCTAATTGAGTCTATCCATCTGACATCCAGTCTTCCTCTCTTTCTACTGCCTTCTACCTTTCCTAGAATTGTTGTATTTTCTAATGAGCTATGCCTTCTCATGATGTGGCCAAAGTACAACAGCCTCATTTTAATCATCTTGGCTTCCAGGGAAATTTCAGGCTTGATTTGTTTAAGGACCCATTTGTTTGTCTTTTTGGCTGTCCATGGTATTCTCAGCACATTCCTCCAGCACTACATCTCAAATGAGTTGATTTTCTTTTCATCTGCTTTTCTCAAATGACCAGCTCTCACATCCATACATGGTGATGGGGAATACAATGGATTGGACGATTCTGACTCAGAACCAAATAAATACTCCACAGGTAGAAACTTAAGTAATGCTTACTTGAGTTTCAAGACTGCAGAGGGACAAGGACAGTCCCATGTGGAGTTCCTTATCTGGCTTTTCACATTTGAGCACAACCAAGCTGGTCTAAGACTGACATCTTTAAGCCCCTGTTCAGCCATACTCATACACCCATCCCCTTCATGAGCTTCCATCCAGTTTCCCTTTTAGCTGTCCCACAGTAAAGTAAATTGCACACCATCTCAAAAATAACTTTTGAAAAAGTTCACAGAACTGTGCCCAAGAAAAAGTCAACCAACTAGAAACAATGAGGAAAGAGAAGGGATAGCTGCTGCAGTACTGGCACATTGCCACAAGACATAATGCCAACTCAGCACTGCAAGTAAATTTATTGGCACAAGTCTTTAGGAGGAGAGCTTTATGCAGCCAAGTCCTTTTCAAGACCTAATAATGGACTGATGAATCTAAAGGAAAACTGCCAACACCCCTATCCTTCCATGAAAAGAGAAGTGGAGGCTCCATGAAAGAGGAGGAGCCTTGTCCTGAATCTCTGCAGTAGTTGATCAAATTGGGTGCAGATCAAATGTGTCCCATGGGATGGAAATTCCTCATCTCTGGCCTAGCTAATTGTTTTGGAGGTTGTCCCCATGTTACTTTGGGCATCTCAAAATTGCACAGATTTCCTGGGTGATCTGCAAAAGTTGAAATTTCTCACCATAATGTATGCATTCCTGTTCAAGAACTTGATGAACTTCTCCAGGCACCAGAAACAGCATTTGAGACAGGTCAAAAGAAACTTGGCAAACATGTTCTCAGCAGCTAAGGTAAGGAGAATAATGGAGGAAGGGAAGTTATTTTTCCTCTCTGTTGATCAAATTGGGCATAGTTGTTCCTTCTCTCTCTCTCTCTCTCTCTCTCTCTCTCTCTCTCTCTCTCTCACACACACACACACACACACACACACACTTTCTGAATGAAATTCAGGACCAGGATTTGAATTCTTGAGAAATCAGTTTTTATACTAAGGGCCTTTGCAGACTGCTAGAAATAGTGCAAATTGAGTCCACGTTAAGGGTTAGGGTTAGGGAATCATGGGAATTGTATTTTATTGTGGTACCAGAGCTCTCTGACAGAGAAGGCTCAATGTCTCAGAAAAAAACAAAAAACAATTCCCATGATTCCCTAGCACTAACCCTAACCCTTATTTGCACTATTTCTGGCAGTTTGCAAATGCCCTAAGAATATCTTCCTAGTCTTCAACATTAAAAAAAAACACAAAAACATGCAAACTATCACTTTGATCCAAAGCTCATGAGAGTACCCCAGAATATGCAGCTTGTGGAAAGTGAGAAACTGAGAAGTCCAAAAGGAGTCTTGAGACAATATGTCCACTTAACTAATGGGGAAAAGAAAGATTTGGGGAGTTGGGAAAGATGTTGGGAGTTGAAGGATTCCAGTTTAAACCGGACAAAATTCCTTCATGCCAATTGAGCCTGCTGACATGTCTTCTTGCACGCTTCTCTCCCTGCCCAGGATCCTGCCCCATTCAGTACCTTTTAGCCTATGATCCAAGTATTCCAGAATAACCCGGATGATCTGGACGATGGCTAGAATCAGAGACCCAAAGGCCAGTGAGCCTGTGTGATACCTATTGGAGAAGGGACGAGGAAAGGAGTAATAGAGAAATTGCATTAGCAGAAGCATGTGTGATTTTTTTTCCCCTAGAGAAAGAGCGGAGCTCTCTCCCTGAAAGAACAGTATGTGAGTTTGTACAGTTGGTGGGCAGTGTCTAGCCACATCAGCCAGTTTCTCAAGTTATATTTTGAGCCCAAGATCTCATCTAAGGCTACCGAATAGACCTGTAGAGATTGTTTTCTTTCTTCTATAATGTATTCACCACACCTGGATTTAATAATTCAGAAATCCCTGCAGCCTAAAGCATGACTGACCCTTAGAGGAAAACATCAAAACATTTTGGATTTTATGGCTATGAGTAAGGCATCTTCCAGAGCATGCCTTAATATATAAGGCCTTCTCAAACTCCCCTGCATCATTTTCCTTACCCCCACCATTCACCTAAATCGACCAGCATAGGATTATCATGATTAAAACAAGAATAAAAAGCATGAATGAGGTTCTACTCTCTGGAATCAGATTTAAGAAACCATTACCAAGGTTTGGCCAGCTCCTGAGAAACCAAAAAGCAGTTTCTGGTACCACAATGCCAGTCAGCAACAATACCCCAGCTTGTCCAGAATACAAACAATCCAATACTGACCCCAAATCATTGTGTAACTCCCAGTCTTCTTTTATGCCTGTGAACCTGAACCCCAATAACCCATCTGCCAGACCTCAAGGGGTAAACAATGCTTTTCTCCTTTTACCTGAGTGCTCGGCCAAATGAAGAGAAGAGGGGGAATGCAGGCATGTCATCTGGTTTCTTAAAGGCCCAGTAGTAGGAGGCAAAGGCTCCAGCCAGTGTGACTTGGCCCAAGGCAATGACAAAGTTGGCCAACCAGAAGAACATGAAGGCATTGTAGATCTGGAAGATGATGAGGTACTTGTGGTAGGCGGTCTCACCACCGTAGAAAGCAAAGAGGCAACGGGCACCTAGGCACTGCTTGGTGATGTTGGAAGTATTGAAGGTCTGAAAGGAAGGAGAAAATAATTAACCCTCATAAACGTCCAACCCCCCTTATCATTGGGGGTGATGCCTTGGGGTCTTGAATCTGTATTACATTTTACCTCAGAAATGGACTGGGGGGCTTTCTGGACACCTTTCCCTAGGTAGCATGATGGCTGAAAACTGCAGCCTTGGAAATCAGCGCTTCTACAATTCCCTAAAACTGATCTCAACAAGGGGGACCTCACCCAGTATACATGGAGAACAAAAAGCCACTTCCATTGTCCAGTAACCTTTATGCCTTGGTCTCTCCTCCCCAATTTGTTTTATCCTTCAAAAGGAAAATGACTACATAATCCCAACACTGAAGTACAGAGACTCATTTACAACTGTCCAAAGAATAAGAACACAAGCTCAGGTGGTCTTTTATTGGAAGGAATGGAAAGCGGAACTCCTTCAAAATCACTGTCGCTAGAGACGGTGCCCAGCAGAAGAGAAAGTGGCAGGGAAGGAGGAGAACCTGTTGGACCCTTGCCAGATCCCCACAGTATGCCCAGTAAACTAGAGGCTATGAGTCTGGGTTGTGTGATCCCTGGGGCATGCCCTTCTTGCTTCCAGCAGCTCACACTCAATAGAAGGTCCTTTGCTGCACTGTGCAGACAGTTAAGGCTTTTGAACAGTCTGCAAGTATAGCCCCATGGAGAAAACACAACAGTACTCCTGGGCACATCTCCCTCACCTCCATTATTTAACTTAGGGGGGTTGCAGACTGCCAGAAATAGTGCAAATTGAGTCCACTTTTAGGGTTAGGGTTAGGGAATCATGGGAACTGTAGTTTATTGTGGCACCAGAGCTCTCTGACAGAGAAGGCTCAATGTCTCAGAAAAAAACCAATACCCATGATTCCCTAGCACTAACCCTAACCCTAAAAGTGGACTCAATTTGCACTATTTCTGGCAGTCTGCAACCCCCCTTAGACAGTTCACTTAGTACCTATCTTAGATGGTTTCTCACCTCTGGGTTGCAGGTCTTTCCAGCATAAGCGCACTCTGTCTCATTAAACACCTTGTAGACAGCTTCGTTGGAGGTAGACAAGAAACTAGAAGCAGTCAAGGAACTCTGCATTGCAGGATTGTGCAACCCATTCCTATCTATTTGATGAACTTCAGAGAAGTAAGTAGCTTGCTTGCACCCACCTCCATCTCCTAATTATCTATTTGCCCAAGGTGGGGGGACTAAGAAAGGATACACAGCTGTGCTGGCCCAGTAAGCAATGCAGAGACACACCAGGAAGAAAGTGCACAGGGGAAACAGCAAGGATGTCATGATGTGACCAATGGCCCTGTCAAAGAGAGGAGGAAAAAAGGGCACACATCAGTTCCAAGGCCTCAGCCCATCCAACTATAACACCACTCTCTAAATGTTTGGTCCTTTAACCCCAGAATAGACGGGCCTCCTGTTAGACCTGCACTACAAAGAGTTAGCAGATTCCACTCTGGGAATAATGGACTTTACTTCCATTATTATTATTATTATTTCATACCCGCTTCTCCCCAGGGATTGAGGTGGGGAACAACAACAGACCAACATATATACATCAGTTAAGAACACAACATCAGTTAAAACATACATCAATTTAAAAGAACAAACAAAATGCATATATACTAAAACAATCTATATTTGAAATTCATTGTTTAAAATTTACAATTTTAAAAATCATCTGGATAGGCCTGCTGGAAGAGACTAGTCTTCAATGCCATTTTAAATTCATCAGCACATTAAGCTGTCTAAGCTCTTCCGGCAGGTCATTCCAGAGTCTAGGGGCGGCTGAAGAAAAAGTCCCCTGTCTGACAGTTGCCGACCTAGTCCTGGCTGATCTGAGCATACGGGGCAGATCATATGGAAGGAGATGATCCTTCCATATCCTGGTCTCAAACCATATAGGGCTTTAAAGGTAATAACCAACACTTTGTACTTTGCCCGTAAACTAATTGGCAGCCAGTGGAGGGATTTTAATATTGGTGTGATATCATCACTCTTTCAGTAACCAATCTGGCTGCCATGTTTTGAACTAAGTGAAGTTAGGACCTTTGACACTAAAACACCTATATCTTGTCTGGATTCAACTTCAATTTGTTTTTCCTCATCCAGCCCATTACCTCTATACTGTCCTGCAACCTCTTGCGAATCAAACTAACATGAGGTGTGTTGTGATGGAGATTCTATCCAAATTCAGTTCCTCAAGAACCAAAGTCTGCAAAGAAGGCTAGATTTTTTCCCCTGTGTGCTTTTCCACTGCAAGACAAAGACTTTTTTTTTATTTTGATAGGGATTTGGCTATTAACTGATTGTCAGAGAAGGAGCATTAGGTGTATGTGTGCTGTACTTTAATTCTTAAGAGTTATACTTTAAATACTTTTAAACTGTTTTAAATTAGCATTATTTTAACAAAACAGTATAACTGTTGTTTTTTAAAAAGCATTTTAATTACAATCAGATTTTTTAAAGATGTGCATTATATGTGCTATGCTGTGAACTGCCTTGAGTCCCATATTTGGAGGAAGGCAGGATATAAACAAAATAATATATAAAACCATTTCTAAGTAGGAGGAGAAAAATCATTGTTCTGAATTCTGTAGCCACTTCCTTTGCCTTTCTGATGCTTGCAAGATTTTCCAGCAGCCACAGAAACAGGTAGAACAGTAAAATGACTCCAGGGAATTACAAATACTATAAAAGTAAGGATGATGAAGATCCACCTCAACCTCACCTGCTGGCTTCCTTGATCAGTGCAATGGCAATGAGGATCCTCTTGCGCAGGAAGATGAGGAGTAAGATGATGACAACCTCCACAATGCATAGGATAATCACTGTACAAAAAATATTAAAGAGATATGAGATGGGGAAAAAACTTAGAAAAGTAGGAAGCACACTTGGCCAACTTTATTCTGGCCTCATGAACCAAAGGATCTGCATTTATGAGTCTGGGTAAGTCGAAGACCTACAACACTATCTTTTGAAATGCCCTCTCTATATATTCCCTTAGGTTATATCCTCCATTCCCTTGCTAATCACCCACCTCTTGAGCAAATTTGTTTTTTATTAGTGGACAACAATATATATTTTTGCCATCAGAACATAATTCGGGGAAACAGAATGGTTCCCAACAGGCAAAGGGGTCAGGCAAGGCTACCACCCTACTTGTTTAACTTATATGCTGAAAACATCATAAAAAAAGCAGAATTAGAAATAGAAAAAGGAGGAGTTAAGATTGGAGAAAGCAACATTAACAACCTAAGATATGCGGACAACACCATAATATTAGCAGAAGACATTCAGGAATTGGAACAGTTAATAAGGAAGATCAAAGAGGAAAGTGCAAAGGCAGGTCTGATCATGCACATAAAGAAAACAAAAATAATGACCACAGAAGAAATACATAAATTCATTCAAGACAACAAGGAAATTGAAATAGTTAAAGAATTCCCATATCTAGGATCAAATACTGACCAGAATGGAGACTGAAGTCAAGAAATAAGAAGACTAGGAATGGGAAGGGCAGCTATGAAAGAACTGGAAAAGATACTGAAGAGCATACAACTGAGCACTAAAGTCAGAACTGTTCAGCCATTGTATTCCCAATTACTCTGTATGGATGTGAGAGCTGAAGGAAGCAGAGAGAAAGAAAATCAACTCATTTGAAATGTGGTGCT
>CM034703.1:136635118-136646091 GCA_020142125.1 Phrynosoma platyrhinos | reverse complement strand
CTTGTTTCATTATCTTGTTATTCATTACCTGGCACTTTATTTAAAGTACATGGAATTATGATGGCTTATAGCTTTTAGCAATAGTTTCACTTCACTTAACTAAGCAGAGGAAAACCACAAATTGCTGGTACTGAAAGATTCCTGGAGTAACTCATAGGCTTTGCTTCCTTGAAGGTGAGCAATTGTGACTCTGCAGGGACCTTTCACTCCACACAAACAGTGTGCTATACTTCCACTTTGACTGACAAGACAACATCCTGTGAAGTCCTGGGATCTGGCAGTTTAGGGAAGGGAATTTGGAAACCTCAGCCAGGGAATCTCTAGTATCTCTAACCAAACCACAAAACCCAGATTTTCACAGGGTGTAGCCATGCAGTTAAAGTAGAATCATTGTGCTGTAATGGTATAGTAGTAATAATAATAATAATAATAATAATAATAATAATATTTATGTATCCCGCCCCTCTGACAAGCAATTGGGGCAGCTAACAAAAGTTAAAATTCCATACAATGTATTAATAATGTGAACATTTTCCAGATGTGGCTAGAGTGCAGGTCCCATTGACAAAAACCAGCATAACCAGCAATGAGAGATAATGGAATAGTATCATAGAATCCCAAAGTTGGAAGAGACACCAAAGGTCATCCAGCCCAATCCCCTGCAATGCAGGAACACAGAATCAAAGCAACCCTCAACAGGTGGCCATCAAGTCTCTATTTAAAAACATCCAAAGATGGAGACTCCACCACTCTTCAAGGAAGCATCTTCCACTGTCAAACAGCTCTTACTGTCAGGAGGTTCTTCTTAATGTTGATCTGGAATCTCTTTCCCTGTAGTTTGAATCCATTGCTCCATGCCCTATTCTCTGGAACAGCAGAAAACAAGCTTGCTGCACCTCAACGTGACATCCCTTCAAATACTGGAAGGTGCAGTCCAACAACTTCTGGAGGGCCACAGCTGCTCGAATGTAATCAACATTATGGCAGTCTGAAGAGGTCATCCCTCTTCTCCTGTTCTTTTAAGAGCACACAAGAGCATTTGACCCACAAAAAGACACAAAAGGAAGAGCACTTACTGAAGGCCAGCCAGGTTTGCCTCAGGTGGAGATAAACACGAAGATCTGTCTGGAATCCAAGCTCCCTCAAAGACACATCAGAGCCAGACCGTCCTTTGAGCTGGGCATACTCCATGTAACAGTGGAAGATTCCTGTAAGAGGAAAGCAGCTGTCAGACTGATGGAAGGGCAGGAAATATTACCACTAACAAAATTCAGCTGGGCAGTAGAAAGCAAGCTCTGCTACTCGTCACAAGGAGAAAAGCCATTTCAACAACAAAGGTCCTCACGCTATACATGGAGGGACAAACATGACAATGGACATGTCAGGAATGGACAATTTAACACCCCAGTGAGGACTATACCAGTCCCAAAGAAGGTAAAGAAAAGGGAAGGGAAGAATCCAAACCAAATGTGTCCAGATGCCAATTCTAGTTTTGGGAGTGGGTTGCTGTTACAAAATAAGGTATAGAGAGTTGCACCAACATTTATAAGAAAACTGCCACCTGAAATATTCCTAGAGTTGTTTGGGCCACATTTCTATTAAATTGGAGGGAGCAACAAAGGAGTCCAGGGTCCATAAAAATTGCACTGGGGACCATAGGTAGCCAACAAGTGACACTTTGCCCAGTCCTGGGCTAGATCCTTAGTGAACGAACAAGGGCTTCACTCTCATCCACCTGCCAGACTCCTGCTTTAGCCAAACTCACCATATCCAAGCACCAGGATCACCAGCACGATCATCACCCAAACCATGATCCCTGCCAGGAACCGGAGCAGGACAATAAAGATAAGGCTGACCACCATGGAGATTACCAGACCACTGCAAAGACAAGATAACCATAGAGGAGTTCCTGAGTTGCTCCTCCACAAATGGAAAGCAACAGAGCTGTAAAAGTTATTTCTTGGACTACACCCCCCGCCCCCAAAAAACCCAGCTAGCCTAGTCACTGGTTGGATGATTTATCTTCTAATTGAAAAAAAGGCCTCTCAAAACAGCCCAGGAGGATATGGTGAAATTGCCCCACACCTAGAAGATGGGGGTGTTTTTAGTTTTTAAAATTTACCAGGATGCCTTTGGGTGCCTCAGAAATGGTCTTGAGGTGTATATATAGCCCACAGAGTGCACTTTGCCATCCTCTGCCCTAGAGACATGCCATGGGGGGTTGGGGAGAGGAGGAAAGTGGCTGCTTCAATATTATATATTTTCTTTATATATATCATGCTGCCTGTCATGCAAAATTTCCCTTCCTTTCACATACTATCTTGATCATTATTATATTACTTTATTTTATTTTATTTTTTTATTTATTTTATTTTATTTTTATCCCCCCTTTCTCCCAAAGTGGGACCCAAGGCGGCTAACAACATATTTAAAACACATTAAAACAACAATTAAAATACATATATATCTGGTTGTCATTTATCTATCTTCTGCACCCACTTGCACAGTTTCCATGTCACCTCACAAATATTTTAACTGTCTGGGGTAACAGCACGGAATATGAAGAACAGTGCAAAGTATGTGAAGGAAATGGACATCAGTACATATTGCAAAAACTGGGCAGAGGGGCAGAAGGGGCTATGAACTGTTAAGCAACAGGGGACTTGATAGGCAATATAAAACTAAAATGCTAACAGAGTCAAAAATGTTAGGAGAATGCTATTAAAGGATCAGGGGAATAGTTTGAAACCTATGATGACTTAGGGCCTCGGCAGACGGCTTAAAAAGCTGTCCTCGGCGCAGGGAAGGGGAGGGGGAGCCGCACGCTCGGCGCCACTTCCCCCTCCCGAGGTCGTCCTCGGAGCCACCGGCCCTCCGCACAGCCGGCACTCCGAGGACAACCTCCCGCCACAGCGTCCGGACATGCTGCGGCGGAAAGGGTCGCCAAATGTGCGCCGCAAGCTTTTGTGATGCACTTTCGGTGACATATGGAAGGAGTGCTGATTTAGCGCTCTTTTCCAGGGGCGCTGACAGTGCGCTGCGGGATTGAGGCATGGGGATGCCTCGGCCCCGCGGTGCAGCTTCCCAGGGCGGCCCATGGCCGCCCGTCTGCTGAGGGGGTTAGATAAGTAACTTTAATACCTTCCCAAAGAAAGAGTGGGAAATTCATAGTTTGTTTATGTATCTATTCACTATAGTAATAAGGTGTCTGTCTCCAGCACCAGAACAGTGAAATCTAGACAACTGAAAATTGATACCGACATTAAGGAGCCCTTCAGCATCTGCACCTCAAGGTTTTTCTTACATTCAGTTAATCCACATTTCTGCACTACACTCTTATAGTGCTGCTATTCCACTTTTACTGCCCTGTCTGCCTCCTGTGGCCTTCTGAGTTTTATATTTCAGTGAGGTCTAAGAGTTCTCTGGCTGAGAATTCTAAATGCCCCTCCTTAAACTGCAAATCCCAGAATGCAACAGGAGGCAACCAGAGCAGTAAATGTGGAACAGCAGCACTATAAGAGCATAGTGCGGAAATATGGAATTTTAGTTATTTTTCTGCAGCCTGCAGTACCACCTTCAGTCACTAGGTGGCATATTCCCCCAACATTTCTTAAGCAGCAGAGAGGATGCTGCAGTCCTGCCTCCAATAGAAAATTCTCCAAAGGGCTTCTACAAGCTTCACTGGTAATTCCTTCCGCAAGACTCCAGGATTCTTTCAAGAATTTATTTTAAAAAGAGGAAGAAAATGAAAATATTCTGCTACATGGTGAGACTGGAAAGTGAGATGAAGGAAAGGCTGGATAAGCACCAGGATTGAGAGAAAGGAAGATCCATTTTTTAAAAAGATGGTGGAAAAAAAGGAAGAGAGGGGAGGAAAAACACCAGTGTGAGGAAAGTAAGGAGTTTCTAGCTCTTGCAAAGCTGGTTTCCTTAGTAAATGTTTCATAAGACATTACAGTATATAGTGACAATGATAATTAGATAAATGATTGAAATCAACTGAAGGAAGACTGACTGCAAATCTCTAGTTTAAAGTATTGTTTAATGATGGAAGAAGGTGCTACCTGTACCTTAGACACTTTTGTGACATACGTAGCTACTATTTGCACTGGGAAAATATAGCAGAGGGCATGAATTCTCATGATGCTGGAATATCAGATAGCCACGCATAACTTGCAACACTGTGAAGGAGAGTCTATGAAGCTCTTGTACAACAGCTAACACTGATGCAAATTGCACATTTTAGCAGGAGAGAGTAAGACTAGCCCAAGGCCAAACCAGATAAAACATACCAATTCTGGCTTTCTTAAGATGCATCTGAGACCCCACATTAATTTTCACAGAAACAGATATTCAGTAAAGCATCTTTTCCACACTGTCAGCTTGGGACAAGGGCTAAGCATGTCCTCATTGCCATGCTTTGGCTCTCCAGGCATTTTCACTTTCTTGTGGTTCAAGAGCTTCCTACATGCCTCCTCTACTCAAAGTTGAGCAAACTGTACATGTGTGAGGCTCCTGGATACCAAGAAAGAGGGTAAAGACTATCTCATCCATACATCCCTGTATGCTGGAAGAATAGCACCTGTTCTGTTATGCTCTTTTTCCTTGCACCTGTTCTGTCCAGGCACTGATTTCAGTCTACACATTAGCTGGGATATTCTGTTCACTGCTTACATTATTATCCAGTACCAAGAAACGGTGTAATCTTCAAAGATCTTCATTGCCACTTGTCTTGCCTCAAGAATCACATTTGCTTTTCTGGAATTAAATGAAGCAATGAATTAGAAACAAAGGAAGGGTGAAAAGGGATTATCAATTCAACCTGACACAGTTGCCCTGTGTGTGTGATGGAGGTTTTTGGTATAGAAGCATGCCATTCCAACCATTTTCTGCAGCTTAGGTTGTGAAAATGTTGATGCAGGCTGCATATACACTTGGTCACTATTTGTTGCTGAACTGCAGACCAGGAGAAAACAACTCCTTTCCTACACCAGCCATTCTCAATTCTTCTCTTACCTGCTTTGCCCTGCTCCTTTTGAGCCATCACTGTTATCTAGACTTTTAAAAAATATAAATTGCAGAATAATATATTTTTAATTTGTTTTATGCTAGCCTAAACCCTGGAATTGGCCTAAGAGTATACAATACTAATTTAGTCAATTATCTTATAGAATCAGAGTTGGAAGAGACCACAAGGGCCATCCACTCCAACTCCCTGCCATGCAGGAAGTCAAACTCAATCTTAATACTTGTACATATGGCCCTCCACATCCATGGATTCCTCATCCACAGATTCAACCATCCAGTTTGAAAATATTTTTTAAAATATAAAAATTCCAAAAAAAGCAAAGCTTGATTTCACCTTTTTATATAAGAGACACCATTTTACTATGCCATTGTATTTAATGGGACTTTGCATCTATGGATTTTGGTATCCAGGGAGGGGGGTCCCGGAACTGAACCCCAATGGATACCAAGGGCTCACTGTATTTATGACAATTATTGGGGAGGTTTCATTTTTATTCTCTGCGCCTTGATTTAAGACATATCCTTGACCTTGGCAGATAGGTTTATCTGTCATTCTATATTGGATTGCTCAAATCTGGAGCGCTAAAAAAAATCTGCTTTAGGCTTTCATTTTTTAAAAAGGCTATTTCTATCCTTCATGGCGATGAAGGTAATATCGAAGATATGTAGGCCGGTCAAAAAAACCTTCAGAGCTTGGAGACCAATTTACAGTGTACCATGAAATGGTACATTCACATTATCATTATACAATCCTTTTTAAAAAAAAAAATTCAAAAAGGAAAAAAATGGCCTTTCAGTCCAACAGCCCAGTTTTTAAAAATCTAGGAGTCCTAGTGCAGATCCAAGACATCACTGCAAACAGCCCCCAAAAAGGGTAGAACAAGGGCAAAAAAGAATTATATTGTAATAACTCACACTTCTTTAGACCCATCCAGAAGAGCTGCTTACATGTTTTAGAAAAAATGTTAGGAATGTAATTAGTTTTACCAGCTCTCTGCAGCCCCATTCTCTAATTTCAACAATGGCCTTACTGCCTAGTAACCCTGCCATCAGTGACAAAATAACTAGGGCAAAAATACTTCACAAGCCCTGGGACAAGCAGTATAAACTATGCAATCAGAATAATCTGAGATACTTAAACAGACCAATGAAAATCTGGAAAATTCATTCTCCAGGCATAAATTGGCATCAATATTACGTTTCCATCCCATCTTATCTCCCAACAGCAACACAAATATATCTAGAACTCACTTGGCCCCTTCTACCAGATCTGTCACATTTCTTTTCTTCCCACGTCCATCATCAAAGGTGGTCTCATTTCCAACCATGATTACTCCTTTTTTAGCATTGACAGCAGGTAAACATCTGCGAGCCACTGCAGGTCAAAACACAAAAACAGAAATCAGAAACACACATATTTTCTCTTCTTTGTCTTCTGGTGAAGACTTCCTGTATGAGGCCAGGAGGCTGACAGCAATGCCACATTTCCCTTGTTCTTAAAACTGGATGGAAATTGAGGCAATGGAAGGAAGGAATTACAATTCTCCTGAGTGAAAAGAAAAGTAAATATTTTGCAAGTCACTTGGAGTCTTAATTTTGGGAAAGGTGAGATATAAATGCAATAATAATTATCTATAATTATTATTGATAATTGTATTTATTTATATACCACCTTTTCCCCAAAACTAGGACTAATTATTTCCCTGAAATGAGGATTATGATGACTGAAGATGAGATGAGGATGATTACTACTACTGGGAGGTTCTAGATGTTGTAATCCAAAAGGGTAACTTTTCCACTTTATGGTTAGTTTTTCCATCTGAGAGCTGAGGAAGAGAAGTATTACCAGGATATATCTTGACAATAAGTGCTGGAAAGTACAGAGGAGGAGATTAAAAAGGAAGAAGTGGGTTGTCATTGTTGTTGTTATTAAATGACCTTGAGTCAGTGTTGACCCATAGTGACCCTGTGATTTAAGACATCTCCAAGACTCCCTGTCCTCTACCACTCTGCTCAGTTCCTGTAAATTCATACCTATAACCTCTTTAACAGGGTTCATCCATCTAGCATGTGGCCTTCCTCTCTTTCTACCTCCCTTTACCTTTCCTAGCATTCTTGTTTTCTCCAATGAATTGTCCCTTCTCATGATGTGTCCAAAGTACGACAGCCTCAATTTTGTCATCTGTGCTTTCAGGGAAATCTCTGGCTTGATCTGTTCTAGGACCCACTTACTTGTCTTTTTGGCCATCCAAAAAGCATTCTTCTCTAGCACCACATCTCAATTTTCTTTCTGTCTGCTTTCTTTACTGTCCAGCTCTCACATCCATACATGGTGATAGGGAACACAATGGCTTGTGTGATTCTAACTTTTGTGCTGATTTGTATATCTTTGCTTTTATAATCTTTTCTACTTCTTTCATAGCCACCCTCCCCCTTCTTAAGTCTTCTTCTGATCTCTTGACTGCAGTCCCCGCTCTGTTCAATGTTTGATCCTAGATATGAGAACTCTTTTATTATTTCTATTTCCTCATTGTCTAGGCTGAATTTGTGTAGATTCTCTGTGGTCGTTATTTTTGTTTTCTTTATGTTCAGTAATAAGCCTGCCTTTGCACTTTCTTCCTTGATTTTCCTTAGTAGTTGCTATAGGTCTGTGATGTTTTCTGCTAGTAGTATGGTGTCATCTGCATATCTTAGATTTTTGATGTTCCTTCCTCTTATTTTCACTCCTCCTTCTTCTGTGTCCAAGCCTGATTTTCTTATAATATGTTTTGCATACAAGTTGAACAGGTAGGGTGAAAGGATGCAGCCTTGTCTGACCCCTTTGCCAAGTCGGAACCAGTCGGTTACTCCATGTTCTGTTCTAAAATTAGCCCCTTGTCCTAAGCACAGATTCCTCATCAGGACTATTAGATGTGTTGGCACTCCCATGTCTTTAAGGACGTTCCATAACCTTTCATTATCTATGCAGTCAAAGGCTTTGCTGAAGAAGTGGGTAGCACACATCAATCACTCTCAGCCACTTGTAACCTAGACTGTGAACATAATTTGCAAGTAAAGCACACTTTCTAATTATAGACAGGTTTTCAGGGTTTCTTATCTGCATTTCAAATATGTTCTTAGAAGATGGCTTAGCAATATTATTATCTCCAATGTTAATTTTAAGGAGCCCTGGTGGTGCAGTGGTTAAATGCCATTAGTGCAGCCACAAGGTTGTAAGTTTGATCCTAGAGAAGGGCTCCAAGGTTGACTTAGCCTTCCATCCTTTCGTAGGTCAGTGAAATGAGTACCCAGCTTGTTGGGGGTAATTGGCTTACACACTGTAAACTGCTTAGGGAGTGGTAGTTCACTGATAAATGGTATAGAAATGTACTTGCTATTGCTATTGTTATTGCTATTTGCATCCATGCTTGTTGTTAACTGCCTCGAGTCAAGCCCAAGATGGATGGACTGGTTCCTCAGCAGTTTATCTTTTTCTAACAGTCCTGAATCTCATGTTCCTATGCTCCCCATGGAACAGGAGACCAAATTAACCTCATCCATTATCAGAAATCCAACTAGATTCTAGAATTTAGAGGTGATGCATTCAGCAGTTGAGAGTACCATCATTTGGTTTAGATGATCTTGGAAAAGAGCAGCAGTGACTTTCACATTTGGGAAAGTCTCAAGTGTACCTAGGGAAAGTGGGATCCATCCATGGGATCCATCCTTGTTCCTCCTAGTAAGTGAAACAAAGCCAGGAGAACCTGAGATCATTGCATTCTAAATGTTGTTGCCTATTTTGAACCTTTAAAAATTGAAGGTTGTGAAGTTTGTATTAACTAAGTATAATCAACAAAGAGCAAGCTGCAATGAGCAAGAGGCCATGGAATCAAGTTCTCTAAATTTTTTTTAAAAAAAAGAATATTCATGCCTGCTTGCATTTTTGGAAGGTCTGTCACAAAAAAGCAGGTAAACAGGATGCAAGGAAACGACTGGGCTAAAATGATCAACAACAATTCTGTGAGTAAAACTGCCTACCAAACACAGTATAAGAAAAAAAGTTTTCTGCAAAGCCACCACTGTGGAAGTCTCTGTGTGGAAAGACACAGATTACTTCTCACTCTCAAAGTGTCTAGCATCTGCTACAGTTGGTTGGTTGCATTAAAACTGTTGAGCTGCTCGAGAAACCAACTCCAAATCCCTCAGCTTCCCCTAACCCAGGCAAACTCACAGGGCTTGCTCGGAGTCAGCATGGCTGGACAGTCGCCATCTTTCAAAACTTCAGGTGGACTCTGGAACAAAGAGAGAGAAGGGAACAGTGATTCATTCCTTGCCAGAGGAGGAAGTTCTGCATATCCCCTCCCAGGAAGAACAAATCCAAAAGGAGAATAAGGGTCCAAGTTTTATAGGTGGACTAGTTCCCAGTCATTACCTGTATACACAGCTCACTCACCTTTCTCAGATCTTTAAATCCTGGGACACAAAACTGCTGATAATATTTAAGGTCCCCAGTAGCTGTAATGTCAGTTGTGTAGGCTTGCAGGTAGGTGAGATACCGCTCTGGACAGCTGCTTACACAGATCTGGAAAGAGTCCCAAGAAACATAACAATTCAGAGTGTAAATGTATACAACAGGGCTATCAACACAGAGGTGAATTCACAGCTATGATGAATCTTATGAACATTTAGTGAATAAGCAGTTCAGAGCCTGTGAGAAGGTCTTTTTGGATTCCAACTGCTAGAAACATCCCATCCTGGCTGGGGAGTTTTGGAAGTTGTCGCACAAAAAGTAACTTTTCTAAGCATAATATTTTTTAGAGTTTTTTTTAACTCCATTAAAACATCCTAGGGAATTACACTGCTTTTATACTTACTATATGAGCCCAATCCATTGCAGTCTTTTCCTCTTGCCACCCAGCATGCCTCTCATACACTCCTGTCCTAGCTATCTACTTTTTGTTGTACTTGATATTGGAGGAACTGCTCTTGTCCTCCTCTAAGCATCCATGGACTAAATGCTAAAGGAAGAACAAGAATAGAACAATATGGACTCTCTGAATTCAGGGAGGAGGGGGTTAGTTGAAATAATCCATCTGATAGGTTAATAAATTTCAGTTGACACTGAAGCCACCTCCATTCATTTAGGCAAGTTTTCATTTGTTTCTGGAGAGATTTTGTAGCACTTTTGAAACTGACTGAAAGAAAGAAATTGGCAGCATGAGCTTTTGTAGAAGTAGACTAAAGTCTACGAAAGCTCATGCCACCAATTTCTTTCAGTTAGTCTCAAAGATGCTAAACAATCTCTCTATATACTGATTGGACAGATTAACATGGCTATGTCTTTGGATTTTCATTTGGTTTTTTTGCTTAGAATCACTAAGACACGTACAAACATTTGGTTATACAGGTTGAGTTTCTCTTATCCAAAATGTTTGGGACTGGGAGTTTCAGATTTTGGATATTTTTGGATTTTAGAGTATTTGCCAGCCACCTGCTTCTGCTTGTGAATGAATAACCAGGATCACTACTGTCACTGCCTCAAAGGCAGAAGCAGGTGGCTGGAGGACTCCCCACAGATCTCCTGTACTTATTTATATGCTTATTTATCCTGTATTTATAAAATAAAACTGTGCAGTACGGTCAAACCTTGATACCCACAGATTCCTCATCTAGAGATTCAACCATCTACGGCTGGAAAATATTTTTTAAAAATAATAAATTCCAAGAAGCAAAAATTTGATTTTGCCATTTTATATAAGGACACCATTTTACTATGCCATAATATTTAATGGGACTGGAGCATCCATGGATTTTGGCATCCATGGGGAGTCTCAGCAGATACCAAGAGCCCAATGTATTTGCAGATCACGAATTACTCATATCAAAAATAAGAGTAAGACTCCAAGAAGAAAACAAAACTAGTAATTATACCAAAATATGATCTAAATAATATCTCAACAGAATTT
>CM034703.1:136528481-136540979 GCA_020142125.1 Phrynosoma platyrhinos | reverse complement strand
CTGCTGGTGAGTAACGTGGTTTATCTGTGTGGGAGTTACAGATTTGTAGTATGGTTTCAAAATTGGTTTGGGCAATCAGCATGGCAAAATGGTTTTACACGTTGAATCTCCTTCAGCCGAAATGCTTTAGGACCAGAAATGTTTTGGATTTTGGAATATTTGCATATACATAATATCTTGGAGATGGGACCTAAGTTTAACCACAACAACAGTATATGTTTGGATACACCTTATACCATAGCCTGAAGTATTTTATACACAACATTTTTAATAACTTTGTGCATGAAACAAAGTTTGCATACATTGAAGTATCAGAGAAAATATCTCAGCCACCCTTATGAAGAATTTTGGATTTTGGATAACGGATACTCAGCCTGTATTATTCATGAGACACAGATGTGACAGACCTTAAATTTTGAGTCCAGGTTTCTTTTCCTCATATTGTTTTAATTATACACTTTTGCATTGTAAAACAAGGATGTGTGCAATATTCTCTCTTTGAAGTTATGTTTTAAAATTGTAATTTCTTTTCTTTTATTTGTGTATGAGGGTGTCTTCTAAATTCTACTTTGATTCATGAAAAATAAAATAGTGATAGTCACATCAAGGTACATCACATCCAAGTGTATATACCTATATTTTATATATAGTGCCAGGAGTCTGTCCAGATGGTGCAATTTGAAATTAGTAATTCAGAATTTTTTGGTAATTTAGGTCAGGAATTGGAAATTATACTTACAGTATGTATGCTTACCTATCAGATATGCTTAATGACATATTCATTAACCTTCTGGCCTCCAGCTATGAATACTCAGGGGTAGCTACACATGTTGTTATGCATATTTGAAGGGATGTCATATTGAGGAGGGAACAAACTTGTTTTCTACTGCTCCAGAGACTAGGACCCGAAACAATGGATGCAAGCTGCAAGAAAAGAGATTCCACCTCAACATTAGGAGGAACTTCCTGACAGTAAGGGCGGTTCGACAGTGGAACACACTCCCTCGGAGAGTAGTGGAGTCTCCTTCCTTGGAGGTCTTTAAGCAGAGGCTGGATGGCCATCTGTCAGGAATGCTTTGATTGGGAGTTCCTGCATGGCAGGGGGTTGGATTGGATGGCCCTTGTGGCCTCTTCCAACTCTATGATTCTATGATTCTATGTGCTTGCATGCCTAATAATGGTACTTTTGCTTTGGAGGAAAAGCAATGTGGCAATCTTTTTTTCTTTACTTTTTCCTATATAGGTAGATAGGTAGATAGGTAGCTATATAGATATGTGGATAGGTAGGTAGGTAGATGGATAGATGGTCCTACTGTGCATCACAGCAAAGGACTAGAGCCATGTTGCCTGCTAGAGGTAGACTGTGGGCAGCTATCTCTACCTGCTTTCTTGCCCTCCATGGATGGTGCAGCTTGGAGGACTGGTCATTGGAGGAGCAGTCCACAGCCACCTCATCCTCTCTCTTGCTGACCTCCAGCCTTTCCCTTGAATGGCCTAGTGGTGATGGGGCAAGTGTATCCATCTACCTCAATCCCTTTCCATATCCTCCAGCTATAGAAGTGGACTGAGTAGGCAAAAGAGGTGGCTACTCCTCCAAGAGGTAGCTGCCCGTGGTTCACCCACAACAGTGCACCAGGGACAGAGCGAGAGAAGGAACAGGCCACCAATTCTTTCCACTCCTTCCCTCAGTCCATTTGGCTGAACCCATAAAGCTCCATTTTCTGGTTCTGTTGCCCAGGTGGGGCATTGCAGTGGGAGAAGACCTTGGGGGGAATTGGAAGGAGCAGCAACTACCACTCAGCTGACCAGAGAGAAAGAGAGACTCTGAATAATCACAGAGAGGCAGCAGCTGTTAGTATAAAAGCAGATGCTGCCTTCTTGTAATTTCTCCCTCTCCCTCTCTGGGTGGTACATGAGATGGCACTGATTTCCCTGTGCAGGATCTTCACAGCTGTGCTGTCCAGAGGGAGAAGTCAAGAGAGCAAATGAAGAGAGCAGGTGGCTGTTTTTTCCCTAACTCAGATGCTCCAGTGCCCCAAGGAGAGTGAGAATCAGCTGGTTCATGCCCAGGCTCTAGGGCATGGTTGCCTCTTACTTGCACTTTTCACTGCATAACCCAGAGGGTAAGAGGAAGGGCGAGCCAGAGGAAGCAGAGGCTCCTTCTTGGAGGAGTACTTGCTGCCTCCATGCAGTTAGAATTACAGAATCATAGAGTTGGAAGAGACCCCCAAGGGCTATCCAGTCCAACCCCATTCTGCCATGCAGGAACTCACAGTCCAAGCACTCCCAACAGATGGCCACCCAGCCTCTGTGTAAAAACCTAGTCTCTGGAGGTCCTAGTCTCTGGAGCAGCAAAAAACAAGCTTGCTCCATCCTCAGTATAACATCTCTTCAAATCGTTAAACAGGGCTATCATATCACTCCTTAACCGTCTCTTTTCCATACCCAGCTCCTAAAGGCTCCATTCACACTACAAAAATAATCCGGGATGAATCCAAGTTATTTCCTTGGTTTTCACACTTGCCCCGAATGCACTTGGGGGGAGGGCTACCAAAAAAGCCATTTAACTCAGGATATTTGATACCAGGTCCTTCCCCACCCCCCAGTTTTCATGAAAGATCTCCATCAATCCATATCTTCGGCAGTGTGAATATGCTTCTGAATCCATTCAGATTGCTCAGTATCATTCAAGGGAATGGAGGCAGCTCCATTTTATCCCAAACAATAGCATATGTGAATAATAATACAAGGGTTAACATAACTTGGAGAGATTCGTGAAGCCAAAACGTAATGGGAACAACGACCTGATATGCATCAGTGTGACAATCTGCATCACCTTGGGACAGAAAACTGAGTGTGAATGCTCCCTAAGTCGCTCCTCATAGGGCTTGGTGGTTTCCAGACCCAGTTACTCAGTTTTCCTTCTCTTAGCTTGGACTAGGAATTGGTGCTGCTCCCTCTTAATTGCTTGCCTGCTCTCTTCCTCCAGAGAGAGGGTTGCTGTATTCCAGTTTCTCATATCCAGGCATCTGATTTATATATTATGCAACATTATAATTATAAATCTTACTAATTTTCATTCTGATCATGCAAATTCAGTACATTAATCATTTCAACCTCAGTACCAGTACCAAGCTAGGAGCCCTTTTTTGCTTCATTTTGTCCTCCCCCTCAAGTTGGTGTGAAGAGAGGGAGGTTTCCAAGGAGCCCAAGAAAATAAGAGGAATCCCTCTACTCTCTTGACTGAGGCTGTTTGCAAGCAAAGTTCCATCATGCTGCCTAACCTGAGTCTCAAACCACCAACACAATCACCACACAATGCAAGGCTATCTCGGCTTTCCTCTTTTCCTTTCTCACCTTCTGGGACTGTCAGGGAAAGTGCGAGGGAATGGAAGAATAAAATGGCAATGCTAGCCCTGTGCAGGAGCAACTGGAGCTTGCAGGGCGGGATGAGGCTCTTACCAGCGCCAGATTTCTTGCGCAGTTTCCTGCTTCATTGCCACAGCTACATTTTAACCTACCCATTCATCTGTGATAAAGGAGAAATCTGAGATCTGGCTGAGCCAACTGGAATATTTTTAGTTCCTTCAATCCAGGGTATTCCAGGTTTTCCGCAGCAAATGGCAACCTTATCCAGAGAGCCACTTGCCCGGTTGTGCATCCCATCTCTCTATCAGATGCTACAGCAGAGTGAGCAAATGAGCAAAAGCTGGGCTAGGCCTTGAAATGCTTCTTCACTGTATTGGGTAATTTCAGCATAATATGAAGTCGTAGGCTTTCATGGCTGGCATCCATAGTTTTTTTGTGGGTTTTTTGGGCTGTGTGGCCATGTTCTAGAAGAGTCTCTTTCTGATGTTTCGCCACCATGTTCTAGAAACTCTTCTAGAACATGGCCACATGGCCTGAAAAACCCACAAAAAACTTCAGCATAATAGTTAGTATCGGGAAGGAACAGCTACTCTTCTTCCTGGTGATGAGAGCAAAGGAAAGCTGGTGCCCTCTGGCCCAGACCCTGTTCTGTCTTTCAGGTTAATGCCAATGGAAGTGTCCTACTGAGTGAGATTGTGGGCTCCATCAAGCTGAAAGTCTTCCTCTCAGGCATGCCAGAGTTGCGCTTGGGACTCAACGACAGGGTGCTCTTTGAACTCACAGGACGTAAGTAAATCAGAGAGACCTAAGGGAAGAGTTTTGTATTTTGAAACTAGGGGCTTTCACGTCTCCCTTTCCTCTTCTCCCATTGGAGAAGGCCTATGTGATGTTCCTCATTCATACCCTGTGATTACCATCTTCATTTCTTTTCTTCATCAAGAGTAACAATTGAACTCTTACAGTGTTGGCTGTGGGCAGCTGGGCCTTGTGTATTTCTCCATAGTAGTTTGATGCCACTAAGGCCTTTTCTCAAGTCTAAACTCCTCCCCTAGTATGAACACAAGAATACTGAATTAAGTTTATGACCCTTTATTTTATATCCTTATAGTACTGGTAGTAAGCCAGTGTGCTGTAGTGGTTCAAGCATCAGACTAGGAGTCTGGGAGACCAGGGTTCAAATCCTCACTTAGCCTTGAAAACCTGGTATATGAGCTCAGGCAAGTCACGTTTTCTCAGAATGTGAAGGGAAGGAAATGGCAAACCACCTCTGGACAAGTCTTGCCAAAAAATAACCAAAAACCCTCTAATATGTTTGCCTTGCAATCACCATAACTCAGAAGTGACTTGAACGCATACAACAGAAACAACAAACATCCAATGTTAATGATAGAAGACAAATGATATTTTATTATAGTACAAACATAAGATACTGTTAAAGAAATAGGATTCTCTTTTACTCTCCGGTACAGATATTTAGTTGCAGTGTGTAATAGCAAAATAGGATTCGCTTTGTTACATGATTTATTACTAGATAATTCTAGCTTATAAACTATCTAGGAAGGTAGAAAAAAAATTAAACAGTGGCTTGTTTGTGGTTGAAACAGAGCAGGACAACCTGCCAAGCATTCCCTAACTCCTGTGAGAGTTCTTGCCTCCATTGCTTCCACAAGACACTTTTTCCCCATTGTATTTGCACAGTTTTTGCAAAAGCGACTCTAGTGTCTTCTCTGTTTGTGAAGCAGTGCAAGTAAAAAAAGGGCAGACTGATTGCTTGCATCCAGTTTTTCTACTTTTCATTATCCTTGCAGCATGGCATGGCAGTTCCTGCAGTTTTAAATTTCACCTGTTTAGAGAAATGCACAGAAATTTGTCTTGCAGACGTGCAAATTCTCTCCGAGACAGGCAGAAAATCTGGTCACCATCTTGTGGCAAAGAGAGGTTCTTTCTTTCTTTCTTTCTGAACATTCTCATTTAGCATATAAGGATTATGCCATTCACTCCTGTATTCCTTGTTGTTATGTGCCCAAGTTAACTACAACTTATGTTGACTCTCACGTAGGGTTTTCATGGTAAGATTTATTCCAAAGAGGTTAGGCATTGCCTTCCTTTGAGGCAGAGAGTGTGACTTCCCAAGTTCTCTCCAAGAGTTTCCATGACTGAGCAAGGAGTGAAATCTCCCAAGGGTCCTAGTCCAACACACAAACCATCACACCATATTAGCTCCCCTATATTCCTAGTCAACACAAAACTTTCCAGTATGCTTCTGACTCCTTTTTTCTCTATTATCTTGATCTAACTCCTTCTCAGCTGGCTCACATCACTACATCACCCTCAACTCTTCCTCCCCCATCTCCTCTCAGCCTTTCACTTCCAGTCTCTTTAAACCTCTCTAGAACGCCTATTCTTCCTTACCATATTAATAGAGGTTACTGTTATTTAAATTGCATGTTGCATCATGTCGTAGAGCCATAAAAAGTGCCAAGAAAGTGATAGTGGTTGTGTCATCTGTCAGCAAAAGCTTCATCTCACTGCTCCGTATCTTTCTTCCAGGTGGAAAAAATAAATCGGTGGAGCTGGAGGATGTCAAGTTCCACCAGTGTGTGAGGCTGTCACGTTTTGACAACGACCGCACCATTTCCTTCATTCCCCCTGATGGAGACTTTGAACTCATGTCGTATCGACTTAACACCCAGGTAGGTCTTGGAGTCTACCCCAGAGGAAGGTTTTACAAGGGGGATTGCACCTGCATTCCTCCTCCTCTGATGTAGGCAGAATGTATCTCCAGTGCTTATGGATTCAGAGTGGCTACTCGGTTCCCCCAAACTAGATTTTTCCTAATGGTGCTTCTTTGCTCACCTGGGCCACTCACCCAGTTCATGTGGGCTAAATTTGTTGGGGAAGAGAGAATCTCTTGTAGGAAGGACAGTGTGAAATACATCCTGTTAAAGACCTTGTTTCCTATTCCAGAAGCCACGTGAAATGTCCTCAGATTTTGAATCACAGCTGTGTTAGCGAGATGTTTCTATATGTTGATGTCTCTGGAAACCCATCATTTAGCACCATAGGGACAATATGAGGCTGACCAACTTGTGGCTTCATGCTACTTCTGGAATAAAACTCCCATCATCCCTCATCATTGGTTATATCGGCTAAGGCCGATGGGAGTTGCAACCCAACATCTGGATGACCACATATTCCCTATCACTATTTTGTACACTGTTGCACTGTCAATTTGTACACTTCCAGATCTTCTGAAAGCATGTTTCCCTTCCTCTGATGTTTTTCCTGCCATGAAGGTGAATAGAACCCAACACTGTTTAGTATTAAAAGTTAGATAAAGTTGTGGTAAAATACCTCTCCTCCTATGTGATGTGATCCTGTCTGCTATTCATTTGACTTTTGTTTGTGTAATGAGAAAAGTACCCATGTTGTGATACACAAAGGCCAAAGCAGATCAACACTGATTAACTTGGGAACTGACAAATGCCTATAGAAATTAGGTGTTCTTCAGTTTTCATTACACCAGTGTCTTTCTGGGCACAATTTAAAGCACTGGTTATGACTTTTAATGCCCTTTCTGGCTCAAATCCAGACTATCTGGCTGACTATGGTCCAAAACATACTGCAGAACTAATCCAGTTTGAGACTGCTGTAATTGCCATGGCTCAATGCTAGGGAATTCTGGGAAATGTAGTTTTATGAGACATTTAGCTCTCTCTGTCAGAGAGCTCTGGTGCCACAATAAACTACAGTTCCCAGGATTCCTGAGCACTGAACCAGGGCAGTTCAAGCGGTCTCAAACTGGATTATTTCAGCAGTGTGTTTTGGACCTATATTTCCCTGTATGAGTCTGCTTGGGCCCTGAAATCCTTGGGAGAGGACCTTCTTTTATCCCTCCACCATCACAGACACAGCTGGTGGGGACACAAGATAGGGCCTTCTTGGTGGCTGCCCCTATATTTTGGAAGTCTTTTCTAAGGGAGACCAGAATGGCGCCCTTCTTGCTGTCCTTTTGTTGGCAGAAAAAAATATCCTGTTTATTCTAACAGGCTTTTAAAACAGAACTTTTTTTAAAGAACAAGCTATGAGTGCTATGCTGTTTTAAATTGTTTCAAACTATTTCAAATGTTTTTTTATCTTTTTACGTGTATGTTTATAAATTGTTTTTAATACTGTGAATAATGTTATTTCATGTTAATGTTTACTTTTTTATTTAAAATTTTTTTAGTTAAAATAACACACCATATAATACATCGTCATTGTTACAATTCAACAATATACAATTATCCATTGTCAAAAGAAGGAGTAAAAAAGAAAACTACATATAGCTTTATATATAACATTAGTAATCGCATATAAGTATCTTATATTCCTTTAAAACTCATTATCTTTCTTCATTTTGTTTTGATTCCTTATTTTACATTATGTTTCTTACAAATCTGTTACCACTATCATCACTTAGTATCTTATCCTCTACCATTCTTCCCTTCGATATATCTTCATTCCAAACCTACACTTCTTCCTCCATTTCTCTATTTCTCCTACATACATTCTTCCTAATGCCTTCTACTACTTTCTACCTTCTGCTACATCTCTCTATCAACCAACTCCAATACCTTCATTCTACTCAGTCTTCCTTTTTACCTCTTCTTTCTCTATCCTCTCCTCTTACCTTCTATATCACTTTCTCCCACTTTCTTCACATTCTTCTCTTTCTCACTCATTCTACCTTCCTTCCCATCAAATAACAGTTTATTATTTAATTTTATTGACTTTCTATTACTGTATTTTCTCTTTTGAAACTTGTCCTTATTTCATACTAGCTTGCAGCAGATCAGCAAAGATTTCTGACTACTTTAAACAGCAGCAATTCTCCTGTTCCACTAATTTATACAGTTGACGTAAAAGGTTGGGGATAAACCAAAATGAGTTTTCTTCCCTGTGGAAAGAAAGTGAGCATCATTCAGTGTTGGTCCTCAGATGAATTCTTGGACTCAGAATTACTTAATTCTAATTGTATTTTTCCTCCCGTCAGGCTCTAGTTGGTGGCATTTGGAGGTTTTAGTGAAGAACAAAGTAAATCTTGAAAGCCTAACATCTGCTTACTTTTTCTCTATATTTCCAGAGGCTCTTCTTTTCTATGGGAAGCAAAAACTGGGGAGCACCCAATAAAATCCACAGAAGAAACTAGAGATGTGTCGTAAGGTGCTCAATTGATGGATGTTTACTGTTCCACAAACAATGTGAGAGTTTCATCTCCAGAAATTTCTAAGGTTTGATTTCAAATAACACCTGAAGAAGGCCACAGAAGTACATATGGACCAAAACACATTGGGCTTTTTCTTTTAACTAATAAAATATCCATCAGTTGAGCACCTTGAAATGTGTCTCTGGTTTCCCTTGAACAACACTATCATTTTAAAAATTCTCTCTTTTTCTTCTTCTTTTCTTTGCATCAAGGTGAAGCCTCTCATCTGGATAGAGTCTGTCATTGAGAAGTTCTCTCACAGTCGAGTGGAGATCATGGTTAAGGTGAATTGCTTTGAGAGATACCTCCATCTTACTGAGAGCTTCCACAACAAAGCAAAACAAAATGAAATGAATCAAACAGCCCCTAACAAAATGAGGACATCATTCTTGGCTATTTGTTTCTAAAGAGTTTTTTATACTCAAAGAATGTTCCAAATCTAGGGAGTTTATCACACGGGCGAAATCCAGTGCAGAAACGGGATTTAAAAGGTGGGGGAAACCCGCAAAAGCAGGCAGATTTTCACACACATTGCTCTTAAAATGGGGTTAACCCGAACTGAAAGTAGTCAGAAACTGCTTCTTTTTACTTTTGGGATTTTCCGAAAGTTTCTGCATGGGATTTCCCCCATGTGATATAACTAGTAGGAATGGGCAAAGTGCAGACAAGGAGATGCAGAAGTCCTCCAGGGTTTTTGGTAACCTTCCATACCCCTGCCAGAACCCCCCCCCCAAGTTCTCCCCAAAATATGGGGAGCAGAATTGCCCCAAATAATTTTTTTAAAATCCTGGAAGCCTTCAGGAATGGTGGATACCTTCAAAACATACCCATTAAAAAAAAACAGTCTGAAAGATTACTTCTAGGTTTCATTTTCTACCACTTCTTGGCTGGTTGTTCAAGAGGGCTTTGGGGATGTAGGGATGAAAAATGGGGCCTTGTGCCCTCCATAAATGCAAAATCTTTGATGTGGCACCTGAGTTGTGGAACACCCTCCTATTACTGATCCCATATAGGCGCCAACACTGGTGGTGCATTGAAACCAAATTAAAACAGCTTTTTACTAAAGCTTTTGAGCACTGCTTGATTTTATTCAGATCTGCCTGTGTGCATAGCTTTAAATTGTTATTAACTGTTTTAACTTATTACTGTATTTAATAGAACTTTAGATAATTTTCACTGTTTTAAATGGGTTTAATTGATTTTATTATATGCCACCGTGAGATCCTATGCTATAGGGCCACATATAATAATCAATGCATTTGTTTGGCGAGAAGTGAGTCTCTCCAACAAACAATAAGAGGATACTGTATTCATACTGTAATATATTTATATGGCATTTTATTTCCATTTATATATACTTTATTATACTTTTAAATTTTTGTAATTTGTGTCAAACGTTTAGTCTGTTCTACTTTTTAAGTTATTGTGATATGGCCTAAGGGCTAATCAATAAAAGATTGATTGATTGATTGATTGAATAAGAGGAAGAGAGAAAGTTCCTAGCTCTGGGCCACCTTAATCTTAAAGATCAAAAGTCTTGGGACTGTTTTAGCCTGCCATCTTTTGCAGCAGAGGACAGCAAAGAAATATGAATTTGTCACGAGTCAGTTTCCTCTCTTTCGCTAACGGTGCCTTCTTCTTCTTAAAAAGGCAAAGGGACAGTTCAAGAAGCAGTCAGTGGCGAATGGCGTGGAGATCTGTGTTCCTGTCCCAAGTGACGCTGACTCTCCCAAGTTCAAGACCAGCATTGGCAACGCAAAATACCTGCCTGAGAAGGATGTCGTCATCTGGAGCATCAAATCTTTCCCGGTGAGAGAGATACTTGCCTCTTCCTTCTCTCCATGGGCCCAATCCTCTGGTCCTTTTATCTCAATAGCACATTCTAGATAATGGAGGTTTTGCAGTGAAATGTGGAGATTTTATACCAAGACTCTTCAGCTGTGTTTGGGCAAGAGGACTTTCCATATAGGTGGCCTTAATATTTCTGAAAGTCTGCCTCTGGGAGAGGAGTTCAGAAATGGCTAATGAGTCCTTGCCCATTGGATTCCAATGGAGTTTGAAGAAGTAGTGAATGGGCTATGAAAATAGTAATAATAGGATTTATAATCATAGCTTGGAAACATTATTTTTGAGGACTGTAGCTACCAGAATCCACACGCACACACCCCCAACCAAGTGGGGAATCCTGCAAGCTGTGCTCTGAAATAGTATATTTTTCAAACTCTGGTCTCCCTGCAGAAGAACCTGCCTGCCGTCTGTCTCCATGTTATCTTTTCCTGTCAACAGTGACAGACACCAGCGCTGGCATTGGCCTCCCTAAACTAATGCCTTATCCTGTTTGGTATTTGTCTCTGCAGGGTGGCAAGGAGTACTTGATGCGAGCCCACTTTGGGCTGCCCAGTGTTGAGAATGAGGAGCTGGAGGGCCGGCCTCCCATCTCGGTCCGGTTTGAGATCCCCTACTTTACAGTCTCTGGGATTCAGGTGAGATGCATTAAACTACTAGAGCAGAACTGAGAATGGTGAAACTATGTGGGTCCCAGGGAAATGTGTGGGTGCATGTGCATTCACACTACTGTGCCCAACTTTTCTTCTCCTTTCTTTTTAATTTTTTTTAAAAAAGAGTTGAGTGCTATAATGCAGAAGTGCCATTTCATTGATCTTCTTGTGCACTACAGCTCTAAAGGGAAAAATTTAAAAAGCAAAGAAATGGAAACCTTTTTTGTTGTTGTTCCAATATGTCTTGCAATTAAAAAGAAACCATCTTGGGGATGGGAATAAAATGTTGCATCTGGTGCTGGGAATTGCCAAAAAAATAGTCCAGGACAACGAGAATGTAATTTGGATTTAATTTTTAAAAAACAAAACAAAACCCTGAGAACTATAGCAACAAATACCAGAACCTCTTGACACATTTGCCCTGTCTGGAGCACTAGGGATGGTGTCAACAGGTGCGGTAGTTCATGGTGTCACACACACACACACACATTGAACTCCTCCCATACTACACCAATACAGAATCCTTAGTAAAGTTTTTTTTTTGGTATTAATTTACACATAAATCATAATTCCCATATATCACTGAATCAAATGGTAATAGTTGTGACAACTGGCAAAATTAAAATTATTTTTAAAGTACAATATCACATGCACAGAATAAATGTGTTTACATATATGTAGTTTCCTGTGATTAAAAGTGAAAATTTGGTAAAATGTGATGTTTTTAAAGTAATTTTTTTAAATTAAAATTTTTAATAAAGAAATTAAAACATTAATTTTGAATTTTGAATTTTTTTTTAAAATCGGGCCTCTCCTTTCTCCTCCCACTGAGCCTCGCCCCACTCACCCCATCTCTTCAGCATTTTAAAGAGATACAGGCCAATGCCATAGCCTGTTTCTGCCAAAATACAGATGTTTGAGGATCAGTGGTGTCACACACCTTCTTAGAGACTCACCTGGTGTGGTCCACACTCCTGTACCCCGTACCCCGCTAGTGATGCTACTGGTCTGGAGGAGCCCACTGTTTTTTGGACTGTGGTTATCAAATAGGAGGACAGTCATCCCAAGGCTGGAGATGAAAGAGGAATCCATTGCATTTGTGGAATCGAAACTCCTTGCTCATATCATATCAATTTTGAGGGCCTTGCCTATTGCTAGGAGGGAATATCCCGCATCCCAGCTGTGCAGCTCTACAATGAAAAGCTGTGTATCCCATTCTGCTGGCCTTAGCCCTAATTCTTTTCCATAATGGCAGCAGAGATGGGGGGATATTGTTCCACTATTGCTGTTAGGACTGGGTCCCTTGTAGATCTGACAACAGAGGCCTGTGAGTGATTCTGACTTAGGACGTTATCACACGGGGGCAAATCTGCTGGTTAATCC